>OZ018329.1:41049159-41684159 GCA_963969495.1 Ceratothoa steindachneri
TAGGGGCTGAAGCATGGCAGCCTCAGAACGTTCTATCACTAAATTAGTCAACAATAATAATTTTTTTATGAATAAAAAACACACAATGCACGGAGAACACATACACAAACCAAAACACAAACAGTGCGCAGAATTACCTGAAGACGATATAAATTGAATAATGATTCAAAGGTTAGGGGATGAATTTCTCACTTACATCAACAATAAAGTAGCATCAAAACCAGATATCAATCTGTCGAATTTCAACCTTCCATTTTATTTACACATAGAATCCGTGAAAATCCCAATTAGCTACCACACAACATCCCTGCTAACAATTAACCAGCTTCCCATACAAAAACCATCAAAAGAATGGAAGGTCTACTATCAGGTAGACTGAACGAAATAAACAGAAATCCTTAGGGAATATTAACCGAAGACAGTCAACGAAGTGACACTGTAAAAGATAAACGAAGAGTTGCAGACAATCATAGAAGTATTGATAAGTGCAGATAATGGGAGCAATGCCAAGAACTATAGAACCATCCAGAATTTCAGAATGTCGAAATGTTTATAACAAACGGCAATTTATATTCCAGAAAAGCAGGAACACGGATATGGCACTGTGCCTAATAATGGATAAACTAGCTAAGGAATAAACGACAAGATGAGTGTAGTCATCGTCTGCAGAGATGTGTTTAAAGCTTTCGACAAAATTTGGCAGAGACATACAGTACAAAATACTACAACTAGGAATCAATAATAAAATTGAAAGAATACTGTGTGACTCTGCATGGATATATATTAGATATGCTTATATTGATACAGGAAATCATCGAGGAGAAAGATTTAAGCTAGAAACCGGTCTTCCCTAAGCTGGGTGTCTCAACCCACTACTATAAATTATCTACACTACGGATACTCCACATCCAATCACCGAAGGGTTTATGAATATACAGGAGGTAGGGAAATCGATATCCCACCCTATAAGCAGAGGCCCTGGTTCGGTAACCACAACGTCCTGGCATTTGGCAGCGTAACCCTATTACTTACCCCCCCCCTTCTCTCCTCTCGCCTCGCGGACCACCAGAAAAGGCCTTGCACAACCACGGCCTGCACTAATCATCAGATTTCGGGTCCGGCGAGCCTAAAATTGGTTAAACCGGCAATATTTCCCCTAAGAGTTGGGATTTAATTTCACTTCATACTCGTATACGAAATTAGTGGAGCTGCGACTAAAAGCCAGAAGGTGCCTTTAGGGCTAAGTGAAAGACGCTCGGAGAAGCACCGTTAGAGGAGAGAGGCTTAATTCATAAGACCTCACCCCCCACCTATTTTCCCTACTCCCAGTGGGGTAGTGAAGTATATAGGCGGATAACGGTAGAAGAACGAAAAAGATCGAGTTAGCGATTGAGACGACGAAGTCCGACTGGAGTGCCCGGCAACCCAACGAAAGGAACACAAAACATAAGAACATAAGAAAGTGACTCCACAACAGACCACTAGGGTCTAACAAGGTGGAGCAGACCCACAAAAAATTAAAATCCATAAATAATACAGCTCCTGTTAACAATATAAACAAAAAATGAGCTCATATCTTGCTCCACTAAGGAGCAATGACATTCATCTCAAACCAAACCCACACTATAAATTCAGATCCTCATCATTGCCGCATTAACACATACACTTATATACACTATTGTACATTGGGAATTATGTTCGTCTGTTGAAAGAATTAATTTCATGCTTGCATGCCCGAAAGTGTAAATAGTGGAGTTCTCCAGTCTTCACCAATGTAGTAATATTGCATGCTTATCATACTCTCTGGAAAAAGTTATCTTGCTTTATACAAGATTTAATCTATTAACTCTGCTTCAACGAGCATTGTCTTAAGTTACAAATATATATACATACATACACATATATTCATACATATATACACATAAAATAATTCTTATTATACTATATTTAAATGATCCATATAGATGTCTAACCTATTTTTAAAGTCTTTCGTGCTATTACTATTTACAATATCATATGGCAAACCATTCCAAAAATTGAAAACTCTATTACTGAAGAAGGTCTTACGAAGATTCAAATGGCACTGCATTTTCTTTATTTTATTATTCTGACCTCTTGTTCTAGTTATTATCCAATTCAAAAAACTCCTCCCATCCACTTTCTCTTAAATCATATAATAGCTTGAAAACATGAATCATGTCCCCTCTAAGAAATCTACGCCTAACTGAAAACATATTAAGTTTCTTCAATCTATTTTCATAACTCTTATTAGTCAAATTAGGAATTAATCTTGTCGTCCTTCGTTGAACATCCTCAAGTAAAGCCTTATCCCCTACATAATGCTGGATCCAGGCCTGAATACAATACTCTATGTGTGGTCGAACATAAGAATTGTAAAGCCTTAAAAATTATCTCTTTACTCTTATATGAAACATTCCTATCTATTATTCCCAACCCTTTATTTACTTTATTTCTCGCATCAAGACACTGTTTGTGAAATTTCATATCATTTATAATAGTTACTCCCAAATCTTTTTCTTCCTCAGTCACATTGAGTCAGTTACCATTCATTAAATAGCCAAAATTTTCATTATTAAACCCTAAATGCATAACCTTACATTTATTAGTATTAAAATCTATTTTCCATCTATCTGCCCAGCCAAGTAATATATCCAAATCATTTTGGAAGCGAAGTGAGATCAGAAATACTGGAAAATTGATGCTGCTATCTTAGTATCATCAGCAAACTTCCAGATTTTTTTTCTTAAACCACATTCCAAATCCCTTACATAAATAATAAACAAAAGCGGGCCAAGAACTAAGCCCTGGGGGAGCCCACTTACAACATTTTTCCATGAAGATTTCCTACCATTGAGCATAACTCTCTGCTTTCTGGAACTGAGTCAATTTAAGATCCAATTTCTGAGATAATTACTGATTCCCAAACTTTTGAGTTTACTAATTAATCTTCTATGTGGAACTTTATCAAATGCCCTGCTAAAATCCAAAAATATAACATCAACATTATTTCCTTTGTCCAAACTATCAGTAACAAATTCCAAAAAACTCAATAAATTTGTTAAACACGACTTTCCCCTTCTGAATACATGTTGGGATTTATTCAGCAGCTTAGATTGAGCAGCATGATTCTCAATTTGGCCCTTAATCCATTTTTCTAATATTTTACAAATCAAACTTGTTAAACTGACAGGACGATAATTACATACATCTTCTTTACTACCATTTTTAAATATTGGGACAACATTAGCTAATTTCCAATCCAGAGGAATTTCGTTGTACATAAGAGATCTATTATAAATCATACTCAATGGCAGGGATATTAAATCACTTATCTCGTGTAACAATCTTGATGGAATTTCATCAGGACCAGCGGCTTTATTTATTTTCACCTGCTTAATAATTCTCTTAACTTCTTCAGGAGTAATATTTATACTTTCATTCATTATATGGATTGGGACACAATTTATACTGGGATCGATAGCTCCTTCTTGAACAAAAACTGAACCAAAATATGAATTTGACTCTTCCACAATCTCTTCATCATTTTCTATGGATACTCCATTCAACTTGAGAGGCCCTACTCGATCTTGCTTTTTATTGAATTTATAAAATGAAATTTTGGGGGGGGGTCCTTGTACATGTTCTTGCCAGATTAATCTCAGCCTGTGATTTCTTACTTCTAATTAGTTTTTTAAGATTACTTCTCATATTTTTATAGTGATTAACGTTTTCTTCATTACATAATACTTTGCATTGGTGATGGGTGTTTTTCTTTCTTTTAATCATACTACTGACTTCTCTGTTATACCAAGGTGGTTTCATACCCTTCAAATTTCTAATAACTTTTAAAGGAATATAATCTTTTTGAATAGACTTGATGATTGTTGTGAAAATAGTCCACATTTCTATTACGGTCTTATCTTTAAAAAGGGTAATCCAATTTATGCCTTTTAACTTTTCTCTAATTAAATTATAAATAGATTTATTATAGTTAAACGTTTTGACTTCATTTTCTACTAATTGTTCTTCAAAAATTAAAGAGAATCGAATTATAGTGTGGTCACTCTCTCCCAAGGATTCACCAACATTTATAGACAAAGGGTATCTAGAAAAAAACAAATCTAATATGTTGTTTTCATGAGTTGGTGCATAAACATTCTGACAAAGAAAATGATCTAGAAAGCAATCTAAAAATAAGGAACTAATTTTATCCTGCGCCACTATGTTGTCCCAATTTATATTTGGTAAATTAAAATCCCCTAATATAAGAAAGGCTTGATACTTTTTACACCCTAAATTTATTTCATGGCAAATGTCAAGATTACTTTCAAAGCTATTATTTGAAGGCCAATAAAAAATACCAATTAGTTTATTTTTGCCTTTCGCATCAATAGTCTTAACCCAGATTGACTCAACCTCATTGCTTTTTTTAATGTCGGTCTGGAGACTAATGTAGAGTGAATGTTTTACATATACGAGGGGCGGTCAATAGGTTTTGCAATTCGGATATAAGGAAACGAGATATGAGGAAAAGTGTTTTATTATTTTTCAATATAACTACCCTCGACTTCAATGCACTTGCGCCACTTGTCCCTGAGGCTTCGAATTCCCGACAACCAGAAATCTCCCGACTGCTGTTCAATCCACTCCTGGACGGCGAGCTGGACATCTTCATCGTCCCCAAACCGGCGTCCAGGCAGTGCGTCCTTGAGCTGGCAGAATAAAAAGTAGTCGCTAGGGGCCAGATCTGGACTGTAGGGGGGATGGTTGAGCTCCTCAAATCCGCACTCGCGCAGGGCAGCTTGTGCAACTCTGGCCTTGTGGACCTTTGACGACGTTGAAGTCGATCATGGGGCGTGATGTTTCTAGGGACCGAACGGGCAGAGGCCTTGGTCATGGCCAAATTGTCGTGGATGATGTTGATAACACTTCCATGTGATATTCCAAGTTCTCGCTCGATTTCTTCGACCTTCACCCGTTGAATTTCGAGGATCATCCTCTCCACACGGGCTACATTATCCTCGTTGGTCACGTCTGACGGGCGTCTTGGACGGGGGTCACCTTTAAGGGACTTACGACCATGGCGGAACTCCCTATTCCAGCAAGCAATGGTTGCACAGGAAGGGGCGGTGTCGGTGTACACTGCAACCATGCGTTCATGGATCTCTTTTGCATTCTTGCCTTCCTTGGTCAAAAGTGTGATCACTGCGCGGTGCTCAACCTTCTCCATTGTTGAATAATTTGTGACTGACGATCTGCGATCAGCTACTGCTTCTTAAATAGACGAGGCAGGAGCGTGCGGCTGCAGGTCCTGATTTGTCATAACTTGTCCTGACACCCCCACAAACAACCATCCCCCTTCCTCTGTTTTGCCCTACCGATTCGCAAAACTTATTGACCGTACCAATAAACCTCCACCCATTTTATTCTCTCTTTCATATGAGTATAAATTATAACCATCTAGTGAATATTCTGAGATATCATCATTAAAAATACATTTACTTATCCATGTCTCAGTAATACAAACTATGTCTAAACATTGCTCCAAAATATAACTATGAAGTTCATCTTTCTTATTTCTAAGAATTCTGGCATTGGTATAGAAAAATTTCATTTGAAGTTGACTCTTTCTGTTTTAAACCTTATTTTTAATAGATTTAATTTGATTTCCCGCATAACATTTACCATTTACAACAATATTTCGAGTGACAGACTTGTCAATTTCATATTTATCTAAACCTAGTCAATTTTTACCTAATATTTTTGTTTCAATTTTAAGACTATTTGCTAAAATCTTTTTACCATGTGTATTTAAGTGCACACCATCAGAATTAAAGAGCAGCTTATTATCATAAAAGATATCCCATAAATCTATGAAATTAACATTAATCTTACTACATTCCTCTTTAAGGCGAGTATTTATTCCAATAGCCTTAGAGTACCAATATGTGCCTTTATTTATTCTTGGAATAATTCCATTCAATGAAACAGAAATATTTTGACCTAATCTTTTCATTCTTAAATAATTTAGAAGCGACTCATATCTACTTATTAATTCCTCAGATGGACAGTGATCAATATCATTTCCCCCAACATTGATAATGATCTGATCATCATCTTCTATTTCAATCTCCCTTATATTACTTTCGATTTAGTCCACAGTTGCACCCGGGTAGCAATAGTTTTACTTGGTAGGTGATTTGATAAGTCCCTCACTTGAGAATCACCTATAATGTTTGAGGTACAAGGCTTAGGCTTATTGGCTTTTGTTTTATTATTAGTCATTTTATCATTAATGATGAACAAATTAGTAATGAATTGATCGGTATCATAAAGTTGACCCGTTTCTATACTTTCAGCATTTTTGTCTAGCTCTGAGCTAGGCTCGTCAGTTTTAATTTCATTATTAGTCTTAATTTTATCTTCTAACTCAGCATCCAAAGGGTTAAGCTTATTTGTTATATTTATTAAATTTTTCTGATTTATTCTATTATGCCTATAAGGTTCAAAAGTTTTCCTGGGCTTTATCCAATTACTCTCCGCCCTAGGCCTATATTCTATAACTTCTATTGAATGGACAGAATCAGACTGGGAATGGTCAGGCTCAATTCTAGTCTCCAGTTTCTTTTCCAGGTTCTCAATTTCATCACACAAAATTTCAAATTTGTTCTTTACCGTTACATCATTTCTATTTATAAACTGCATTAATTCACTAGCGTTAGGACAACGTTCATTTTGTTTTGTTTTCCATTTACTTTGTGGGTTTTTCAAATCGATCTCTACAAGCTTCATCCCTACATATAATTCGTTATTTTCTACCTGCAAAGTTTCTACTACTTTACTGAGCTTAGACTTTTCTTCTTCTATATTTCCTATCCTTTGTTCAAACTATAGTGAGGAGAGAATCATCCCTTGCAATGTTTAACATTGTTGTGTTAGCCTCTCGACTTCCTTACTTAGTTCACATATTTTACATGCTTCAACTGTTATTCTCCTTTCATAACCACAATCAGTACAACCAATATATACATTATCTACATAAATTATATCGTCACTTACAACAGTCTTTACGTCTTTCATCCTTAAGTACCAAGAAAGTAAGGTAAGGTAAGGTAAAGAAAAAGGCAAAGAAAATCTTAGATTACTAAGGTGGTTATAAAGAGATAACCTAGGTTAGTCAAAATTCACTAGGGCGTGTAACGATTTATCACACACAATAATCAAGATTGGAAAAGCGTGGAGCATTACAACCACGCGAAAGAAAGTCGAAAGAGGGAATGAAATGTTACTTCTATTTTCTATAACGAAATCTTTATAAGATCATAGAGAGAAAGGTAAACATGTAGATGAGCGGCCCGGCCGGAAAAAAATATTTTGTGTAAATATTATCGTTCACCCGTGTCGGAATATTCATGCGCGTTTGAGTCCTTTTCGAATTATAGCTGGCGCAATTTTTTTTAGAAAAAAATGCCCGAAAGTAAACAAACGGAAAACGCTGTTTACGCAGGCCATTTTTTTTTTTTTTACACAATTACCCGAAAAAAACAAACGAAACACGCTGTTTGAGTCCTATTCGAAATATAGCTTGCAAGATAGGCGTCGAACTGTTCGTTTATTCTTCCCTATGTAGGGATTGAACTACGGACGAAATAGTACGTCCCGCCGTTCGAGTCACTAATCTACATATTTCCACATCTAATGCCCGGCCACAAATCTCGCAATCGCTTTTAATTTTAACAAAATTATGAACGTCCAAAAAGGTTACAAATTTTTCTCTATCAGAAACTAGAGTTAATAATTCGGAAATAAACGACGGACACACTTCGCTAACCGATACGATTTTGAAACTATGTATAAAACGTCTCTATGATACGCAACCGGCTAAAAAAAAGTAGTTGCTTTAAACGAGCTAGCTAATTAGATTTAAATGTATAAAAGAAGGTAATAAAAATAGTAAAATCGGGGCAAATATATTGATAAATAAAAATGACTCCAAATGAGGATAATAAAAAGCTATTAAGTGGAAAAAAAATTGAAATCAAGCATTTCTGACGTCATACCCCACCCCCAACCCCTATTATAATTCGCAAAACGATTAAAGACGCTGACATGACGTAGTTAAAGCATTCACCTCTGTAAACGTCAGAACATTATTCTATAAACAATTAGGATTATATACTGGGGGGCTATGCCCCCCAGACCCCCCCAATTTAATGAAACTCAGGATATTCATAGTGTGGTCTCCCCTTGTGTTTACCCCCACACGAGCCGTCCCCTTAAATGTACTCCAAAAACGTGAAACATTTTGGAACACGGACCAAAATAGTACGTCTTATCGGCCGGGCCACTCGTCTACATATTTACCGAGAGAAATATAGAAAAATAACACGACAAAAGGGGAAAATAATAATAAAACGAATAAAAGGAAAAAGAAAAGGAAATAAAATTAGTTTCGAGACAAGATGGCGCTGGCTAAATTCAACCTAATCCGTGATTGGTCGATATCTATGACTTCACTTGTGTGTAAAGGTTAACCTATTTGTTGATTGGTTGAAATTCGTGATGCCACTTGAGCTTAAAGAAAGCACTACACTCTGATTGGTGGAGACCGATTTCAAATTTGTAACACGGGTGTCACCGATATGTCAACGTTTATGAAACTCTTTAAGTAATTAATTTATTCTAATCACTCTTAAAACACTTATATAAAAAACCGAAACTAATAAGAGACCTATTATTTATTTAATCATGAACTTTTTAGTCCCAAAATTGTTATATTCAAATTACTTTATAAATCACAAATCGGAGCTCTCCGTTAACACATCCAATCGCAACGAACCAGTTCCTGGTGCTTACACCGAAATTTAGTTTAGCTTGTATTGAGAAACAAGCTCAATCATTTCTCTTCAGACAAACCCCCTATCCCGGTTTACAACAAAACCCAGAGATAGCCCTCGCCATTGAGGAATACCCCAAAGTGAACTCCCTCAAACACCCCCTCCCATTCTTCAAAGGATTCACTTGTTTGCTCATCGCTCGTCAGTGCGAATCATTCCAAGATTAACCAGAAGATTGGAAGAAGCATACTTTCACGGTCCCGTTTTTGAAATCACCTGACTAAGACAACGTGCCTAACTCCATCCGTCGAACGCCCCGAAATCACCTGTTGCTTCAAGCCTGTCCCCGTGCCAGCCAAACAGCTGGAGTGTCTCTGAACACGCTCACGCGTCTGGCTGCAAAAAAAAACATTCTTGTGTCCACATAAAAATTGAGGCCAAGGTCAGTCCCCAGCCGGATTAACGTATGGTTGTTTTAAAGGTAAATAAATTCCATTATTTTTTGAAGGTCAATTAGCGTTCAATAATAAAGTGAGCTTTGGGTCAACCATTACTTTATATTCATTTGTATAAATTAGTAAGTCTCACTTAAACTCGTTTAATTCATACCTGTGTAGTTTGTTTTGTTAGATTTCATTTTTTTAAAACTTTTTTTCATGTTGTAATTAAAGATCTATTTTCTTAGAAGTATTTTATTCAATCCTCGAAACGCTTAGCATGACACTAGAAATCCTCAAAGATTAAAAATAACGTAATAATAATAATAATATAGCACTCTTAGAGAAAACGTAATCAAGGTGTTTTTGAAGTACGTAACAAACCTATAAGTACGTACACTACCATTCGGTCCTTGCAATACCACGACATTTCGCGGAAGACATAACACAAGTGATTGTGGCACAATAAAGGTATGGCTAATTCCATGCAAGAACGTCTGGAGGAGAAATAAGAAGAATAATCCAATACGAGCAGAAATGGAAAATTAACACAAATCTAGAAAAAGTAAGATAAAAACTACATTAACACTGTAAAGTGCTGTGATTGACAATAACGAAATCAGATTAAAAGAAACACATAAGACACAGAATTGAAAAATGAAAAATTGTATTTAAATTACTGTACAATCTAAGGCCGCTCAGTTGTAAGAACAAGAAGAAAATCTATCAGGCAATTATTCCAGCTATACTAATATACCCGACAATTGCTATGTGCATCCTCTCAATAGGCAACCTCCTAAAGCTGCAAAGAATGCAAAATAAACCTATATATCTTATATAAAGCAAGAAAAGGATATAAAGAAGAAAAGTGAAGCACTTGCAAAGAAAATACAGAATTGAAGCCCTAAATAAGCTAATTAAGAAAAGAGTAAGATCAATTATTGAAAAAAGAAGAGATGAGAATGACGAGGAATTAGTCGATCAAATAAAGCAATGCGAGCGATAGGGAACTCATCGACTCTTTCCAAGTACCATGGCGGCAATGGGAAGAGAAGATGAAGATGAAGGGATATGTATTTACATGAAAAATAAATAAGACAACCCCCTGATATGACACAAATTTAACCCCGATTATGACAAAAATCCACGAATTTACAATATTAATAAATGAACACCGAGCCAAGATCTAACGAATATTACCAAAATTATGAAAAATAACTTAAAAAGGGAAGGAATACATTGACAAAATAAAACCTAATGAAAGAATAACGCAACCAAATCAATCTTATGAGAAACAGTTAAAGAGATTACAACGAACATAAACAACGGAAAACAAGAATAAAACGGGCATACCAGTAACAAATATCTAAACCTACCAACGGTTTGAACACCTAACATTAGACTAATACAATAAAACAAAACTATAACATTAATGGCAATATCCTGAAGCTTAGTACTTACTCTCCTACTAAAATTATAACATACAACTATCATATTATAAACAGAGATTAACTTGACCTCCAAGCAAACTTGCAACTCTCCAACTTCCTTCCTTTTCCCATTAATCCTTTACTACTGTCGCTCCCACATGGGCTCTACATACGGATGTGGGACAGGGTCAATGAATAAAATGACTAGAAAAAGGATAAAAGTAATACACACCGCGGTATTAGCACTATCTGGGTCATAGCCACCTGGGTCAGCTATCTAGTGTTCTGCTAGTTTATCACGATTATCTCTTTTCCCCCCTCTTACGCTTCCTATCCTCCTCCTCCCCCTAAATCTATCCCACTGTGCCCAGAGAGGGGGAGGGATGAGGAAAGGAGAGAGTCCGAGCTCCTCCTCTCGTCCATTCTCCCTCCTTTCTTGCTTCTCTCGGATCGAGGGAAGACCCTCCTCCACTAAAGGGGACACCCTCCAGTAGCACACTCTAGTCTTTAATTATTTCACACCCTTCTTCTGTTCTATTCAATTCACTTACATACTTATTCAGTTTGCTGAACTTCTCCTCCGTTGCGAAGAGCATACTGATCTGATAATGACGGCGATCCTGCTTGAGGTAAAGGAAAAAAATTGACGTAAGTACCGAAGGAAAAATGTGTCCACTGAACTGATTGGGATTTCTCTTGTTTTCAGTAGACGGGGTAGATCCCCTAAAGAGGGCTCTTATCCTTAGTTTACTCTCTTTCACGCTATAACTTACACTTCTCACTTTAAAAGCTACATAACACAACCGCCACAGCGCCCATACAAACTAAAAAATACGGCTTTGATATCAATTAAACCACCTCTTAGACCACTCGGCTACGCGGAAGACAAGTGATCCAAGGGGTGGTTTAATTGAGATCAAATCGGTTACTCGCTGCCTCAATGTGCTTAGTTCGAATCCCACCCCTGTACGGAATTTTTATGAATTAGGAAATAACTTTTCCCGAAGAAAAATCATCCTGGTTTTTCTGTTTCTTGCAGTTTGCTGGATTCATTTCATCATTCTTTCGCGTTCATAATATATATATATATATATATATATATATATATATATATATATATATATATATATATATATATATATATGATATGGATAAAACCACAGTAATAGGACTAATTTTATATGCGAAACCAGGTTTCGACGTTTCGATGGAGATGGAGACATCCGTCATTATCAATCGCTAGTGAACAGGTGAGATAGAAGTTGCTTAACGTACAAACACACAAATCAGTGGCGCTAAAGTGGATTATGCGAGAATGTGTCGGCATTTTTGAGAAACGGAAGTATGAATTTCTTGTTTATTAAGGTATTAGTATTGAATTGGCCGTCGGAAGTATTAAAGATTGGAATTGCTTTTATAAGTGCCAATTCAATTATATACATCGACGCTTAATTGAATCGGCACTTATAAAAGAAATTTCCATCTTTAATACTTCCGACGGCCAATTCACTACTAATACCTTAATAAACAAGAAATTCATACCTCCGTTTCTCAAAAATGCCGACACATTCTCGCATAATCCACCTTAGTGCCACTGATTTGATTGTTTGTACGCTAAGCAACTTCTGTATCTCACTTATTCACTAGCGATTGATATTGACGGATGGCTCCGTCGAAACCTGGTTTCGCATATAAAATTAGTCCTATTACTGTGGTTTTATCCCTATAGTTACACCTACTTTTATGTAACTGAACAATTAGTTCTCTGGTCCTTTTTGCCAATTCTTTAGTCTTCGCCATATTATAATTAGAGTGTTGAACGATGACCTTCTTCTCAGGCAGCCTTCAGACACTGACTGAGGTCCGCTGTTTCACGTGGACGAAGTAGATTATTTTTTTAGAAGGTTCTACAGCATTTCTGTCACGTAAACCACTCTGGAATGTTCGAGAACTATTTATTATCGCTTTAAAACTAATTTTGTGGGTGTGTTTGATACTTTCTGAGGCGATAATCTAACACTTTTGTCGATATAATATCAATGCTTGTTTACTATTTGTGTATTCTAATACCGAATCTGTATTCAACGTACAAAATACATAATATGTTCAATTTTCGATTACTTTGCTGTTGTGTAACTATGGTAAATAAACTTTTGACCATGTATCGGATATTTATTGCACCACTGCATATATATATATATATATATATATATATATATATATATATATATATATATATATATGTGTGTGTATGTACAATAAAAACCACTGTTTTGGAGCATAAAATTTATTAATCCGGGACTAATTTCGATATGTAGTTTGCTATATCATCTACAGCCGTTAACTGAGAGAAATCGACAAAGAAAACTGAAATATTGGAATATACAATAACAGGCAACTGACATTAATCTGGAGGCGTTACGTTAGCTTCAGGTGATTAACAATATCCTTTAAAATGATGTTTGCTATAGGGACTAACTACATTTATGCTGCCCTTCTGACAGATTGAGATTAGGAATTTCTTTGAGTGGAATCAAAGAAATTGAAATTTGGAATTTCTTTGATTAATGTGGATTCAATAATCTTTCTTTTATTAAAATCGTTACAGTGGTAAATTATTTGGGCACTAGAGAAATCTATTATATGATTGGCTTTTTTTACATGGTTAAAAATACTAGAAGCATTGGTTGCTCTACGAAAATCCCCCTATGTTTATATATACGATTATTTAATGACCTTCTGTTCTCTGCCACATAAAAGATGGGGCAATTTGGGGCTTTACACGGGATTAATTAGACGCCTGAATCCTTATTTTGCGATTCTGGCTTAGTGGAACGGAAATATTTCTTGATAGTTGGGGGATATTTGAAGGTGGTCAAGTTGGGTAATGCAATGGAGTTTAGTCCTTTGAGCAAAGAGAAATATGGTAGAGATAAGCAATTCTTTTTACCTGGTATAAAAACATATGCTTCTTTCCTGGTATAAAAACATATTTCGTGGTCATTGTGAAGACATGCAACCCCATACCATGATAGAACCACCTCCATGCTTCACAGTTTGTCTCACACCTACAGGGTGAAATGCTTCTCCATCTCTTTGTCTCATCCGCCAAGGTAACCTCTGAGGTGCTGAAAATCTGAAAAATTGTTACAGAAATTCTTAAATTTCGAAAGAAAATTCTTCCTATATATATTTAAATAAAATTATATGTAAAACAAACAAAAGAATAATCTTCCTTACATGCCTGATAATTACATTAATCTGACCAGATAACTTTAGACCAGGGGTGGGCAACTTTTTTAAGTGGGTGTGCCAAAATTGGCCAAATCTTTGCTACAAAATTTTCTCACGTGTCAATACTTGACTAAAACACAATGAAAGAATATAAAATTAAAGATGTTCTTTTTATTCATTCCCAACCCTTTATGATGCATAAAAATTACAAGGAAAAGATAGTCATTTTACCTAAAAATATACATATTTCATATTATATTAAACAGAATTGAATCTTTATCATTTCAAGAAGAAAACAACAAATCCAAACTAGAGAAAGAAAAATTGTGGACCTTTTCATTTATTTACCATCAATGAGACTTCTGCTGCTGCATCACTGATAACATAATTTATAAGAGGTTGTACACAATGCGGTTGCTATATAAAATAAATTGGAGATACATTTATATAGTTTTCTTTAGTTAAGCATTTGGCTTCGCGTGCCGGTAGAAGTCATTGGCATGCCACGTTTGGCACGCGTGCCAAAGGTTCCCCACCCCTGCTTTAGACCAATGTTCAAGTGTTCAATTTTGGCGATCTTTGGCCCAGTGAAGATGTTTTTTTTCTTCACCTCAAATATCCATGGCTTCTTTCTGGCCTTGCATCCTTTTAGCCCTTGATCTTTAATTCTACTCCAACTGTTCTGTTCGATATTTTTGAACTTGAAGATTCATTGAACTCCTCAGCAAGTTCAGATGTTTTTATGCGATTCTGAAGTGAATCCCGAATGATAGATTTGTCTTTTATAGGTGTTGTAAGGCGTTTTCTGCTACGTCTCTTCCTAGATACAAAGCCCTTTGACTCTTGATATCGTTTTATAGGAATTTGGACAGCATACCCTGAACATTTTATTGTATGTGTGTGGAGGGGGGTGGTATTTCTGCATGCGATAACCCTTTGCTATAGACAAATTGAATTTGTGCTCTCTGTCCGTCTCTAAGTTCTTTACTTACAGCTATATTACTTACTTAGAACAATATTGCATAAATAATAGTCATGAATTTATAAATTTAAGCTGAAATATAATAAATATTGGTTAAATTCTTATTTTAGAAAACACCGTTTAGTAAAACACTAAGTAATTCAAACATATGAACAAAATATTCAAACATATTAGCAAAGTTCATATTATAATACATTTATGAATAATAAGATAAATTGTATAAAGTTTGATTAAATTATTTAAATATATACATCTACAAGAAGCCGCTTCGCCACCGCGTAAAAAGAATTAAAAGTTTTCCAGTACATATGTATCATCATCATAATCATCATCATCATCATCATCATCATCATCATCATCACTAACTATAATTTAAGAAGGGGATTTTTGTGAGTTTGAATAATAATTTCATCTTAGTTTGGTTATGACTTATGTTTCTTTTTATTAAAGTTATTCCTAATAATTCATTTATAATATCAGAAAACAAAATGGTGAAGTTCAGAAATAAATATAAGTATCTAAATTTTGTGAATTTTTTAAAACCCAAAGAATTACAAATGGTGAAGTTCAGAAAATTTATTTTTATATATCTTCTTCTATAACTATATTTTAGCAACGTGATATTTTGAAAGGGGAGGAAATAGTTTATACTTCCTTTTTAAAATTATTATAATTGGCGAAGTTCAGAAAATTTATAAAAATTTAACCATGGCTGCTTTTTTTAGATTTAAAATTTTAATCTTAGTAGCGAAGCGCAAGCTCCCCCCGTAGGGTAGAGTGTCGAAGCCACTCGGATTTCTGAGAATCGACCAAAAGGCACTAGACACAAAATATATCAAGGCCCAATATAAGATTGTTTTTCCCAACGATGACAAAAGTGCCCTGAAAGAATCAACGTAGTTTCAGAGAGACTTGAAGGCTCAATGCATCAATAAGTTCTTATGTCCCAAGAGGTATTGTACGAAGAACAAGATCAGAGGGAGAATGAACTTTGTTAACAGGATAAGCTGTACAAAACTTATACTAAGCACCAGTGTAACCAGAAAATAAAGATCAGAAATTGGATTAAAATCCGGAGAGCACAAACCTGAAGAGAGAAAGAGATGGCAGAGGCAGTTGATCTTAAATACGCATGCCGTTCGATTTTAAATGGCTAGATTGAGAAAATGACGGACAAGACGCTGAATCCTAAAAAAAATATGAAGATTGCACAGGTTGATGGCAAGGGTGAAGACGAACCAGAGTGAAAATAGCAGATAACTGTTTACAATTCGCTGCCTGCCTGTTGTATTTATTCTATGTGGAACCAAAACAGATCTGACGATTGAGATTAAAAATGAGGAAAGTCTGCAGAAGGAAAATATGATTTAATACAATGTCAAGCATCGCCTCTTTTGCTGGAATGCGCTCATTGGTAACTTTGTCAAAGGAGGGAACATCCAGTCCTCTTGCGATAGTTGTTGTGCTTGTGACTGTCCTATGCCGCAATTTGATGTCCCGGAGCTATTTCAGGATCTCGTCCATCAGGGTGCTACCGCCTGACGATGAGGTCTCTTCTAGCTTTTGCATTTTGGTAGAGTGACTGAAAGTTAAACCGGTTTCTGGAAATACGAATAAATGAAATGATCAATGCTTGATTTAGGACTTTGAGAATACTAAGTAAAGCATAATACCCATAGTCATACAAAATTCATCGGCCATCTCCCTCAGGTTACGCGGCCTTCCAACAGTCGAGAATGCTGCAAATATAAGTTTAGTGAAAATCTCTTTCAGGAGTGGTTCGAAAAGCTCCAACTTAATTTTACTCAATCAGAAAAAGAACGGACAAGCTTTGTGTCTCAAAACGTCCTCCTGAATAGAGTAATAAAAAACAGGGGTGTACTCTTTGACAATTTGCAGGGCTTTCTGCACTTTCAAGAGGTCGTGGGCGTCCATCAACATATTCACTATGTCCATTTACACCATCGAATCCTTGTGGTTGTAAGGTGGGAGACGAGACGAAGGGCTGCTGAAGCTGATGAGGAGGAGCTCAGTTTTAAGTCCAAGATAGGTAGAGGATGATATTTTGAGTATCTTCAGATCCGAACTCGTCAGCAAGGTTGTAACGAGTGGAATCATCCCCGAGGTCGGGCTGAACGTTTGGGAAGTCGGAGCGATGATAGATGGAATCATGCAGTCGCTGGTTTTAGGTAGCCTGATTAGTTTTGTTATGTCCCAAACATCCTATTTTACTTTTTAATTTTACTTATTCTTCGAGAAAATATACCAATGTTTGATAAAACAGAAACATCGAAGTTAGAGGAATGAGTAAGTTGAAGGGATAAAAGAGAAAAAAAATAGTAATTTGATATTTCCTGATTCAAAACTCAGGTGGTTTAAGAACTTTTTACACAATTCGATATTATCTCATCGGGTAAGCTCGGGCTGAAAGTAGCGTATCATTTTAAATATAGCCCTCCTATTTCGAATGCTATTTCCGTGGCCCTCGTGGATTTATACACCAAACACCATTTTGCCTCACAACGGGCAACTCGGGCTGAAGTAAAGTATTTTTAGTCTACGCGAAAAAAACCGTTTTATATAATGACAGAAAAAAACACAGCTCGAAATTACGAAAGAAAAAGAATAAAAATGAGTTAGACCAAAGGATGTTTAGCTCTTCGAATTAATTAACTGAGTCTGGACGTCATTTGTAGGGGCGTAAATTGGTCTAAATTACCTATACATATCCCTATTTGAATAGAATAAGAAGGGAAGGAATTATGACCCAATAAATCAACTTTAATTCATGAGAAAGTTGCGATAAAAAATCGAAACTAAATTGCTGACTTTAGACGCAATTTTAAAATGGATAATTAATTAACCTTCACCAATCGTTATTCAAATTGAGGCACTTCGAGTGGAGAAGAAAAGAAAAGATTAATTATGCCTCAAGGTAATTCTGTTTTAGCAAATGAAATCCAAATGGAAGGATAGAATGGAGTATATGAAAATGATTATAATAAAGATACCTGTTAATTTGGGAGTAGAAAAAATAAACTTGATTAACAATGGAATAAAAATGAAGTAAAATATAATGAAATAGGTTGGTTACAAATCAAATTGCTAAATCAAAATATTCGTTTATGGGCGGCAGCTGGTAAGAGAAAAAATTTACTTGCAAAATCTTTTACGGTTTCACAGTATTCAAAATTACCATAATTTCACCATTTTAACTCACCAACTATTTTCAGGACAGCAACAGACATATAAAGCTCCAAACAAATCTTTTTGGAAAAGAAGTCAGTCTTCCCTTAGCTAGTTGTTGCAAAGTGTAGCGATGCTTATATATATATATATATATATATATATATATATATATATATATATATATATATATATATATATATATATATATATATATTTATGTATATGTATGTATCTCTCAAAGTAGCTCGAGAGAATGATGAAAATGAATCCATTAAACCACATTGAAAGAGAAAACAGAATAATTTTTCCTTGCAGTAATATTTTTATTACCTTTTTCGAAAAAATCCGTGCAGGAAATTGATTTGAACCAGGCACACTGAGGCAGCGAGCACCGCTTTGACCACAATTAAAAGTATGCCGTGCCTGGTTCGAATCGCTTGCCTGAACGGATTTTTTCGAAAAAGGTAATAAAAATATTACTGCAAGGAAAAATCATTCCGTTTTCTCTTTCAATGTGGTTTAATGGATTCATATATATATATATATATATATATATATATATATATATATATATATATATATATATATATATATATATATATATATATATATAATATAATCGATGGGGTTGCTGCTAGTCAGACGAATCTTTAATTTCACCGGGAATGAGAGTACATAAAATGCGGGGAAATTCATCTTCATTTATTGGGTATAAACAACGTTTCGAGCTGTCCGTTCATCTTTGGGTTCTATGATAGAAAGGAATACATAATTTACAATTAATTATAATATTAAAAAAATTGTCTAGAAATTAGAATATTAAAAGTGTTGACAAACATCGACAAAAATAGAGACCTTTTTCCTATAATGCAAAACCTAAGAAAATACATAACTTATAATGAGTAAGGATATTAAAAATCCTAGAGGAATACAAGGAAGAACCATCAATACACTCACCATCGTTGTTCTGACTCCAGAGAGAAGTAGGGAGGGGGGATTGAAGTGGACATAGGTAAGATTGTATTGGTAGTAGAGTTATGTAATAAGTAGGGGAGCAGCGGACGAGTCACAATTAAGACTAGGGGCACGGGATTTAATATATAGGGATTCTAGTATTTTTAAGCTTTGCTCATTGTTATCTTGATGATCTATTACGAGTATTGTAAAATTATCTATAGTTATATCCGCATGTGCTTTAATAGGGGATGGTTCTTTACGATTAAGTGGTTTTTGAGTACGGGCGCTGGTGCCCATGTGTGAGGAGAACCTTGCATTCAGGGAGCGAATCGGGCTGCGTATGTATCCTCCTAAGAGACAGCAAGGACAAATGAATTCGTAAACAACACTACTGCGCATCCCTAGAACCAACTACCAATATTGACTTTGTTAACAAATACTAATTTGATCTACCATTTATTTTTGAAAAAGCAAATATATCTTTTCAAACTCATTTACCACAGACCTCTAAATGTAAAATAAAGTTTCATAGTTGCATCTGAATACATTGCAAACAATTCTCTTGCATGATATTTGCCACAATTTAAAGAAACTATCTGAAAATGCAAAACATCACACATCATACCTCAAATCTGTTGTTATATTTTACCCATTCTATGGATGTATACCATTTGACGCCTATGTATTTGTCGTGGAATGGCCAGACTCTATATTTATATATACGTAGGTACTTTGGGGCTTGGGGCCGAAGTAGGTTGAAGACCGATAGTGAAAGGGGAAATTGTTATGAGTCCAGTGGCGATGGTTTATTATTAACTTTGCGGGGTCCTTTTAAACAAATATTTCAGAGTGCAAGTTGGCCAAAGATTAACAGGTAGCTGGTATGCGCTTGGGTTGCAAAAGAAAGACAATGACGAAAATATAACTTTACTAACCACAAAATGATATCTATATATATATATATATATATATATATATATATATATATATATATATATATATATATATATATATATATATATTTACATAAAAATTAGGTTTAAAGGGAATGGTCGCCCAGACGGGGTCAAAGGTCCACATGTGATCAAGTAGGTTAATTAAGGGATTAAAGAGGTCAGATTCAGTTTAGTGATTTAAAGGGGAATTTTAAACTGGGGCGTTCACACAAATAATGTAGCAATTGGGTAAGCCAGATTCCAGATCAATCTGCAGGCGACAACGGTTACGATTACCTTACGTGCTCGTTGCCGAAAAGGGGCCAGTAGGGGTACGATGAATGCAACAGAAGAAGTCGGTTACCTCTTATTTCAGACGAGGGAGCACTTGTCGCCTTCGGAGTTGGGAATCCTTATCAAGTACCTGTCGATTGACTAAAGCAGAGTCCACGGATCGAGTTAGCCTTCAACTTGAATCGAAATCGCCGTGGGGGGGGGGGGCGGTGTCCTTAAACTCATTCGTCGGAGTAGGTGGAAGTCTAACAGTGCTGCTCTCTAAACTCTCGAAGCGTTATATAGGTGCATGGTGAGGTGGCTCCAACGCGCGCGCGAATTTGGGGAAAGGTCGGTGACTCCTTCGGGGGAAGGGGGAATCGTGATAACGTTCGTTGGAATGTCCAACGGATTTCAATCTTCGAGCGGAAAGCCGGAATGCTAGCGGAGAGGAGGCCGTGTGGGTGGGGAATGATGACATCAGTCCCTAGGCAAATACAGCTGGGGCGTGTGATAACGGTTTCGGCCGCCTCCTTGCTCAGGTTCAGCCATGCTTTTCCAGCTCCATGCAGTGATCTCCGGATACACGTGGGTCCAGAAGGGCACGTGGCCGCCATTTGACCTCATTCTGCTACAGTATTTTTCCTTTTTTTGGTATGTTGTAATCCTCCGTATTTGTATATATATATAATGTTTTATCGTTTCAGTTCCTCTACTATTTACATATTTGTTTGTTTAAGTTTTTTATAAGTAATGATTTCTTTTATTACTTGTATCGATTTGGACGGATAGTCATACATGTGTACACCTGTTCAAAGCAGGTTAGGAATTCCCTGTACCCGTTCATGATACCCTACGAGCACGACCCCTTTCCAAAGTTTGGGCATGCCCTTTTCTCTCCCCTTCGTACCAAGAAAAGGTCATCTTCTGGAAAGGAGGAGTGTGAGGGAACGAACCCTAATGTCCACCTTAAGCCCACTCCCTTTCAAGCAGAGACCACGTGGCCCTAAGCTAGATCTTTAAACGCAAGGAAAGAGAACTATTCTCGCATTGGAAAACTTCAAAGCGGCTGTTAACACCTGTGTTTGATCAGTCGGCCTATCCCCCGCTGAGACGCATTTTTCCGACCCTGCCTGGAGGCCAGGGTCAACCCGAGAAGAAGCTTCCTTGGTCGTCTTATCTCGTCTGGGCCTAAAGAAACTGGAGGCTTTCTAACGAGGAAGCCAGCAGGGTATTTAACCTAAGGTCAACCGTTACTCGTGAAAGAGTACCGCCCGCCTTTCACGAAGATACAGCCCCTTGTCTCGAGTCGAACCTCATAGTTAGGTCTTGTCGGCTAGATAGATTGTCGTGAGTTTGGCGACAGTCAATCGGCAAATTCGTGAAACAACTTTTTCTTTGGAGAATTGCGCGAACCACTCTTCTCATCCCATCAAGGAAACCTCGCCCCCTCGTCTGATATTACTCATCCCAATTCGAAAGTGTCTCACCCAACCTGAAAATT
This sequence comes from Ceratothoa steindachneri, assembly GCA_963969495.1. Lineage (NCBI taxonomy): Eukaryota > Metazoa > Arthropoda > Malacostraca > Isopoda > Cymothoidae > Ceratothoa > Ceratothoa steindachneri. The sequence continues at coordinate 41,070,959 of OZ018329.1, forward strand.
ACCTTACTCGTGCCCCAGGTAATTCCGACCCCTCTGTCAAGAGTACAACGCCCCTTGAGCCGCAGGAGTAGCTGGCCTCGTAAGAATCTTTCCTCTCACCAAGAGTCAAGCCGTAAAGGTAAAACCCTTTTACCCCTTTTCGAGAGATAATCGCCCCTTTTGTCCTCCTCACCTGATATCCTCCTCCTGACCCTGTAATTAGACTCCCCAGTGTTTACCAACATTTTTCCTGTCTGACCAAGTCCCATATTTTGATCCCCGTTAAACTGATTAGTATTTGATTTATTATTTCATTGGGAGCGACATTATTCTCCGATTCCCTTTACCTTTGTAGACATTTCCATAATTAGTCTTACTAGTATAATTAAAGTTTATTTTTGTTTTTAATCTTTTAATAACCTTGAATAAAAACCTGGTATTTAAATCTTCCCATTTGGCCAACCATTAATCTCCTCACGCATTCACATCTTATTAGCCCTGTGCAGCTGGCCTATCCATCTGGCCGCCTGCAACGTAAGTAGACTGCATTCTCTGCAGCGAAGGTATCCGCTCACGAATACCACGACATACTTTGTTCTTGTATATGCTGCCCTCTTTCATTCCTTGCTACTTGCTGCAGGATTTTTTGCTCAAAAATCTTATCATGACGAGCATAGGAACTTTCTTCTCATTCCTTTAGTCTTCGTAAAACTTGATATCTTCATCTTTTTTCTCTGGTTCTGTATTTCCCGGTATATATTATTATTATAATAACAATTATAATAATTATTATTATAATAATAATAACTATTATTATTTTTAGGATTATTATGATTATGACTATTATTATTATTATAACAACTATTATTATTGTTATCTTTATTTGATACATAATTTATTACTCTATCTGGTTTAGATCAAAAGCTGGGTTAACTTTGGGTTAATTATGCCCACTCTCGAATTTTTTGATAATTCTTCGATATAAAGGGTGTTCCAATAACTTGGACCGATTTTAAATGAGAGTTAAGTTTAAGCGTCTAAGGATTTTTTTTCTTTTTCTTTCAGATTTAGCAACTTCAGTCTTTGGCATTTTTAACCATGGAAAGATTAACAATCGAACAACGTGTTAAAGTTATCGAAGCCTATTATGAAAATGGACGTTCAAACAGAAACGCATTTCGGGCACTTCGCGATTATTTTGGTCAACATAATCGACCAATCGTGAGTGCAATTGGGAAAATTGTTCGTAAATTCCAACAAACGGGGTCGGTGGCAGATATGAAAACGCCATTGCGTGCTCGTTTACGCCATTCAGCTAAAAACATTGCTGCAGTGCGCGAGAATGGGGCCGAAGATCCAGACATCTCTATTCGTCATCGCGCGCATGAATTGAACCTCTCCACAACAACGTTACATCGAATTTTGACAAAAGATTTGTCTCTACACGCTTACAAAATTCAATTGACACAAGAACTGAAGACTGCTGACCATTTGGAGCGCCGTACATTCGTCAATTGGGAGCATGAGCAAAGAAAAGCCGATGATGATTTTTCGCAAAAAAAATCATCTTTAGTGATGAAGCCCATTTTCATCTTGGTGGATTCGTTAATAAGCAAAATTGTCGCATTTGGGCTGATGAAAATCCCAGGAAGATTGTTGAAAATCCATTGTATCCACAAAAGGTCACTGTTTGGTGTGCATTTTTTTGCTAGCGGAATCATTGGGCCGTATTTCTTCGAAAATGATGCTGTTACGGTGACAGGCGAGCGATACCGTGCCATGATAACCAACATTTTATGTCCTAAATTGAATTCTATGGATGTCGAAATTTGTGGTTTCAACAGGACGGTGCCACATGCCACACAGCCAATGCAACAATGGCTTTATTGAATGAAAAGTTCCCAGGTCGCATCATCTCTCGAAACAGCGAGGTCAATTGGCCACCACGATTATGTGACTTGACTGACGCCTATAGATTTCTTCCTTTGGGGTCATCTCAAAAGTGAGGTCTATGCCAACAAGCCAACAACAATTCAACAGCTGAAGGATGAGATAATAAGGCATATTGGCGGACATTTAGGCGATATTATTTTTCACACATAATTGCCATGACTTAAATAACATGATCCAATAGTGAAGTCAATAAGTTTTCACCAATAACACTGTTTTATTTACTGCTAGTGTAGACTGTTTTTATTTTGGGCAAATTTCCTAAAGGCCCTTTTTTTGTTAGGCTATTGCAATCGCATCATAATGTATTATATATCATTTTTAAGCTAATTTCGAAATGGAGGTTTTGCCCCCATACCCCTCACTTAATTGTGAGGTATTGCTCCCCCCCCCATCCCGTATTTTTAAACTAAACTTGTAATATTCATAATTACAAAGCCTAACATTAGGGTCGAATTCAAAAGGAGATTGCTAAATGTCGTTAGGCCTCTAGTTTTTCTACCGTGTTCCTTGACTTCAGACATATAAGCCTCACCCCCGAATGCTATTCAAATCAATCATATTTTCTTCCAAATTGATTTTTATGAAATGTCCATATCATATTTTAATTCAGAAAAAAATCACTTCAAAATGATATATAATAAATACACTTATAATTAATGTGTCTCCCAAGATGGCGGCCAATCTATTTTTCATCATAAAATCATAATTAGAAATTTGCCCACATTAAGTAGTGAAGAAGCTATATAAAGTATACCTACGATATTCACTATATCGTATAGTGTATATCTACGATATACACTATACAATATAGCATTTGTGTATTTTTTAAAAATAGAGATATTTATATCAAAGCGCCCACAAAATTCGAGTGTGGGCGTAATCCTCAAATTAATCAAAAATTGTAGTGCAAACATGATTCAACGGACTCCGGAACTAGTGTTTTTGGCCAATTTCAAGTCATAAATCTAAAGCTCCATGCAGCAATGCTTCCCTACATCCTAGGTCAAATATTTGTGATGTCGCATTTATGCGGTCAAAGGGCATGGAAAAATGCCCCGAAATCTATTAGAATAAGAAAAAGTTGATTTTTGAACAAGGCTAGTTACCAATTTATAAAGAAAACCAGGCAATGGCTTCGCCACTCCCCCCCCCCCCCCCTACGGGAGGAGCTTAGCGCTTCGCTACTAAGATTAAAATTTAAAATCTAAAAAAAGCAGCCATGGTTAAATCTTTATAAATTTTATGAACTTTGCCAATTATAATAATTTTAAAAAGGAACTCTAAGCTAAATTTCTCCCCTTTCAAAAAATCACGTTGCCTAAATATAGTTATAGATAAAATAAAAAAGCAGCCTTACTTAAATTTTAATAACTTTTCTGAACTTCACCAATTGTAATGTATTTTCTTTTATAACATTATAAAGCATTGGAAAATCATATTTACTTTTTCTGAACTAAACTATTTTGTTTTTTCAAACTCTAAAGAAATTCTTATAAATTACCTTGATAAAAGTTTAAAATATACAAGTCATAACCAAAGTAAGATTAAATTATTATTCAAATACTCCCCAAAATCCCGTTCTTAAATTATAGAGTTAGTGATGATATATATATATATATATATATATATATATATATATATATATATATATATATATATATATATATATATATATATATATATATATATATATATATAGAAAGAGAGAGAGAGAGAGAGAGAGAGAGAGAGAGAGAGAGAGAGAGAGAGAGAGAGAGAGAGAGAGAGAGAGAGAGAGAGAGAGAGAGAGAGAGAGAGAGAGAGAGAGAGAGAGAGAGAGAGAGAGAGAGAGAGAGAGAGTCCCAAAGTCAGACGTTCCGTTTTTACGGGTTTTACGAGTTGTTCGTCCTGAATATATGGATTCTGAATTCTCCAATATCTTTGAAATTGGCCAAAATAATGTTACCCTTATCCCTTTCTTCTAAACTGTCTTTCCTCTGCAAAAAACACGTTCTATAATACAGCTCCTGCTATCCTGTTTAATGTTAAAAACATTTTGGTTTTACCCTTCTCTGTTTGTTTCATTGACCTTCCCCGTCTTTTAAAAAACTTTAACATTTTAGTTGCTTTCAAATACGAGTCAACTATAAAAAAAAACATGCTAGTTCACAATAATTGTAATAATATTGGGGGAGTCTATTCGGTCTAATGTTCTGTTTCTCCAAGTAAATATTTTGGACAGACAGGAAAGCAATTATCTCTCCTTATTAATCAGCATAAATACAATGTTAGGAGAGCTGTAAATAATAATACACTTTTTGTGCATATGTCCGAAAATAACCATGTAGAGATTAAGGTCACCTTGCGGCCATGTGGCCCGTCGAAAGCACGAGGTCAGGCTCGAGGTAAAGTCCACGTGAGCGATGACCGTGAGAACAGTCAGAATATCGAACTGCTTTCCGCGATAAAAGAGGGATTATAATCTCAAATGCGCGCTTCTGTCGTCTCCCAGGGTGTTATCAAGAAACCCACGCGGTAGTACTTCCTATCCCTCAAGCGCCGTGTTGGTTCGTGGAAAGATTCCCCCACTCCCCATACCTTTGGCGGAGGCAGTAACGGATCTGGCTGGTCCCTATATATTGTTGATCCCAATAGGGCATCGACAGTATATGCCTACCTTTCACAACTAAACACGTCATTCTCGATCGCACTCCTTTTTTTCAACGAGCCGAAGGATAAAAATATACCGAAGGATCTGAGCCTCAGTCTATTGGCCCATCCTTGGTTTCGGTACATTTTGTTTGGCATAAATAATCCCTCCAGTTAGTGTTACTACTAGAGGTTAAACTCCCTGTGGTTAAATCTCCTTTAATAACCATCTGATCCCCCATTTCATCTCTTATAGCCTCAACCCAAGCCAGGCTGAGACGAATCATTTGTGGTTATTCCGGCCAGTCATCCCGTTGTGTGTATGTACAGAGGCTAGTATCGCCTCTCCACCCCCTTTCTGTAGAGCCCGCTCTGAGTAGCTCTGATACGTTCTGTCCTTGTATATATAGAGTATCTATTGCCATTATTTTAGTTAATCTATTTATTTTGTATAACTGTGTATATATTAAAGTTTATTTTTGTACCTACTTTTTCATAAGCCTCATAGTCGGAGCCTCCATTAGTTTAATATCGGCCAACTGCACTCAATCTTTTGAATTTAAAATCCTTCGCACTCGTCCCCCCTACCCCTCACTTCTATTCTTCATCTCTGTCGTGACCAGAGTAGAATCAAGGTCACGCGTTTGACTTTGGGCGTCCACGCCTATTGGGCAGAAGTGACTATATGTCGGGGTCATTCTACGATAAGCCACTTAATTAATTGGAATTCAGCAAAATTTATTTTTTGCTCAAATGACTCAATTAAAAAACCTTGTTGAATGTTCATGTATCAGCCAATTTAATAACCTTAACATTTCCGCTGGCCTTTTTAAAATTGATGCCGTTATGAAAAAACTCATTCATAAAAAAAATAGTTTTGACTTATGTTCCTAATAATTTTTGCAATATTCAATTTTATGGGCACCCGATTTGTCAAGTTAATCATTGCATTGATTTTATTTTAACATTATTTTATTTCTCTTCCTCTCTCCTTGCCCCTCTCCTCTACGTATCTGCTTACTTCTCGTGTCTCTCCCAATCTCCCTCTTTAGACTATCCCTTTATCCGTTGATCGTTTTAACCCATTTGGCCCAGTTCTTGACTCTTTCTTGCCTCTCGGTTTGACCTTGCTACTTGTTATAGATAAATCTTAATGTGAATTTACCCGTATCTCTCCTACTTCCTCATTGATGATTTCTTGTCTTAGAGGTGATCCTTTTATTTTTTACTAGCTTATATATACCCTTATTATATTATTTTCTCTTGTAGTTATCCTTGAGAATGAACTGAATAAAGTTCGAAAGTACTTGAAAGCACCTTTTCATTTTTCATATATATGAACCTGCTTTTTTGCATCTTAAAAACGTAAGATTGAAAAATATTTTATTTATTATTTTCACTTTGTCTTTTTTGAAAGATCCTTGATGGAGCTCCTAACACATGGCGTGCCCCGGGCAACTGACTGTGTTGCCGGTACCTTGAGACCTTGAGACCTTGAGACCTTAAGACCTTGAGACCTTGTATCATGGGAAATGTAGATTAATCTATCTGCGGGTATTCTTCCGACTCGGCGCAGCGCTAATTGTCATTAGCTCCCTACAAATCGACAATTTTTCTGTCTGCTTTCACCGGGAATCGAACCCTGTACTGAAGCGTGGATATCCAACGCGTTACTCTTTTACCCTCGGTGATTTTAGGTGTAATGCTAAGAGCGATATTAATGATGCGAAATGGAATTGCGAAGGGAATGTCTTCCCGTTTCTTCCAAATATGAAAACGAGATGGGAAACGTTGGAAATTACTGGAAAATTTTCCTGTCTCTTTTTAAATATTTAAACCTAAATACTTTCGTTGGAAAGCGTGATTTCTGTACAAAAACAAAGGGGATCATTTCTACACAATCAATGTAGATACGCGTTAATGCCTCCCCCCCCACGTAAGATATAGACTGAATCTGAAAATCTGTATTACTTTTTATTCTTCCCGTACTCCATCCCAGGTTTGGTCTTGAGCCAGTCAGTGATTTTACTCTCATGCCAAAGCAGGTTTTACCCTCCCAATTATATGGCTCAAACAACCCTAAAATTGATCCTAAACCGCATCTAACGCGATTCGTCCTACTTCCACACAGTCTTTACAAAATCACTCTTTCTGTTTATCAGCTGGGCAATTTATGTTTTATTATGCCATATCCTTTTTATGTAGCTCCATACGCTAAAAATGCTAATTCTACCCCTAAATTAGAAAAGAACGTTCCCATTTGACTAAAAATTAGTAAATAAAAAAACAAACTGAAATTTCCATTTAAAATTTGAAAATTCTAATTAAGGGAGACGAAATTGAATTAATCCAACAAATAAAGTAATTAATTCCTTCATTTCGTTAATTTCAATACTAATTTTTCGTGTTTAATTCGAGTTTTTGCGAGAATTTGGAAATAATTCGAAAATCTGCAGTAATATAAAAGCAAGTTATATTTTTTTGTGTGAAATAAGTTTTGGGAAGTTGAAAATATGTGCGTAAACCGTGAGTGTGTGGGATGAGGGAAGGAATAAGGTCATTAGTTTTCATATCCATTAAAGTCTTAATGTACGAAACCCATTAAGAGTGCTGTCAGCTCAGTAATGTTTAATGAGGCAAATGTATAAAAGTGTGCCTTTCATTTCAGGCGAATTTCATTTGAATAGAAAACTAGAGTTAGGTCAGGTAATGACGATTTGGATGAATAAATGGAGAAATTAATGTGAGGACAAGAGAAAAACTCGACAGATTTTTAATATTTTTTATTTTAAAATAGAAAAAAACCGAACGTGAGATAGAGCGTTTGGGGATAGAGAATCAGAGTGATAGTAATTGAGAGTGATAGAGAAAGAGAGAGGTGTGTCTGTGAGTTAGTGCGTGTGAGTGAGAGTGTGTATATGCGAGTGAGAGTGTGTATATGTGAGTGAGAGTGTGTATATGTGAGTGAGAGTGTGTATATGTGAGTGAGAAAGTGTTTTAATGAAAGTGTGAATGATTGTGTAAATAAAAAAGTGTGAATGAATGTGAATGATAGTGAATGGATGTGAATTATAGCGAATTAGTGTGAATGAGAGGGAATGTACAGAAATAAGAGTGAATGAGAGAGTGTGTGCTTGGGCAGGGGGAGATTATAGGAGGTAAAAATTGCTGCAACAAATGTTGTATCAGGTCATGCGAAGAGATGTAGCTATGGAAGTGGTTGTTAGCATTGTGATAGTTCTGAATAAATGGAACGACAGGCGGAATAAGAGGATGTTATAGTCGTTGAAATGCTGTAATGTGGTGGTGAGTGTTATAGAATGAGTCTGGTGGCTCTGTTGTATAGCATAATACAGAGGAAAAGTGTCTAAGGACTCGGATGGTGTAGTAACAGTGTTGTTGTATAAAAGTAAAGGGGAGAAAGGTGAATGCAAGAACTAGAGGCAGATACTACTGTTGTGTATTAGAGGATAAGTATATGGAAAAATCCTAATTGGGCGTAGAAGAAGGAAAACGGATTGGTAAGGTTGCCCAGGGTGAGTTAGCGTAGGTAGGGGTTTGAAGATCAAGCATTTAATCTGAGAGAGCTGTCTGAAAAATCCTGGCAGAAGGGATTTAAAGTGTATGCTGATTTCATGAATCTGGCGAAAGCTTAAAATCGTGAGATCGTTGATGGCTGCGGAGTCCACCAAGGCTGGCACAGCCTCTTCCACAGACATCGCAGATATGGGGTCCTTGTATTTGTTGGTGTCGTCTTGCACGGCGAGCTATAGCAGCAATGTGGATAGGGTATTGCAAGAATGTGTGGATGAATGAGCAATGCATGGAGTGATAACTTGCACGATGATATTTAAGGTGTAAGGTAGGTGTGCATTCTTCAGTTCACATCTTCACTTTCCCCTGCTGAGTCCAGTGGCAAGGAAATGATTCAACACGACTGGAGCAGGTTTAAGTTGCATGGTTTAAGAAGCCATGATGTCTGATTCAGGGGACAAGTCAGACTTGGGCTCACCACCGATGATGAGTAGAGAGAGAGAGAGAGTCTTTTTGAGAAGTATTAAGACATGTTTCTGTAATTAAAATGATATCAAAGTTTTCCAATCTGATTAAAGCTTTAAATTTAGGCAATTTATTTCTTATGCTTCAGGCGTTCGTGTAGAAACAATTTTGTTCATCTTTTAAGTTGACATGAATATTTCTAGGAAGCCTAAATGGTTTCACTGGATCTGAGCCGAGCCTCAGGAGGCAAATGACTTCCGGGCCATAAAGATTACGTATTCTTTTCTCTATTAATTTTCCCATTCTGGAATCTCCTACTTCGCTAAAATGAATGGCATATTTATAAAAAGGGGATGAGAGAGAGAGAGAGAGAGAGAGAGAGAGAGAGAGAGAGAGAGAAAGATATATATATATATATATATATATATATATATATATATATATATATATATATATATATAGAGAGAGAGAGAGAGAGAGAGAGAGAGAGAGAGAGAGAGAGAGAGAGAGAGAGAGAGAGAGATATAGAGAGAGAGAGAGAGAGAAAGGGAGTGTGTGTGTTGCATACATAGAGTTACATAGATACACAGATCACACGGGCCTTATGGTTCAGACTAAGACGATCTGGCCTTAAGTCTACATCACATATACATAGAATAGTAGAAGCAAAAGATAGAAAAGATGTAGGCTCTCCACACCCTCCACTTCCTCCGGCAAAAGCAGTACATGAAATAATGTGGGAAAAGTACCCTACAGGTGTAAGAAGAAAGTACCTGAAAGAAATTTGCATATGATAGTATTTAAATAAGACGAATATAAAAATAAACACATACATACACCTGAAAGAGTCATGTTTTTTTTGTAATATTATTTTATTTTATAGTTTTTTATTTATATTTTTATAAATATTATGCCAAACTATTCCAATATTTGCTAAGTGTTTATCTAATCTCATTTTAAATGAGTCTATTGTTCTGCTGTTTACTACATCGTTTAGCAAATTATTCCACTCATTAATAATCGAGTAAGTGAAGAAGTTTTTCATTACATCCAGAGTAGCACTTTTACCCTGAAGCTTTAAATCATGTGCACGGGTGGACCACTCCTCTGTTAGTGTGAACAGGTTATTGGCATTAACGTTGTTAAATCCTTCAAGTATTTTGAAGCACTCGATAAGCTGCCCCCTTCGTCTTCGTTTTCTGATGAAAAATAGATTGAGTTTTTTTTAACCTCTCGTGGTAAGGTTTGTTACGTAATGACGGGATAAGTTTTGTCGCTCTGTGTTGTACAGCTTCTAATTTATCTGTCTTTTAATAAGTAAGTGGCCCAGAATTGCACAGCGTATTCGAGATGAGGCCTGATAATACTTTTATATAGTAAAATAATTATCTCCTCGCATTTATAAGTAAAGTTTCTTTTTATAAATCTTCGTGCTGTGTTAGCTTTCTTTGCAGCACCTGCACATTTGTTTGATGTTTTTAAGTTTTCTGTAATTATTACTCCTAAATCTTTAACTTGCGGAGTTGTGTTTAATAAGTTGCCTTGCATTTTATAGTTGTATTTTTTTGTTTTTTTCCGCATTGAAGGATTTGGCATTTGTCGATATTAAATGGCATTTGCCATTTTTCTGACCATTCGGTAATTTTATTTATATCAGCTTGCAGGCTAGCCCTGTCCTCTTCGCATAATACTGAGTTACCTATTTTCGTGTCATCTGCAAACTTAGATATGATATTATTTATTCCAATGTCTATGTCATTGATGTATATAGTAAATAAAGTAGGCCCCAGGACGGATCCCTAAGGAACACCACTGGTAACAGATACCCAGTCAGATTCCACGCCATTTATTATCACTCTCTGTTTCCTGTTTTTTAACCAGCTACTAATCCACCTATATATATATTACCGTTAATTCCTAGCGTACGTACTTTGTTCATGAGTTTCTGGTAGGAAATTTTGGCAAATGCTTTTTTGAAGTCTAGGTATATTATATCTCATACTTTAGTATCGTTATATAGGTTGAAAAGGTTATGATAAAAACAAATTAGGTTTGTTAAGCACGATCTCTTAGACCTAAAACCATGCTGGCTATCTCGTATTAAGTTATTATTTTCAAGGAACTGTACTAGTTTGTCTCTAATGATCGTTTCGAGCAACTTTCCAACTATTGGGATTAAGCTAATGGGCCTGTAATTACCGGCCTGGTTTTTACGCCCCTTCTTAAAAATAGGTGTGACGTTGGCTTTCGTTCAATCATCAGGGACGATCTCATGCTCGAGAGATTTGTTAAAAATGAGAGCAAGTGACTCTGCTACCTCATTCTGGACATGTTTTACGATTTTCGGGTAAAATTGATCAGGACCAGGAGTCTTGTACGAGTTCATTTTCTTTAATTTATCAATTACTAGTTGTGAATTCACTTTCAGCCTCCTTAGTAATAGGTGTATAACCTGCATACCCTCGTTGGTATCGTTATTAGTATATCCTATGGTGAAAACTGAACTGAAAAACTCGTTTAGGATATTTACCATACTTATATCATATGAAATAATTTCACCCACCTGGTTCTTCAAAGAGCCAATCCCGCTTCCCATTTGCCTATTTCTATTGATATAAGTATAGAAATGTTTGGGATTAGTGGTGCTTGCTTTCGCTATCTCGATTTCGTATTGACGTTTCGTTGATCTTATGAGTGTTTTAACCTTTCTTATGCTAGTGTTATATTGTTGGTTAATTTGATTGCTTCTATTGCATTTTAATAATGTGTGGAGACGGTTTTTATCTCTAATTGCTCATTTGATGGCATTATTAAACCACGACAGCTTGCCCTTATTCGCGTTACCAGTCCTTGTTTTAAGATAAACATGGTTTTTCTGAGCTATAAAAAGTAGTTCTTTAAATTTATTCCAAAGTTGATTTAGATCTTCTAGTTCTATCAACTGTTTGTGAATATTCCCCAGGGCTTCTCTGAGGCCATCTTAGTTAGCTTTACTGTAGTCTGGTACTTTTGAATAATTTTAGGTAGTTACTCGTAGGTACTTGGCATTTAGATCAAAGCAAATTAGTTTATAGTCACATGTACCTATATATTCTCCTACGGCGAGAGTTGATATTAAATTTTCCGGGAACGCAATAACTAGGTCTAGTATATTATTTCCTCTGGTTTTCTCCCTTACGCATTGGTGTAAATAATTATTATAGATGAAATTTGTCATTATTTTTTCTTGTTGGCTAGTCCCTATATTCAAGTCCCAGCAGATATTAGGTAAATTAAAATCTTCCAGTAACAGCGTTTGTTCCTCGTGTAATGTTTCTTGTAAGATTCTATATAATTCCAAGTCCTCATAACGGTAGTATTTGTGCGACGGTAAACAGTGCTTATGTTTATTATTTTGATTTTATTGATTTCTTTTGAAGGTGAAGAGGTGAGACTGTTCATTAGTTTCCCTGTCTGGGGGTGGGGATGGGGGTCAGAGCAGAGGGAGATCAGGGAGAGGAGGCAACGACATGAGCGTAGCCGCGCGGTTTAAAGGGATTAGCGACAGGGCGAGGAGTGACATGGAAATTAAATGGATATGGAGGTGTGGCGTGGGAGGGCTAATTGAACATCTTGGTGGGATTAGCATGGGTTGGGGAGGTCCCTACCACGTGCGTTTGCTAAGGTTAAGCATGGAAAACCTGTTCTGTGGCAGGTGTGGGAGGGTGATTTATCTGACTCTGGCATCTCTTATGTATATTATATCCAGCGTTGTGTAGTAATTTACTCATTAACTGTACTCCTTCTTGTGACAAATGAATACCATCTCTGTTTGTTAACCAAGGCTCATTATGGAAGCTACTCCACGTGTCGTTATATAACACATGTTCGTTCTCACACATTTCTTTTAGAGATTCATTGATTCCTAGAGCTCTGATGTTACTGTAGTGATTGCTGTCAGTCCTACCTGGCACTATTCCATTAACCATGCATTTATTTTTCTTGGATCTCATTTCTTTTATTAGCTTGTTATACTTGGCTAATATTTCCCTCTTGTGGCTTTACCTCCATCATATGCATCGTTGTTATCCACGTTAACTAGTAGGCATGAACTCTTGGGGAGGTTCGCTTTCTTAAGGTCTTCACTAATTATATCTAAAGTACCACCTGGTATTACCTTGACCATTCTGTTCTTCCTTTCCATGGAAAACGCTACATACCCCCTGACCCCTTAAAAGTGACTCAGACGAGACATAGGTGTTACCTTCATTGCTGCTGGATTTCCTAACCTACTTTTCTAAGTTATGGGACTTTACACACTTAAGGAGCTAGCCTCATTTATAGCAGAGAGAGACAGAGAGAGAGAGAGAAAGAGAGAGAGAGAGACAGACAGACAGACAAAGAGAGACAGAGAGAGAAAGAGAGAGCTACAAGGAGCTACAAGGAAAATAAGTACCCTAGAAGACCTTACGGTCTATACAAGGAGGGGACTTTTGTCGCAATCCTGAAAGTGTTCGTTGGCAACCTCGAAGATCACTCGCGAGGATCTTAACGGTAATTTCGCAAGACTTTATCTAGTCTTGACTTGAACTAGGTAACAGATTCACTGTTGACAACTTCCATCGGAAGTGCGTTCCAACTACCACAGATACTGTATGTGAAGAATTTCCCACACATATCACGGTAGTATCGCTTCAGTTCAAGTTTAAAGCCGGGATTTCTTGTTCTCCCCTCGCTGATCTGGAAAATATCCCCGTAGTCCAGTCTGTCGAAGCCTCGAAGTATTTTGAATACTTCGATAAGCTGACCACCTAGTCTCCAGGTCTCCAGCGAGTACATATCTAATTCCCTTAATCTATCTTCATAACTTTGATGTCTGATAAGGGGAATAAGTTTGGTTGCCCTGTCTCGCGATGTCCTTTCTAAATGAAGGACTCAAAAATTGTACAGCATACTCCAGGTGCGGTCGGACCAGGGAGTTGTACAAACACAGTACTATCTTCTTGTTTCGATATCCAAACTGTCGTTTTATAGACCCTAACATCCTTTGGGCTTTCTTCTCCACGTAAATACACTGTTTCGAGAACTTGATGTCACTGGTGATAGTTACACCCAATTCCTTTTCAGTGTCGGTGTATTCAAGATTAGTGACCTTGAGGATATAGGTTGATTGATGATTTCGGTGGCCGATATGCATCACTTTGCATTTTTTTACGTTGAAAGGCATTTGCCAAGTATCAGACCACTCCCCAATCTTACGAAGATCATCTTGCAGGCGGGCAGTATTTCTATCCTTTGCAACGTTCATACCAAGCTTGGTATCTTCGGCAAATTTAAAATCTTGGCAACCATGTCACCGTCTATGTCGTTTACGTAGATGATGAATAGTTGCGGGCCCAGGACAAAACCTTGAGGCACTCCGCTAGTAACGGGTACCCACTCAGAAGCCTGTCCATTCAGCACCACCCGTTGCCGTCTGCCATTTAGCCAGTTCTCTGTCCAGCCGGCTACTTTTCCATCTATGCCCAGCGCTCGCACTTTCCGGAGAAGGCGGCGGCGTGGTACCTTATCAAAGGATTTCTGAAAGTCTAAGTAGACCACATCCACCGGACTGTCCCGATCGTGCTCACTGAAGACGAAGTGGAAGAATTCTACAAGGTTCGTCAGGCATGACCGTTGCCTTCGGAAGCCGTGCTGGTAACTCCTCAGTAGCAGGTTTGACTCTAAATGCGACGTCATTTTGTCCACCATGATGCTTTCCATGAGTTTACCGACTATCGAAGTCAGACTGATAGGTCGGTAGTTCGACGGTTGGCTACGGTCTCCTTTCTTGAAGATAGGAGTCACCTCCGCTTCACGCCAGTCTCTAGGAACGCATTCGGTCCAGATTAACATGTTGAAAATTGCGCTCAGGTGTCGTGACACTTGATCGCGCACTTCTTTCAACCGGTGGCTTCTTTGTCATTATGTCAGTGACCTTCTTTTCTATTTCTACTTCGGTGAAGTCCATATCCTCCAGCTTTTCCCCAGAGTAGGAATCCATTGGCTGGGGGATGGGACCACACTCTTTAGTAAACACTGAAGAGAAGTAGTCGTTAAGGAGGTTAGCATTTTCTGCATCTAAATGCTTATATGCCCCCTTCTCATTCCTCAAAGGGCCAATCGTTCGACGGATTGGTTTACGGTTGGCCCTTTTAGGAATTAGGAGGGGGCATTAAAGCTCTTAGAAAGAGAGAGAGAGAGAGAGAGATAGAGAGAGAGAGATAGAGAGAGATAGAGAGAGAGAGAGATAGAGAGAGATAGAGAGAGAGAGAGAGAGTGTTACAAGGAGTTACAAGGAAAATAAGTACCCTAGTAAACTTTATGATCCATTTAAAAAGGGTACCTTTGGCGTAACAGTTGAGCAGGTGCAGTCTTCGAAAGTGTCCATTGATGCTTAGAAAAACACTCGCAGAACGGTTTAAGTGCCCAAACGGCGATTTTTAAAGACTTCGTCTAGTGTCGAATTGAACTGCTCAACAGAAATGCTGTTGACAAGTTCCACTGGAAGTGCTTTCCAAGTACCACAGATGCTGTATGAGAAAAGTTCCCACACAGATCACGCTGGTAACGCTTCAGTTCAAGTTTGTAGCCGTCATTTCTGGTTCTGCCCTCGCTAAACTGGAAAATATTCCTGTAGTCTACACTGTTTAAGCCTCGAAATATTCTGAGCACTTTGATAAGCTGACCACGCAGTATTCGGGTCTCCAACGAGAACAAATATAATTCCCGTAACCTATCTTCGTAACTCTTGTGTCCGATAGAGGGAATAAGTTTGGTGGCCGTGGCTTGCACACGTTTTAATCTTACGATATCCTTTCGAAAGGAAGGACTCCAAAATTGCATGACATACTCCATATGCGGTCGGACAAGGGAGTTGTACAAACACAGTACTATCTCCTTGTTTCGATATCCAAACTGTCGCTTTATGTAGCCTAACATCCTTTGGGCTTTCTTCTCCGCCTAAATACACTGCTTCGAGAACTTGAGGTCACAAGTGATAGTTACACCCAATTCCTTCTCAGTATTAGTGCATTCAATAGCAGTGACCTTAAGGATATACAGTGATTGGGGGTTTCGGTGGCTACCGATACGCATCACTTTGCATTTGTTCACTAACAGGCATTTGCCACGTGTGCGACCACTTCCGAATCTTCTGAAGATCTTCTTGTAGTCGGGCAGTATTTACTTCCTTTGCAACGTTCATACCAAGCTTGGTATTGTCGGCAAATTTAGAAATCTTGGCAACCATGTCACCGTCTATGTCGTTTACGTAGATGATGAATAGTAGTGGTCCCAGGACAAAACCTTGAGGCACTCCGCTAGTAACGGGCACCCACTCAGAAGCCTATCCATTCAGCACCACCCGTTGCCGTCTGCCCTTTAGCCAGTTCTCTATCCAGCCTGTTACTTTTCCGTCTATGCCCAGCGCACACACTTTCCAGAGGAAGCGGCGGTGTGGTAACTTATCAAAGGATTTCTGAAAGTCTAAGTAGATAACATCCACCGCCTTATCCAGATCGTGCTCACTGAAAACGAAGTAGAAGAATTCCACAAGATTCGTCAGGCATGGCATTTGCCTTCAGAACCCGTGCTGGGAACTGCTCAATAGCAAGTTTGACTCTAAATATGACGTTATTTTGGCCACCATGATGCTTTACATGAGTTTCCCAACCATCGAAGTTGAATTAATAGGGCGGTAGTCCGACGGTTGGCTAGAGTCTCCTTTCTTAAAGATAAGAGTCACCACCGCCTCACCTTAGGCCACAGGAACGAATCCAGCCCGGATTGACATGTTAATGATTGTGGCCAAATGTCGTGACACTTCATCACTCACTTCTTTCAACAGTTAAGGTAGAAACCCGTCCGGGCCAGGAGACTTATTCGTCTTTAGGTCAGTACTTTGGGTGAAGTCCATTTCTTTGAGTTTCTCACCCAAGTAAGAGTACGTGGGCTGGAGGATAGAACCACACTTTTCAGTAAACACTGCAGAGAAGTAGTTCAGGAGGTTTGCATTTTATGAATCTGAGTGCTTTAATGCCACCTCCTCATTTCTCAAAGGGCCAATCGTTCGACGGATTGGTTTACGGCTGTTTACATAACCAAAGAACCATTTGTGATTCTCTTTGCAAAAGTCTCGTCACTTGGAGCTCCTCGGTACGCTTTGTGGTTTTTATGCTGGGCTTCCCTCTTCTAGCTCGGCCACGGTACTCATCAAATCACCAGAAATCTTCGACTGCTGGTACACAGTTCTGTTCTCCCTCAGCAGTTGACCAATTTCTCGATTAAACCATCTTGGTTGAACGGAAGACCGAAGCAAACTTTTCACAGAGATAAATCGTGATTGAAGTCTCATGAACGTAGTTCGGAAACTATTCCACAAATCTTCAACATTCTTACACCTTTCCAGCCTCACATCAGCCAATCCAGAACAAAGACCTACAAAGTCTGCTCTTCTCAAATCAATTTTCCTTGATTCACGAGGCACATACTCTACTTTGGGGACCTTGACTACAAAACTAACTAGTCGGTGGTCGCTGCCACTGCGCTCCTTGCCTACAGAGAGCCCCTCAACGATTTCATTCTCAGAAGGGAAAATCAAGTCAAGCAGCCTGTATAGATCCCTTTCCTTTTCAGCGAGTTGTGCAGGGGGTCTATATAGCAGCAGGGTCCTGTATCTGGCAGGACCTATCCCTAGGTCTATACCTAGTAGCTCATGGTCGGATACAATGTTGCAGTTCATCGTTTTGAATGTATCTTTAACACACAGCAACACATCGCTACCCTCTATGTCTAGCCTATCTTTTAGGAAGAGTTGGTAACCTGGAATCGTAAATTCACCCTCAAAATCTTGATTTGAGGTTTTTACCCACGACTCTGTTATGGCAACCATCTCAGATTCTTCCGTCGCTACGAGGCCACGAAGTTCAAGAACCTTGTTCTTGATTGACCTCGCATTAAACAAAATAACTTTCAGGGAGTCTCCGAATGTAGGACTCCCCACGCTCTTCCGTTTCGTGTCTTATTCGTCTCTCTATTCCCTGTTGGTGGCGTGGCAGCACCCTTTCTAGCGACCTCCGAGAAGGTACTGGTGTAGGTCCACCTTCACTCGGGTCCCGACACTCCTTTTGGTCCGCTCCACGACATCCTAGATCACGCTACAAAGTACAGCCTTCCCTTTAAAGGAAAGATGCACACCATCCCTTTGGTAGAGATCGTTCCTACAATAAAAGTGGCGGTAAGGGTCCACAAAAAAGACCCCTTCCGCCGTACACAAATCTGCCAGGGGTCGGTTCAAAGAGACGTTCCTAGAGTGAGCGGTCCGGATTGGACCTCTTCTCGGGAGTTTATCGACCACGACACGTCTGCGGGTTTTCAACCCACAGTCGTCCACAACTCCCATGACCGTGTCGAGAATCTTATCTGTAGGGCCTAGCCTTCTTCCTCTGAGGTAGAGGTCGTTGCCACTTAACATCAGGGCATCAACGATTGAGCTCTCAGAAATCTGAGATTTCTCCGCCTCTACTCTAATTTGGTGGCTTCCCCGTCCTGGTAGGCAGCTTACCTTCACACTGGTGCGAAGACGGGCCGCTAGTAGGGGTTGCAGATCCCGTGTTGAGAATCACCAATAAGGTTGGCCCTCGCAGAGGACAGAGTCTCCCCTTTCGGAAGCGACTTGTCTGTTTCCTCTTTCTTCTCCATATTTCTCTTCTTTTTCTTCTTCTTTTTCCCTTTTTTCTATCTTCCTTTGGCTTCTCTTCTTCTGTTTCTACTTTCTATTCTTTTTTTCTTCTTTCCCTCCTTCTTCTTTCTTTACTTCTTTTTGACTCGTTGAACCGGTTCCGTTTCAGCTGGCTCCAGTTCCGTCTCAGGGTCCTTCTCCTCGTTTTTGGTTTCTTCTACTTTTTCCTCAGCAATAATATTTTCCTTTTTCTTCTTACTTTTCTTCTTCTTCTATTTCTTTGTTTCAGGTTCCTGCCCTTTATCAGGATTTGGACTCGGATAAGGAGATTGCCCGCTTCCCTCACGGAGACTCTCCAATTCGTGCTCCAATTGGCTTAACCTGGCTTCATACTTCCTTTCTAGTTCTGAGGCTTGGTTTTGGAAGCTGGCTTTGAGGTCCTCCAGGCCCTTTGCAAAGCCATCCGCCAACGTGCAAAGATCGCAGACACTCGACGGGGTCAGCTTATTGACACTCAAGCCAGCAAACTGCTCCGTCCATCTCAGCACGATATTATTTGTTTGTGGCCTTCTTCTAAGGATGTTAATGGTTTTCTTACTGAACTTAATTCTCTGGTTCCCTCTATTAAATTTACCTTTGAACTAAAAAAAAATGGTGTCCTCCCGTTCTTATATCTACTTATTCATAGGACTCCATCTTGATTTAAATTTTTCGTCTATCCTAAGCCTACCAACGTCGGTTCTTATATTCATTTTTACTCAGGTCATAATGATAAAGTCAAACGGTCTGTTTTTATTTCAATGTATCTCCGGGGGTTGCGGGTCACCAGCCCAGAATTCTTGGATCTTGAGATTTCCAAGATCTTTGAAATAGGTAACAATCTTTGCTACCCTCATAAATTTCTTGCAGGATGCCTAGATTTGACAAAAAAAATCCTTTTACAGAACTGAAATTCATCCCGCATACAATTTTAAGAAGTCCCTTGTTTTACCGTTTTCTGAGTCGTTTTCTTTGCTTTACAGCCTCTTGAATAAGTTAAATATTTCTGTCATATTCAAGTATCAGGCTACCATGTGAAAAATGTTGATTCATTATAATAACAATAGTAAAGAGGGTGGTGGTTCTGTCGATTGCTCAGTTTGCCCTAAGGATGTTAATGGTTTTCTTACTGAACTTAATTCTCTGGTTCCCTCTATTAAATTTACCCTTGAACTAAAAAAAAATGGTGTCCTCCCGTTCTTATATCTACTTATTCATAGGACTCCATCTTGATTTAAATTTTTCGTCTAAACTGGTAAATCATTAAGCGTACGCTTGACGCAACATAAATACAATATTAGAAGGGAAAAAGCAGTAGTGCTTTCTTTGTCCATATATCTGAAAGCAGTCTCCCTATCAATTGGAATTCAGCTAAATTTATTAACAAATCTGATGAATTTGTTCAAAGAAATATTGTTGAATGCTCATTCATTAATTCCTCGCCTAATTCAATATATCCCACGGTCTCTTTAAACTGGCCCCTGTTATTAAAAGGCTTATTTATAACGAAATTGTCGATTTTAAATCTTAGCCCTTTGATTTATTAATTTAGTTATATTTCTTTCGTTTATTTTTATGTATTCACAATTAGGTGTGTATATACTTAGTTTAGTGATCTAAATGTCTACATTCCGTGATTAAGTTGGAAGTTCCGGAAGTAAACTTCATATGCGTCGTTGATAATATTTTTCTATTTTGTGTCCTTTCGTTGTACATGGGTGGGGCAGTACTCTGTTGTTTCTAATTTTTTTCGTTATTCCTTGAGAATGGACTGAACAAGTTCGAAAGTACCTGGAATCTGCCTTCCATTTTCCTGTGGGATTCTTTGCATTTATTGCTCTAGTCACGCGATACTTTGTGAGTTTCTCATATATATATATATATATATATATATATATATATATATATATATATATATATATCCATATCCATATGGAGCTCGGCCGTGAAGCCTGCATTTAATATTCAGGATAAATCCCAGAGCCACGAGAAACGGATGTAGCATCTTTTAATTTTTCACTACGTTTCGAAAACTACAAGTTTTCATCTTCAGGCTAGACTAAGTTAACAAAGTTAATATGTATGAAGAAAACTTGAAAAGGCCAACAAGACATTATTTTAAAGGTGACCAATTACAAAATATCAGTAGAAAGTACTACAAGTTAAATTAAATATGACTTGGCAACAGTTAAATTTGCTTTAAGACTGACTCAAAAATTAGTTAATAAATTTAAGAATTATTGCATAAATTAATTACAAACTATAATAGAAATTGACCTGGCATTATTTAAAGATAATAAATTTAAACTTTGTTTTTAATTTTGTAAAGACTGTAAGAGTTAAAAACATTTAATATAAAAACGGAAAATTTGGGTAATTACTAATGCGGATCCATCCTAGAGAGTGAATGGTGGGTTTAACAAGGGGCTAGTATATATAGGTTACATTGACGCTTGGTTTATTAAAAGGCAAACCAACTAACAATCTAAAGATTTAAGTGCAATATCATTATTAATTAACTAATTTTAACTACAGTTTGTTAGTTGGTTTGCCTTTTAATAAACCAAGTGTCAATGTCACCTATATATACTAGCCCCTTGTTAAACCCCCCATTCACTCTCTAGGATGGATCCGCTTTAGTAAGTACCCAAATTTTCCGTTTTTATATTAAATGTTTTTAACTCTTACAGTCTTTACAAAATTAAAAACAAAGTTTAAATTTATTATCTTTAAATAATGCCAGGTCAATTTCTATTATAATTTGTAATTAATTTCTGCAATAATTCTTAAATTTATTAACTAATTTTTAAGTCAGTCTTAAAGCAAATTTAACTGTTGCCAAGTCATATTGAATTTAACTTGTAGTACTTTCTACTGATATTTTGTAATTGGTCACCTTTAAAATAATGTCTTGTTGGCCTTTTCAAGTTTTCTTCATACATATTAACTTTGTTAACTCATTCTAGCCTGAAGATGAAAACTTGTAGTTTTCGAAACGTAGTGAAAAATTAAAAGATGCTACATCCGTTTCTCGTGGCTCTGGGATTTATCCTGAATATTAAATGCAGGCTTCACGGCCGAGCTCCATATGGATATATATATATATATATATATATATATATATATATATATATATATATATATATATATATATATATATATATATATATTCAATATTTCTACCTAACTCCTGAATATAATAAATTATTGCTTAAAAAGGAACTAAAAGCATAAACAGGTCTGAAATTTGGGGGGGGGGGGGGCTTCAGCTCCCTAGCCTTCCTGGATCCGCGCCTCATCCTACGTTATGCAAGGAAGTTTCTAATGAAGCTTGGTAAACATCTTCTTAGATCTAAACTCTACAATTGTGATAGCAATGCCTTGGTGCCAATGAGAGTCTTTTGCTTTTCTAATATTTAAAATACTGTCATAGCAAAATCATTTCTCAAAATAGATCTCTAATACTTATTTCCAAGTCAATCAAGGATCGATAGCAAAGAAGCCCTTTAGGAAACCGTATTGTGCAAGATCTCAAATCAAGCAGAAGTCGTCCATTACCTGGTGTGATAGAACGGTCTGAGGCCGCTTTAATTCAGCCTCAATCACATGTTAACCATGCTTACCCACATGCTTACCCACGTGCATCCTGCCTGCGAGAAGAAGCAGAAGCGCGTTATCTCCGATCATAGCCAATGTTTAATCAAGGAGGTTAACTCCCCCGTTTTGCCTCCATACGTCGATCTCGCCAGATTGAATTAGGCTTATGGGCAGATAAGGAATTTTCCCAGGCGTCATCGGGGCATTCCCCGAAGTCCCCCACTCAATTATCCCATACGCCATGGAGATGGCTCTGGGTATTTATACAATAGCTTTTCACAGTTGAAGCAGATCCCGATTATCTTCGCGAGGCATCAAGCCGATCCGGTCTCCCTTGCGCACCTAGGAACTCTCTACCTCGAGAACTCCCTTATTGTCCAGAAGAGGACAATATCCCTTGAGTGCCAAGGTTCGTGCTCAAAGAACAGCCATTGTTCTTTGAGCCCGTTTGACAAGAGACGGTTCTCACCCCCCCTGTTGTTCAAAAAGATAACAACGTTAGAACAGCCATTGTTCTTCAGGCCTGTTCGTCAAGAAACGCTTCTTGTTCCCAAGAAATCACGTCCAGATAATTTGATTCCGCCCTTTTTAACGTTCTTTAAGAAGACGCTTGGTTTTAACAATAACCTCCATTGTTCATCTAGAACATCTCCGATTTGCTGTCACAAAGATCGCTCATACTTCCGAGCCCCACTTCGCTCTCACTCCTCGAAGACAGTCCTTCCCCCTCGTTAAGGACAACCCCCCCGAAGAACCCTTCTGCTGGAAATCGCCAGTGGACCGAAGATTCCTTCGCATCGTCTGGCTCTGCACAACAACTTGTTAATTACGTAAGCTGAGCATTACATTTAATCATTTAACCTTTTGTCAACGCAACCCTGTGCTTTAAATGGTTTAGCGAACCATCCCTCCCTTTATTTTTTTGTTTGTTTACCTTTTTAAATCTCTCCAAATCTTAATCCTCAGATTAATCAGATATTCCCACGACCCTTTTTCATTCCCCGTTTATGTAAACATTTTCTTTGTGTGTTGTTGATAGTTTAATTAATAAAACTCTATTTTATTAATATTAGCCATATTATTTATCCTTTTGCTCCGTTCCACTTCTTAAGCATATTGAAGATAAATAAGCCTCTCCAGGCCCCCCCCCCTCCTTTTTGGACTAACCTCGGTCAATCAGATTACCACGCACTCGAAATATTAGAATAATTTCCTCAACGAATAGTTATATATGGTATATCGTCCAGAGCCTATTCTACGACACCTAGTTTTTTATTGTTTTGCACTAAAAACTGGTAAGAGCTATTGGTTGATAAGAAGGGGCCTGCTGAATTATCATAAAATATCAAATAACTAAGAAAGGGAAATAGAGAATGAAAAATTGAAATAATTAAATATGGAAATAATAGTTACTGCAGATTTATAAAACTCATATCCGCAAGCTTGTTATGAACGTCGCAAATGAAAGAAATACTGCCCAAGGACAAGGACTATCTCGGTGCTTTGGGATCTACCAGGGGAAGAAAGATACAATTTGAAATCATAAAAGTTTGAGATACATTTATGTGATTGTTTAAACTGTTGTTTTTTTTCTCTTCCTCAGCTATTAAACAATCAAAATATTCAAACCATACAACTGCGGTTTTCAGGCGTTGGAAGTTGCCTGAACGCATAAGAAACGAAGAATCAGATACCTTATGACCATATTTATATAAAGGGGCTTCAATATATATTACCTATACGGTATCCGGACAAGAGCCCAACGGCCAAGTGCCCGACGGATAACTGCCCGATGAGGACAATTGCCCGACGGAAAAATGCCCGATGGTTATATATATATATATATATATATATATAAATATATATATATATATATATATATATATATATATATATATATATATATATATATATATATATATATATATATATATATATATATATATATTTATATATAAATAAATATATATATATATATATATATATATATATATATATATATATATATATATATATATATATATATATATATATATATATATATATATATATATATATATATATATATGCAACAAAGCCCCAAGGGAAAATTAATGCGAGGATTCAAATTACTTTCGAACTTTATTACAAGGTCGAAATAAAGTTCGAAAGTACTTGGAATCCTCGTATCAATTTTCCATGTGGGCTTAGTTGCATTTATTGCTTACTCACGTGATACTTGCTTACTCACGTGGCCGCTCTTTGACCTTATTCTTCTACATTCCCTCCCATCCAAAACGATGTCACTTTCAGAGTTGGGGGAGAAAAGTGACATCCCCTAAGACTAATGACTTGGGGGAAGCGGTGTCTCCCATGAAAGAGGTCAACGCGGGGTGGGGGGATAAGGAAATTCCTGATCTGACGTTGAGCAGGTGTACAAACTAATTCCAACCCACTGCGTGTACATATGAAAGGGAAAGTAAATTAATTATTACAGATTTACGCCGACCATGAGAATTAAGGAGGAACGTAAATAAAAAAAATAGAATTGAAAAAAATAATATACACTGAGCTATACACACCAATGAGAAAAAAAAAATGAAATAGATATTCAAAGATACATCATACACAAATGACGTGAAGATTTCGGTGCTACATATACATATAGTGGTGCTGGACCAGGATTCTAAATAATAATTTGATATATACAAGGGCACTCTGCGTCCCAGACGTACACATCCCCCTTAAAAATATAATTACACACGCAGAGAAATAATTGTCCTTTAACTTATATCTAGCTGGTGGTTACACTAATTAGAAAATAAACAAATGGCATGGAGCACTTAAAATTACAATTTAGCACGGTTCATCGCCCAAAGGATTACGGCTCTATAAGAATGAGGAATGAGAATAAAGGATCACTTGTTAGATTCTAATAGAGTAAAAATGAGAATAGGCAACCGGCAATTTCAGGGGAAACTGAGTGGAAAATTTCTATATTTATTTATAAATTAACGAGAAAGATAAGGAAGTCAAACAAAGTAAAAGGAGAAAATGGGAAATACACAATTAGAATAATAAATTTTATCGAATATAAATGTAGGTTTAGAGTAATTATATATATAAATTTGAGTTAGAAATTATGGAATGATATATTGGATATCTTTAATATAAGATTTCGTCGATATAATTTACAGGATATATGATATATTTAATGTATGGATGGATGGACTTGGGAATAATTTGAGACACAGAATTTGATAGGCCCTTGTGGCTTTTGTCATCCCTGAAATTATGTTATGTTATGTTATACTATGTTAATAATAGCTCGAATTATAATCTCAAGGGGACTGGAAATGGAGAAAAAAGAGAGAATTACATTTTGAATAGTTAAAATATTCGATTGAGTTGAATAATAGTAACGTTAATTTACTGACCTTTGTCTGACGATGACGAGAACACGAGTGGACTATATTTGTCAGTGATCATGGGGGCGATGTAGGTTGATTCTGATTTGTCAGTTTAAAATACGCCAGACAAGGGTTTGGATTGGTCGAAATATATATCATACAACGTATAATATAATTATTATCGGACGATACGTAGGGTAAATTTTGTTGGAAATCGTAAGAGTTATATATGTTAAAATTGTCGGACATGGTAAGCAAATTTGGAATTTTGTAAATGAATATGAATTAAGGAAGCGAGATGAGTAATCTCTCAGACAGGGAATTATAATTTTGTAAGAGCTAGGAGGGATGTTAGCTGCTAGAGCGATACAATTTTCCGACACTTTTATATACATTTCTAATACTCAAATTCCTGCAATAATAGGCTCCATCTCATTACGGAGGTATGCCAGCGGGCGGTGATCAGTTGCTATTAAAAATTCTAGGCCTACCAGTTACATTTTGAATTTGTGCATGCTCCAATGATAGCTAAGACTTCCTTTTCTATCACTGCATAATTCCTCTCACGTAGGAGTAATTTGCGACTTGCGTAGGCCATGAGGTAACTATCACCGTTGTCTCGGTACGGAAGAAGGACACAACTGATGCCCTCTTTGCTCGCATCCGTTTGGATCTCAAAGGGCCTACTGGGGTCAGGCAACCTGATGATGGGAGCAGATGACAATTTACCCTTTATCTGATGGAAATGAGTAGCAGCCCTCGAATTCCAGACTATGTGATCTGGGGACTTCTTCTTGAGCAGTTCACACATCGGGGCGGCCAAAGACGCGGAATTGGGACGCACCTCCTATAAAATGAGGCAGATCCCATGAAAGAACGAAGCTGTTTCTTTGTACCCGGGAGGGGCATACTAACTATCGCCCGGACCTTGTCTTCTTAGGGCTTAAGTTGGTAGTTTCCAATGTGAAAACCTTGATATTGGATCAAATCGTAGGTGAGGTGGCACTTACTGGGGCCTATTGTAAGGCCGTGTTCTCGCAAACGGCTTGAAAGCGCATGAAGGGAGGCCAAGTGTTGGTCCCACTCACAAGTGGCAACGTAAATGTTGTCAAAATAAAAGGTGACAGTATTTAATCTGGTCAAAACTCTGCGCATTATCCGATTATAATTGCTGCAGGACGTCATTAACCCAAAAGGAAGTCGACGGAACTGCATTAGGCCTTTGTCGGTGGTGAAGGTGGCGTATTTCCTTCGCTCTTTTTCAGGGGAATCTGTTAATACGATTTACAGAGGTCGAGCTCGCTAATATATTTTGCCTTTTGGTCGATTAATGGGATCGGTTCCTCATCGAAAACGGTCACAGAATTTAAATTGCGGAAATCTACGCACATTTAGTAGGAGTTATCCGGTTTCCGCATAACTATTAGGGAACAATAATTTGACGTAGAGAGTTAAATGATATTGAGGTTGAGCAGATTGTTAACTTCGGCGTTAAAGGCATTTCTCAGATGAATTGGAAGGGGCTAGGGTTTTGAGCGAACCGGTTCTTGGGTAGTGAAGGTTATGTCATGCTTGAGATTAATAGCACGCCCAAGGGTTTCAGAAATCACTTCCTTAAACTTACTTAGAATAAGCTGCAGCTGGATAATTTGATCGGGTGTTAGACGCTTATTGATATCTAAGCTGGTGGGTGGTGAATTGGTAGTGCCGGGCAAGGCGGTTGGGGGGTAATCCCTATCCTGTCCGACGCACACGGCCTGTATAATGTTCAGGGCAACTGTCGTGTATTCGGCCTCCAAAGCTGTCTCTTTGTCGATGGTAACAATGTTGTTGATACACGCGCGGTGGTGATATTTTTTTAACATGTCGACATAGAACAGTTTCTCGCCTGTGGGGGTCTTAATTAAATAATCCAAAGGGCCCTTTCCATTGGCTCAGAAGTTTGTTGCTCTCCATAGGAAGTAGCAACAGAACCTCCTCCCCGTGTTTGAACTCTCCTTCGACTTGACCTCGAAGTACGTTCAGTACTTTTCCAAATTAACGTCGGCATTTTGGTATGCAATCTCGGCACACTTTTCTAATCTTCGCCGAAGATCCAAAACATACGCGTAAGAAGATTGAATTAACCTATCTTACTTAGCATTCGAGAATAACTCCTTGAAGATGCTAATGAGAGCTCGCATGTTACGTCCGTAGATTAATTCAAAGGGAGCAAATCCGAGTGTACGATGGGGAATCTGCCTGTATGCAAATAGGGTCACGGGCAAAACGCGATGCCACTCACGGGGCTGTTCAGCACACAGTTCTTTAATATCGACTTCAAGGTCGCAAAAGTTTCCCGATGTATTCCAGCAATTTAGAGGTAAATTTTCTACCTATATCAGACAATTCTTCTTTTGGTATGCTTACCCTAGAGAAGATGGAAATTATTGCTTCGGCACACGTAACATTGTCGATTCTCTTTAATGGTACGGCTTCGGGGAAACGCCTGGAACAGTTCACAAGGGTAAGGACATAACTATGCCCGTCGCTGGAAGGGGAACGAATGGGGCCGATAAGGTCTATGACCACTTGGGAAAAGGGTTTCGATATGATTTGTCCCTTCTTAAGGGGGCCTGTTTAACACGCCCTTTTGCCGTGGTTTTATGTCAGATGTCACAAGATTGGCAGTATCCTGAAATGTCAACTGCAGCACCAGGCAAGTAGAAATACTGGAAAATCCTCTGAGCAGTCTTATTGTGGCTAAAGTGGCCAGAAAACACACTATCATGGGCAATTTTTAGGACCAGGGGGACATGCGAACGACAAACACAGAGAGTGTGAATCTCGGGGTTAACGCCAGCCGAGCAAGCGCTATGTTACAAGCCTTATTTTACGATATAAGAGACAGTGTTGTTACCGCGGACAGAATCCTGGTCGAGGCTCCGAGCTTTTTCCCAAAAGGGAAGGAGATTTGGACACTCCTTCTGTATTTGAGCGAATTCTTCGCTCATAACGCTGCTGAAATCAAAGTCTATGGGGGTTTCAAGGGCAGTGGGCGTCTGGGAATCCTCCCTCGCCTGGGCTCTCGCGATAAAGGGCTGAACCACCGGGTTAGTTGCGACTTGGGCGCACTGTCCTACCAAAACGGAACAGATTTCAGCCCATCCCGAAAAGTATTGACACTCCAGTTTACATGGGGAAGCGGTTTACGTGTCCCATGTAGTCATGGACTACCGCAAACATTTTGTGGTCAGGCAGTTTCATTTCCAGATCTGGTTGACTCACACTTGCAAATGCAATCATATTCAGTAGGGATGGAGAAACGGGCATAGGAATGACAGGGAAGGATAATGTGTTCTTTTCATCTCTGAAGTCGCAGAGTTGTTTCGCAAACGATGTTTTCAATGCAGTAATTACAAACTGCATATAGTTTCAACTGATCATTCTGTGAAATTGTTTAAACTCTCTCAAAGAGGGGAAGAGAGACAGTGTACCTCGCTGTAAATCTCTGGCAAACACTGTCAACTTGTGTTCAAATGCCAAAACCTCCTCCAGTATGCGCAGAGCTGTGCCTACTTTCCCTTGAAAAATCGTGTTCAGACTGCTTAGGTGCGCTGTCATATCTACCATGAAGTGTAGCTTTTCCAGCCACTCTGGCTGTTCCAGCTCAGGAAAGGTGAGCCCTATGCTGCCCAGGAAAGTTTTCACTTCTTCCAGACACGCGGCAAACCGTTTCAGCAACTTCCCTCTAGGCAACCACCGGACTTTGTTGTGGCTAGAGGGAAAGTTCATTTGATACCACGATACAGGTACACCCAGCATCGCGGGCGAGGATGGAGACTTGGCACCCATTAACGGTTCCGTTCTCAAATTTCAAACTTCATGGAGAGCTCCTGTCGAAGAGGAAATTAACTTGGTGCCCAGGGGCTACTGGAAGATGAGATTGGAGCTGGGGTTTCTGGTCGCAATCAAGGGGGAGCGGGAGCAGCATTCACTTGGTGGACTTGGTAAAGGGGATTACTCCGGAGTTGGGAATTTGGGGGACAGTACGGGCGGGTGTGACCTTTGGCACCGCACGCGAAACATACAATTGTCCTACGGGAAAAGGATGACGCCATGTGGCTCCGATGGAGGGAAACTTCTGGGCTAAATGGGCACGTAACCTTAACGAATTTTGGAGAGTTATTAGGGTGGAATCGCGAGTGATTAATTTTATTCTTGGGGGTTGAAGGGGAAGCGTTTTTATTTTCCTTCGGGTATAAGTTGTTGCTCGCCGCATAGATATCTCCTTCTTCTATGCACTCTTTGAAGGAGTTGCACCGACGAAAGAGCGGATCTCCGGTGGTAGCGACACCAGCAACTGATCCCTTGAAACGAAGTCTACCAGGGACTCATAATCGTGGAAGACTTTCGATCCGTCTAAACAGAAATTGAAATGACAGGAAAGAGTATACCCAAAATGACCTAAGGTCATATTTAGTTGTATGCAGGTGTGTGGAAATTTGGCGCGGTAGAAGTCAGGTGTCATATTATACGCCTCGAGAAGTTTTGATTTGAGGGTGGAGTAATCCACCATGGCTTCCGAAGGGAAGGGAAACACAAAGGTCCCGGAGCTGAGAGCTAAGAAGGGGAAGCAGCTTGGCGAAACAGTCTGTATCGATGTTCCAATGATTAACTTCAAAAGTTTCTCAAAGTGAGTGAGAAAAGATCCGAAGTTCTCGCATGCTTTGGAAGTGGGGAGTTTATGGAAGTAATTGATGGGCCTCTGCACGGGAATGGACTGAAAGAGATTCGAGCAGATCGCGATTTAACTCCAATTGATATTGGCAAATTCTCTCGCGCTCTTCGCTCTCTCTAATCTCTTTTTGCTCAGCTCTAGTTCTATTTTATTCTTCTTGTTCTCTTCTTTAAGTTATCTCTTGTTCTTATTGTTCTCATCTATAAATGTATTCATTTCTTGCTTCTTCCTGTATATAGGCGACTACTGACTAGGTCTTTGCCAATTAAAACGAGGTATTCTCCTTGGAGTTTTAATCTCTTGAACGACATTTTATTTGGAACACAGGGCGAAGGTAGTCTGAGAGAAAGGGGTTTAATGGACCGTCGGCACGGGCCGCAGAGGGACTTGAGTCACAAAATACCCACATACGGTGGAATACGCTTGTTTAAACGCGGAAGCTTTGCTATCGAAATACTCACACAAATATAATGCACAATTAACCCCAAGTTAGAAAAACTGGAGACTTCGTGAGATGAAAAAAGGCTTGGATTCTGCTAATCCGTCGAGGATTAAAGTGACCGCAGGAGAAGCTCTGTCTCCTAACAAAATTTCATAATAAAGTTTCTAGGTACAGATACACACAAACACTAAGCGACAAATAAATATGGCAGGGTGATTTCATGTTTTTTTTTGTTTTGTTTTTTTGTAACTCAAACGGTACTCAGCTTTGGGGATTACAACGAAGTTAAAGGGTTGCCTTCACAAGATCATCCTGAATTTTTTTTAAAGACTGACACACCTGATCAACAGATTTTATAATTATATATATATATATATATATATATATATATATATATATATATATATATATATATATATATATATATATATATATATAGTGTAGAGGTATCCCCTAGAATAATATTATTTCCCCACCTCCTAAGATATTACTTCAGGAGAGAAATCGAGCCGTTATTCCTCCCTGCCTCCGAGTTCACCCTTTTTGGACGTGCCACCAGGTATCTGAAAAATTCACACTGAGGCATGACGCTGAAATTGAGGCTACCTCCCTGCCGTCACAATCTTCTTCGCCCCCCCTCGGGTCGAGAGGTTACTTTGTAAGTTCGCCGTGAACAGTTTTTATGGCTCCAACCCCTGGTCGTCCCTTTGGTTCGCTGATCCCTGCCGTTGAACCATTCCCAGTAAGGAGACGCTCGTTTTGTCACGCCCGATAACGAGGGATCGAGAAGGCCTCTCTCTTTCTGTTTTGGAGAACTCAAAGTATATATGCACCTTCTCCAGGATTACCGACAATTTGGTTAGACGACTTCCCCGAAAGGAGTTCAATTCAACGAAGCTCTCTCCCTAGAAGTGTGAGTGACCGTCGCAAGACACGGAAGATCTGGACATGACACAAGGTATCTTCGAGTTAGGGAGAAGAGTCTCGCGAGACAACGTCAGCCTTTCTCAACTGCCTTCGGATCAAGGATTGGAGAAGGCGTATTTCGAAGTTCTTCTGGGACCTCTTGAGGACAAGAGGCCCGTTAGCCCGCTCAAGCCGAGTGTGGAGAAGTCATCTCCCCCCCCTACCCTTCAAAGTTCGTTCGGTGACCTCTTGAGAACAAGAGACCCGCATCTCGCAAAACGCAAGTTCGAGAAAGTAGCCCCACCAGCTGCAAGTTTGTGGCTACCACCTGTGAGTAATCAAGGACACCAAAACCTCCTTCAAGTTTGCCCCACCTTACCCTCGAGGTTCAAAGACACTAAATCACTACCCTAAATCTCCTATTCTAACCATTCAAAAACCCAGGTTATCTAATTAGTATTCGGAACATAATTCCGTCTTATTCCTGTACCCATATATATCCATATTTATTGTTGTGCCTTTTATTTAGTCTGTATTAAAATCTATTTTTTTGTTGTTGTGTTTAGTATATTCCTTGGTCACGCGGCTGCCGCTATCTATTCAAATCGCACTCTTAGAACAATAATAGTTGTCGCCTTACTTAGAGCCTTTGTTCACATATTCCCGTACACTTGGCCATACCTCGACATATATATATATATATATATATATATATATATATATATATATATATATATATATATATATATATATATATATATATATATACGAGGGACGGTTAATTAGTTTTGCAATTCGGATATAAGGAAACGAGATATGAGGAAAAGTGTTTATTATTTTTCAATATAACTACCCTCGACTTCCATGCACTTGCGCCACTTGTCCCTGAGGCTTCGAATTCCTGAAAACCAGAAATCTCCCGACTGCTGTTCATCTACTCCTGGACGGCGAGCTGGACATCTTCATCGTCACTAAACCAGCGTCCACGCAGTGCAGTCTTGATCTGGCGGAATAAAAAGTAGTCGATAGGGGGCAGATCTAGACTGTAGGGGGGTGGGTTGAGCTCCTCGAATCCGCACTCGCACAGGCTAGCTTGTGGAACTCTGGCCCTGTAAACAGGGGCATTGTAGTGGAGGAGCAGTACACCGCGTGTCAACTTGCCACGCCGCTTCTGACGGATGCACTTCTTCAGCCCAACCAGTTCCTCGGCGTAATATTGGCCTGTAATGGCCCTTCCACGAGGCGCATAGTCACCATCAACACCCCCTCAGAATTCCAGAAGATGGTGGCCGTGATCTTTCCGGCTGAGGATTGGGTCCGGAACTTGATGGGGCTCGGAGAGCCCATGTGCTTCCAGGCCATGCTTTCGAGCTTTGTCTCGGGTTCCCAGTGATAGACCCACGTTTCATCACCTGTCACTATGCGTGACTCAAATCCCGCCGGGTGTTGGTTGTACAGGAGCAGCAGCTCCTCCGAACTTTGACGACGTTAAAGTCGATCATAGGGCGTGAGGTTTCTAGGGACCCAACGGGCAGAGACCTTCGTCCTGGCCAAATTGTCGTGGATAATATTGATAACACTTCCATGTGATATTCCAAGTTCTCGCTCGATTTCTTCGACCTTCACCCTTCGATTTTCGAGGATCATCCTCTCCACATGGGACACATTATCCTCGTTGATCATGTCTGACGGGCGTCCTGGACGGGGATCATCTTCAAGGGACTCACGACCATAGTGGAACTCCCTATTCCAGCGAGCAATGGTTGCATAGGAAGGGGCGGTGTTGGTGTACACTGCAACCATGCGTTCATGGATCTATTTTGCATTCTTGCCTTCCTTGATCAAAAATTTGATTACTGCGCGGTGCTCAACCTCTCCATTGTTGAAAAATTTGTGGACGAAGCTACTGCTTGTTAAATAGACGAGGCAGGAGCGTGCGGCTGCAGGTCCTGACTTGTCATAACTTATCCTAACACCCCCACAAACACCCATTCCTCTTCCTCTGCTTTGCCCTACCGATTCGTAAAACTTATTGACCGCCCCTCGTGTATATATATATATATATATATATATATATATATATATATATATATATATATATGTATATATATATATATATATATATAAAAATATATATATATATATATATATATATATATATATATATATATATATATATATATATATATATATATATATATATATATATATATATATATATATATATATATATATATACCTCGCCCACTCTAAAATTCACGTGGGCCTACTTACCAGATGACCATAGCGCGTATACTTCCTCGAAGCCTAAGTAAGAGCCATGGCGACACGTAGGCTTGACACTGCCAGGAGAAGCCATCAATGGCGCTGTTAGATTAGACCAGGTAACCTGAGGAGGTCGTTGTTCCAAACTGCAGTTTGTTTAGGCAGTATTGCTATTTAATCGTTTCGGCGAATTTATAGCAACCTCTGTGTTCGAAGACTGCTTCTGCCGACGAGGGTTCCTGCAGAAGAGGATTCGGCTGCAGCATTTGGGTATGAATGGTAAAGGTAATAAAGTAGATGAGATGTATTGAAAATACATTATCATCGTAAAATTTCTGGCTCATTAATAATATTAGTAACAAGAGAAAAAAAGGAGTGCTCATTGTGAACAGCGTCGATGAATGCTGGTTTCAGGCAACACAAAGAGAAAGTATCTTGATTGTTGCCACACTGAAGGACAAACATTTTTGACTTCCTCGAGATGAGGAAAAAGATCCGAGATAAATGGGATGTAAAAGCGAGCGTGGTCACTTTCAAAAGCTGTAAACAATACAGCGATTCTCAACCATGAACCGTACCATCTTATGTTCGCATGTATACGGATAAAGAGATAAAAGTCAGTCAAAAGAACAAATAAATTACCCTGGAGCACGAAGGTGGGCACCATTAGCTAAATCCGCAGCAGAGCATGGCAGATCCTCTTTCAAGGGTAGACAAACCTCCACAATGATAAAGGGCAGATTGTTTATTTATGTAATAGTGAGATCCGTCGAGCGTGTTAGAAATGACCTATGGGTGAAAACGCGGAACAGTTATTCCGAGTGTGATAGCTCGTTGTACGGATGTGCAAAGAGTCATTAACTGACATGATAGCTTGCAATTGAATGGATTCAAAGTCATTCCCACAGTGAGTCATAATAGTGGATGAGACTCCAAATCGATAGACTCAATCCCTGATGAATGCTCGAGTAACAGTCGAAGCTCAAATATCAGAAATAGCAACAGTCTCGTAAAGCGATAGATTATTAAGTCCTTCGACCACATCGCCGTTTGTACTTGGCCACACGAAAGCGATGTGCAATGAACTTGTCAATCGCTGGCACGCCAGGATAAGAAACACTGTGAATCTGGTCGAAAACATGCCGATGATAAGACAAAGAAACAAGAAGACGATCTCACTTATGTAGAGAAAAGTCCACCGAGATGAGCCTAACACGGCTGTTCTGCATTTCGACTTTTTGAATATCGAGCTGAGAAAAAGGACGCAATGCTTACGTCTCTAAGTCTTGATCTTGACCTAACACTACAGTCGTGAGATCAACGGGCGAAGGATGAGTTAGTTGCGTACCCGAAATCGACGACATGCGAGATAGAGCGCCCGGCAAAACATTTAAAGAGCCAGGTCCATAGCAAATGCTGCCCGTTAGCGGCAGGAGGAAATCCAAATGACGAGCAGTAAATGCAGAGTGAACAGAAGAGGTGCTACGAGCGAAATGACACACATCATCTCCTTTCAAATAAGGACAGAAGTGGCTGACTGTAAGGTACACTCTAAATGAGTTCTTCGAAAAACGTATTGCACATCATTTGCTGTAGAGTCGCTCTAACGTGAGTGTAGGAACTATCTGAGACTAAGCTAATGGAGAATTAAGAACAAGAACGAGCCAAACAAACAGTGGAAGCCTTTAATATCATACTCATATCGAGTTACTTGACAATCAAACCATCCAAATTAACTCTGGATCTCCAACCTTGAGTTTCCCATGCCCATTTATCGGCAGGATACTATTCTTCCCTACACGAGTGTCAAAATAATTAATCGTCTCCTTGAAATGTCCTTGCTGCAACATTCACCGACCGAAAACGCTGCCATCTTATCCTATCCAAGCATTCTCTCAACCATCTCAGAATACCTCTCAATAGATCCTCTCCATGAACCCTCTGGAAAAGATCCAATGGCCTCGCATCATTCAGCTGGGTTTGTTTGTGAATTCAGTGATAAGGCGTTTGATGTTGTGAGGACTACACTCGGTTAAAGATGGCCGGAGTAACTAGTTTAACATACGTTGGCGATAAGCCAAGTTTATGTGATGTCGCTTTGGCTGATTACTATCTTTATGAGTGGAGTATTAAGAGAAGTACGAATGGAAATGAAGTAAAGTGGCATGAGATTGATGATGGAGAGAGAGTAGTACTATCTCTCTTGGAATATAGTGATGACATGGTGTTATTCGATGAGATTGAGATAAATTTGAAAATTTTGATCGAATTCTATGTGGGTGTATTTGTAATGAGAGAGTTGAAAGATTAAAATTAAATGCAGAAAGGAATAATGGAATTTGTGGATTACATCTTAACTATCTAGGGTGTACTCGTATTATGACTGAAAGTGATACAGATGAAACAGGTTACGACCAAAAGGTTTTAAATGCACGCAAAATACTAATTTTTCTTGCACTTTCTGGTGTACAATTGTATCGGTCCTAGTACATTTTCAGTTTAAAAAATTACTAAATAAAACACTACGCCTGGTGCGCTAGCTAGTAATATCTCGTGAAATATTTTTATCTTACGAATTAATAATTAATTAATCATTTTCTCATTCTCAGAGTAGATCTAACAGTCTTTCCTAGTTTGCAATTCTGTATTTTTTGTAAATCTGTACTTCTACTAATAATATAATAATAATATTATTATTAATAATTTTACTAATATATACTAGTTGCCGGATATTTTGTAGGAAAAACTATACCCTCAAATTCAGAAAAAATCCGACAAAAATAAATTGAATACTCTTTTGCAAGGCTTCTGAGAATTACTAAAAATATAATGTGAAACTTCATCCCTTTCACGGAAAACGCACTGAAACACTCAGGATTATCAATGTAAACGGTGGGGAGATAAATTTAATAAATTCTTGACTTATTAATGGTCCGTTGAAGTTGAGTCACCCCTTAGCTATCACCCATTCTTATCTCATTTCGTGGAGTAGAGGTTCAAACTATTTGGTCATTCACTTTAAGGCTTTCCTCAGTATTTTGTGTTAAGATTTCTCACCCTAAAATTGCACATTGATCAGTTTTATTTTTGACTTGAATCAATTTAGTATTTTAAGGCAATCAGCCTACTTTGATATTTATTTATCATCAATTAAATCTTCGCCACTCAACTTAATCAGGATTTTAATTTTGATTTAATTAACTATTTAAGTTCTAATACTAGATGTATTTTTTGTATCCCAGGTAGAGATGAGGATTTTTACACATAAATAGGTACCTCTCCTCCCATTATTTGAAAGTTACTTTGGTTAGATATGAACATTACGTACATATTACCTGGATACTGAGAATTTCAGTTATTTTCTGGTTTAGAAACGAAAATTGCGTTCATCAAAAAAACTATCGGCTGCTTTATTGAAATCCTTAACCAATGAGGGCATGATACATCGTATATTTATCGCTACCCAGTGTGGCAGTCACTGGCCACTACGTCCATTAAATATATTGATCAAGTTTTTCTCAGAGACTGGTCTACTCCTGAGATAAGGAGTTAAAGGAAAGTCCGATGAATTATGACATCAAGCCACTACAAAGAACCATATAGAAACTTTTTAGCAGTTACTAGTGGTACCAAAAGGAAACAAACAAATTAGAACGCACTCCTGGTTCGTGATTGGCGATCTAGTTAATTTCTATTAAAACTTCGATATACTAGGGTTCTCTAGCCCCTCGTGTTCCTCGGGATCACAAGTAGACTTCGAAAATATGCCTTCTTATAAATCCTCTGGCCACCATAAATCCAAAATGGTTATAATATAGTGGCAGTAAAGCTAAGAACAAATTTTGTTTGTAACACTTCTAGTCCCCAGCTGCATTAAATTTATAGCAAGTTTAGCTAGGTATTGGCTGCGTTAACTACATTTAAAGTTTGGTTATTCCACATTAAGGTTTGCTACCTTGTTCATTCGACTATTAATATGATATAGCTGTTTGTGATTTACGGTCCCAACGGCATTTGTATAAACGCGTCTTTTGGAGGTCTAAGATCACAAGGAAAGAGATGGAGTATCGGGCCCTTTAGCATCGAAGTTTGGAAAGGAATTAACTATCATGTCAAACACGAATTATATTGGGTTCTAATTTAATTGGCCCCGTTCTAGGGCACCCTATATGGCTCTTCGAAGCGGAATGGTGCAGTCACACTTGATCGGATTAATCATTAACGCCTTCCTGTATACGTTAATTGCAACTGTTTGCTACGTGGTAGACTTTGGCAATGGTAAAGCTTAAGAAATTAATCCTTAAGCAGAAGGATCTACGCATTAGCTGCACGAATTAAATGACCTCCCTTTCGGAGAATACTTACTTGTTTAATTCCATTCCTGATGAGGTTTAAGGATTAACATAAATGTTGCAGGATCTTGGGATTAAATGAGGCAGATTAAATGAGGAAACAAAGATCTATTTTTCAGATTAAACGTTCTATTTACAGGGAGAAGAGGATTGGCGCACGATGGATGAGGAGGTTAAAATGTTCATAGCGTCGGTGTTTGTTTGATTCTACAAATTTGATATGGATCAGAGGGAGGATTCGAGGTTGAAGCCAACCAATAGAACCATGAGCAAATGATTAAGCCTTTGTTTTCTCTGGAAGAAATGATGCCATGGGATTCAACTTCCGACTTTTTTACCCACTTTAAGAGAGACTTTTTGGAATGGGATAATTTCAAGGGCAACATTTCTGACACTCAAATATTTTCGTATCGAATGCAGACAAAGGCTTTGCTCACTTATCATAGAGTGAGACTACGGATTCAAATATCATCCCCCCCCTTACACCTTTTTTCACATACAAGGCCTGATAATTTACTTGTTCTTAACAGGTTGGGTTGCCATTTAACTTTCAAGGACATGAATCCATTTAGGTTTTGTGACGTTATTTTGAGTGAATTTATTTGTCCTTCATGCCTTTGCCCATCAAGTTCATTGGAGAGGTATATGTTCCTAGTTATGAATCATCGCGTAAACAGTCTTTGTGGGTTGCATAAATTAACTAGGTAGAGGAAAAAGGTGACTCTGTCCCGCTTTACTGCCATTAGAATCTTATCTAAGTTCCTTGGTTTATTCAATCTTTTGTCACCAACGACCATCTAGTAAGTTGTTAACTGTTATGACTATGATTAGCTCACATTAAGCGATGGTACGTGAGTCCTGGCTAATAGTTGTACTTAAATACTGTAGAGTTATACGAGTTAACCGAGGCAGGTAAGAAGTTGCGAGTATATATAATATATATATATATATATATATATATATATATATATATATATATATATATATATATATATATATATATATATATATATATATATCGAGGTCTTGCTCATGGCCCCAAAAAAACATAGAAGAAAATACCCTACCCACCTGGGTTTCTCGAAGCCACTCTACCCAGTTTCCGGTAACATACAAGTACGATAAAAATGTTAAATTTAGGAGACAGTTATTCCTGACCTCTGCTCAAAAGCTCTACCATCCGAGGGTATATTTATAAACAAACAAGTCATAAATTCAAACTGTCGATCTCGTATTACGCTCTCCCAGAGCGACACGACGATTCAACATGAGATCCAGTTTCCCTAAGTTCAAAATGTCTAGGAAGAGAAATAACAGACGCCCCGAGGCCCGGGCACCCTCAGGTTTTCCCTTGCTATCCCCCTCTCTTCCCATTACCCCGCGGGAGTAATTCTAGTATAAAACCGTCCGTCAGGAGAAAAAGAGAGCTATTCTCGTTTCGTCACGGCATCGATAAGAACTTGCCGGGATAGAATCCCCCAGCAAGTTAAGAAGGACTTCCATTTTGGGGGGCAATACCACATTGCACCAAGCATAATCGGCATAGTTCGATTACTAAAGATCGTCAAGCGATCTTACCTCTAAGTACTGTCGGCACAGTTCGATTACCAAATATTTTTAAGTGATCTTACCCTATCTGAGTTTGACACCCCAAACTAGATAGATTTCTCACCAGAAAGAGAAGCTCTACTAACGAAACCAAATCGCTAGACAATCATATATAGTCATCTTCAAGCCTCGTATGAGAAAACCTTTTCAAGGTCATAAACGCCCGACGCATCGCCTCTTCAATCGGTGTTTTGTTTTGGTTCCTTATTCTCCGCCGACTCGAAATTCCACATGACGTCACTCGTCCACTCCTCGTTCGAAGTAACGCCCTCGCTTGAGAAGCAACTAAACTACACTCACGACGCCTCTCCGCACAATATTAGAATGAAAGTATTATGTTTGGATTCTCTGGGTAAACCCTACTACCTTATGTGAGCAATCAATTCTATTTTCATGCCCCCGTGCGTTTAACGTAGATTATTTGTATATCTTAGAGACGATTTTTTTTAAAGTAAATTGTTCTCCCTTAAAGCAACTAGAAACCGAGTGTGGGTAACGGGACTCAGGGAACCATTCTTAAGTTGTATTTTGTACGTGTATATATTAATATATTTGAGTTCATTAATGTACAGTAAAGGTCAATTTTGGTTTAAGTGTTTAAATTATCCTTGAACGAGTTGCGTTGGCAGTATTTAGTATATTAAAGAGAAAACTTCCCTTTTAATTCATTCAATAGAATAAGCATAAGAAAATCGCTCCGAGAGATCGATCCTGAAGCGATCACTGGAAGTACGAACGTACGACCCACTTTATTAATCATAATAAAAATAAAAAAAACATAATCTCGGCTAACCCACGACATATTTTTTCGCTTGTAATTTGAGGACTATCGAAAACTAATATCTTTTCGATAGTCTGATGCCTCGGAAAATAATTTACCGGACAGTGTTTGGGTACCTCGTTTTCGCCCCTACAGGGTTGCTCATAAGTCCCAGGACAGTCCAAGTACAACTTTTGGCCTGAGACTTATGAGCTACCCATACAAAACAAGGAGCGAGGGAACAATGGGAGTCCTCTTTGTAGCCGTTGGATTCTTACGATTAGGGGCGTGGCAAAAGCGAGGTAGAGTCAGACGATTGCTTAGGGTTCCTAGCTGGAGGAGACACTCAAGACGAAGCAAATTTCATTAGCCTGCCACAACAATTTTTGGAGAACAACCTCTAAATTCAGCCATGTATATAGGATGACACAACCGGTAACCCCTTTAGCATTGTCACTCCGCTAACCATTCACGAAAAGGAATTGAAATCATGGAGTGGCAAACTAACGTGACGTGCAATTACCATTTAGGTAACCATAAAATACATTGTATGCAAGTGTCGTAAAATGACCCTTGGTTTTGATCACTATACTCTTTGACACCCTTTTAGTAGCAGTATGCTTTAAGGGGCGTGAGTTACTTCTATGATGAAGTAGGCTTTGTTCTAGGAGTGCTAATTTAGTAGTTTTATTCTTAAGGAAGAGCTATTTTTAAACACATAAGGATAAGAGGAAACACCAGATATCTACCAAAATAAACATGTATTTTAAATGAAACACTTAACTATAACAAATCAATAATTAATACATTTCTATCTTTGACATCTAAACCCTTCGCATGGTTACAACTGACAAAAAATAAACAAATAGGAACACGTAAACATACCAATTGCCAATTAGTATTTTTATCACGACTCTATTTGATTAGCGTTAAACATTAAATTAACGTACTCTCGTCTACAAACACATATGACCTAGGTTCAAGAACAATGGTTTCTACTCTCCTTTAAAACGTGGGACGTACTAAACTTCTACTATCGCAATAGAGATATAAATGTTATTTTTAACTTACAGGTAGGTATTAGACATTGCCGGATGTCGCTGGAGGACTTATCTCTCGCTTTGCAGTGTTGTGGCCGCTGGTTGAATTTTAGTGGAGGGATTGCTTGTCGCCTGTGACGGGGGCTGATTCTTCAACGTAATTAAAGAACGGGAGCTCGTTGGGGCTGGGTTCTTCTCCTCTCACTCTTACGGAGCTTGAGATGTGAGAGTCGCTCGAGTGTGAGCGGCTTTGCTTTTCTTCAGTCAGACTTCTTTGCAGACTGAAAAGGCTTCTTTGGTATGGCACCGATATAAAGCTTGACTATTTAGGTTAATACGGCCCTGAAAGGGGGGGATCGATTTTCTCAATCTGATCCTCTCGTTTCTCACGGAAATAGTCTTGTATGGCTGAAGGATCGATCGTCACGAACTA
The DNA here is from genome assembly GCA_963969495.1 of Ceratothoa steindachneri. Lineage (NCBI taxonomy): Eukaryota > Metazoa > Arthropoda > Malacostraca > Isopoda > Cymothoidae > Ceratothoa > Ceratothoa steindachneri. Next base: position 41,112,769 of record OZ018329.1, read on the forward strand.
ACCCTTCTTCTGGCGTATCGACTTCTAATCTTCTTGTCTGGCTGAAAGATCGATCTTCACGAACTAATCTTTCTTCTGGCGAATCGACTACTAATAATCTTCTTGTCTGGCCAATGGATCGATCTTCACGAACTAATCCTCCTCTGGCGTATCGACTTCTGATAATCTTGTATGGCTGAAAGATCGATCTTCACGAACTAATCTTTCTTCTGGCGAATCGACTACTAATAATCTTCTTGTCTGGCCGATGGATCGATCTTCACGAACTAATCCTCCTCTGGCGTATCGACTTCTGATAATCCCCTCTCTTTCTTTGCGGGGCTTATTTATAGGCGGATTGCCGCACCATCTAAAGGGGGAAGTGACCAGGCCACAGAGGCAAAGGAAGGGGGGCGAATGGTGAGTTAGCATCTGGGGAGAGCGAGAATTCCTGAGGTGGCACTGGGATGCCCAAGTCAGCTCGCAAATTAGAGGCTCGCAACCGCACCGCTACTCGGCGTGCCTTTTGACTCACACCGCTTTTTTTCCATAACCACGGGTTTATGGGTCTCGTAGGTAATTGGATCGTTAGAGCGTCGTTTAAGGACCTTAGGTGGTCGCCTTAAAACAAATGTTAGCTCCAACTGCCCACAGCGGCGGGGAGATCACACATGGTAAGCAGTTTCGCTGGCTACCTTTCCCACGCTTCTCCTCATGAGGCGGGGGGGGGGGGGGCTTTAATGTACCTATACTCCTCCAGGATGCTTAAGGTAGTCATTTCTCTACAGCAAGAATAAGAGGAAAAGAGTTACCACATTGGTTTGGAGGTGGGAGGGGAGCGGTGGGGATGGAAGAGAGAGGGCAGAGTCAGATTTTCCTGGGGGCCCCGAAGCCCATTGAAACGTCCTGCTTCAGTTAGCACTCCATGTTATAATGTATATCTATGATTCGAGTCTGTTCTTCCAGTCTAATTTTTCTGATCAATTACCAACCGTAATAATCAAATGGGCGTCCCAGGAAGGCACCATATTAGATTTCTTTTTGGTAAGAGAAATTTATTTGCAATCCATCCGTCATAATCAAGTGCCCATCCTAGGAGGGCACCATATTAGATTTCTTTTTAGTAAAAGAAATTTCTTTGAAATTCATTCGTTAAACTCAAGTGGCCGTCCTAGGAAGGCGCATTATTAAATTTATTTTTAATAAGAGAAATTTATTTGCAATCCATCCGTCAAGTTCAACCGCTATCACCTTGACAAGTTGAAAATAAAAATTTACCCGAGGCTATCCTCGTTCTAATTGTAAAAGAGGGAGAATCTATCTTTTAAATTAATCTCATGTCAAAATAATATATGGTGAAAAGAGTATTTTGCTAACCATAACTCTTTTTACCCCCCAAAGATCATTCTTTGTGCGATGCAATTTTTATCCCCGAGATAAAAAAATGTATACTCCTCACTTTCACTTTGTACTTATTCCTTTTATTTCATTTGGCACTCAAAATAAATCACTAGTTCGTATTTTAAAATAAACTATTATTTCATTTCCTAAAATAATCCACAATTTGATTAAATATCAGCAACTCGCATTAGTAACTCTTTCTTAGGGAGCTCTTAAGTCCCGGGTAATTTAGATCTGTTGTGTTTTTGTCTGCACAAAGTTTTAACTTAAGAAACCAAAACAATGGATGCCATTTTAAAATCTACTCTGAATAATGTTAGTTTTTACCAGTTTTTCTTAGCTCGATGAATTTGAATTCAAATTAACAACGGCTATTTCAAATTCAATCTGCCAGACGAAGGATGCAACTTCTTTGTTCTAACTGTTTTTCACTTCAGATTTTTCTCTTGAACACAAAAGAAATGAAATAATTGGACGTAATTAAGTTCCTGGAACAAAAGATTCAAAATCCGAGGCCTTGACTAAATAAGCATAAATTGATAACGCTCAACGAGGGCTGGACTCGAAAAGAAAGTGTAGAAACTTAAATTTTGGAAAAATTGGAATTGTCTAGGGATTATGATGAAGGCTTACGTGATGTGGAGTGGTCTGGTGTGTAAAGAAGAGAATAAGGGAGTAGGCGTGCGTTTGAATTTTAATGAGGTTTGTTGAGCGATGCTAGAATGTATGGAAATACTGAGATACAATGGAAAGTGGAGTGGTTAGAAATGCTCAGGAGGTTTTCGAAGTGGGCAAAAATGTCCAAGAAGGTAGAACAAACAAAAGTATAATAATCACAAGAAAGTAGGATGAACAAAGAAAGTACAGTCATGGCACAAAGTTTTGAGATACTCTATTTTTTTCATATAAGGAAATTAAAAGAAATAACCCCTGTTGAATTTGTTTTAGTATTTTTGCATCATAATTTGAAGGTAAAATATACAAAAATTTTAGAGTCTGAACCCATTTTATTAATCGATTCAATTGATGCGCGCAATCAATATTTACCGTGATGTTGCTTGTTTGTCAAGACTGCTTCAAATCGTTTTGGCATAATGGAGACCAAATTTGTTATGATATCTTAACTTATATTGCACCATTTTATTTAATAAGCATCCGGAATTGATAACATCAGTTTGAATATGCCTGCAAATTCTCTATTGAGTTAAAATCTGGCGAATTCCTAGTCTAAGGTCCTAAAAGTTCGATGCTTTTTCAGCCACGAACTTTGTTATTGCTTTTGCTTTGTGACAAAATGCTCCATCAAGGTAAAACATACAGTCATCATCCCTATATTGACCTGGAACTGTTTGCAAAAGGTTGTGATGAAGCACGTTTTAGTACCATTTTGAGTTCTTGGCAGAGTTATTGGGCAAAATCGTTGATGCTCCAGTTACCTTAGCTGAGAAGCAGTCACAGATAGAGAGAGTGCCCGGATACTGTACTGTGAGTACGACTCAGAGCTTGTAAAAGCGCTTCTTTTTTCTCCTCCTAAAGGTGGGTCTTCCAAAAGCTTCAAACAAGCGGAAGGGAGCTTCATCAGAGAATATCAATTAACTCTTGTCTTCAATAGTTCCTTCCTTATATTTTCGACAAAGTTTGAGGCTATCTCTGTAAGGTTCTTCTTGGTGAAATGAGTCTTCTTGGTAGCACTTCTTCACTTAAGGCATTTGTTGCAAAGTCTAGGAGTCACTGTGTGCGCTGAAATGATCACTCCTGTTTCTTTCCAACATTAGTGAGCAAACTTTGGCACTGGAGATAACCTGACACTTGAGGTGGGACTTTACGAGGAGACAATCTTGGTGTTCATTTGAAGATCTTGGTTTCCAGAAGATTTCTCCACAGGATGGAATACCCTTATCAAATATGTCCCTGCCTTTCTGACCATTTTGGTGCAGAGCACAATGGTTGCACGCTTTTCTTTGGAAAAAATCATTTCTGGAATTATAAAAGATTCAAACATTTATTTTTACAAAATGTAAGTAAATAGAAGTCAAAGAGGAATATCCAATTAATTTGCCCCTTAAATTTCTTCCCTCACTCCGTTCTCTAAATCTAACTCCACGTGTAGTAACGTGAGAGTCCAAAGAAGCGAAGAAAGAAGGAAATAATTGGAATATCCGCCAAATGCCTCGCAGGTGCAACTTGAGCGCGCTAAAAGCTTTAATCCTACCGTGATAACGCTAATCTCCGAGACTCACGCCGACATCGTTGGAGGCAATTAAGACTTGAATCGGGCGACAAACGCTAATCCCTTTAGGCGTCAGAAGTTTTCTGCCAGAAGTATGTGCCTTCCAGCGATTGAGCATCAAAAATGGCCGTCACATAAATACCCTGGGTTTCGGTGTCTCTGGTTAGATTAATAACCAGTCGCCTTCAGTTCAGATCGTTGTGCCTGCTTCGTCAACTTCCCTGGTATTCAGTTGTACCTGGAGATCGGATCTCACCAGGCAGAATCATCTCTTTTGTGAAGCCTTACTCTGTTCAGAGCAAGCCCTAAATCGTTTCGACCCCGAAGGATTGGCCGGGATTCCTCTCCTCTCTTCTAGCCCCCCACCCCCTCAAGGATCTCCAGTTTCTCGTGTGAGTCTTCGTGCCCAGCCGCTGCAGAGTCTCGACTTGGAGGTTGAACTTCTCTGGTGCCATCGTTCGTCTTCAAGAAGGATCGTGAACTCGTCTTCTGCCCCACCCCTAATCCTCGTCACCATCAGGATATTCGACCTGACCCCATTAAAGGTAAAACGACCATTTGCTTTAATCTCACGATAATCGATCCACTTTCCAACATTTAAATAATCCCTCTGTATAACTGATTTGTAATATTCCATTTAAAAGCTGATTAACAAGTAATTAACCTTTCCCGAATGCATATTAATCTGAATTCTGTCAGAGTTGTTTAAATTACCTATATTTCCCGTATATATATATATATATATATATATATATATATATATATATATATATATATATGTTAACGAGTAACTCATTAAATATTATATTTTTTGGTTTTCATTCTTTAAATATACCTTTGAACTGCAACTTGATAAACTAGGTTAAACGCCATCGGCCCCTGTAGTAAATCGCATTATTATACCTTGTAACTAACGAACAACTTTTTACGAAGTGAACGTACTTGTACGTAGCAATGATTTGTATGTACATTAGAGGATATATGTAATTATAACTGTATATATATATACATATTTCCTTGTTCTTTATCTCTTTCCTCCCAACCTATAGGTACATATATATATATATATATATATATATATATATATATATATATATATATATATATATATATATATATATATATATATATATATATCTCAAAGTAGTGCAAGAGAATGATGAAAATGAATCCATTAAACCACATTGAAAGAGAAAACGGAATAATTTTTCGGTGCAGTAATATTTTTATTACCTTTTTCGAAAAAATCCGTGCAGGAAAGCGATTCGAACCAGGCACACTGAGGCAGCGAACACCGCTTTGATCACAATTAAAAGTATGCCGTTAGTACACTATGCTACGCATAGTGTACTAACGGATTTTTTCGAAAAAGTTAATAAAAATATTACTGCAAGGAAAAATTATCCCATTTTCTCTTCCAATGTGGTTTATTGGATATATATATATATATATATATATATATATATATATATATATATATATATATATATATATATATATATATATATATATATTTGCACAAAACCAAAATATATCACCAAAATGTATGTATACAAAGACACACCAGAAAGTTGTCAAATTTGGGATTGTTCTTCCCAACCTTTATGGATCCGGAAAAAGTGGTTATCAACTTGTCACGTACTGCTTTAAGCTTTCGTGAAAAATTTCTACTTACTCGTACTTTGAGACTTGAATTTAAACTCCCTTTTTACAAAATAGCTAAACCTAAATTCATGCTGTATTTTAAAAATATGGCACGCAAAGTTAAGGATCTACCTATAAAAGGGAACTTTACTAACTTTTGTTCTGAGTTATCTTCTCTCGCCAGCGAATTTTATTCTAAAATACATTCATCTAGAACTTCAAACTTTATAATTAACCCTAAGGACCGAAAGGATATAATAGTTACTAAACCTGATAAGGGGAAGGGTGCAGTGATCCTTGATAGGAAGGACTATGTACAAAAAGCCCTTAGTATATTGAATGACAGAATGAAATTTCAACCTACAAATGATTTACCCAAAACTATTCTTCTACGATTCGAAGATAAAGTTAATTGTTTCTTAACAACACTTAAGCAGGCATCAATTATTCCTAAAGATACCTATAATGAATTATTTGTATCTTCCAGTTATTTAGCATCCATGTATTTTCTACCTAAAATAAACAAAGAAGGAGTCCTGTTGAGACCCATACTTGCCTCTTATTCTTTACCATCATACAAACTGGCCAAATATCTAGTTAAAATACTTTCCCCTTTATCTAAAAATCAGTTCTCCATACAAAACTCCTATAAGTTTAAAGAGGAATTACTCAGCAAAGTTAACGATGGATATAGGGTGAGTTAATTAATTTAATATTAAATAAAGTGTTCCATTCCAAACCAATTAAAACGGGCGTTGAAATTAAGTCTTTCCGAATTTTCGTTCACCTTTAACAATAAAGTTTACTACCAGATTGATGGTGTTGCAATGGGTTCTCCAATGGGACCACTTGCAGCTGACTTTTTTATGACACATCTCGAAGATGAAATGTTTTCTACTAATTTAGATTATGTACCATCCTTCTATCGCCGTTTTGTTGATGATTCCTTTGTAATTTTCAATAACCCTGCACATAACCAACTTTTCTTGAATTTTTTGGATACTTTAAACCCCAACATCAAATTTAGCATGAAAGTAGAGTCAAATGATAAGATGCCCTTTCTTCACATTTATCGAAAAAAAAACTTTCACAGGAAGAGGCTTAAACTACTTTAGTTTTTGTGATTTTAGATAGAAAATATCCACAGTAAAAACCTTATTACATAGAAGTTTCTCGCTAACATCTACCTACCAATCAATCTATAATGAATTTATTTTTCTTAAGAAATATTTTCTTAAAAATTTATTTCCTTTTGACCTGTATGGTAGGGTTTTAAAAGAGCTACTTGATAAACTCATTAACCCCCCTCAACCCTCCATAAAAGTTACTAAAATGCCCATATATTTACTAATTTCAGAGATTGTTTTTATAAACTATACTTTTAAAAGAAAAATCCTATTCACTTTTAAAAGATATTTTCCCTCAAATTAACCCCCAATGGCTTTTATAAACAAACCAGGCAAGGGCTTCCCCACTTCCCCGGTCTTGCACTTCGCTACTAATTAAATTTAAAATCTAAAATAAAAACCATGGTTAAATTTTTTAAAATTTTCTGAAGTTTGCAAATTATAATAATTTAAAAAAGGATCTCTAAACTAAATTTTCCCCCTTTCAAAATACCATGTTGCTAAAATATAGAGTTATAGAAGATATATAAAAATAAATTTTCTGAACTTTTCACCCTTTGTAATTCTTTGGGTTTTAAAAATTTCACAAAATTTCGATATTTATATTTATTTCTGAACTCCACCATTTTGTATTTTGGATATTATAAAAAAAATATTAGAAATAACTTAAAAAAAACATAAGTCATAACCAAACCAAGATGAAATTATTATTCAAATACTCAAAAAATTCCCCTTCTTAAAATATTGAGTTAGTGATGATGATGATTATCAATAGGAAGTTTTTTTAGCAGTAAAGATCCTATCTCTTTGGAGTTCCGCAGTGATACTGTTTATTTATTTAAATGTCCCAGTTGTACTGGATCCTCTTACATTAGCAGCACTTTCAGGTCTCTTGGAACTAGGTTCTATGCTCATATGGGGATTAGTTGGCGCAAAAGCAAATTCTTAAATAAAAAGGAGAAGTCTTCTATTAGGGAACACATCATAAGCTGTAAAACTGATATTTCTATTGATAATTTTCAAGTATTAGCCTTTAACAACAACCAACAGTGCCTAATAACTCTCGCATCTTTATATATCAACCACTACAAACCTACACTCAATGAAGATTTAAGTGCGATATCTGTATTAATTAACTAATTTTAACTACAGTTTGTTATTTGTTTTTTTTCAACTGCTGTTTGGTTAGTTGGTGTTCCTCTCTCCCAAGAGTCACTGTAACCTATAAATACTGGCCCCTTATTAAACCCCCCATTCACTCTCTAGGATGGATCTACTTTAGTGGGTACCAAAATTAACCCAGTTTTCTATTGAATATTTTTTACTCTTACAGTGTTTACAAATTTAAAAACAAAGTTTAAATTTATTATTATAGTTGATTATCGTTAATTATTTCCAGCTCAATTTCTCACTTAGATTTTAATTAATGATGGTTAACAAATTTCTGAAATAAACTTTAAATTTATTAACTATTTTGTGAGTAAGTTTTAAAGCAAATTTATTTATTGCCAATTCACATTTAAAATTTAACTTATAGTACATTTTATTTATTATTTATAATTGGTCACCTTTTAAAGCAATTCATTGTCTTGTTGGCCACTACCTTTTCATGTTTTCTTCAAATGTATTAATTTTAGTAAACTTATTCTAGCCGGAAGATGAAAACTTGTAGTTTTCGAAACGTAGCAAGAAATTAAAAAATGTTAGATTCGTTTCTAGTGGCTCTAGGATTTATCCTCAATATTAAATGCAGGTTTCACGGCCAAACTCCATACAGATATATATATATATATATATATATATATATATATATATATATATATATATATATATATATATATATATATGTATGTATGTGTGTGTGTGAGTGTGTGAGGGGATGCTCTTTAAGGACCACCGTGAGAGGAAGCACCTTAGAAATACCCCTTTATTCTTTCGAGACCACGTGAGCCAGCGTGAGAATTTTAGAAAGTCGTGGAAGAATCCGTCATTCGCTTAATCACCCGTCCCAACTTTTTTTAGATAACGCCGTGCGCGGCCATATTAACCTTACCTCCATATCGCGAGGCGAGTTTGATCGTCTGGAACGACACGTTATCATGAATTGTGTTTACTTAGACTGGCGCTAAGAATCCCTTAGGGACCGCAAGGCCCTGAGGCGTCTATCAGAACACCTACACTCGTATTTAACCTGAAGCTCACCATCTCTCGTCGTGTTGAAAGCTCGCCATCGACTCCGTCCAGACTGCCGTCTGTTTCCCGTGACCCCCCCCCCCCCGTAACTCGTAGTCGTACGTCGTCGAAGATCTCGTCGGCAGATCTACCTTCGTTAAGCTTTGGTCCCTGTTCAGAGGAAAGCTATCGAGCCCCATACTTCCCGAAGAGTTGTGCGTCCCTCTCATCTTCACCACCCCTTCAAGATTCACATTCTATCGAGACTGTGACTCCCTGCCGATCAGCAGAACCATCTTGAGTTGAGATTACGTCCTTCTGGAGCAGAGAAAATCTCATTCTTCATCACGAAGTAATCCAACCCCATCTTCGAGTCCTCCTAGTCAGGACTCCCCGAAGTATCTTCTTGAAGATCTGCGCCGTTGTCTTTCACCCCCATTTAATTCGCCCGCGCTTGAAGGTAAAGCGATCGTGTATGGTCATCCCCAGATTACCTCGTTAATCTTCACTTAATTTATTTAACTACCATAAGTAATTTGTTAATCCTTTTGTATATACGAGGGGCGGTCAATAAGGTTTGCGAGTCGGTAGGGCAAAACAGAGGAAGGGGGATGGCTGTTTGTGGGGGCGTTAGGACAAGTTATGACAAGTCAGGACCTGCAGCCGCACGCTCCTGCCTCGTCTATTTAACAAGCAGTAGCTGATCGCAGATCGTCAGTCACAAATTTTTCAACAATGGAGAAGGTTGAGCACCGCGCAGTGATCAAAGTTTTGACCAAGGAAGGCAAGAATGCAAAAGAGATCCATGAACACATGGTTTCAGTGTATACAGACACCGCCCCTTCCTAAGCAACTAATGCTGGCTGGAATAGGGAGTTTTGCCATGGTCGTGAGTCCCTTGAAGATGACCTCCGTCCAGGACGCCCGTCAGACATGCCAACGAGGACAATGTGGTCCGTGTAGAGAGGATGATCCTCGAAAATCGACAAGTGAAGGTCGAAGAAATCGAGCGAGAACTTAGAATATCACATGGATGTGTTGCCAACATCATCCACGACAATTTGGCCATGACCAAGGTCTCTGCCCGTTAGGTCCCTAGAAACCTCACGCCCCATGATCGACTTCAACGTCGTCAAAGTTACGAGGAGCTGCTGCTCCTGTACAACCAAGACCCGGCGAGATTAGAGTCACGCATAGTGACAGGTGATGAAACGTGGGTCCATCAAGGGGATCCCGAGACCAAGCTCGAAAGCATGGCCTGGAAGTACAGGGGCTCTCCATCCGCCTTCAAGTTCCGGACCCAACCCTCAGCCGGGAAGATCATGGCCACCATCTTCTGGGATTTTGAGGGAGTGTTGATGATGGACTATGCGCATCGTGTACGAACCATCACAGGCCAATATTACACCAATGAACTGGCTGGGTTGAAGAAGTGCATCCATCAGAAGCTGCGCGGCAAATTGATAGGCGGTGTCCTGCTCCTCCACGAAAATGCCCCTCTACACAAGGCCAGAGTTGCACAAGCTGCCCTGCGCGAGTGCGAATTAGAGGAGCTCAACCATCCCCCCCTACAGTCCAGATCTGGCCCCCAGCGACTACTTTTTATTCCGCCAGCTCAAGGCTGCACTGCGTGGATGCCGATTTGGGGACGATGAAGATGTCCAGCTCGCCGTCTATGAGTGGATTGAACAGTTGTTGGGAGATTTCTGGTTGTCGGGAATTCGAAGCCTCAGGGAAAAGTGGCGCAACTGCATTGAAGCCGAGGGTAGTTATATTGATAAGTAATAAAACACTTTTCCTTATATCTCGTTTCCTTATATCCGAATTGCAAAACTTATCGACTGCCCCTTGTATATAGGGTCTTTCAATAAGGTCGCTCAATTTTTAAATATAAATAAAACAAGTTGTGTCTGATATATGCACTTAAATTATTCTAAATTTGAAGGTACATTTTATGGCATTAAGTGTGGAATATGACGTCATTCAAATGTCTGCCGCGGAGTGCTTGGTGGAACGTATTTGGGAGGCTTAATTTTCGATCACTTTGTCGCATAAACCTGGCTGAATTTGCTGGATGGTGTTCGTTATGTTGACTTTGAGGACATCTACTGTTTGCGGATTATTCGCATACACCTGAGATTTAAGGTAGCCCCAAAGAAAGTAGTCTAATGGCCTTAAATCGCATGATCTTGGTGGCCAGTTGACGTCGCTGCCGCGCGAGATGACCCTGCCCTGAAATCGCTTTTGCAAAATGCCTATCATGGCATGCGCAGTGTGGCACGTAGTGCCGTCCGTTGGAACCACATGACGTTAGTATCCATATCAGGCATAGAATCCAGTTGAGGCCACAATAAGTTGCTTATCATCGATCGGGAGGTCTCGTTCTCCTAAAAATACGGACCAATGATTCCGTTAGACGAAAATCCGCACCAAACAGTGACTTTGTTGGGATGTAATTCTGCTCGTTTATCTCATGCGGATTGTTTTCGTCCCAAATCCGGCAATTTTGCTTGTTTACAAATCCATTCATTCAAAAATGGGCCTCGTCGCTGAAGATGATTTTTTTGGGGAAATTTTGGGCATCTTCCAACTGCTCTAGAACCCAATAAGCGAACACGCTGCGTTGTCTATGGTCATTTACCTTAAGTTCCTGACAAAGTTGGATTTTGTACGGGTGCAGACCCAAATCCCTACGCATAATTGGTCAAACTGAAGTCACATAAAGGCCAAGTTCTTATGAACGACGAGAAATTGACTGCCTCGGATTTTCCCGTACACTCTCATTTACGGCAGCGATGTTTTCAGCAGACCTTGCGTTTAAGTGACGTACGGGTGTTGACTGATTGTTGATCGACCCTTTTGCCTCGAATTTGGAAACCAAGTGTCAAACAGTGGACTCGGCAGGACGATTGTGGCGAGGACAGAAATCACGTAATGTGCGGAACGTTTGTCGAACGGAGCACTGATTTTGATAATAACATTTGATGATTTGCACACGCTGTTTAACACTATAACCTTCCATCATGACTTGCCAAGTACTACTGAACAGTTCACAGTGAGGTTGCCAGATGTGGCTTTAACAAAATGGCCACTATCGCCTGACAAAGTTCGAGCGTCCATGTTAAAATAACCTTTATATATATATATATATATATATATATATATATATATATATATATATAAATTCACCCTTTTTCATATATATATTTTAGAATTATATTTTGGGGTATTGTCTTTATATATCCTTTGAACTGCAACTTGGACAGCAATCGCACTCTTTATTAATCGCCCAGACATATCTCCAGCAGCCTATAACTAGATCAAATAAATACCAAGGCGTTGTCTTTATGAATCGCTCTGACTATGTTTCCAAAATAAAAACAATTATTTCTAATGAAAAAAATTCCAAACCGTAAATACTTTACCGTTTAACCTAATCTTTAGCATAGAAGATCGAATCAATAGAACTCTTAGGTCAATCAAAAGCCAGAAGTTGATTTAAGAAGTAACCTACCAGTCAACTTTTTCTTCTGATTCTCTTTTGTTTTCTTATACGGTTTGCCAAAATCTCATAAAGCTCGTGTTCCTTAAGACTTATTTTGGCCGCCTACAATTCACCTAATTACGTACAACTTAAGTTTTCAGTTCCCTTACTTTCTGATTTTCGCGAAATGATTATACCTTGAATAATTCTCAACGATTTGCAGATGCACTCAACTCACTCTGTAGCGGCTTGTCCCGGAAACCACCCGCCATAAGGTCCACTCACTCACTCGTGAGACGCCCGTCGGCTCGGAAGGAGACAAAATACACATGATACCTATTTTCTTTTTATTAAAATAACATAAATTTATCCACCACCCAATACAATTAATTATTCAATAATATAAATATATAAGAAAAATGTACAACAAAAAATATATACAAATAGGTGCTCTCACTTCAACTTCCCTCAATATGCGCAACACAAAATGTATACAAAGGTAAATAGGCACACCACAATAAATATTAACAATTACCAAACACAACTGGTTTGCGAAGCACCAATGGTTTCCTCCACTTCTCCCTCTCTCCAACACTCGTGGCCATCACAAAACCCCCAATTGAACCGGCTCAGTTAGTTTAATGTTACTAAGGTTGCCCCGGCCGGGGCGGGTTTTTTTTTTTTTGCACGCTATGGGACAGTTCCTTCGCTCTTCCTGAGCGTGGGGCGGGGAAGAAAGTGCACTCGAGCGGTCGGTCTCTCTCTCTCTCAAGGGGGTCCAAGGGGGCAGTTGGCTGTGGTCCTTACTTGTGCTCCACACCGATGGCTTAGTGCGCGACTTACTCCCTCTCCTCACTCACAGACAAGACCAGCGGGACCAAAGGAGATAAAAAAAGAAACATAATTACTCCCCTGTTGCTGTTTTCAAGGTGTTACGTGTTCTTCCCTCCCTCCCTCACTCACTCATAGCGTACCTGGCTTTACATCCAGCTCCAATTCTTTCGTGCATTCACTATTGGCCGTTTTCAATCGCTCATCAACCTGTACTTATATATTTCACCTGTTGGGGGAGGAAGGGACGTCAGACCTCAGCAAAAGACAGGGGACCCACACTGCTTCCAGGCAGCTTTGTCGTCCTTCCTTCACCAAAACCTGAAACAAAAGGCGGGCATTAGATTGGGCACTGGTGAGCTGAGGCAAACAAAAATGGACCTACCACAACTCCGTTCCCACTGTCACATTGACAGTTATGGTGTGGTTATGGGTTCGCAACATAAACCACTTTTCGCCAACATTTTCACGTGTCAATTTGAAACCCAATTTTTAAATGATTATACCAAGGAATTTAAACCTAAATTTTATAAAATACACATCGATGATATTTACAAAATATTCCATAACTCTGCTCAATCTGAACTTTTCAATAACTTTATAAACTCATTCACTCTAACAACCAGAACAAACGACATGGTTGAGAAGAACGGAATTAAGATGTGGTTCCCTGAGAACCTTCCATCTTTAGATATACAAAACCTGATTAGGGCCAAAATTCTGGGGCGAAAAGCTTCAGAAAAAAACAGCAGACGGAGCAATAATACCGAAGAAGGAACAAACAGCGACGCAACTAAAGAAAATACAAGAGAATAAAATAAGACTACTGTAACCAAGAGGATTGAGGTCACCGAGCTTGGTCTCCAAGTCAAGAACAGCAGCGACTTTCTCTCCAAAGGGAAAAGAAACAAGCTGACATAATAAAAGGGTTAAAGGAAGGCCTATGCATATGGACGTTCAGAGATAAAACTGGCAAAAAATATGCGTACGAGGTGGAAGAGATGTTCATATAGGACAAAATTGGGGTTTACCCTGTAGAATGCGTGAGTCTCAACCATGACAACTTTACTGGTGTGCATTGTGTAAAATGTTTAGGTGATACAGATACTTTCAGACGGAACATTAGCTAGACCAACAGAACCGCATAAACAAAAAAAAACAAAGTGAAGAATGGATTGTGGAAGGAAAAGAAAACTCAGAATTCTGTAAATTAACGCAAATAGATAGATCGGGAAAACATCTAACTTTGGCTAAATCTTCAGAAGCTCAATCTGGACATAATTTTAATATTTGAACATATAGTACAGCCAGATAGCAGAACAATGACAACTTTCAATTATACTGTCATTAACGCTAACCCAACAGCTAAAGTAGCATGACGGAGTGGCCATAGCAATCAGAAAAGACATATATTACAAAGAACTCGATGGATTTTCTGAAGCCTACTTGGCCATTAGAATTGAAACGCAGTTATCACCAACAATAATAGCAACTGGAAGCAACTACCAAGATACATTTCATTCCCATTCAACATATGATGACCCTCTTCATCACGGGACTCCTAACAATATTTATGGGAGACCTGAATGCAAGTTGCAGAGCGAATGGCTACCGAGACAGAAATCGAAGTGGCAAATACTTCAAAATATTGATGGAAAGAAACATATTCAACAGAATTGACCCAGACTTCCCTACGTAACTTAACGAAAGAGCTGCTACAAAACCAGACGTAACGTTAAGAACCAGCAGCTCAGCAGTGTCTACGAACAAATTAAGATATCTCATAGAAGAACAACAAAGAACAATATGGGATAGCCTCATTAGAAAAATAGACGTAGAGAAAAAACTTAAGGAAAATTGGAGGCTAATAAAACAAATAACATCCTATTGCTGACCGTCAACGTAGCATGTAGTGAATACATGGGAACACTACTGGAAGTAAATCAAAACCAGATAAGGTACCAGTACAGGAATGGAAAAGCTACGATAGAGAAAACTGGGATGAATACAAAGAAGATATTAGAAGTTTTGTCCCAGCCCATCTTAATGAAGCAAACCTGGAAATTGATGAAGAAATTGAACGTATAAAATCAGCTTTCAGTGAGGCAAAGAATAAGAACGTACCGATAAGGAGACAACGTACGATCCTTCGCCAAGATTGTCAGAAGAGATGAGAGATAAGAACCAGCAGCTCATCAGTGGTCTACGAACAAATTAAGGTATCTCATAGAAGAACAACAAATAACAATATGGGATAGCCTCATTAAAAAAATATACATGGAGAAAAAACTTAAGGAAAATTGGAGGCTAATAAATCAAATAAAGAAAGACCTCCTAGAAGAAAATAGCGCTACAAAATGAACAAGGAGGAAAGATAATATAAGACAGAACCATCTAGCCTAATTTCAGACAGCAACGGAAGTCCGTGTTTTCCATAACACCAGTAAAAAATGCAGACTTCAATCCATCAACAAAAGAGATGGTTTACGAAAATCTCCGTAACACCTAAGAAAAATATCTCCCCCCAAAAGAAGAGAATCAGAGAACAGTGGTCACAATTAAAATCGAAGAACTTAAGAACGCAATAAGTTCATTAAAACAAAAAGCACTAGCCCCTTCAAGAATCACCAGATTCACACACCTAGGCACCGGATAACATCATTGAATCGATCCAAAGCATATTCAATGCGTGCCTAAACACCGGATACTCCCCAGACGACTACAAACTAGCCAAAATGATCATCCCAAAACCGGGCAAACCACCGGATCTCCTAACCAGCTACAGACTATATCAATTCTCGATTTCACCTAAAAATTCCTTGAAAAATTCCTCAACAAAGACCTGTAGAACATATCATCGATAAACATATCTATAATAAGTACCATTTTGGATTCCGGAGAGATACCACAATGGCACTTGGCATCATCCTAGAAAAGATCACCACGGACAAAGCAGAAAAAAATATCTCGATGGGGTGCTTAGAGATTTAGCAAAAGCCTTTGATAATGTCTGGGTCAGGGTCATACCACGTAACATCTTGAACTGCCAGATGAACAATAATCTGGAGATAATTCTTTGCGACTATCTGACAGATAGAAGAGCATACGTGGTAATCAATGATTGCAAAGGACTCGAGTTTGAATTGGAAGCAGGACTCACGCAGATGGCCTTTCTCAACCCACGCTGTAATCTATACACACTGCGGACCTGCCAAAACCTGTAATGCTCGAGTGCCTTAACATTAAATTCAGGGAAAGATAACAGCTGTAGAGTTTAAGAGCCTCAACCAGTTGGAGAGAAACTGGAAAATAAGAACTAATAGAAGAAAATTCTGCTTATTTCCCATTTAGAGACCATAGGTAGCGGATATCGAATTTCAAGGACAGTTGTACAAATATCATCCGGAAGGTAAAGTACTAGGGCTAAAGATAACCTCAAGAGGATACATAAAACATGTGGCCTGAAAAAAGCAAGAGTAGCCACTGTACTGAAACTCCTATACTCATTAAGTGGATTAAACACAGGGAATAAAAGAAAATGTATAACATGCTTTAGGAAGAGAGGTGCTAATCTACCTTCCCATCTTTATTAACACCTTATCAAAAGCAAAGAAAAGAAAGCTCCAAAATCTTCAAAACTAAGCCCTCTAACTGATCACAAATATTAGAAGAACAGAAATGAAGACTCAGAGATCCCTACAGAGTGAGGCTAAGCTTAAAACACTTAAATCGTTGCAAAGAAACAGAGGGAAAATTGACAACCTTCCTCCAATATTCGCAGAAATCAACCTCACGAGATTCCCTAGTGAAAGACCCCAACATTGAATAGTGAAAGTGCTAATTTACACAACTATAAAGAAATAACCGAATCAAGAAATCAATTTCCTTGGAAATCACCCGAAAATACAAACAAGATACCTAACATGATTATATAAACACCTATCAAGACTCCCAGGATAACTGACCCTAAAAAATGACCTTAAAAAAATAAAGTGACTAACTAAATTGACACCCAAAGTGAATAGATTAGTGCAAACAGAGACAAAATAGATAACAGTGAATCGAGATAAAAGTGCTTAACTATAGTGAAGTGAAAAAAAGAGTGAACATGAAGAAAACGAGAAGAAAGAAAAAATAAGTGATTAAGTGTAAAACTTGACAACACCAGAAGAACATACCAAACAGAGTAACGAAACAAAATGTACACATAACGGCACGAATGCTACAATACAAACTAGAATAAAAGAATGAATAAAAGAAAATAGAGATTGGTCGGCTCACCCTACAACTTTACAGACGTTGATATTGCTTGCCAGTAGAGCAACAGGTAAAGGATAGAATAGAAAAGGTAAAACGGGTCGTGGTTCGGATTTCACGCTAATCAGTACGTCCAAACATATCAAGCTATTCCATTCTATCCTTCTAACCCCAACTATAGGTAGTCGGTCACCTGAGATCATCTACTCTCCTACTAAACTTTCATTTTCACCCTCTTCCATTATCTTCTCTTATTTTCCTTCCACGTACCTCGCCGCTCCTTCTAGCTCTGGTCTCACTGAACGTGGTGGGAGCGAGGGGAGGAGGGCGCCGGGAAGGCTAGAAGGGTCGATCGGGATCCTCTTCCCTCCTGCCTCATCATCTTCCGCAAAAAATAATTTCTTCTTCGTTTTTGGTTACTCTGACGAGGTCCAGAGGAGGAAAACATCAATAATAAAGAAGCTTGTACCACTTGTGGTTTCTCTTATCCTTCCTCTCCTTTTGTTGCCGAAGACACCCATTAATATCTATATCTATCTATCTAACCCCCCCCCCTCTCTCTCTCTCTCTCTCTCTCTCTCTCTCTCTATCTCTCTCTCTCTCTCTCTCTCTCTCTCTCTCTCTCTATATATATATATATATATATAAATATATATATATATATATATATATATATATATATATATATATACTGTTATACTTAGGAATCATCACTAAGGAAGAACAGGAGCAGTGTGTATTTTTGTTAAGAAAATATCTAACATTTGAATTTTAACATATTAGTATCGCTATCTATTCATATTAACTAATTTTATTCGTACCTGTAACTATACATATACACTTAAATAAAACCCTCTTCCGGCTCTTGAGTACGTCATTAAATTTCAAGAGGTAAAATTTAATGAAAATGGGAATTTACTTACAAAGAAAACGTAAAAGGGCAACTAATCTAAATTTAATTTTCCTTGTGTTTGCTGATATGTGTGGGTATATAGCATTTATTAAACTGTTGTCCCGCAGGAGGTGCACTGTTTAGACTGTTACACTTGGAGTCTGGATAAGCGACACACCCCTCGGGCCAGGCAACCTAAGTAGTTTCAATCTAGATTGATACTACCCATGATTTATTCATTCTAGACATCTTTTTTTCCCAACTTAACTTATAAGCTCTTCCTCACTTATTGTACTTCTCTGGCAGATACTTTCGGAGGCTAGCCAGCGACCAGCTTTCATCCATTCATTCCAGGTCGGGTGCGGCTGAGGGGGCACACTTCTCTTCCCCATCTGCGCTTTGGCGTGTTTTTTTTTTAAACATTCAGACCTTATTTCCACCCCTTTTGTCTTTCCACAGCTTTCATTTTTCTTACTGGGGGATAACTGGTATACCATAAGCAGCTATATCCACACCTAACATCTATAGGATTGCGAGTCTTCCATGTACCAACGCACGCAGTGTGATTTCTGGCTATATAATCTTTATACATTTTCACTTCCTCTTGCTTCACCAATTTCTTTAGATATCATCCGTTACACCTTTCTTCGAGGTGTTAACAACACCTAAATTTAAATACACCTAAATAGCAACATCTAAATCCATCCGTGGGGTTGACCCTCATCAAAGCCTCACTGGCTTGATGCTCTCGCGAGAAATGGAACTTCAGGTGGGCGTCTTCTCCGTCTAGCGCCTCTATCTGGATTTACTCATCTTTCACTACATGTGGCGATCCCGGTACGTGTACTCTTCGGCCCAACATATGTACACAATACACATAAGCCATTGGAGTAGAGTTGAGATGTGTTAATCCCTCTCCGATTAAGGTGTATATTTGATATAATGTGGGGGTGTCAGGCTGGAAATTTTGCCCGCCGTATAGCCTGGTTTGCAATTACTGCAGTGAATTGTGGACGTACGTCGTGATCTGGTGTATGAGTGGAGGTTGTAGATGTTTGAACGGTTTATAGCCCACGTTCACCCTTTATCGAGTTTATTTGGGCTTGGTTTATTGTATAATATTTCTTTTTGATGTTTTAAAGAATATATGAGTTATTTAAAATTAAAATCTTTGTTAAAAACAGATTGATAAAGGGAACGGTGAAGCATGATAGATGCTAAAATGAATATGTAAGGGTAAAGAATTGAAGCGATTGGTGCGTGCAAATGGAGCAAAAATGGAATGGATGGTTTGACAAATTAAGACGGATGATGCAAATGAGTTAAAAGAACTTTAGTTTTTATATCTGGTTGAAATATTGGTTTCTTCTAAGTATTTAATTAGGTTGTCTATCATAGTGAATTACCTGATAGGATGTTTCGGATAGTTCGTCTTGATCCTAGGAGGTGGATCCGCTGGCTATAGGTGGCCTCTAATGGCGGCGGCTGGCTTCGCCCGCCCCGCATTCACCCCTCGCAGAGCGGGCTATTGCGCAGGGTGATTAGCGTTTGCATCCCGTGGTAATAATAGGGTCCCCATGCCTATTGATGAAGATTATTTAGACTCCCCCTTTACAATCGTCCAGCCGCGCTTCTCGCACAGATTCACAGCAGAAAAGGAGGTTCCCCTCCCCTGTGCTTTCTTAGGGGCTCCCCCAAAGTTTTTTTTACCGGAGAGGAGCCTTACCCCTCTCCTAGACCTACGGGTGTGGTGGACTTCCCCTCACTCCATCTTTGGAGGCGCCCTTGGGCGACTCATTCTCTTTGTCAATCTCCGTATCTTCCAAGTTCGGCCATAACTGAGAGGATATCATGTCTTGGGAACGTTCTCCATTAATGGTAACTGCATTCTCCTCATCATATTCAAAGAAGAATGGTCCGAGCACTCCCCCTGCCCCAAAACCACACCACAGATTCGCTTTGAGTGGATGAATTTCACGCTCTTGCATTATTCGGGGATTTTCATTTCCCCAAATCCGGCAGTTCTGTTTATTGACAAATCAAATCAAGTGAAAGTAGCCCTCGTTACTGAAGATGATTTTCTTTGCAAAATTTTCGTGGGCTGCAAGTCTCTCCACAACTCAGTCCGCAAATTGCTTCCGCCTCCCGTGGTCATGTGGCTGAAGATGATGCGTAAGTTGAATTTTGTACGGATGCATATAGATATCTTTATGCAGAATTCTATGTAATTAAGTGGTTAGGATGTCCAACTGCTCCGAACGTCGGCGAATCGATTTTCCCGGACTCAGAGTGACACTGTCTCGAACAAGAGAAATTTGTTGCTCTGCTCGACAAGATCGATTCCGCCCAGGCGATTTGGCCGTTGCAACTGAACCAGTTGTTTTAAACTTCGTCATTAGTCTGCGAACCGTCGACTCGTTGGGTGTTTCATTTCTTCCCCAAATGGTACGAAGTTTTGAACTGTTTGCGTCGCACTTTCTCCGTTTTGG
Organism: Ceratothoa steindachneri; assembly: GCA_963969495.1. NCBI lineage: Eukaryota > Metazoa > Arthropoda > Malacostraca > Isopoda > Cymothoidae > Ceratothoa > Ceratothoa steindachneri. The sequence continues at coordinate 41,133,275 of OZ018329.1, forward strand.
TAAAATGTCTTCTCGATGAGAACGCGCTGCTCAGTTGTAAACTGCTCCATTACGCACCGCACACAAGTATTCTGAAAAACAAACAATGAACTATTAATTGGAGCGAAGAGAGATAACAAACATGATTAAAGTATGCCTTCAAACTTCGAAACACAAAAGTGTCACCTAATTCAAATAATTCAAATTCGGCACCCTTTAAAGGGTAAAATTAAGTCAAAGGCAAGAGTGACATAGCAAAATCAACTGCACCGTGATCAGTTGAAACTCCTTGTGAAGGGCTTTACAAAGCATTATTATCAAACTAAAAGTGATAAATCTAAATAATCAAACTCACTAACAGCCATATCCTGCTATCCGTTACTCCATCTCACACTATTTCCTCTTGTGGCGAAGCAGTAACAATGACCTACTCTGATATCCTCATCCGAGCGTTTCTGTTCCCATAAACAAATTAATTAATGATAACAAACCGAATCGACTTCATTGTTGCAGCCGGGAATGCCATTTTCAGGCTAGAGAACACTCGCCCGTCTCGTTTTACTGATGCAACGGAATCTCGAAATCACAAAGAGCGGGAAACTTCCTCCATTTGATTAACGTGGGATCCAAACCACGGGTGTCTACAGAATTTGAGAGCCACCTTGAAGGCGACGTAAAGACTCCATCCGGTGACTAACCACACTCAAAGTGCCTTAACTTCACCAAAAATTGAAAGCAGTGTTTCTTCCACTCGGCTAAGTCGTGGCAATTGCCAACAATATGTTAACAGTCTTTCAGGCTTCGAATGGAGAAATACTGACAATGGTTAAAGGCTAAGAATTGACTGATTGTTTTAGTCCAATTTGGATCACACAAGTGAGGTTTGCACAATGCAATGAATCAGTTTGGATAAGTCAATTTTATTGAGAGTCACATAAGAATGTCCCATAATTAATTGATTCATTTATTTGATTGGCATTAATGCTGGACTGATCAAATGATTAGGAGTCAACAGCTTAGAACGGGAATGATAATGCACGAATGAATTATGAACGAAACAAGTTGGATGATTGACTAAGTAAATTGATTGAGAATGAATTGAAATCTTTTATGGTGATGCCTCGTTTGAGCGAACGTGAATGAATATTTAACTCGTTTTGCCTTGTTCATTATAAAGCGAGTTTTGAGTTATTGGACGTAGCTTTCTTTATCCCTGGATTAGTCAAAGGATATGTGTTGCAATGGACGGTATCTGCTCTGGGAACTTTCTCATATAAATGTTGTATTTGAAGAAGGAACTGAGAAATTGCTAGGTCTCGATTGTCAAAGTAGTTGCCATTTGTGTTTAGTTTTATGACTACGGGAGAAAACCGTATAAACTAAATATTAAAAATTATTAGTAAAGTTAAATTATTGTTATTATAATTATTACATTGGTTGTTGGGGCAAAAATACCGGAGTTACACACTTAGAATTGAGATAGGTTGCCCCAATGCCAAGAGACATTTTGGAAGTTTCTCTTTTATTTTTATATCTACGTCTTTTATAGACTCAATTTTACATTCATTACACAAATTAGCTAGTCTAAAGTCTTCATAAGATATCAAAGATATTCAATACATTGTAAATATGACACTTTAGAATAAGACATGAGAAAATAGGCTCCGATTCAGAGTTGCTTTTGTTGTGAAAGAAGTTCCCTACTTGTATTGTTCTCCCAAACATCTGCGTTTGCTAGCTTCATTATTGCTTCCTTGTTCTATCGTGAGATATCCTGACTGTAATAATTCAATAGGCAATTTATTGATACTTATATTTTGAATAAGAGGTTTATAAAACCTAGTGAATTAAGGGATGTGAATATGGATGGAAGTTACATAGCTACAGGAGCCAGAAGAGAAGACTTCTCTGGATTATATTCGTCGCTAGGGCACGAAATTGTCCTGTTTGCCTGTTATGTACCCGGGATAGCGTCATTGTTTTAAAGAAACAACAAATAAAAGGTTATTGATGATCTATTTATGTGTGTAAAATCAATATGTTGGAAAAATCAGTTAAGTGGTGATTAGTGTCCACAAAATTGGAAAATAATATTTTTTACCTCTATTATTCTCCGAGATTCAGAAATATTTATAATTATTGCATATTTAGGACATTTTCTTGTAAAATTGAATGGGGACATAATTTATTCTTTTTATTTATAAAAAAAGGAAATCAAACAAAAAACTAAAAATTAACGATGCCTTGAGGACGTACCCATCTCACTCCAACCGGAAAAGAGGGTACGTCCCTCTTGATAGCAGCCTAAATAAAAAAAATTGTGAATTTCAGGAACTTACCCTCTGACTGGCTATTTTTAGTCCCCCCCCCCCACATCCATCGTATTTAAGGGCTAGGCTTTACTGGAAAATAAAATGCATTAGGGTATGCAAAAATTTCGGTTGAAAGTTGTAAAAAAGTAAAAGATGCTCTTATACGATTTAAGTCTCAAATTCTCTCGTTACTTGGTAATTAATTATAAAAAATATAAAAGATCACTTAAATATTTTACAATAACATGTTAAAGTTTAATAAAAAGAAATTTGAACAAAAAGATGCACGATGAAGACTGAAAGGGAGTTGATTGATTTGACATTAGGTGCAAGGGAACCAAAGGTTCTTGCAACGCGAATTATTTGACAGTACTTGGTTACACCACTAATAAAAAATAAAGCTTAACACTTAACTTATTCTCGTAATGAATCTAAATTAATTTACCGTTAATTCACAAACACTTTACAAATAATATACTTAAGAGAAGAGAAGTTAATTGGAAACAGTTAGATGAGATTCCATAAGAAAATGGAGGCAATGGTTTATTTATTTTGGGGGTGAAAGAAGATACCCGCCGAAACACACCAAATGTATCTGCCTTCAATGGTGGCTATTGTCTCTCTTCTCTGAAAATGAGCAACTGACTAGGAGGAGCCCAACCAGAGGCACCATGGGGGCGGAGAGATCCAGGAAACACCTCTTCCGATCATGTGTATCCATTCATTCCTGACCAAGAGTAGGGTGCGGGAGATGTAACGGCGTCCAATAATCTTCCATGATCAGTAAACACGAGAAAAAGCAGGCGCGTTGACCTCTCTCTGATGACCACTCGTCTCACTTTTTAACTAAAGAATTCCCCAAAATACACCGCAGGTTCTTACAAAGCAAAATATACCCAGACACGTGAAAGATAGACATAGAAAGATGGGCAGATAGACAAAAGTGGGAAAAGGAAAATCTACCTGTCGAAAATATTCTTATAAAAACTTCCTCCTCGGGATAAGATTCAATTCATGAAAGGTTTGATTGAAGCTTAAGAGAACCTCAATCCACACCTTGTATTTATTAAACTTTTTGTCTTAAATTACCTTTATAATTAATATTAGAAGTTTGGAATTTAAAATCTTATATTATAATTGAACATGAGAATAATTTAAGAGAAAGGGGCAAATTTGAAGGCAACAAAGAATTTTGAATTTAATCTGGAAACGATCTTTCAGTGAGTAGCGGGGAATATCTACCATACCCACTTTTTCTAGGTCAGAGCTTCCAAGTGATTCCTTTGACTTAAATTTAGCTACGCTGAAACATGCCTCCTCCTTAGCTCAGTTGCCAGGCGACTCTAAACAAGACACATACTCCAGGCTCACACATATTCCAGGCTCAGTTGCCAAGACATATTCCAGGCTCACGCATTTCTTAACGAATCTTGAAAATTTAAATAGATCGAATTGCTCGGGTAACAATTTCCAAGTAAGGCTGTGGTTAAATTAGAATTATTCCTATACCTTAGATTCCATATTTATATACTGTGCAGTCGGTTTGACTTAACCCACGTTGTCATACTTCACTGTGACAGGGTTGGCAAAAACCTCCAAACTTTGAAAAAGACCCCCCTAAAAACCCGGGTTTTATTCTGTTTTTTTTTTTTAAACTAGGGTTTTTTCAAAAAATAAATGCTACGAGAATTATAATAACGTAGAAAAAAATAGCTATCTCTATGTTTGTAATATTAATAATTAATTAGTTTAATAATTATATTATAGTAAAAACAGATCACAGTAACGGATCACAGATTGAGAATTTTGGGTACCCATGATAGCCATAACTTGTAGAAGGAGAAATGAATTTTGAGTCAGTATCAGAGAAATAATCTTAATTTGATACATATTGTTGAAATTATAAACATAAATATGAATTTTGAATAAAATAATGATAAGTAGCGTTCATTTCAAGGGAAAAAACCCGTAAAATTTTAAAATTTTGAAACCAACCCCAAAACCCTGAGTTTTTTTCAAATTTTACTTGAACTCCCCCCCGCAAAAAAAACCCTCAGGGTTTTTTGATTTGCCAACCGTGCACTGTGGCCTTTTGAATAATAAAGTGAGCCTCCATTGCATTAACCTTTTAAAGAAAACTTTTGTAAGCAAATATGTTGAGTTTGATGCTTTTCGGAAGAGACGGGGTAGATCAAGAGGCCAATTTCTCTCCAACAGGGCCTATTTCTCCTTTACAGAAGAAAATGCAGCATCAAAGCTGCAACCTTGAGTCCCTGCCGCCCATAATCTCTGCGAAAACCTCATTTTCTTAAAAGAACTATTTTTCCCGCCTGAGCAATTACAACTATTCTTTGACAAAATAGGCCATCGTTTCATTTAGGAACCAAACCGAAATTGGGCGCCGTAAACGACTCTTTCCTCACATGTCGTATTAAATACAAACATCAGGTACTGTTGAAAATGACCCCGAGCAAACAGCTTATTCCAGCATTTCGATATTTTAAATCGAATTTATGGTAGAAAGTCCTATCTGTAAAAGAGACTCCATCAGTCCTCAGAGCACGTTTTGTACCTGGGTTTGATTCGAATAAAATTATGTCCTATTTTCACAGGCCCAGAGAAGAGAATGGCCTCACTTTCCCCAGTATGTTTGTTCCGAGAGCCGATGAAAGTTTTGCTTGCCTGAGTGTAGCTATTCCATGTTGGTAACCACGAAGTAGCCCATGGTTCGGACATATGGAATATTTTATATTAATTTTTGATTGATACCTAAACAATTCCAATCTCACTCCCCAATCCATGGTCTTTAATACAAGTAGGATGCGGAGACTCTTGATTGACATTGGATTTTTAGTGGTCAGTTAGCCGAATTATGTATCTTGGTTTCGGAAAAGCTGCACTGGTGAGATAAGGTAAAAAAGCGCTGTGCGGTACAAAGGTTTGCCAAAGAGTGGCGTCGTCCGAAGAATTCACTCCTTAAGTGTGGGGATTCGGAACATCTATTAAAAGGGAAATAGGGATATGAAATTTGAAATTTTGGAGCTCCTTCTCGGAAATTTAAAATGATTGTATTAAAAAAGTGAAAGGCAGGGTGATCATCTGAGTCTGAAGGAGTTGACGTAGAAGGTGGCGGCGAAACGAGAGTTAACGCAGGAGAATCTGAACAGTGCCTGGGGGTGGATTTGACAGTTAGTTTCGGACCAAGGTTACTCGAGGCTTCCGTGAGATTCGATTTTGATTGAGGCGCCGACGGAATTGGTAGAGATAAGTGAAGTGAATTTATGATTCCTCGAAGGATCGTTAAATTTAAATCTGACTTCGAAGTCGAAGTCATTCTGAGATGACAATTCATCTTCGAGCAGAGTCATTCACTGAATCCATGTTAAATTAAATGTAAACCTGATTTATTTGTTGGTTTAAAACTTCCACAGAAAGAAGAAGGGTTTTAGCCTAATCTTCTATTACACAATTCAAGTTCTGAAATAGAATCTAAGTTAACTTCTGCATTGGTTTTATTTAGAATTAGGTTAATTCTTCTTTTATTTAAATGATGACTTTTAACTATATGTGAAACAGTGTTTTCGAATTTGTATGAAAGAGAAGCTAAATTCTTGCAGGTCATTTTGTGTAAAAAAATAAATTTGAAAATAAAATGAAAAGCCTTATGGTAAAAAAAACTTAATATATATATATATATATATATATATATATATATATATATATATATATATATATATATATATATATATATATATATTAAGAATGGGATTTTTTGAAATTTTCTAATGGTTTGGATGTCCTTTTGTAGAGGGGGAGTGTAAGGGGAGGAGGCTAAAGGGGGGAGTGTAAGAGGAGAGGGTAAGGGAGGTAAGAGGGGGTAAAAGAGGAAGGGGTAATGAAATGTTAAAGAATTGGCATATAGTTAATCTGAATCTCTTTCTCTATTTGTCTACCTAATAATTCGCTATCTCTTTCCTCAAAAATACATCCTTCTTCTAAGGCAGCTGTTCCCAACCTGTGGCCACATGGCCAAAATGGGCCATTGCAAATTTTAGGTAGGCCACAGAAATTTTATAATTTTAAGGGCCATGGAGCTAATATTATGGCCACAGCTCATTAAATGGGACATAAAACATTTATTCACTCCTAGTCTTTGGATTAATTAAGTTAAATCCATGTATATAATTAAAATATATTTAGGATATGGTGATTCACTAATTAATTAGTGTTTTAATGATTTTTAATTAGTCAGCCGTTGTAAATATCGTTTTCTTTGACTGTAAAAGGAATTTTTTAAAGTTATTACTGCAGAGTTGATAATTATCAACTGTGCAAGATTGTCACAGAACAGCAATGGTGGGGCAATCAATTAGAATTAATTGCACCACCATTGCCGTTCTGTGACAATCTTGTTTATTGCAGTTAGAGCTGGTTTATACCGTTTTGTAATTATATTAGGTGAGCAATTTGCATTTTAGCTCTTTTACACAGCTCTAATATTAGTTATAGTTATCTTGTATAATAAATTGTAAATTATAGTTTAGGGTGGTGTACCGTGAGTTCCGTAATAGACCAGAGAGGGAATAAAAAGTAAATTGCAAATAATTAGTTAATATAAAAATATTATTAGATGAATTTAATTTCTAATATAAAAATTAAAATTTAATTTTGTTGGTTGTGCGGTACACTTGTAGCACACAGAATATACGTGCCTGATAGTTTTGTGTATTTGTTTCATTAAGTTTATTACTTCCTTAGATAATTTTAGTCATTCCTGAATAAGTGTTAATTAAAATAGGCAATTAAATCCTTAATTAGATTAAGTTCTAGGAAGAATACTCCAGCGAGGTTTTAGCATGCGACTTTATACAGTCTCCAAGCAACATAACATAGCCAATGTGTCTCATATGTATAACAGAACTTTCTAACGATAGTATGCGCTCAGCTAACCTTAAATAGCATCTGGAGAGTAACCACAGGAAAAAGAAAGACAAATCATTAGATTATTTCCCAAACTTTGTCCTGTTTTCCAAAGACAGAGCACTGTTACTTCATTATTCCGCAAGTATCAGAATAAATTAGACAAAGGTTTCATCTCATCTTAGGAAATTTTCAAGAAACAAGCAATACTCGAAAATTTCATACTATTGGTGAGGATTTGATTTTGACTTCCATATCTGTGGTGGTTTCTACTGTTATGAAACAGAGACCCCTTAAAATTACTGATTTCATTCCGTGGAGTAACAATACAGTATCAAGACGCATCGAGGAAATGGCAGAGAATATTGAAAATCAACTAGTTGCACTCTTACAAGTCAGGAATTTTGCGTTACAGATTGATGGAACAATTTTATCTAACAATCAAGCCATTATTATGGCGTAGGTTAGGTTTTTAATGATAAAAGTGAACAGATAACAAAGAAGCAACAATATTTATGGACTATTTCCAAGAAAAAAATATTCCAACGGGTAACATCATAGCATGTGCAACTGATGATGCTGCTGCTATGGTAGGTAGATATAGGGGCTTTATTGCATATTTAAAAGAGACTGCCCCTAATGTGTTTTGCATACACTGCGTGGTTCATCGTCATCATTTAATTGCCAAAAAATTGGGAGGACATTTGAAAGATGTTCTTGATATTGTAATAAAGGTTGTCAATCTTATCAAGTCAAATTCACTTGTTATATATTATCAAAAAAAAACTGTGAAAGTATATAATGGTTATAAATGGTTGGTTCATTGGAGAAACAAAATATTTTTGATGCTTGTGGAATTGTGTATGTGCAATAAATACACATGGCTGGTATCTGTATTAAATATATTATGTATATGTAAAATTGAAGTATTTTGGGGGCTATGATAATTTCATTGGCCACAGAAAATGTTCGGCTTCAAAGTGGGTCATGGGTTAAAAGAGATTGGGAAACCCTGTTCTAAGGAATCATATATAAAGTAATATCATTTATGCCGTGCTTATGATATAAATTCTTTCTCTTCTCTGAAGTTTCTGCGCGATTCGGTCTAACACCCCGAAGAGCTGTTAGCGAGCGTATTGAAGCGCACGCTCCTCCTGTAGGGGAGTTGTGGCGGCGCCATGTATATAATATATATGAATATATACAGTGGCGCATTAGGTCCGGTGGGGTCCGTCAAATAAGTTTAACAATACACAATCGTTGACAACCCATATGATAATAAAACTTTCGGTGATTTACTTTACATTATGTATTGCCCATTACCTAAAAAGTTATAATAGTTACATTTATTTATATAAATATTCTCCTCTTCTTTTTTTCTTGAAAACAAATTGTAATATACAATCTCAATGGTTTGGTAAGAACGGTAGAAACATTTAGTTAGTTCTGCGTCATTGTCTGTCTTAACAGTGTTTTGATGCGTTTCAGAGTGCTAAAAGAAGGCTCAGAATCGGCCGTAGACACAGGCGTGATTAAAACAATTTTCAATAACTTTGATACTTCTGAGAAAGTGACAAGTTTATTTTCATTTAGGACTCACAAACACAAGGAGTACTACATGACCTTTAATTGAGATGACATTTTTACTTTGTGCAAGATCAGTGGCGAATCCAGGCTAAAAATTTGGGGGGAGGGCTAACCTGAATTCTTCCCTCTAATTAGGCTGAGAAAAGGGCATTGATGATAACACAGGCCTGCGTTTGAAAAAGATTTATGTTCCTCAGGATTTCTTTGTGGTTTCTTAATGAATCAAACCTCTTGAGCTCAAAAATAAATGTATTTTTGTTTAAACAGGTCAGATTTTATCAGTATAGCATACACTATTTTCATTGAGATTACCTCATTTTTCCTGATTTTTTTTTTCAAAAACCTTTCTCTATCTAATAATACATTATTATTGTTATAGCATAGAAACAGGAAGAAACGTATGTAAACTATAATCCTTTTAATAAAACAAAAAATTAAAGAATGCAACATAATAAAGAAAATAATTCTAATTTCCAAGAAAAGACACCCTTGATGATTTTCGTTTGTACCTCTCATCTGATGCATCACGCTTCAAACACCAACAGTAGTCAGCAAGCATGTTTACGTCCCATTTACCCTGGTACCTGGATTCCATTGTTTTTATGGCCTGGTGTAATCTTTCCCTCTCTTCTTCACTGTAATCCCCACAGTTCTCGGGAAAATAATCCAGATGGGACTGTAAACAATGTATCTTTATAGACATTCGAGCTCCCAAATGTTTGAGACTTGTAAGGAGCTGATTGACTAAGGCAACATATTCTGGACTTCTTTTATTGCCTAGAAAATTGTTAACTAGAGCTTTGAAGGCTTTCCAGGTATCTTTTTCTATGTAAATCATTGATACCTCAAACTGTTGATCTTTCATCAAGTTCCTGATCTGAGGTCCATCAAATATTACCGCATGGTGCTTAGCGTCACTGATTTGTGGAAATTTTTGAATAAGAAATTTAAAAGCTTGGCCTTCTTTATTAAGGGTTTTGAAATAATTTTTCATTATGCCAAGCTTTATATGCAGTGGAGAAAGCAGTATTTTGTGAGGAGGCACTAAAGGTTCAGCTATCACATTGTTTGATCCAATTCTAAATGCTTCTCGTGGAAGCCAAACCTTCTTCTCACAGTGCATACTATCTGCACGACTGTCCCATAAACATAGGAAACAGGGATGCTTTGTGTAGCCAGTTTACATCCCAAGTATAAGAGACACTACCTGAAAAGAAATTTAGCAGGGTATGTAAACTCAAGCTTAGAAATGCCAAGTGTAAAATGATCTTACCTTTAAGTCACCACATATCCTCCACTTATAGCTAGAGTAATTTATTTCATCAAGCAATTTTTTCATATTTTCATAACTTTCAGTAAGTTGGATTGAATGGCCTATAGGAACGGAAGCTATCTTGTTACCAATATTCAGTAACACAGCTTTTAAACTTCTACTGGACGAATCTATGAAAAGTCTCCATTCTAATGGGTTGTAGGGAATTCCAAGGGCGTCAACAAGTCCTTTAATATTGGCGCAGTATACTAAAGAGCTAAAGAATGCTGTGAAAAATAGTTTCGAAACTCTTGTTCTCTATTTCTGTACCCCCCTAAATGTTGTTTCTTAAGCGAGAAGATTACTTTCACGAAGTCGAGAGCCAAGAAGTTGTGTATTCGCCTTTGAAACCCCCAGATCCCTGGTCAGGTCATTTAATTGAACTTGAGTGAATGGTCTTGCGACCATATCATGTGTGGAAACCTGATAAGACTCAGATGTGTCATAATCTTGGTCAACTTCCATATTAATCTTTTGATGGACCTCTATATGTTTAGGGGGAGAAGGTATAGGATTTCCTAGACCATAGGGCAGGGGTTTGATGGCAGAAGGAACATCCGGATATGCCACACTATGTTTCTTCTTTTTATTTATACCTGTAGAAAATATAATTGCATATTACATAAAGGAAGTGATTTGGAATTGCAGATAGTAAATAAATGTTTAGTAAAAGATATGTTCATGCTGAAGTGAACTATGTTAGTTTTTAATTTTATGCTAAGTCTATGCATAATAATGACATTTTCAGGAGCCAGTATAATACAGAAAGCTTAAATACTTGATACAATACTCACCTTTAATAAGATTTGTCATACAAAAATAGCAGTCCGTAGTGTGGTCCTATGGGGTGGGCCATGCTTTATCTACTTTAACGTTGTTCTCTTGTTATCAAATCTTCTTGACTAAGTTTCCGTTTTCTTTGAGTTGGCCCATCTTATATCTTTATTCATTTTGTGCTTTTTCTTTTCTGCAGGCTGCTTCCTCAAATTTTCTTCTTCTTTAGTTGGTCCTTTTAAGCGTTTTCTTCCGTTTTCCTTGGCTTCCATATTCTTGTTGAGTTGGTCTTTCATCTTCGTTTTCTTTCTTGAGAGATTTTCCTAAAATTTATGTGGACTCTGGAGTTTCGAACGAGGTACCTCTTGATTTCGTTTCCAATTTTTTATGCCACACAACTGGCGAAGTCTATTCTCTTGTATGGTAAGTTTTTCGGCCATTTATATTACCGAGTTGGAAGGAATTTCTCTCATACATTTCGCATCCTTACACAGGTCCCTTTTTAGAAAGCGGAGCGAATTTGAGAATGGGGAGAGACTAGACTTGGATTTCTTAATCGAGGAGTAGTAGCTCTCTCTCCCTGGCCTCCAGTCTGCGGCATTAGTGGAGCGAATTTAAGGGAGCAAGGAGAGCAAACGAAGTCTTGTTTGGAATCAATAATGACTTCTCTTTCCCCGGCTCTCCGAGGTTTACCGCAGCACTTTTTAATTATCTTGTAGGGCAGATGCAGTTGTAACGAAGATCAGACAGCGGAGCGAATTTGAGGATTGGGGAGAGTCTAGTTTTGGATATCTTAATCGAGGAGTGTAGCTCCCCCTCCTCACCCTCCACTGTTCATTTTTAACTCAATCACTATTATTATTATTTTTATTATTATAATACTAAGCAATTTCTAACCTGCAAAAATATAAACTTATTAACATAATTAATTAAAATGTGCACAAAATTTACTGTGAATACAATAGTGCAAAAACTATTGAAATTTTGATTACCCTCTGTATCGCAAAAACTGGACTTGATAGAGTAAAATGGATGCCAGATTCGGATTTAAGAGGTCAATTTTATTAAGAAACACTACAGAAAACCTAGGGTACATTTTTTGACCGCAGACCAGTGTTATTAATGATTATCTTAAACAGCATTGATAACACTGGTCTGCGTTCTTTTCAAGGTCAAATATATAATACCTGAATTTAGTTCAGTTTTTTGCACTGAATCTGTAAATCATGCTCATTTTACTCAATCAGGTCTGGTTTTTGAAATATGAGCACATACCAAAAACTCCTATATTTCCAAATATTTGTTGTGAATGAAACACATAATAGCAAATATTAGACCGATTTACTCACAGAAGGCTTACAGAATATTTTTAATAGATAGCATGAATAGCACAATGCACAAAATAAGCTACTTATCGATGAATAGTCTTTTCAGTGACCTCCGATTGTTGCCGAGCAGACACCACATCCCTCTTAAGGCACCACAGTAGTTAGCCAGAAAGCTCATATCCCATTGGTCTTGATAGCGTTCCTCCATGACACGGATGTCTTGGTGAAAGCGCTCACTTTGTTCTTCACTGAAGTCTCCGCGATTTTCTAGAAAATAGTCCAGATGGGACCGAAGAAAGTGCATTTTCACTGACATACGCGCACTAAGTTTGCGCAAATTCTCCATTAAGTAATCAACTATCTTCTGGTATTGAGACTTCTGTGTTTACCAAGGAAGTTTGCAGTGACTAACTTAAGGGACAGCCAGGCAGAGTTCAGTAGGATTTAATAAATTATCAAAACTAGAGTCTTTTATGAGTTCACTTATCTGAGGATCATCAAATATACCTGCCTTAAGCTTCTCCATGCTGATTCGTTTGAACTTGTGATGGAGGAAGGCAAATCCTCCACCTTCCCTGTCCAGTGCTTTTACAAAGTTCTTAATTAGGCCGAGTTTGATGTAAAGGGGTAGAAGTAACACCTTGCTCGGTTCCACTATAGGGTGGGACAGAACATTGTGTGACCCGGGTTCTAATCCTTGTCTTGATGGCCACTCTTGTCCGCCATAATGCTGGTCGTCAGCCCGACTATCCCACAAGCACAAAAAGCATGGATACTTTGTGTACCCACCTTGAAGTCCTAAGATGAGTCCAACAACTTTAAGATCTCTACAAATTAACCATTTATGTTCCTGGTAATTGATAGCAGACAACAGACGTTCCATGCTGTTATGGGATTCTTTCATTTCAGCCAAGTGTTCAACTGGGATTGATGAAACCTTATTTCCGTTATTCAGAAGAACTGCATGAGACTTCTGTTAGACGAGTTAATAAAATGTCTTCATTCCATGGCAACATACTTTATACACATTAATTTCATCAGTTCAGCAATATTGTTACAGTAGATCAGTGAAGACGCTTCATCGAACATAAAGAATTTTCTGAATTCGTTCTTGCGTTCCCGATACCAATAGAACGTTGTTCCTGGGGCAAGTAGATATTTCTCTCGAAGACGAGAACTCAGCAGCTGGGCAGACTCCTTAGATAGGGGCAGGTCTCGTGTCAAGTCGTTGAGTTCGGCTTGGGCCAATGGCACCGATCGGTCGTCCTCTTCTGGCTTGTATGCACCATACTCACCTGTATCAGTCATGTCAGTAGATTCAGAATCAGAACTAGATTCCATGATGACATCCGGCCCAGGGACAGGAACATCTAGTCCATGGGGATTGGCTTTATGGCAGAAGGAACATCAGGGTATTGAACATTGTGCTTGTTCTTGCGATTGATGCCTTTTAAATTTGTCATGCAGAAGTAGCAGTCAGGAACGTGATCTTTCCCTTCCCTCCACACCATTGGTACACCAAATGGCATGCTCTTTCTTTTCCTATTCCTCCAATCCCGTAAGTTCTCCACACATGTTTTGCAGCAGATATGGGGATCAAATTCCTTATCCTTGTCCCCTAGTTTGACTCCAAAATAAGAGTAATAAGCCTTCTTCACAAAATCCGTGATTTCTCCTTGACGGTCTGGAAGAACCACGTGTTCACAGATAAAACAAAATTTATTAGGATGGTTCTTACACTTCCGATCCATCGTACTACACAACTAGACCTGAACAGAGAAAAAAATAACTAGTTATTTAAGGTAATCCATGACCAGCTGTGGCAAAAACAAAGCCCATATACTCTTGGATGAAAGCGCCCTTTGGGAAAAATATGCTGCAATAAAAATCGAGTGTATCTTAGAAACCAGACCTGACCAAAGAAAATGAATGATATTTTTTAATTCAGCACCCAAAAAGGATCCTAAATCAGTTGGAAAACCGTTGACCTTTGAAAAAAGTTTTGAAACGCTGGTCAGTGTAATAAATAACTTTATATCACACATAAGTGAGCAGTAACTCTCGGAGATCCGAATTTCTTTTCCGCATATCAGAAAATTACGAATTATATTTTTTTGCAGTTTTTGGAAGTCAGCTAATGTATAATACTCAATTTAATAATTATTTTTGAGATTTACCTGTACTTTAAACATGTATCATATAAGATACATTCGATCGCAACGGATTAAAAAACTGTTTATATATAATCTATACTAGCAGAAATACCCGTCGTTGCCCGGATAAAATATGCGTTCGTAAATAGAGTAAAACGGATTTGAGATTTTTTTTTCATTCTTCACAAAAAATATTCTCATTCTATGAACTAAACTTAACCTTGTTCATCAACGCTACAGAACTTCTTGGTACACAATATTCTTAATTTTTTCTTGTGGATTATATACAAACAGATTACTTTTGCTTCTAGCAAAAGAGCAATCAACATAGAATTGACTATAAAAAAACAGGGTTCCTGTAATTGTAACTATGCCACTAATAGTGTCTCACCTTAAGATTTTATAATTCCTATTTCCAAACTTACACAGATTGGAAAATGTAGTCTTCTGAATTAAAATGGTAATTCTGACCCTGATGGATTTAGTGATATTATCTGAATGAAGACCTCCTCACCTTTTCCACTTCCAGTATGAATAGTTGCCTCTATGACATGTGGCATCAAATTCTTTACCACCAGACGAGTACCATTAAAGAGTTTGTTGGATCCAAATGGCACAATAATATTATTTAGAGTTACTACCTTTAGTTCAAGTTTAATAACTCTGTGGAATAATCGGCTATTTGAACATGATGCAAAATTGTATCAACTGACTTGTAAATTCGTTGACTTCCTGAGAGGGTAAAAAGTAGATTTTTATTGATTCTGCAGACAGTGTTGTTCTTAGGGGCCAATATAGCACTTTCAAAAAGCTAGTTGTAGTTTTTGTAGTTTTGCTCAAGATTGGGTAATACTTTTCTCTTGAGATTATCAATAGTATTAATAATTATGCAGATAGGAGATATTTCTATTCCACCATCAGCATCAAGAGCTACTTGGCCATTTCCCAGTGTCAGAAGGCAAATTGTGCTGAAGGTTGATAACCAAAGAGCTCTGCTCTCATATTTGTGTTTAGAGACAGTGTTTTAATATTTCTACTCACAAAGAAGAAGATTTTGGGCAAGCCTGGACATCATCTTTTTTGGTTAATTTATAGATCACTGGAAGTGTCTTCTTGAAATAGGCTTACTTCAAAAGAGTGACACCTCCAAAAGCAGCCTCACAATCACTGATGTCTCGCATTGGCCTACCTAGTGCTTCTAAGGCTCATTTATGAGCCACGGAATAAGGTACCCGGCGTTGCCTGGGTAAATAAAAATCATAAGTAAGGTATAGATTGAAATTCTTATATTAATTAAAAATTATTCTTTAACTAATGCTACATTATAACACTTCTTGGTAGACAATATTCTTTGTCTACTGTGGTGCATGGACAAACAGGTTGCTTCTGCTTCCCACATGTGATTACCCTTTCTCCCGTGGGTCTAAGCCAAGCTCACGTTCCCTCGATTAAACAGACAAGGCAAGTTTGGATAAAGGCCCGTAGCTCCATTTGGAGAGCATTTAGAGACTCGGGACCACTTCCATTATCATTCGCTGAAAATGATACATAATAATCGACTTTTACTTATTATGTATATTGTCTAACCTTTCTTCCTATAGATGGACAGACACACATACACATACAGACATAATTCATTTTTATTATATAGACTATTACATAACTCTTTATGAATAACATAATACAACTATGGCTTAAAAAGATATATAAACATAAACGTATCTGAAATTGAGGGGGAGCCTTCAGCCCCCTAGCACCCCCCCTACCCCCTGGATCCGCGCCTGTGCAGGAGAGGATAATTCGTTTCAATGACAGTCAGTGGTCAATTGGCAATTCCTGGAGATGAAGAATGAACTCCTTAGCATCCTCAACATCAAAAGAACGAAATATTTCTGAATTAATAAATCTAGTCTTCATATCCTTTGTAATTTGAATGAAGGACTATTTTGCAATCCCACATCCAGTCTGTCATTCTTGCGAAACATTCTATTAGTTTATTTTTGTCTCTCTAACGCTAGCAACAATCCAATAATGAAAATTCCAAGGTGTTTGATGTACATTAGGAATTCTGGCATTACAAAGTTGGATAAAAAGCTTAATACTTTTATTTGAAGAACATACTTTTTATTACTAGATTAAACATATGTGGGTAACAATGAATCTAATGAGCGCGCGAAGAAAACTTCAAATGTATATGTACACCATTATCAACTCCTTTCATGAAGGCTGCTCCGTCGTATGCCTACGCAACAAGTTTTTGTGAGATTGTAATTTTTTAAAGGTTTCAATCAGAACATTAGTCACATTACTCGCTGTTCTATCTTCAATTTGAACGAAAGACACAAACATTTAAACAGGTTGACAGTCTTTTAGAAAACACAATGCCCTTTCGAACAATTAAAGGTTTTAGTCAATTAAATGAATCGGTTCAGCATCGAAAACATTCACGGAATTTAATTTGCGAAAATCTACATACATGCGGTAAGAGCTATTGGGTTTCCGTACCAGAAATATTGGGGAACAATAATTTGATGTGGAGGGTTCAAGGATATGGGGGTTGAGCGGATTATTAACCTCAGCGTTAAAGGCATTTCTTAGATAAATTGGAAGGGGGTAAGGTCTCAAACGAACGGGTTTTGATATGATTGGGCCCTTCTGAAGGGGGTTGGTTTAACACGCCCTTTCGCCTTGGTTTTGTGGCTGATGTCACAGGATTGGCAGTATTCCGAAATATAAACTGCAGCACCAGGCCAGTAGAAATCCTGGAAAATTCTCTGACTAATTTTATCATGGCTGAAGTGACCAAAAAACGCGCTATCGTGGGCCATTTTTAGGACCAGGGGGACATGCGAAAGGGGGAACATAGATGGCGTGAGTTTCAGGGTTGACGCCATCCGAGCGAGCGCGATATAACAAGCCCTTTTCCACAATATAAGATGCTGCCTTCCTACCGCGAACTGAATCCAGCTCAAGGCTCCGAGATTTTTCCCACAAGGGAAGGAGATTTTGGCACTCCTTCTTTCTTTGAGCGAATTCTTCGCTCATACAGCCGCTGAAATCCGAATCTAAGGGAGTTTCAAGGGCAGCGGGCGTCTGGGATTCCTTCTCTGCCTGGGCTCTCGAGATAACGGGCTGAGCCACAGGGTTAGACGAGACTTGGGGGCAGTGCCCTACCAAAACGGAACATAATTCGATAGGGGCTGACACGACTTCAGCCCATCCGGAAAAGTACTGACACTTGAGGTAACAGTTTACAATGGGAAAGCGGTTTGCACGTCCCAAATAGTCACGGACTAGAGCAAACTTTTTGTGGTCGGGAGCCACTGGGGAGGAGAGAAGCTCATTCGATACCATGATATACGTGCACCCGGTATCGCAGACGAGAGTGGAGACACTGCACCCATTAACGCTTACGTTTTCAAATCTAAAACTTCCTGGAGAATTCTTGTCGAAGAGGAAATTTACATGGGGCCCTGGGGCACTGGGAGACAAGATTGGATCTGCAGATTCTGGTCGCAATGGAGGGGGAGCGGGAGCAGCCTTCACCTGATGGACTTGATGAAATCGATTTCCACGGAGTTGAGAATTTTGGGGGCAATTTGGGCGCGTGTGGCCTTCGACACCGCACGCAAAACATATGATTGGCTTACTGGGAAAAGTTGACGCCGGAAAATGAGATATCAGGGGCTTGACGTCACGGGGTTCCGATGGAGGGAAACTTCTGGTCTTAAAGAGGCCCGTAACCTTGGCAAATTCTGGGGAGTTCTTAGGAGAGAACCGCTAGTTATTAAATTTATACTGGGGGAATGAAGGGGGAGGCTTTTTATTCTCCTTCGGGTATAAGTTGTGACTCGTTGAATAGACATCTGCTTCTTCTATGCCCCTTTGAAGGAGTTGAACCGACGATCCTTCACAAAGGAGCGAACTTCTGGTGTTAGTGACGCCAGAAACTGATCCCGTAGAACAAAATCTACCAGGGACTCATAATCGTGGGGAACTTTCGATGCGTCTAACCAAAAATTAAAAGTACGGAAAAGAGTATATCCAAAATAATCAGAGGTCATATTTAGTTGGTGTCGGGCGTGGTGATATTTGGTGCGGTAGAAGTCAGGCGTCATATTGTACGCCGCGAGAAGTTTGGATTTGAGTAATCCACCGTAACTTCCGAGGGGAGCAATACGATTAGGTCTCGGAGCGGCGAGCTAAGTAGAGGAAGAAGCTTAGTGACACCATCCGTCTCTATGTCCCAATGATTAATTTAAAAAAAATTCTCGAAGTGAGTGTGAGGGTATGGAACGTACATACTCGCATGCCTCCAGACAATCGTGGAAACGAAAGAAATTTGTCGTTTCAGTTGACCTTCGTCTCCTCTCTCTCCCTCCCTCCCACACCCTTCCCCTAACTGGCGACAGGAAGTCTGACGAAAGAAGGCCTATCTCACAGAGAAGCCTAAATTCTATTTTCCTTCTTTATGATACCATGGAGATTGTCCAGAAGGCGCTGCGATAAGCGAATTGTCGTGAATGGAATCTCTCTCTCGATTTCCCACAATCCGCCGTATAAATAACATCGTCATTCATCCCTCTACAGCAGTGTCCCAACTTACTCGCGTAACGCGTAACCCTCACGATGAACGAGAGTCGTTGCCGTAACGTATCGACTGCAAACTTAATCGCTGTCTCAAAATGTTCCTGAGGTAAATCCAGCCCCGCAGAGTCTTTGACTAGAAGAATACGCTCTGTTGCTTAACGTAACTTGAGAAAGAAAAGGAACATCCAAATAGTTACTGGAAGTTACTATTTGTTAGGGTTACATCCAGTTAGGAGTGAACTAACCGGAACTGCAGTAAGCAGCCCCGAACCCGTCGTCTTATCCCCCCTTTCCCCGAGAACTCGTGTTAACGCCACCCGAACCACCCCGTCTGGACCTGAGTAGTCGTCTTTCCAATCCATCACAATTAATGGTAATCTGTAAACCCAGTGTCCCTCTATTCTTAAATTACCTATTTAATTAACAGTGATTGATACTCCCATTAAGTCATTATAAATCTAGACGCTTAACGTCAGTGTTTAATATTTAACCCTTAATTTTCCCCGTTTAACTATTGCTAATTATTATATTTGTGTAAAGTAAAGTTTATTTTTTGTACGTGTGTTTATTTGTGGCTCCTCCTTTTTGACGTACCCTTGGCAAGACTTTAATTAAGAATCCCTCCGGCTAATTTATTCCACCTGTATTATGCACTCTTAGAATTCAACAATCACAAACCTCCCCCCAGTAACAAGTGGGACATTTATAGTGAGAATCCTGGCTACGGCACAACCCGCCTCTAACCAGCTTTTGCACGCTCAGTAGGAATTAAAGCCTACCTATATATATATATATATATATATATATATATGATCGTAGATTGAGTCATAGGGTGAATACAATTGACTTAAACAAAAGCAGGGTGTCCAGATCAAGGACTAGAATAACTATTGGACCAGACTATGAGCAATTCTACAACAGTGAGTGAGAAAAGATCCGAAGTCCTCTCCTCCTTTGAACGTGGGTAGTTTAACGTAGGAGGCGGATTGAGGGGTTGCTGCATGAAAATTTACTGAAAGGGTTTCGAGCCGATCACGATTCGATTCCAGTTTATATTGGCGAATTCTCTCACGTTCTTCGCTCTCTCTAATTTTTCTTTGTTCACGTGCTCTTTCTAGTTCTTCTCGTTCTCTTTTATAAGCTCTCTCATTTCTCTCCTCTTCCTGTATATAAGTGACAAGGTCTTTGGCACTTAAACCGAGGGATTCTCCTTGTAGTTTAAATATGTCAAACGAGGACATTTTGTTCGTAACACAGGGCGTACGCGGTCCGAAAGAAGGGGTTTTAATGGGCCGTCAGCACGGGACGGAGGAGGCTTGGCTCACAAATTACTGACACACGGAGGAATATGCTTGTTTAAACGCGGAAGCTTGTTTAACACTAATATAATATACGACTAAAGAAATAAAAAAATAAAATAATGGAGTCTTTGTGAGATGAGAAGGGCTCAAATTCTACTAATCCGTGGGGGATTAAAATGACTGGGAGAAATTCTGTCGCCTAACAAAATTTTCCTATTAAAAGTTGTCGATCCAAACACACTTAAAAACACTAAGTGATAAATAAATATGGGAATGTTATTTCCTGTTTTGTTTTGTCTTTGAACTCAAACGGTACTGAGCTTTAAAAATTACAATAAAGTTAAAGGGTTGCCTTTAGAAAATCTCTCCAAAGACCTTTTAAAGACCCTGACACACCTGATCACCAGATTTTATAATAAAGTAATGTAGAAGGCCGTTAGTGAAAGGGGAAATTGAAATGACTCCAGTGGCGATGGTTTATTATTAACTTTGCGGGGTTCTTTTAAACAAATATTTCAGAGTGCAAGAGTTTGCCAATAGATTAACAGGTAGCTGGTACACGCTGGGGTTACAAAAGAAAGACAATAACGAAAATATATCTTTACTAACAATAAAATGATATTTATATTTACACAAAATTTGGGTTTAAACCGAATGGTCGCCCAGACGGGGTTAAAAGTCCACACGAGATACAGGTAGTTTAATTAAGGGATTAAAGAGGTCAGATTCAGTTTTGTGATTTAGAGGGGGATTTTAAACTGGGGCGTTCACACAAATAATGTAGCAATTGGATAAGCCAGATTCCAGATCAATCTGCCGACGGCAACGGTTACGATTACCTTACGTGCTCGTTACCGAAAAGGGGCCAGTAGGGGTACGATGAATGCAATGGAAGAAGTCGGTTACCTCTTACTTCAGACGAGGGAGAACTTCTCGCTTTCGGAGTTGGGAATCCTTGCCAAGTACCTGCCGAATGAGTAAGGCAGAGTTCACTGATGTCAAAGCTTGCCTATTGACTAGGGCAGAGTTCAGGGATGGAGATACTTGCCGATTGACTAGGGCAGAGTCACGGATCAATTTAGCCTTCAACTCGAATCGAAATCGCCGCGGAGGTGGGATAGAGCGTCCTTCAGCTAGTTCACTGGAGTAGGTGGAGGTCTCACAGTACTGCTCTCTAAACTCAGTCGAAGCGTTGTAAAAGCGCCTGGTGAGGTGGCTTTAAACGCGCGCGCGAATTTGGGAAAAAGTCGGCGACTCCTTCGGGGAAAAGGGAAATCGTGATAACATTGGTTGGAATGTCCAACAGATTTTAATCTTCGAGCAGAAAGCCAGAATGCTAGCGAAGAGGTGGCCATGGAGGACGATGACATCGGTTCCTAGGCAAATGGGGCTGGGGCGTGTGATAATGGTGTCGGCCGCCTCCTTGCCCATATTCAGCCGTGCTTTCACAGCTCCATGTGGATATCTCAGGATCCAGGTGGGTACAGAAGGCCACGTGGTCGCAAATGACCTCATTCTGCTACAATATATATATATATATATATATATATATATATATATATATATATATATATATATATATATCAAGTAAATAAATAAAAAAAATTTGAATTTTTATTTTTTTTAATCTATTTAAATATTTTTTTACTTTTTAAACGATCAAAGGGGAGGGGGGAATAAATAATCAAAACCGTTATGAATGAAAGTAGGGTGAAAAGGTCAAAGAGGCCGGAGGTCAACAGCCCGAAGGCCTGGTAGCAAGCCTAGAGAAGCGCAAGCCTTCCCTCTAGTGGGGGTTATTGGGGAAGCCATGACATATATATATATATATATATATATATATATATATATATATATATATATATATATATATATATATATATATATATATATATATAGTGTAAGTTAGACAGAGGTTCTTAACCTTTTAGTCTAGCAAGCAAACCCTTTGCTTCTAAGAGCCTTGAGAGCATAGAATATAAGTCAAAAAATATTTTTACATTTATTTTACAAAAACACATTCATATACATATTTAAGATATAACAGTTTATTTGAATATATTTTATTAATTTGCTTTATGTATAATTAAATACATTAAACCAAAATAATCCTACTTAATGGGATCCCTAATTTTCAATAGAAGGTAACTTTTTGAAATTTATTTCTCAACTATGCTGAGTTAATCGCAAATTTTCTTCGAGATGTGTTGTCAGCAATCTTTCCCTCCGTTTATTTTTATATTATTAATTAATGAAAAAGCACTTTTGCATTTATATGTCACTCTAAACATTGATTGAACTTTGAATCCCTCTCTCTGAGCAAAGAAAGTTTCTTCAATCTGAAGAGCCCCAGAAGGTTGACAGAGAATCGTTTTGAAAAAAAAAACTTTAATCTTGAAGATGATTGCATATCTTGAAGCTCTGATTCAGCATTTGTTAATTAATTTTTATTGAAAATTTGTTCAAGTCTAATGATTTCAACAGCACTATAATTTAAAGTTAATTCAAATTTTGGAACACGGTCCTTCATATATTATTCAAATCATTTTTGTAATTCAGTAGTGAGATTCTTGGCAGTGTCCATTACATAGGATAAGTATTCCTTAGAAAATTCCTCCAGATATTCTTTGAGTGTAGGAAAATAAAGGAAATTTCCTTTTGGATTTGAACCTTAAAAAAGTGAAGCTTTTTTCTTAGAAGAAGAAATGATATTCTCATATAAAGCAAACGCAAATTTATCTTTTCCTTGGAGATGCAAATTTTACTCATTTAAATGACAAAAGATGTCAATCATGAATGGAAGTTTAATCTTAAAATCTCCGTTGACAATTTCTGGAAAAAGATTGTCTTTCTCTATTTTCTACTAAAAATGCTTTTACTTCTTCAAACACTTTCCAAATTCTGGAAAGAGCTTTTTTTATGCCTCAGCCACCGAACCTCTGCATGGGAAATCAGCTCAGATTGAGAAACCTGAAAATTTTTCCAAAATGCTCGTAGAAGTCTCTTGTTGAGAGATTTTGAAATCAAGTAATTAATGACTTTTACATTGACCTCTCGACATACAACAATTTCATCTTGTTCTTTCATATTTAGCACTATGACTCGATATGAATCAAACAGCGATAGTGCACAAAGGCCGGTATTTTCGCATAACTGTTGAGATAAGCAATAAGACCCTTGTTCTTACCTACAAAAGATAGTGCACCATCAGTGACGATCTAATCAATTTTATTCAGATTGATTTTGCGCTCCGTGAGATATTATAAATGTACGTCATATATTGGGTTGAGGAATAAGTTCTTGCGGTTTTATCATATTTATTCATTACCATTAACAATTTTAGAAAAACTTAATTTTTAATTGATAACAATATGCAATTTAAACAATAATGTATCCTCCGTTGTTATTTATGACTTCTTCCCAACGTTCAACTAGTTTTTCGATGACTCTGAAATAAAAATCTCTGGATTTTGACTCAAAGAATTCGTCTAACCAGGTTTTTAATTCCATATCAGTATTGAACGAAACGCCGCCCAAATTGTTGGAGAGCGATCGGAACAGATGGATATCCGATGGAACCAAGTCTGGCGAATATGGAGGATGCGGCAGGATTCTCCAATTAAGCGTTTGGATAGCGTCTTTTGTCATATTGGCAATGTGAGGACGAGCATTGTCGTGTTGCAGAAGTCCTCCATAACGTCGATGAGGTCACTTTTCACGAATAGCTTCGGCGAGTCGATACATTTGTTGAACGTGGAATTCTGCATTGACAATCTCGTTGTTCGCAAGGAGCTCATAAAGAATGATGCCTTCACAATCCTACCACACACACAGCATCGTCTTTCGTGGATGAAGTTCTTACTTTAATCGTGGAAGTGGTTTTTTATTGGGGCTGAGCCATTGTTTTCGATGGTTCATGTTGATATAAACAAACCACATCTCGTCGCCAGTGATAATGCGGTGAAGAAACCTGTCCTTATATCCACGAGTAGCCTAGTGACGAGCAAGCAAATCTGTGGCAATCGTGCAGCGTTGAAGTTTATGCTTTCGCTCAAAGCGTGCGGAACCCATGCACCGAGTTTTTGAACTCTCCCCATCGAATGAAGATGATTCACTACAGTTTTCTGATCACACGCCAATTCTCGAGGACTTTCATGAAGAAGGTCGTTCAATCGATCTTAATCCAACTTAATGGGGCGACCAAAACGTTCTTCGTCATTAAGATTGAAATGACCGTTTTTGAAACGTGAAACCCACCATTGAGCTGTCCTTTCTGATAAAGCATTTTCTCTGTACACAGCACAAATATCGCGACGAGCTTTGGCTGCGTTTGCATTGTTCCCGTCTCGATTGAAAATAAATAACAACAAGTATCGAAAATGTGCCTTTCTTTCAACTTGACATTCCATTTTGAGGGTAAAGAACAAAAATTAAATTAACACAACTTTTAAATAAACCGCAATGACTTATTACTCAACTTCAAGACGTAGCCTAAGCAAAAGCCTAATAGTCTACGCTGTTAGGAGACGTAGCCTTACCTTTGCAAATTTTGGTCTCATTATTTATTATTTTTTCATAATCTGTGCACAAATCACGTAAACAAAACTTAAATCAACAGAACATTAAAAAAAACGCAAGAACTTATTCCTCAACCTAATACGTCTTTTCCGGTGGTATGTTCATGAAATGTCAAAATAGTCAAAATGTCAAAAAAAATTTCACAACTGCCATTATGTTGAATCATACGAGCAAAGCACATTAGTTGCGATATACTCGCAACATTGGTTGACTCATCAAATGCTAGAGAAAAAAGAACTATATCAACTACTATTTTATGAACTCTTTTTGACAATTGCATTATCACTCATAGGTATATCTTTGGCGGTGCTAACTAAAATACCTCGAACTTCTAGCAATACCTCTAGCAAGTATTTCTACAGATAACACTACACAACTTTTAATGATTTCACTATTAATAAAAGGCATTGAATTTTTGTCTATTGTATATGATAAAAGAAATGATAGTTCAGTCACCAGTATTTTGTTAGATATCTTCATAAAACCGCTTAGAACCTTTTTTTTTCTTGAAATTTCTATTTTTCTTCCTGAAGTTTACGTTTTCTAACACTGCGTTCTGAAAAAAGCCTTCTGAAAATCTTTGTGACAGACACGATAATGTCTGTCCCAATTTGATTTTCGTTAGCCTGTCAAGCATGCATGACACAGCGAGCAAATATCAGCATTACTATTATCTTTTACAAAATAGTCAATTTCTCAAGATGACTCAAATGTATATGCCCTAATTTTTTTTCTTTTTATTAGAAATGTGTTAGCTTGAATTAGATGACTCAGCAAGACCTAGTGTGGCATGAGGCATATTTGTTTCATCTTTATTTTACTTCCTCTTTAAGAACTTTTCCATTTTAAAAGGGGTTATTAATTGTATTAATTGTATATGATGACCAGGCAATGGCTTCGCCACGGAGCTTGCGCTTCCCTATTAAGATTAAAATTTAAAATTAAAAAAAGGCGGCCATGGTTAAATTTTTAGAAATTTTCTGAACTTCGCCAATTATAATAATTTTAAAAAGGAAATCTAAACTAAATTTCCCCCCTTTCAAATATCACTGCTAAAATATAGTTATAGAAGAAGATATATAAAAATAAATTTTCTGAACTTCGCCAATTATAATAATTTTTAAAATAAACTCTAAACTAAATTTCCTCCCTTTTAAAAAAATATCACGTTACTAAAAATATAGTTATAGAAGATATATAATTTTTTTTTTCTGAACTTCACCATTTGTAATTCTTTGGGTTTTAAAAATTCACAAAACTTTGATACTTATATTTATTTCGGAACTTCACCATTTTGTTTTTTGATATTATAAAAGAATTATTAGAAACAACTTTGCTAAGAAAAAGTCATAACCAAACTAAGATGAAATTATTATTCAAATACTAAAAATTCTTCTTAAATTATAGAGTTAGTGATGATGATGAGGATAACTACCTCTACAAATAATAGAGACGAATTTATTTTACTTTTAAGACTTAATAATCAATCATCCTTACTACACAATCTGCAATGTGTAACTGTATGTATGATAATTGCCATAAAGGCATAAAACCATAAATAAAACCCTGTCCTACATCTTGGATGAATTTATCATACATGCCAGGCGCACGACGCGTCACCACAATGCTAAATATTGTTTTGATACTTTTGCGTTAATGGAAAAAAACAAACAAACTGGCTTGTGCTCGCGAGCACAACTCTCAGGGAGTTTGGCAAGCACAATATTTTTAGTCGCGTGCACTTAGTTGTGTGCGACTCTATATCTCACTATATCGGTCAGTCGTTCCTCGTTTTTCTTTTTTTTTGTTTTGGTAATAACGTTGTAACTATTCGGCCGATTCTAACGAAATTTGAAACCCTTATGTTGTTTTACATCTTCTTTCAAATAATATAACTTCCAAGGTCCTCCTATGGTTAGTCCTTGAATTATTGAAAGTTTTGAAGGTCGTAAGGTCATAAATCAGAATAAGTGAGAGAAAGCGACTTTGGTCAGCAGACCTTGTTTATGAAGGGAGCACTTTTGCTCAAGAGCACAAGGTCAAGTCCCCTGATTTAGACAGTAAAACTATTTGCTAAATAATTATATGTTGTTTGATAAATTATTATATAATTTTCCACAATAGCAATCTTTAATACTGATGCAGGAATATACCATCTTCTTTCATAATTCATTCGAATTCGCCCTGTACCCTCTAAAGCTCTCTCGCAGTCGACTGTTTAATTAAGCACGCGTCACCTGTTATTCCTAATCATGAATAATGATTATTAATCATGGCTTCCAGCACACTAAACATTAGGATATTTTAGAGGAAAAGATATTGTCGCCGAAAAACTACGTTGTGATAATACTTGTTATTTACCTCCCTACTTAGACCGGTATATACGCGATCTGTTAGCTATGAATATTTCCATATCACATTTCATATATGGAGGGTGTGATGTGTCCAATGAAATTAACTATTCTTGTAGGCAAACTCACCCTTATATGTATAGCATTGAGACTTTAACGATATATACGTATAGAAACATCAGAAAGATTAGTATAGATATGAGTGATCAGTTATATATTATAAATATATCGAACCGATTTGAAGAAGGATGAGAGATACGATAAGGGAATTTTAGGATATTTCTGTATTAGGTTATCCCTTAATTAATGCGGCCCCTTTTTTAAATTTTTATAATTATTTACTGATAGATATCAAACAATTTTTTCAAGGTATTTATATTTAAATAAATATTTATTTAATGATTAATATGATATCAATCAGTTTCTATCAATAGACTCCATCTTTATATTAACTTTTTCACTACAATGTTTATAAAAATAACCCTTTACCTATATTTAGAAATGTTCTTTAAGGTTATTTCGATCTCTTTTGATGTTGACATCTTCATTTTCTTCAGGTGATTTGTTAAACTTCTAAATAGATATTAACCGGATGAGTTTAAGTCGGGTAAAAATGGAGGTTGAATCTTTAGTTCCAATTAAAAATTGTAAAACTTATCTATGCTATCGCTTGAAATGTGAAGGCTTGCATTGTCTTGATGAAAGAGAACTTTTTATATTGATTAATGCTGGCCTCTTTTATTCAAGTGCTGCATGTTAACTTCCCAACTGAGTACATTAAACCTTTTATGTGTTAGCTCGGTTTGGGTTAAGAAGTTCGAAATGGATTATGCCTTCATATTCTACCAAATGCGCTACAGAATCATCGGTGGGTGAAGCCTCAATTTTTGGTGAAGTATTGTTTTTTCCACAAGAGTACTAAATTGTCTAGAACTTTAAATATTATTGTACATAACCCACTTTTATTCTCCTGTAACAATCTTACTAAAAACGAGAAATGAAAAAAAATGTCGCTTCTTTGATGCAAGTGTACTTCCACAGGTCGTGAGAGATCCATTGCCCCAATGGTGAAACCTTGCCTATCTCCTTTAAACGACGATGCACACTAGAATGATTTGAATGTAATTTTTCAGACAATTGTTTACTAACTCTTTAGTTAATGTAAAGGAAATAGGGAACAATTTGGGGGCATTAATAATGAGTAAAACTTTTATACAGACCTAACTTAAAAGGAATTACAAGCAGTTTAATAAAAATTACACCAGAATTTAAATTTATAATTACGGGTAGTTTACATATTTTACTCCTCGGTGGAGAGGATAGCTAAAAGTTAGTTCTGCAATTTAGCTCCTTAGAGTTTCTTTGAGGGAGAAAATGAATGAAGAAGATTTCAGGAAACAGCGTGAGAAGTCGGATACTCGATGTGGAGGACGGATACGAACGAAGGAATCTATATCTCTATTCGGTATTAATTAATTGATTAATGCATATCCTGTAGCGCCGATCCGACCATTTATATCATGGGTCCTCATTGGGGGAATAACTTTTGGCTGACCTCTAGCTCTCTGGCTAGGCCGTACTTATGCATGGCCAGAGCACTTGGAACAACGTTATTTACCCAGCCGGGCGTTTAGCTTGAGGTAAAAGACCTGCTTGATAATGGTAGAATTGCAGAGCGGGTCGTGGACTGTCCTACGTTCCTGAGGCCATGTGGTTGGGGAACCCAAGTGCTCCCTTCGTGACACGTGGACAATTTGCAGTAGAGAGACGAATATCTCCGCAAGATTTTCTTAGCTAGTGAACAGAAGAAAGTGTCAGTAGGTGACGAAAAGAGGTTGCCAAATTTCCATTAAATAAAAGAACGCTTTGACACACGGATAACGTGCTTACAGTGATTACGGGTACTGGCAAAGACCGATTGAGAGCCAAGAGAAGGAGTGTTTATCCAAGGCTGATATGCTTCATTCCTTGCCTGAATGCCCTAATAACTGCAGCGGTTGAACCAAAGGTAGGGTGAAAAAAAGGTCTTGGAGGTAGACAAGATCAATTCTTCCATTTATGCAAGAATAATATCCGTTATGAGCGGTACTCTTTTGTTTCTATCGATATTCCGCCTTTAACAGACTTAAAGGGACGTGTTTTCATTTCGCCGTGGCACAGACCCTGAGGGCTTTTCTCCTCCTCGGGGACTCGAGCGGTACACAATAGCTCTCGCTGACTACACGTCCAATCCCAAGGGCTGTGTCTTATCAGACCTAGTCAATGGGGTAGATATCGGTGTCGTCAATGTGGATGAACTCAAACTCTGGTTTGGGGCATGATGGAACGTCAAAATTAAAATATCTTTTGCCGAACCACTGCGGCCCTAGAAGCAACTTCAGTGGTGTTTAATTTGACACGGTGATCGCATTCGAGGAAATGAATGACTTCCAAAACTCAGTCAAAGATTTTATTTCTACTGATGAGACAGTGGATTTCTTCCCAGGTATCATCATCCATGCGAGTCTGACTACTTTTCCTTGAACGTCTGGCAGCTTTGAACTCCATCCGATCTCCATATTGTCAGCCTGGTGTGATAGGGACTTCGTAGAGAAGCTTATGCCTATAAACTCTACAAGCACTTTGTAAATGATTTTACCCCTGTAAATTTCATCACACGAGAACAAGATTCCATTTCCTTTCGAGGCTTGCTGGCCGCTTTTCCATGGGTGCATAAGAATTTTTCACTTGATGGGAAGACTTTTCTCCTGGAGGTGTGGAAGTGAGTCTAAAGGATCCTAAATAAGTTTTTACAGGACTCCACTCTCTCTTTTTCTAGGAAGATGTGATCTCCATCTAGGTACCTGCGTCCATAGTGGAGTCATTTGAGACCACTTTAAAGCAGCATTATAAGCCGGAACGCTACTACACAAGCATTCAATTCATGTCACATGTTTGCTGAGGCCCTGCCGACTAGACTTCACCTGTAGCAGTAGTGAACCTTTCGACGACTTGCTTACGCAAAGCGAGCAGCATTCTGCATTTGCTTCGTGCGCGTTTACCACCTTTGGTTTGGATGATATCCCGTACATGGCTGATCGATGTATAGCCAATCTTCTTAGCTTTGTTCAATAGGATCTAGATTAACGGTATACTCCTAAATTCCTGGCGAATGGCTACCGTGCTTGGTTTTCGCCAGCAAGGGGAGAGAGCATTCCATTCCAGCTATTTTAAGCCTTAGTTCTCTAACTTTCTGTGTGTGTGTAGTTTCATTAATAAATTAGTTTGATTTAAGATAGCTTACTTTTTGGACAGCCAAGGTCACCTATATCCTGTACTGTTTGTTTTTCGAGAGTTTCACTCCATATCGGATGTTGTGTTTCATCTAGTAAACGCTATCTGCAAGGTCCTACTTTGTAAGTAGCCGTTTGCTACAGTGTTTTTTTATCTGATGAAGGCCTATGATACCGCATGACGATTCAGTATCCTATGCAAGGATGCCTCTTAAGTTTCCCGTCTGAGATCTTTGATATCTTTGATTCCGAGTATTGTTAGGGGAGATCTATCTCATCCATTATAACATCAAAAGCGCGTGCCACGCGGAAGTGTCGTCGGTATTATTAGCTTTGTACTGAGGATCAATGGTATCACCTTGGTGTACTCCGAAGATGTTCCCGCTGCACTCTACTTAGACAACTTTTCAAGCTCTTTTGGTAGACTCAGATGACTATCTTAGAATGTCGAACCATACAGGCTATGAACTTATATTTTGCTATGTCGAAGCACACGAGTTTTGCTTTTCTTTCATCAGGACTAAATTAATGTATTTCTGCCTCCATTTATGTTGCCACACTTACCCGAACCGGGGCCTAAATGGGGCTGTAAAGATTGTGATGAACTCACATATTTTCTTTGTTTTTTTCATTAACTGTTGCCTCAAATTATAAAAGCACATTCGCAGTATTAGGGCCCCTATACTCGCATTATGGATATATTCCGCACGTGGCATTCATCACTTGAGGTATTGATGGTAAGTCAAAACTCATACCATTTTTTTGTTTGTTCTAAGCTATACTAAGAGTGCGAGTGCTACACATCCACAGCCAAGCATTTATTGCGGATGGTGGAGTCGAGCCACCACTCTACGCTCTCCGTTTGGCCCTCTCCCCGTATGAGGTGTAGGTACAGTGCTCGTACGCGTGGATACAGCGTCTTCTCCGGTCGCCAACGGCTCTTATTTTCTCCGAGGCCAATCTTGATGATGCCTATGATGATGTGGCGTCATTGGTTATCTCCAACAGGCCACCCTGGAAGGTAGCACCTTGGATTGATGTCCTCACGCTTCTGCTTCAAAGGCTTCTACAACACTAGGAGTACACTGATGATTCTAAATCCGAAGAGAGGTTGTGGTTTCTATCTCCCAGTTCTTTAAAGCGGCGTGTGTCTTCCGGATAGTGCGTCTGTCTTCAAGTCCGAGCTTGTTGCAATTTAGCACTTAGAGGGAAGATTGCGCTGGACCAAGTTTGGAGGACAAATTGTGATTTATAGCGACTCAAATATTGTTTTCTGGTTTCGGTTTGTTGGTCTGATTTATTGGAGGATGGGAGGGTCTCTGTTGCTTCTATTGTATCTTTACTTGTTTAATAATATAGTGATAGGCTTATTTATGATTTTGGCAGCTGTCCTAGTGCTAATGACTGTCAGATGAGCGCCTTATTTTTTTTTCACTGCAAAAATATAAAAATGCCTTTCAGTGCAGCAAAAGTTCAAGTTATCCAATCTTTCATTTTGTCATCGATTAGTCCATTCATTTCTCTCACAACAGTCAAATGATACCACTTTCCAATTCCATCTATCACTCGTTCCTATTCATTCTTGGAACCTCTCTTTCTCAGGATCACTTCTATCTTTACAAAGTCCAAACACTAGAATCACGCAGATTTTACCCTTGCGAGCCTCAAGTCTCCACTTTACCTACATAATTGTGCAGTTCACACATTCTTACCCAACGATTGCATCATGATCCCCCTTACTCAAACGCAATGTTATCCCTCTTTACTCCTACTCCCCTTATCCACATGTGATCGCACTCCCTTCACTCCATCCCATACAAACTCTTCATTTCCTTTCATGCTTGTCTTACATAAATAACGCATCTGCAATCTCCCTGTTTCAGACCTTGACTTTCATTCCTCTCTTTCCCACAGTATATCTTCCCCGCGCATTGCGCACACACACGCACACACACACACACGGTTCACACATTAACGCGGATTAGCTAACCAAACTGGACTGGGTTTGTTACAACTCCGTCCCTTACCCTTAATGCGTATTTAGCTGGTAGGAAAATACCTTCAAGCGAGCGCCTTTGAGAGTATAGGCCCATATCCAGGCATAGACACCTTTTAGGATACTCGGTGGAGGACCTTGTGGGTTTTCTTTCTGTCATATTTACAGCCATCATTCCTGGTTCACTCGTCTTTTACGAGGCGTAAATACTAAAGGCAAAGTAGTAATTGTAAAAGAATAGTTTGCTCCTATTCTTTTGTGAGCAGCCGCACTCATCGCGTTACACCGTGTTCTTCCCGCTGGCACTGATAAGAGACCTTTTTTGGTAGGGGTTCAATCTGGTGACTGCCTACCAGAGCACAAGTCGTACGCCACGGCTAAGAGAAAGTCAATAAATAACTAAACACAAGTTGTTTAAAAATATAATTATTAATTCTTCCGAATTTCTAAATAATTTCTTTGGGTAATATTTAATACAAATTTACTTCTCTGTCGCGGAATAAACAAAAATAGACTTATGGTTTAAACATGTTACATTACATACCATTTTAATCGTGATAGTCAATTTTGAATATACATATATTAAAGACATCGTAAACCACACACGTTTTTGATTCGTCCTTATAGACCTAAAACCCCGTGGGATTATAATCTTGAAATAAACCAAAAATTTAGTAAGGAGTTAATGGGTCAAAATAGAAATTTTGGATATTAGCGATCTGGTGCATCTGTGGGGCGCAAGAAGTGAGAAATAAACGATCGTTTGAATGGCTGACATTACTCAGCTAGAGCACATTTTACACAACTGTAGGAGTATGTTAGGATGCACCCTCGTAACACTTGGCCAGATCTTATTCTCCCATGCAAACGTCCCAAACTGTTTTATTTGAATGCTAATGGCTGTTCGTCGACTATTATTTGTTTCCTCACCGGTGTGAAAGGGGTCATTATACATCGAAATTTAATTTCCTTCATTTAATTGTGCAATTTGAAAGAGGCGCGGTGGAGAGATTGCAAACTCCGACACCCAAAGATTCTGTCTAAATTAGAAAACAAATTGACTTGGCGAAGGAGTAAGGGGGTGTAGATCTCAAAATTGTCTATCCATTTTTGAGAAAGAAAATTTTGAAATGAAGCAAGAAAATAAATTGCTGAAATTATAACTTAAGAATTTTTTTTTTTAGCTTCGGTTAGGATAACTAAAATATAATCAAATTCAATATTTGTTTGGGTATGGTGCTTAGACGAATAAATGGAAGAGGCGGAGCAGGAATGAATGGTTCTCAGGGATCGGGATTGGTTCTGTGTGAAAAATAAGTATGAGGACCTTGAAGATGACCTTGGATCGACTGGGCAGCTAAGTCTAGCTCATAGAGGATAGAACTTGCATGGGAAAAATGGCCCCGTTGGAGAAGAACAAGACCTGAAAAGATTTTAATAATTTGAATAGGTGGAAGAGTTGAAGCATGCGATACAGCAAGAAGGGAGTTGCCATAATCAAATCGAGAAGTAACGAAAGAGTGAATGGCAATCTCATTGTGGTCCAAATGGGAGCGGATCCGGCTAGGATTACGTTAAAACCAGAAAGATGATTTGTATACATAAATGACTAATGCCTAAATTTTTAATAGTGGCGTTAAAGAGAACGTGAGGCATCTAAGTTAATAAAAGGAGCAGTAGCTTCACAGCCAGATACAATCAATAGACTAACCACTAGTAAGAACTCGGTTTTGTCGTGAATGAGTTCCAAAAAGTCGTCCTTGAGCCATTCAATAATGATGTAATGGGAGGATAGAATATTTCTTTTGTCTCAGAAAACGAGAGTGAGTAGAATGATAGATATTTCTGAGCGTCGTGAGAATAGAAATGGAAGGGATAAATCAAATTGACGCATAAAAATGCCAAGGAAAAGAAGATAGATTAGAAACAAACCGTACCTCCGCCGGCAAAGGAGGTTGGCTTTTCCGAATTTTTCGGAGAATTTGGTCAATTTCGACTACGAGAGAGCCATTACTACTAAACTAGATGAAGGTAAGTTAGGTCAACTCAGGTTAAATTAGCTGAGGTAAGGTCAGGTTAGATTGGGTATGGTTAATTTAGGTTAGGTCAAATTGTCACTTTAGGTAAGTTTAGGATAAGTTGGGTCAACTTCGGCCAGGTTAGGTTAGTTTAAGATGCGATAACTTAGCTTAACCCATTAAAGCCTAAGTTTTTTATTTTTAAAATTTTTAATATTTACTATAATATGAGTAAAAATAGCAAAGGGGAATAATAATTCTTATCAAAGATTAATATTTAATGAGAAATCTTGGAATAAAAAGCAAAAAACATGTGTTGCATATATGCAACGCTAGGCTGATCGGCTAACAAATTAAGAATTATGAATCTCTTCAAAGCAATTTATGCACAAACCCACGGGACACTTTGGTCATTCAGTTCTCGTTATTGATGAGCAATTGAGACCTGCAAATCTCCTTCTTTTGTTATAGGGGATGTATCTGACAAGATGGCAACCTGGATCCAGCCTGATGGAATCAGATACTCGAGTGTTTATGTTACTCTCCTGTGAAATCTTAGGGCGACCACCTACTCCTGGTTGAGAACCATATTTATTAAAAAATGTTTGCACAATGGAGCGTCTAAATTCTAGCTGTTTCATCGATTTATTACAGTTTTTGTATAAAATCCAAGCATTTTGGACAGCTGCATCAACAATCCATGTAAAGATTGGCCATCACCATTAAACCACCATTTTCATCACCAGAGTCTTCATCGGATTCAATTCTTGCTTCAGGAGGTTCTATGTAGATCCGATCCAAATCATCTTCATTGCCATCTCCTTCATTAAGAATATTCAACATTTCTTCCACAGAGACTGACCTGGCAGTGGGCGAAAAATATAAGTAATTGTTGCAAAATTATATAAAAATCGAGAATTTTCAAAGTAAAGATAATTAAATCATAAAAATGATAAAAAGAGATCATATTATTTATGCATTTAATGAGAAATAAAGGAAAATTAATATTGAAGGATAACATTTTTAGATAGCCTAATGACCTGGTTTTTTCATATGTGCAACACGAGATTTCATTTTTGAAAGAACAAGGAAAAAATGAAGGAAATGAAAAAAAATCATACCTTGAGTGATTGATACATATGAATGAACCTCTTTCAAAGACAATAAATGATATATAAGTGAAAAATCGAATATATAACTAACTAAAAATGCAATTAGAAAATAGGTACTACATGCTGGTAGACGCCATGATGCTATTCCAAATACTGCTTTGTTTTCAGAATGTTTCTTAGTTGCCAGATAATTTCTCAAACTTATTTATATAGCTAAATATATTTAACAATCGTTTATCTATCATTTTGAAGTAAAAATCATGTCAATTTAAATGTAATTTCAGTTTTATTTCAATCTTGGAAACTTAAAGAAAACGTTGCATATATGCAACGCTAGGCTTTAATGGGTTAAGATAGATGTGAGACTTTTTTCACTTTGGAAAGAAGAAACAATGTAACCGATAGGAGCAATTTCCAGTTCAAGAATAAGAATAGGAGGAGGACCAGACTGTAGAATGTAAGGGATTGATAGATTAAACGGAAAAGAATAATGAAAGAAAGATTGTTAAGATAAGGAAGGCTAGAGCTAATCTCGCCACCCATAAATACTGGAGCCAAGTAGGATAGTTAATTATAAAACACATTAAGCAATTTAGTAATAAGGACATAAGTTCCCAATCGACGAAAGTTTCAAGTAATTTACTCCTATTCTAGAATGAATTTCTCATTTAAATGTTAAAAATACACTTTGGTACACGAGAATCGTAGTCAACCTGTCAAATGCAGTTAAATAAAGTAATGAAGAAAGCAAGGTCACACTTCAAAAAACCTACGCCGTATTTTTAGCATTAAAAAGTACTAATGTTTTTTTTAGGTATTCCACTCGTCAGATATGGTTGTGTTTGGGTGCAAAAAGTACATATTATTTAGGTACTACGCATATATGGGGTTAATAATGAAATTAAAATAAGTCCGCCTTAGTTTCTCCCGATGTGACCAGAAACCATGAATTTCACATATTGGCAACATTAAATTAAAACTTGATTCACACATTGGCAACTGGATGAAAGTGCTTATAAGAGCGCTGATTTCGCGCCAAAACGAGTTTGTCAAGCGCTCGGTTCGATAACGGCGTCCAGTAACCAAACGCCTTCTTTTTAGTAGTTAAAAACAGTACTAATGGTGTTTTTAGGCATTTCAAACATCATTTACGACTTCCTTTTGGCGCGAAAAGTAGCCATAGAACCGTAATTAGAGTGCTAGTATCTTAAAAATAAATGCTTTCTGCGCCTGATGCATTATTAAAGGAAACAAATCTTCCTAATAACGTTTATTTAAATATAAAAAAATAGTGATTCTATTGAAAAATATGAAATTCAGCTATCATTATGTGGTAAATTACAACCAAAATCTCTTCTTATAACACATCATATTTAAAGATTAATATTATAGTCCAGGACAGGACCTGATAATGATATAATGATAGGGAAAACACGCAATTAAGCTGTCGACCAATCGCCCGGAGAATCGGCGAATCACATTCCGGTGTTGCAGAAGTGTTGAAGAGGATCCGAGAAAGTGTGAAGATTTAAAAATAATATGAATTCAGCTATCATTATGTGGTAAATTACAACCAAAATCTCTTCTTATAACACATCATATTTAAAGATTAATATTATAGTCCAGGACAGGACCTGATAATGATATAATGATCGGGAAAACACACAATTAAGCTCTCGACCAATCGCCCGGAGAATCGGCGAATCACATTCCGGTGTTGCAGAAGTGTTGAAGAGGATCCGAGAAAGTGTGAAGATTTAAAAGAGAACCGACCTCGTTCTTGACGATCCAAGTTCAGTAGGCAACGTGTCGACGGCTCTTTATGTCGCATGAGCCTTCGGGATCTCGAGAAAACACTAGTTCAGCTGCAACATGAAATGGGAGAAGAAGGGGCGGTTAATGCATCCGTCAGAACAGTCCGTCGCGAACTGCATCCACAAGACCCAATTCAGGAAAAAGCCCACCAGAAGACGTTGATCAACCTTCAGATGAAGCGACTTAGAATGGCTCAGGCATGTGCTTAACACAACTAGAACATGCGTCAGTGGGGGCGTCGCCCTGTGCTCCAACAATTCCGTGCTAGTTGTTCTCGAACCCAGGCAAAGTTTGAGTCTCCGGGATGTCAGGAGAGCAGTGGAATCGAGAGTGTATAGTGACCAATTGTAAGGTACGGTGGCCGCTCTCTAATGGTATTGGGCTGCA
This sequence comes from Ceratothoa steindachneri, assembly GCA_963969495.1. Classification (NCBI taxonomy): domain Eukaryota; kingdom Metazoa; phylum Arthropoda; class Malacostraca; order Isopoda; family Cymothoidae; genus Ceratothoa; species Ceratothoa steindachneri. Next base: position 41,171,060 of record OZ018329.1, read on the forward strand.
TGTCAATTTCAGAGGCGATTTGTCTCACCATTTGTGATGGCACCATGAATTTAGAGAAGTACCAAGCTGATCTGGGAGATTGCATGATGCTTTCAGCATGACACCTCTCCAACAATGATTTGAATGTAATTTTCAAGCAGGACAATGCTACAAGTCATAAGACTGCGTTCCTGGACTACACTATAACGATGATGGGTTGGCCATTTCAATATCCAGATATGAATCCAGTGAAAAACCTCTGACAGAAACTGAAAGAGGCCTTAATATTTGATCAGTTAGCCTCCAATGAGCACTTAAAGGGAGTGATCACAGAAGAGTGGGCCATCAGCACACCCTCAGATGTCGCACCATCGTAGATAATAAATAATTGATCCCATCACTGGCAAGGGACACTCGACACGCTACATGTTTTGGTAAACTTTGTACGTTGTTAATTCTTTTTGATTTTTTGGTGCATATTCAAATTATTGTTATTTATTCCTTCTTATTTCACTATTTTAAATGTATTTATCTAATTTCCCAAATTTTCGAGGTCTCCAAAGACTTTAGGCAATAGTTATATATGTTACGGCACACTACCCTCGTCATAGTTGTGCCCCTATGTTACTATTTATTACGGCGCAACTCCTCGTAGTTGCGTCACTAGGTTACTATAGACCTGGGTTAGTTCAGCTGCAGACTCGTAGCTCGTTGATTAGGACACTTTTGTCCTGCCTGTGTAGGACGTACCTGATTACAGCTTCTTTCACTGTCACCTACTTGACGTTACCTTTCCTTCGACGCTCGTTACTCCAGGTGCCGTGCGGGGCTTGAGGGAGGATATAGAGAGGCAGGCTTCTACTTGTATTTACTTGCTAAATGAGCTTCAATCTTATAATACTGGCACAAGCTGGGGAGGTTCAATGGTACGAGGATCAGAGTTTTGATAGTACGAACGTGTGAAAGGTGAGGTGTAAGAAGATAGGGTCTTCTCAGCAGAGAGTCTTAGTCACCCTCGAAACTTAGAGTAACTCACACTAAAATCAGAGTGTTACTCGACTAAAATCTGACCGAGATTTAATCAGGAATTTATCTTAAGGGTTTAGAGCGAACGGGTGGCCAGTCGAGAGACTCATGAACAGCAACCTACCCTCCTTTGGTTGGGCTTGTCTTTTATACCCGAGATTACATGATTTCCGGCCGAACTTGAGAATCTGGTGGTGAAGCCGCCCGTGAGAACGGGCCATGGCTTGCATGGATTATAAGGGGAAGGGGGGAATGCTGAATCAACTACTTGGCGGAAATAGGAATGCTGAATCAACTACCTGGCGGAAATTGATGGCGCCTTTGCATCGGGCCTTCAAAACTTTGTTCCTGAGAAATTATATTTATATATATACAACGTTGCGGCGGGCAGTTTATGGGTTAGTTACAAATACGAAACTCCCTTATATTAATTCAACACAATCTATTCCTAGTTTAGGCAAATACAATATAAAAAATACAACGTCCTATATATAAAGGTGAAATATCCTATACATAAAAATGAAAGTTCTTATACACACATGTGTATTCGTTCAGTTATGGAGCGAGGCCATGAGCAGCATAATATATATATATATATATATATATATATATATATATATATATATATATATATATATTTATTTATACGTGGAAAATCAGACCAAATAAAATTAAATGAAGATATAAATTTGTTTATGGTTTGGGAGGCAACTTTGAATTTCAGGGACTGACCGATTCTGGCGGTTTATAAATGGATTGGGCGACAGTGTTCGAGATATATTTGTTAAATTTAGAGTGGCATTCAGAAATATTAAAGTTATCAAATTTGCTAATAATAATTGATTCAGCAAACCTCCTTTCTATATTATTGTTGGATGAATAAATAATTTTAGCTGGTTAAATTCGATTCTATGGAGATAATTTTGCATATGGACAAAGAGGCTAGAGGAAAGTGACCCCCTCCTGATATCTGCACTGTGTTCTTTAATCCTTTCACTAAAGTGAGCCGACTCACCAAAGTAGCATTTGTCACAGTCTTTACAGGGGATTAAATATACATCTGCGTTGGTTAGCGGGATGAAGTTTGGTTAAAGACTTTTGGATAGTATGGGTGTATTTGAATGTTACATTTATGCTATTTTTGTTAACATACGATTTTAAAGGGGCTAGAGCTGGAGGTTATGGGAAGATTGTACATTTTTTTAAAGTTCTCCCTTCTGGGGTGAGGAAATAGAATAAAAATTTTCTGCGCGATTTCCTCGATGTGCATTTCCTTTAGAGAGTAATTGGACTGGCTACATGTGACGGAGGCCAGCTAGTTTGAGTGTGGCGCACTCCCAATGAAGCCATGGATCCAAGTTACAAGTCAGGCAGCGTGTAGGCTGGTGGTGGCTCCATGCAACTGTGTGATACTCACATCGGATGGGTTGTCCTTGATAAGTGACCGCTACATTGCACTGCTTGTTGACAATTTGCATGAATTCATGGATTTCATGTACTTAAACAACGATAGGGAAATTCCAGCATGATAATGTACTGTGCCATTAGGCACATGCTGGTCAACATCTCCACAGAAAGACTTCTTTCCGGTAGTGGAATTGATGTTACGTCGAACTGCTACACTTCACTGGTCTAGAGGGGCCTCGTACACGATATTAGCCACCTATCCCATGAGTTTCGCTGTCGCCCTAAAGCTTGATCATATCTAGATAATATAATCCTGGGGAAAAGAAATTCTTAAGACGGCCCTACTATATATTAGTGACATCATTTTACACATTTCTATATTATATAGAATATTTTTTCGAAATGACTATTTTGGTTGATTTAAAATGGCATTTTTAGATTATCGAGGTTAATAATGTTGCGCAATAGATTGCGTCTTTAATAATTATATAGGAACGTTGAGGGAGAAATTGAGCTTTATAAAGGTAGGGAAAGAGTGAATCCTCCTGGAACTTGTTCGGTTAATCGCATCTGTTGTCACTCGAACTAAGTGGCTCACCTTTTAAGGCGTCTTCTCTGTAGCAAATGAGTCTAGTATAGTGAACGAATTTTTTAAAATAATTTAAATTGAATTAAATTTTATTTATTTTCATGTAATTATTGTCTAATGTACGCAATCTGTGGGTTTGAAGCTAAACTCACGTATTATTTTTTCGTTCTGCACTTAAAAGGAACAGGGCTGTAGTGTATGCTAAGTGAAAATGAGCCAGAGATGCTAATTTATGTAATGCTGTTCAGGAATTCTGTCTGGTAGTTGCTGGTCTTCCTTTTTTATAATCCTATCTATTTTTGTGTTCGTGTATGTGTAATGAGACAATTGACTCTATGAATTATCTTTTGTCAATATATGATGAATGAGGTGTGAAATTATTTAGGCAATGCCAAAATAATAAACTATATAAATATAGTGTCATAGATGGGGAAAACAACAACCACCATTTTTAATTTTGGTTAAGAAATTTTGGAATAATAATGATAATAATAAGTATTTATAATGCACCCTTCAGGGTTGTTAGCCCACAGAGCGCAGGTTGTGTAGCAAATGTAGAGAAAGTTTAAAGGGAAGAGAAAGCAATTCTGAAGAGATGAGTCTTCAGGAGTCGTTTAAAAGTAGCCAGGGAGAGAGAGAATCAATTATTTGAATTGATTCTTCGTAAAGAGTAAAAAAACTTTATAATGTGTAATAAAGAGAAGTCAGAAAAGGCTAAACTAAAAACAATTTATATTAAAACCTCATATCTGTTGTGCTTTTACTTGTGTGAGCGAATTTTATTTGCATAAAATTTAGCCAATACGTGTTGGAACTTGTTCTCGAAAGCCGAAAGGTGTTGAAACTTCCTATGGAAGAAAGACAGTGTAGGAGCTTCCTCTCGAAAGTCGCCAGGTGTTGAAACTTCCTTGCGAAAGGCGACAGGTGTTAGAACTTCCCCCCAAAAGCCGACAGGTGTTGCAGCTTCCTCACCAGGGACGACAGGTATTGAATCTTCCTCCCGAAAGACGACAGGTAGTGGACTTCCTTGCGAAAGCCGACAGGTGTAGGAACATCTCGCGAAAGGTGACAGGTGTGAAACTTCCTCTGAAAAGAAGACAAATGTTGAAACTTCCTCTCAAAAGACGCCAGATGTTTGAACTTCCTAGCGAAAGGCGACAGGTGTTGAAACCTCCTCCAAAAAGACGACAAGTGTTGTGACTTCCTCGCGAAAGACGACAGGTGTTGCATCTTCCTCGCTAAAGACGACATGTAGTCGAATTTCCTCCCGAAAGAAAACAGGTGTTGGGAATTCCTCGCAAAAGACGACAGGTGTTGGGCTTCGTCGCAAAATACGACAGGTATTGGAACTCCCTCGCGAAAGGCGAAAAGTGTTGGAACCTTCCGGCGAAAGCCCAGAGGTGTAAGAACTTCCTCTAGAAAAAAGACAAGTGTTGGAACTTCCTCTCAAAAGACGCCACGTGGTTTTCAAACTTCCTCGCCAAAGTGACATGTGTTGGAACTTCCTCTCAAAAGACGCCGCGTGGTTTTCAAACTTCCTCGCCAAAGTGACATGTGTTGGAACTTCCTCTCAAAAGACGCCGCGTGGTTTTCAAACTTCCTCGCCAAAGTGAAAGGTGTTGGAACTTTCTCTCCAAAGACGACAGGTGATGAAACTTCCTCGCGAAAGCAGACAGGTGTTGGGAGTTCCTCGTGACAGACGACAGGGTTGGGACTTCCTGGAGAAAGACGACAGATGTAGGAACTTCCTCGCAAAAGAAGACAAGTATTGAAACTTCCTACTGAAAGACTACATGTTTTGAAACTTCCTCGCGAAAGACGACAGCTGTTGGAACTTCCTGCCGAAAGACGACAGGTGTTGGGAAACCCCTTACAAAAACCGACAGGTGAAGGAACTCCCTGGCAAAAGGCGACAAGTTTTGGAACTTCCTCTGGAAAGAAGACAAGTGTTGGAACTTCCTCTTGAAAGACGACATGGGTTGAAACTTCCTCGCTAAAGATGACAGGTGTAGGAATTTCCTCCCCAAAAACGACCAGTGTTGGGACTTCCTCTCGAAAGACTACAGGTTTTATAATTTCCTCGCGAAAATCAACAGGTGTTAGAACTTTCTCCTGAAAGAAGAAAAGTGTTGGAACTTTCTCGCGAAAGACGACAGGTGTTGAAGCTTCCCTCCGAAAAACGACAGATGTTTCAATTTCCTCGCCATAGACGACAGGTTTTGGAATTTCCTCGTGAAAATCGACAGGTGTTTGAACTATCTCTCGAAAGAAGAAAAGGGTTGGAACTTCCTCTCGAAAGGCGCCAGGTATGGAAACTTCCTCGCAAAAGACGACAGGTATTAAAAGTTCCTCCCGAAAGACGACAGGTTTTTGAACTTCATCGCAAAAGACAGTAGGCGTTGGAACTTTCCTCGACAAAAACAACAGGTGTTGGAACTTCTGCGCGAAAGACGACATGTATTGGAACTTCGTCATCTCATTTATAAATTCAATGCTCAAACAGAGCAAAGAGTTCTTTTATCGCAGTCATACTTTTATGCGTTGGCGAGTTTAGCGTTACAAAGTGTATTCGCTTTGTCCCCGAGATTTCCTGTCCTCTCCCCTCAAAATCCCTCTCAATAAACTATTCCACTTTGTCCGACTGATCATTTTAATACCTTTAACCAAACGTATGCTTTGAGGTAGGCCACAATCAATGCTTCTTTGCCCCGCTAGTCTAGATTTCCTACATACAGTTTTCTCTACACGTAAGTAGTAATGCGGGGTAAATTCCGAGTCTCCCCGCCCCCCGACCCTAACCGTGAATGCCGAGTCTCCCCACCCCTCAATACTTTCGTCAGTGACCTTTTTTCGAAGAAATTAGAGTCTGCACACGCACACACATACACACTGGAGCTTTCTAAGGAATTAGAGTCTACACACACACACACATACATTGGGTTAGGTTAGGAGTAAAAATGCGCCCTCACCCCCCCTTAGCATTGGTCACTACCATCCCTGGTCACATGCAGGTGTATTATCATTTCATTTTGAAAATAATTAGTATGTTTAATAATGCGAATGCTATATATCGGAGTATTATTAAGAAAATACTAATGTCCAGACCGTTTTATCATATATGGCATCGTCAGTAGGAGATAAAGATCTCTTCAGCGACCTTTTTTTAAGGAATTAGAGTCTACACACACACACACACACACACACACACATATATATATATATATATATATATATATATATATATATATATATATATATATGCAAATTTTGTTAAAGACCATTGTGTATTTTTCCTTAATTAATTTCCTTTGGCAACTTTCTCTTCTTCTAATTATCTTTTTTATTCCACCTTGTAGATGATGGATTATTTGTCCAGTATTCATCTCTTTTTTTTTAAATAAATGTGTTTGGTAAAACACAAACTAAATTGCGAAGCTTTCGATCTTATTCGATCATCTTCGGAACGTTTTGAAATGTTCTTGCCTCCTTTACCGATGTAATGAGTGGAGTGAGGATCTGGCAGACAAGATTTCCGAGCAAGCGACAGAAAGTAAAGGATTTTTAAGGGGTATTTATTCGCCTTGGTTAAACGTAACTTTAGAGGAAATGAGCCAATCCTTTGCGTGGAATCTTTAAAATAGTTTTAATGTGCGATTCCAGCTTGTCGTTTGACTGTTGATGACCGTAAATAAGTCATACACCAATATTAATGTAAATAATAAATAATAGTGTAAATAATTATGTAGAATTGTCAGTGAAATCCAAATGATGAAATTAGATATAAGTAAAAGCCAAACAAACAAAAACTTAAACGAGTGTAAAGAAGTAAGTCTTAAATCGATAGACCAATATTAATATAAATAATAATGTAAATAAATCTACCTATTAGTAGGTACAACTTAAACGTAAATGTAGTAAATTAACAAAAAGCTGAGCTCCTGCGTTGTATTTCTCCAGGAGAAACCTCTTTATGTATCTTTGCCTTCGACTAAATCTTTCCTCTCCTTGGCTAAAATTTTTTTATCTCTTTCAACACTTTTTACTATATATTTTTACATTGTATAAATGTATAAATTTATTTATTTATCTAATGTATAAAATACTTGTGCTCTTTCGAATAAATATATCATCATCTTAATTTATTAATATGGCTTCTAAGATGTTTAACCTCCCTATATTAACCTCTTTTCTTTTAATAATGGTGTTATCAACGAGCGTATCTGTCGTTAGGTTAATATTATGTATACTCTCCATATGGTTCCTTGGCACTCCGCTTTAAAGATGCATTAGTTAACCGTCTCGAAAGTGTGGTAGTTGTCATGCCAATATATTTAGAGTTTTTATAAAGCTTACAGTCTTTATTGAGGCAAGTGAACTCGTAAACTATGTTGGTTGACTTGATATTCGAGGAGTTTGTGCAGATGTTATTTTTCATCAGAAGATTACTGGCTTTTGTGGTTTTATAACACTGGTCTGCGTCAAAAATGTTCCTGAGGGTTTCATAGGTGATTCTTAGTGAAATTTGTCTCTTAAATCCAAATCAAGCATTCATATTGCTCAATCAGGTCTAGTTTTAAGATATAGACCAGGCTCCCTAGATGGCGTTAGAGAGCTCAGTCTCTAGCTGACCGCGAGCGCTAGTGGTTGTATGTTGCTTGCTAACTCTCCAACTAATTGTTGGTTTTTTAATCCATGACTTTTGTCATCTATGAACAGTTTAAAGTGTATTTCTAAAACTTTATTTATCTTTGTGAATTTTTTTGCAGGCAAATACATTAGCAAAACTCCTTATATTTCATAAAAAATGAATAGAAAGTGTAAAAACAGTCCTGATATATTTTGTTTTGTTTGTGGAAAGGTAACTTTTAGTGACCAGCAATGCACTATAAAGCCGTTAGTAAAGTTCCTTTACAATGCATATTTTGGAATAGAGCTAGGTGATCAAGACAAAAACTTTGCTCCACATATGTGCTGCAAAGCCTGTGTCATAGCCTTAAGACGCTGGAGTGAGGGCAAAACGAACTGTTTGTCATTTGGTGTACCTATGGTGTGGAGAGAAGGTAAGGACCACATTACAGACTGCTATTTTTGCAGGACAAATCTTAAAGGTGAGATAATTACTTTAACAATATAGTTCTTGACAAATCTAGAAATGTTTCTACAAATCTTTTGGTAGCCTATTAAAATTGTAGTTGCGTATAAAAATAGTGTATTATGCTGGTAGAAAAATTGTGCTTAAATTATATATAAAAATTGTAAATTTACCTGGTATGAAAAATTTGTATAAAAATGTGGAAACGAGGGTCGGGTGAATTAAAAGTATGTAAATTAAGTATGCGAAACTTTTTTGAAGGTGTCAATAAGAAGAACAAACTCACTGTAGTCTATCCTGATGTTCCTTCTGCCATTAAACCACAACCACATGGTCCAGGAGTTCCAGTTCCTTCTCCACCTAAAAATACTGAGCTACAAGACAATATAGAAGATATAGAAGTGGATGACACTGACACTTCAGTGACATATCAGCCTACGTCTACAATGACTTTGCCAAGACCACTCACTCAAGGTCAATTAAATGACTTGACTAGAGATCTTGGTCTTTCTAAAGAGAACGCACAACTTCTTGCATCCCGTCTTAGTGAGAGCAACCTCCTCTCTCAAGAAACTACATACTTTTGGTTCAGAAATAGAGACGAAGAGTTTCGAAAGTTCTTTGCAGTTGATTCTTGAGCTCATTGGTGTATTGCAATGATGTAAAAGGTTTAATTGAAGCACTTGGCGTTCCTTACCAACCAAGTGAATGGAGGCTCTTTATTGATTCTTCTAGCAGAAGTTTGAAGGCAGTACTCTTAAATATTGGCAATAAAATGGCATCTGTACCTATTGGCCATTCAGTTCAGTTAATAGAAAGCTACGAAAATATGAAAGTATTGATTAATACAATCAAGTACTCTAACCAGAACTGGTTAATATGTGGTGATCTCAAGGTAAGATATATTTTACTTTATTGAACTTGTTAAATATTTCAAGGAATGTTTGTTTCTAAATACCAATGACAGAAGAATATTATACACATATTAGTTTCTCCCTACCCCTAATAAACTTAGTGAAAATTGCCTATGCAAAAAATAGAAGTTCTTAGAAACCATGTACATCAATATGCCTCAATATGTTTTCTTTCAGGTTGTGTGCCTTCTTCTTGTGATGCAAGGAGGCTACACAAAATATCCATGCTTCATGTGCTTATGGGATAGCCGGGCGGATAGTCTTCACTATAAGCAAAAAGACTGGCCATCTCGAGAGGCATTCCAAATTGGCTGCCACAATGTGGTAGCTCAACCTCTAGTCCCTCCCAAAAATGTTTTACTGCCTCCTCTTCATATAAAGCTTGGCCTGATGAAGAACTTTGTCAAATCACTGAATAAAGAAGGCCAATTTTTAAGTATCTACTGCAAAAATTCCCACAGATCAGTGATGCCAAGCTCCATGCAAGCATATTTGATGGTCCCCAAATTAGAACTCTGTTAAAGGACAAGCATTTTTACACCAATATGGAAGCCAGTGAACAAGAAGCATGACGAACGTTTAGTAAAGTAATCGATGGTTTTCTGGGAAATAAAAGAAGCTCAGAATATATCTCACATGTAAATGAGCTTATGAAAAGCTTCGAAAAAATGGGAGCTCGCATGTCGATAAAAATGCATTTTATCCAGTCACATCTTGACTATTTTCCGGCAAACTGTGGAGATTATAGCGAGAAACAAGGAGAAAGATTTCACAAAGACATAAAGACGATGGAGACAAGATATCAAGGACGCTGGGACATCAACATGTTAGCTGACTATTGCTGGTGTCTTAAACGCGATGAACCAACATCGCTTCACAAGCGGAAGTCATCAAGGACTTCTTTTCTTGGAAAATAGTTACTTTGCAATCCTGGGTAAGCTCATAAGTAGTCTGTAAGTTTAAAATTAATTAAAAGAAAGTCGAATTGAGTCGGTATTTTTTTTATTACAAGTAATTGTAATTTATTAAATAACTTTTATATAAATAAGGGATTTTTTCCAAAATGGCCCTTTTCTAAAAACAGTAGTGCGCTGTATCTCAAAAACCAGACCTGATTGAGCAAAATGAATGTCATATTTCAATTTAGGAGAACAATTTCGTTAGAAATCACTAAAGAAAACCGCAGGAACAGAAAATAATTTCTTTTCAAACGCAGGCCTGTGTAATAGATGATGAGTTGGATTTTATCTGTTTGATTTTCAACCTTGATGTTACGGTTAATTATCTCTTTGATGTTTTTTTCAGCTATTTTGTAGGCTGTGGGCATCTGGTTTCTGTTATACACTTTGATGTTATTGACTTCTCCATGATTACTTTCAGTTTTATCCGCATGTTTGTAATGGTTATTTAAAAATGATTGGAGCTGTTTGTCAATCATGCTGTTTGAGAAACAATTATTCACGAGTATTTGCTTTACTCTTGCAATCTCTTAGTAGAAAAGTTCCCACGTAGAGCAGAATTTATAAGCTCGGCGGATGTATGAGCCGATTACGCTAATTTGTACCTTTCAAGGCATTCACTCTCTGCATTGAGGCATCTTCCTATGTCCGTACTTTTTCTATGTACTTTACTGATGTAGTTGTCATTGATGCTATGAACCTCAACATCCAAGAAAGGAAGTTTATTGCCCGTGCTTAATTCATAAGTGAATTTTAGCACGGAGTTTTCCTCAAAATGTGACTTGATGTTAACGAGATGTTCTTCGTTTTGGACGTTGATGTAGATGTCATCTAAGTATCGGCAATATGTGTGTGGCTTATTTTCCATGATGTCCAATAATCTCTCCTCGAGTTGACCCATGTAATAGTTGGCGAAGGTCGGCCCTAAGGGTGACCCCATAGCCACTCCATCCACTTGCGTGTATAGATTACCGTCCGCTGTCCTGAACGGCACCTCTGATGTGCATGAACGTAACATGCCCCTTAAGATGTTTTGGTCAAGATTTGGAGGAAACATTGTAGGATGGTGGTACACGTTTTTTATAATGATTTCGATGGTCTGATCCATAGGCACATTCGTGAAGAGTCTTTCTACGTCAAGGGATGATATTAGTCCTGACGGTCTTGTATCGTGTAGTATGTCGAAGAATTCCTCCGTGGATTTTATGCTATATTTCGAAGGGATGTACGGCTTTATTAATGCATTTAGGGTTTTAGCTAAACAGTACGTAGGAGTCGTGACTTGAGAGATGATGGGCCTCAATGAATTTTTATATTGCCATACAGATAACCTGGTGTGTAATCACCGATGATCTTTTGGAAGTGAAGTCCCCCGATGAGTGCATTAGCTTAGGTTATTTGTCCGTTTACTTTCTTTTTTAAGTCTTCTGTTGGATCTTTTTCAAGCGTTTAAATTTAGTGGTGTCACTTAAGATGGTATTCAATTTGTTGTTATATTCTTCTTTGTTTAGAATGACATATATGTTGGATTTGTCAGCTTTTCTTAAGACTATTTCTTTGTTGTTTTTTAGAAAGCTGATGGCCTTACGTATTTCTGGTGCTATAGGTTTGCTGCACGTAAATCGTCTTCGTTTAGTGGCTTCTGCGCGTAGTTGGCCTTTTAGGTTGGAGTTAATTTCAATGATGGCTTGATCTTGTAGCGTCAAAATCGATTGGAACAGGGATTCTAGTTTGACTGAGTGAAATTGGATCGAATTTGGCTTGTAGGTGGTAATTCAAACCGAGGTTAAGGGCTTTTATTTCACTAGTGGACAGCGTATGCCGGGAAAGATTGATGAATGATGTTGTTGCTTCTGGCAATGATATACATCCTTTGTACAGTTTATTAAGCTTTTTGGTCTTAATGCTTTTTTTTCGGAATTTTCCGTTTGTAAAGCGCTGTTGGAGAGAGCTTTTGTGATCGAGTCTCGTGTTGCATTTAGAATTTCGAGCTCTTCAAGTTGTGATAACGTTTCCTCAACATCACGTTCAAGTTTGGGGATGGTTTTCTTTAAAAGTTCTACTTGCCTTTATATAAGATAGCGACTAAAGGCCCTTTTATTCCTGCCAAAATCATAATAACCTACGGCGCCGTTTTGAGATACAGGGAGTTCTTTCAGACCCCCTCCCTTGAAACTTGATGTCATATAAATGGTTATAGAATTAGTAAAATTAAGCATTCGAACTCAATTCACGATCAAAATATGCACATATGATTTAGTTATCATTTTAAATCATTTTTCTTTAGTTACATTAAATTTATCTTAATGGTGGACTAAAACATATATTTTTCGGACAAGATCAACTATAGGCTTTTTTCTCAGTTGGAGGGGGGGGGGGGTAGGTGAATAGTAGGGGTGTTCTGAATAGCCTGGATTTTAATTCAATCTATATTCGAATGATACTAAAAATATAGACCAGTTCTTAGGCGCCGTTTTCTTTTTAGCAAATATTTCAAATCGCATAGTATAGTTTTGCGTTTTGTTCACAAATCAACTTTAAAAATCTACGGAGAATTTCCAGGAATGTATAAAATTTTGCATTATCATAACTTTTACTATGTTATAGTCATGTTGCTAAAACAACATATATACAATAAAAAGGACATAAAATCTGCAATAAAATGATATAAATATCAATAGTGTAGTTTTGTTTGTTTTTTCACAAATTGGCTTTAAATATCTAAGAAAACTTTTACACGAATGTATACAATTTTGGATTATCTTAATTTTTACTATGTTCTAGTCACGTTGCTAAAAAAATAATTATACCATTAAAAGGGCATAAAATTTGCAATAAAATGAACAGAACCCCAAAATGCGAATTTTGAACGAAAGAATTTGAAAAGTGACCAATGAAAAATGTGGTACCATTTTAATTGGGGGATATCATATATGATAGATCTTTTCATTATATTGTCTCATTCTTCTGACAGAACAAATAATAGATTTTCTTTCCTTTTCACATTGAGCAATGAGCGTGAAGTGAGCATTAACACATGGTCAGTAGATATGTTCCGTCGCGTATTGTCAGATTGAAACAATAAATCTTGAGATGATAATTTCTGTCTTATTTTCAGATTCATTTTCTCTAGGAGTGCTTTTTCATTTTTATAATATCTGGCGTCTATCTATATCTCATCATAAGCATAGTCAATTCCTGTTATTTCTCTTCGTCTTGTTAATATAGTATTTGATGCCTAATTATATACTTTCGTCATTTTCCGATAGACTGTGAATGCGTGTGTAGTCTTAGTAATATTATAGATATTCCCTGTAAATTGAAACTCACAAAGCCCTACCTCATACTGACTGTTGTCTGTTATAATAAATTTGTGCAATTCGATTCTATAGTCAGACATGGCATTCTGAGGGTAAATATCCAGGGAGGATGAGGAAGGAAGGGTAACATAAAAACTCTCTGACTCCATCTTCCCAAATGATAAAAAGCTTCTCTATCTCCTACCTTTATATAATTCCACAAATGCATGTGCTCAAGGCTGGGGTGTGATATCACATGCTTTGACGTATGAATTAAACGACTTTGAGTATCCTCGCCATTTTACTAAATATCTCTTGTTTTTTCCACGCCCTTTCGCTTTAACTATCTTTTCCACTACCTATTTCTAACGAGAGTCAAACTTTATTTTCTGTAGCTTTTCTTCATAAAACCCCACCGTCAAAATGTTCTATATTTAAATCTTCAATATAATACAGCTCTAATAATTTTGAAATCCTATATATCTTGTAGATTTCCTCACTCCACCCAACCTCGTATCCTTTTTTAAAATTACTGTAAACGCGAAATTAGAACATAATCACTGATTTTATATAGAAACCTCTATTCTTAAACTTCAGATCTGTGTTTCGGTATAGCAACATCATATAAAACTTTAAATGGTGTGTTCCCAATCATTCTATGTCTAGAATTAATAATAATATTTACATGTATTATTAAAAGTAAAATATCTGAAAAGTCTTTCCTTTATTGTTCTTTGTACACGCTCTTACAAGAGTAGCTTTGTTTAATGAGTGAACATAATATACGCCGCTATTATATTCACTCAATAAGCCTTTCATCTTCTTTCCTTTAAACTCTCCTCCATCATCAGAACATATATAGCCTGGAATCCATTTGGTTTCTTCCATGAGATTTCGTAAAGCATTTGTTACCACCTGATCCGTCTTATCCTTTAAAGAAATTAGCCAGAGATATCTAGAATATACGTCAATTGCAAAGAGTATGTAACGTACACCATTATTAAAACTTTGCAACTTAGACATAATAGTTAGATCTAGTTGTTAAATCTCGTTTGAATCTTGTGCTTTTACGTGTTTTGTATTGAATTATTTTCGTGCGGGTTTGTGTAGTCTATAGCTATCCAAACCTGCCAGAAAGCTTTCCACATCAGATCTTTTAGCGATATTGTTTATAGATTGAAATAGCCGATTTACTCCACCAAAGATGTTGGCAGACTTCAGGATGTATTAGGTTGAGAAATAAATTCTTGCTTTTTTTTAATGTTGTATTGATTAAAGTTTTGTTGGCGTGATTTGTGCACATATTAAGAAACAATAATAAATAATGAGACCAAAATTTGCAAAGGTTAGGCTACGTCTCTTAACAGCGTAGACTATTAGGCTTTTGCTTAGGCTACGTCTTGAAGTTGAGTAATAAGTCATTGCGGTTTATTTAAAAGTGGGGTTAATTTAATTTTTGTTCTGTACCCTCAAAATGGAATGTCAAGTTGAAAGAAAGGCGCATTTTCGATACTTGTTGTTATTTATTTTCAATCAAGACGGGAACAATGCAAACGCAGCCAAAGCTCGTCGCGATATTTGTGCTGTGTACGGATAAAATGCTTTATCAGAAAGGACAGCTCAATGGTGGTTTTCACGTTTCAAAAACGGTCATTTCAATCTTAATGACGAAGAACGTTCTGGTCGCCCAATTAAGTTGGATGAAGATCGATTGAACGACCTTCTTCTTGAAAATCCTCGTCAATCGACTATAGAATTGGCTGTACAATTGGCGTGTGACCAGAAAACTGTAGTGAATCACCTTCATTCGAGAGGAAAGTTAAAAAACTCGGTGCATGGCTTCCGCACGCTTTGAACGGAGGGAACAAACTTCAACGCTCTACGATTGCCGCAGGTTTGCTTGCTCGTCACAAGGCTACTCGTGGATATAAGGACATATTTATTCACCGCATCATCACTGGCGACGAGATGTGGTTTGTTTATATCAACATGAACCATCGAAAACAATGGCTTAGCCCCAATAAAAAACCACTTCCGGAATTAAAGCAAAGACTTCCTCCACGAAAGACGATGATGTGTGTGTGTGGTGGGATTGTGAAGGCATTATTCTTTATGAGCTCCTTGCGAACAACGAGATTGTCAATGCAAAACTCTACGTTCAACAAATGTATCGACTCGCCGAAGCTATTCGTGAAAAGCGACCTCATCTAAGTTATGGAGTCCTTCTGCAACACGACAATGCTCGTCCTCACATTGCCAATATGACAAAAGACGTCATCCAATCGCTAAATTTGGAAATCCTGCCGCATCCTTCATATTTGCCAGACTTGGCTCCATCGGATTTCCATCTGTTCCGATTGCTCTCCAACAATTTGGGCGACGTTTCGTTCAATACTGATGTGAAATTAAGAACCTGGTTAGACGAATTCTTCGAGTCAAAATCCAGAGATTTTTATTTCAGAGTCATCAAAAAACTAGTTGAACGTTGGGAAGAAGAAGTAAATAACAACGGAGAATACATTATTGATTAAATTGCATATTGTTCTCAATTAAAAATGAAGGTTTCTAAAATCGTTAATGGTAATGAATAAATTTGATAAAACCGCAAGAACGTATTCCTTAACCCAATATATAAGTGTAACCATCGACGGTTCATTTTTAACCAAATATCTGATTAGTTTACACTCTTTTATAACTATTCAATAAAAGACAGCTTAACTTAAAAACAAACTAATTTTTAATTTACACCTAGGTTAAAATACATAATTTCAATTAGAATTTCATGGATATCCGCAACCTTATTACTTTGTACACATTTACTGATTCTCTGAATTATAAGAGCTGGGTTAATCCGGTCAGGAAAAGGGTATTCGATATGCAACGGATAAAAATTATCAATATGTATTTTTAATCCAACTTTATATTTTTGAGAATTAATATCAGAAGGAGTTTTTATATGAACTAGAATTTGAATAAACATATTTGTTAAGGAATCGTGCTCTAATAAAAAATATTTTTAATTGGGGGAACTTAAACTTTCTTCTTGCAAGTCTTGATGATACAGACTGGTTACACTCCATCTTTACACGTAATGGTGACGTAGTCAGAAAGATTCCTGAGGATAAATGCTTTTAAAAGTTTGAGAGTGGTCCCTCTCCTGTTGAGAAAACAATGGAACTTATCAAACGACACATTTTTTATATACTCATCTTCTGTGATGGTAATCGTAAGTTGAAATTTTCGACAGTCATCGATTCCATCGTTGAATGCAAGATAACAAGCATCAACCACATTCTGTAAACATTTCATCGTACGAAAACTTTAAAGAAACTCGTCTTCAAGTTTTAGAAAAGCATCGACTTCATATTTATTGTATAGTGTGTTTTTAAATCATGTAGGAATAAACTCTTCATCCCTTTTCCAGTAAATCCCGAAATGTATACTTGGAAATAAACTGTTTGTATTTGCCCTCCCTACACACTTTAGCTGTTTTACACCGTAGTCCTTCACCACTCGATCTACATAGGGAAAACTTTCCTGTTTTAACCTGCGTATTGCTCTGAACACAAGCCAAAACTCATCCTCACTAAGGAATAGATTATGGTTATATCGAGTTCTTCCGTAGGTGTTTTCAAAGATCACTCTAACATAACCGGATTTTGTTCTAGTAATCTTCAAAAGGCTGAATATATTAATTTTATATTCTTGTTGTAGAATTTGCTTTACTTGGAATCGAGACATAGTCTTACGTGTGAGTACTCGAAGAGATCTGGACCACCACTGAAACAAACTCTGATAGGATACGGTTTGTTTGACACGATTTGAATATTCATGAATTGCCTTATGCAGAGTTGCCACTAAACCTTTTACAATCCCTTGATTAGTCCGTCTAGTTGCCATCTTTCAGCGGTTAAATTGATTAATAGTTCAACCACTTCTTTCGTTTTTTTCTGTTCATGATAAAGAGAAGTACAACGTGTGTTTGCGTGATTCACTGAGCTTGACGTAGAGAAAGTTGACGTGTGAGTAATGTTTTCTAACTCTTTCCGACGTTGCGAGTTTTTTTTATAATAGATTTAGGAAAATAGAAGATATTAAATTTACTTTTACTTCCTTCCAGTAGGTGGGTGGTGATCTTTCCACGTTCTGGCTAAATGATTGAGTAGGTCGATAATGTTAGATTGTTGAAGTCTTTTAGCATCGATGGTAATCATTACCCCAACTGAATCCCTATGTATCTTTTAGTGTCTGATAAATTAATCTACCTCTTTTACGAACACTAGGCTCCAGTGTTTCCAGTACTTTATCTGTATAACCGTTTATTTGATCATTGTTACTCTCATCGACTTTAACGGTAGATATGTTCACAATCTTATCATACTGTTTCAAATAGTGTTCCAACGTGTTCTGGTAAAGGATAACATGTCTTTCTGGTGGGATGTGCAAATTATTTAGTATAGTAGTCAACTCTCTCTCCAAAGATAAAAGTATTTATTGTAGTGAGATTAAGTTTGAGGGGACTTTCATCTAATAAGGTTGTAGAGGATAGGTACTAGAACAGAGAATAAAATCGGTAGAAACGATCCTCCATGCTGATTTATTAGTGTTTTCTTTAGACGCATATGAGCTAGCTTCTGAGCTAACAAACGTATCAACCATTTGAATCGTGATATCTTTTGTTTCTGCGATAATGTCATAGTTACATTTACTTTTATTAGATTAAGACACATTTCTCATATAAATGTAACAAAATCACTATCCATGGTTCCTATGATTGATTTTTTCATCTTTTTAGACAGTGTGGGGAACGTATGAAATAGATATGAGTATCTTTTCATTCTATAGTTCATTCTAAAAGATATTCGTTCTCGCTTCCGTTTGGAAATATTCCTGTCCGTAATGTAAATCGTACAATCTTTCTCGGACTGAAGTCCCAAAGTAGATAACCATAGGGCTTTGAGACGGCCTCTATATTTATTCTCATGAAGCTGTTCCGTTCCCCAGGCATTATTTGTTCAGCAAATATATTTATCTGGAAATGCCTCTTCTCTAGTTAAATAAGACTATATTGTGACAATTCAAGGCAATATCATGCATATAAGAATTTTTCTCAAATAGATTTTGAGCCACTAGGAATATGGAAATATTTTTTATGCAGTGAGGTCACTGTAAATATTTATGATCTATTGGCATCTATCTTCTGCATTAAGTCGTCTAAAATAAGGAGTGTATGACTTCGTCCATACAAAGATGACACATCATACACACCTTCGTGAAACATTACTTCATTATTAAATTCTTCATAATCTTTCTGCTATATAGTGTAACACCAAATGATTTTATCAACGCGTTGAGTAAACATCTTATCTCTATTCCTGAGTATACGAAATAGCTGGTAGGTTTTTCCGCTAGACGTTGTCCCAATGATGGATGAAGTATATGGGGATATAAATTTAAATTTATTCACGCTTTCTTCATTCATACTTTCCTTTTGTATAATAAATGATGCAACTCCTTTTAGATAACTATATACAATATCCTTTCTATCCACTTAGTTATTTTTCATACTACATTCATTCATGCTTTCTTTTTATACAATGAATAAGCCAGCTTCTTTCAGATAACTATATACAAGATCTTTTCATACTTCCTTTACTCATGCTTTCTTTTTGTATAATGAATGAACCCACTTCTTTCAGATAACTATATACAAAATATTTTTTCTCTTTTTTTAGTTCACCAGGAATGATGTTACCCAACCCATCATCGAGTGATGGTGTCAGCGGTGAAATTTTACAAGTATCCTATTCTTCTCCAACTAGTGTGTCAAATGAAGACGACGACGATGATGGGGATGATAAAGTTTTCCCTTGGTAATTTTCTCATACTTCCATTATTCATAATTTACATTTGCATAATGAATGAATAAGTCAACTTCTTTCAGATAAATATATACAAAATATTTTTCTTTCTTTTTTAGTTCATCAGAAATGATGTTTATTTTTTCTGCAAAACAAAAGCAGATCTACCGAAATAAGCCAAATACTTACTTACTCTTTTCCCAACCCTTCATCGAGGGAAGGTGTCAGCGGTGAAATTTTACCCATATCCTGTACTGCTCCAACTAGTGTGTCTGATGAAGAAGAAGACGAAGATGATGGGGATGATAAGGATTTTCATTGGAACAATACCTACGGTGTCATTACACTGAGCTCCGACGATAAAGATGTAGTACTTGCACTAGAAGGTGAATGCTGAGGGTTAGTGAGCTGGTAATCCCAGTCCCACTTCCTAGGCATATATTATAATCCCGCACCAAGGTGAAGTAGAGGGAAATTGTAGTCAATACACCTACCGTAACCACTTCCGGCGAATAAGAATAATCTCGGTGCTTCCCTTTTGATCAAAGTTAAGATAATGATCCCCTGAGTGTGTTCTCACTCAGTAAAAGCCAGTCATGGGTGGACCTATGTAACATTGAGAATTAAGCAGAGTGGATTGCTTATTAATTGCCAATGGATCGTCCAAAATAGTTAAACACAGATACAAAAATAATCTTTATTATACATGAATTAGAAATATGAAATAGCATATATAGGTATAAATAGGATTAGTTTTGGCACTGAACAGGTAAGTCTATATATAATATCGTTTGGATTACACTTGGATTCTACGTACTAGGATGCTTGCGTCTTAATTGCACCTGACAGAGTGAATTGAATAATATTATGGAATTAAGCACTGAATTAATCACTTGAAATAATCGAGGTTATGAGCTCGAAATGGAAATTCTAGTTAACGGTTGAACTGGCGAAGTTAGGGGAGGGGATTGTCGTAGCATGCCCTTTTCGATCATTCCACACCAGACACCACTTTTATGTAGTAGGATGCCCCCCTTTTCATCTATCTACACACAAACCGCTTTTGTCGTGGTATTCTTGGTGGTAGTGATATACTTCTTTGATGAAGTAGGCTTTGTTCTAAGAGTGCTAAGAGTGCTTGTTATTTTAAAGAAGAGAGTAATCTCAAACACGTAAGGATATAGAGAAACGCACAATAATTCCCCAAATAAACTTATATTTTAACTTTAACAATTTAATACACAAAAATTAACCATTAACCACAGAAATACTCCGAATATTATAATACACAATAATTACTTTAATTAGCTTGCCCCTCTAAAATTGGTTAAATTCGCTTATTGACTCTACTGGAGTTAAAATACCTTAGGAATGTTATTGCCTCCACGACGCTTGCCGACCGGCCAGATGGAGGTGGTCGAGATCACGAGGTACTTTTAGCGAGGGTAGAAGATGGGGGTCCACACGGTATTCAGGGAGGTTCTTCAAGGACGAGAACAATCACGGTGCTTTAGGCGGCACCAAGGTAGTCTTGGCCTCTCGGGCGAGAGTAAGTAGAACTTGGTTCTTAAACCAAGTTAACTTAGAGTTCGGTGTGACCACCGAGTAACGAGCTAGAGGGGGAGCTTTTCTCTTTCGTTACTTAATTTTTCATGGGCGAGGACTGAACTCGGAGAGGGTCTTCTTCAAGGGCGAGGATAGTAGAGGGGGGGGGGGGGTTCTCTGAAGAGAATAGCTTAAACTTGAATAAGTTAACTTAAAGGTTAGTTTGGTAACCAGGAACTAGCTCGAGGATGAGCTTCTTCTTAGTTCCAGCCTTCCTCAAGGGCAATTATAACGGAGGGGAGTTTCTCTGACGAGAATATGTTAAACTTGGTTCCTCAACCAAGTTAACTTATGAGTTTGCTGTGGCCAACGAGTAACGGGCTCGAGAGGGAGCCTTTTCCTTCTTCTTTTCTTAATTCCTCAAGGACGAGGAATACCCCTGTTGTTTAAGATACATCAGAATATGAGGAGTCTCTCTGACGAGAGTAAGTTGAACTTGAACAAGTTAACTTAACGTTCGGTTTGATAACCAGGGACTAGCTCGAAGATAAGCTGCTTCTTAGCCCCTTAAGGTAGCCCTGCCTCTCTTGCAAGAAACTTCGTAGTCTGGCGAACCAAGTATTCTACCTGTCCAGTCTCGGTAGCTCGATCTTAATCCGGGGACTTCGTCACCTGGAGACTGACGTATTCTACCTATCCAGTCTCGGTAGCCCGGGGTCTTAATCCGGGGACTTCGTCACCTGGAGACTGACGTATTCTACCAGATTTTCCTCAGTGTTTCTTATTTATAACTCGTCACTCCACTGGGGGAGGAGGAAGAGGAAGGGGGGAGGAGAACGGGCCCAGGAGGGTTCTTATTCCGAACGGTTTTTCTCACTAAGTCTTACATCGGCTCCTCGTTAGCCTTCGAACTTGAGAGAAACGCGTCTCCAATTTCTTACTTGAGGTGACATTGAATCTCACTCTCGTAGAGGAGATCTTGCATTTTAACCTGTAGGCCTTTCATAGCGACGAGTGGCGCGGCACTGTGGTTACGCGCTTGACCCCACGGCGCCGGGGCCGGATGTCTTTGCGGTAATCTTCTCGTGTCTCCACTGAGAGAGAACGGGGGAGTGACGATTCTCCTACAGGGATAATTGACTTTAACGATACATTGGAGTTCGTAAGTATTTGGAGAGTGTCTTCTTCTTCTGACGATGTTTACACTTAGCCCGGTCGTCTGAGGTTACCTAATGTGTGGGTAATCCTAGACCGGTGTCCTGATGTAATGATCCTAGGCCGAGTCAAACTGTGACTCAAATCGGAATTCTTCTCCTCGAAGTGTCCGTTCCGATTATTGGCTCCTGGAGTGGGTAGCCAGAATGATTACCTAGCTGCGTCTAGGGTAATCCGACTCTGAAGGGATGGGAGGTTTGGTGAGAAGTTTGGCACCTACAAGTACCGTGATGGCAACAACCAATTCCCCGAAGTTTCTTTCTTGCAACAGGCGAACTGTTTCCTTTGTGGGACTAGCTCCACACACAAGGTAGGTCCAAGATCTTCTGCCTGACTCCAAAGAGAATTTTCCCTTTTATTTTCCTCATGAGCTAAAATTGAGAGAGAGTACCAAATTCTCATAAAATTCTTATCGTTGCGCGAAAGACCTTTTGTCTACTGCCAGACATGCGACATATTTATGCCTCGCCGCGATCCGAGCTTTCCTCGTCTCGAACTGCGGGTTTATGACGGCGCGAGAATGGGTGAAGGAATTCTATGCGTAAGGCGAATATGGAATAAGGGAGGGACACGCAGCTGTGTCGGTGTATTTATGTATACACTAATGTATGGGGTATTTATACTTCTGCAGTGAACGTTCAGACATACAAGATAGATCATGTAGCAACAGCATTCTTTGTCGGAGGGAGCAGTAAATGAACTGTGTAGAATTTCGTACCCTCATACGCAATAAAAATTTTTAAAGGAAAGAGAAAATCATTTTCATATAAAAAATATACCCTTAAAAGAAAACAGACATGGAAACCTTCTCATCATTTTCTACCGTATAATTGTGGAGAAACCAGAAGAAGCTGGTCTTGGTCGAGTAATGCGTGAGCTTTCACGGTATATATTGAATCTGCAATGGTTTTAAAAGAGTGATTATCGTGTAAATATAAGTTTTGAAATTGTGGATTCAACCAGTGATACGAACTATTTACACGTTCATTCGTTAAAATGCGTGAATCGCCACTATTATGTTATATCATGGGATGATTCAAGACTGCGTTCCATTCTGCGGATACAATTCAGTTTGGAACTTTTATTCTCGTAGTTCGTATTTATAGGATTCCTGTACGCCATGTTATAATTCCATCGAATGTTCGATTTCATCGATATAGAATATAGGGAGGACATAGAAATTCTACAGCGTGCGCCTTTGTTTCCGCAGTCCTCGCGAAAAAAATGAAGGAGAATGTTTTTACAAAAAACATTTGGCTTCCGACATTAACAAAAGAAGCTCCGGAGTTGGCAAGAAAATGCAATCCCGTGTACAAAGAGGCTGTCACTGTAGATCAGTTCTTAAAAGAACGCGAGCTTAGATTCAGGATCCTCGTATTTACGGCTACAGAGGATGAACGCAAGTTTAAATTACTTCATCGACCAACATATCCTGAGAAATCAGCCCCCCCCCCCATATTCATTGGTCTTGAGGATGAGAGCTACTATCCAATTCCAAGCATCAGTGATACATATATTAAAAACAAGATACTTTCTTTTTATCACGGTATATGTTTTTCTTGCTACACGTTCCATGACAACGTAACAGCCCATCTAAAAGAATGTGAAGGTGTGTGCAGTCAGTGTCTTGGGCATTGTGATGGAGAAAGAAATCGAGATATTTTATGTAATAAGCGTAATCGCAGATTCTACAACCAGTCGTGTTTTAACACGCACAAAAAAGCTACATACTTGTCTGAAAATTTGGTGTTACCGTAAATTTAATCGTATAATCATATATAGTGCAAACTGGACGAGACGACACGAGTGTGAAAAGTTGTTATGTTCAAAATGTTTTACATACTATAAACCGGATGGAGCAGAGCATACGTGTTGGATGAAGAGATCGAAAAAGTCGGTGGCATGGAGGGCAGTGTATTATGACAGAAACCTATAAAAAGTGGGATCATTCATAATTTATCCATATATATTCGTTATGCAGATAATCTGTGAACTCTGTTTTGATAATGAGAATAAAACTTAAGATAAATGTAAGAACTGTGGTCCACGAACAAAGATTTTTGAAAGAGATGGTGAAAACTCCCCTTGTAAACCTTTATATAAGAGTTAATACGAATAAAAAGATCGAGAGAAAATGTGAAAACATATGTGATGTCACATAATGCCAAAGTCGATGTCCAATTCATCTATGACGAGCTGCTTCAATATTTCAATTCTAATCTCTTTACCTTAAATCCAATAAGTTAGAGCTCGTTCAGGACATATTTTTAAGGATACACTCCTATTCATGCCATTATCGTTAAAAAAACTGCCCCAAAACAATGGGTATCCCCGAAGTGGAAAAAGGTTATTTTCCTTACGATTTTCTTTCAGAGGAAACGTTGAATTATGTATATTGGTCCGGTTCCAGTAAAAAAGGTATATTAACTATGAGAAAATGAGCAATGAGGAAAAATTACATTTTGACAGTAATTTTTACCTGAATTTCCAGGATGTAGAATACAATATTCGTACTGAGTGTATTATTAAGTATTGCATTCAAGATGTTTCTATCCTCCGCCTGTGATTTGAGAAGTTTAGGTATTCATTCATCAGGAGATTTAACATTGATCCTATGCAGTCTTGCATCCCAATAGCCTCCTTATGTTATAAGGTGTATAAATATGTCTTCTTAGCATAAAATTCCATTGCAATTATCGAAAGGAAGAAATCAAAAGCTTTTTTTTATAAGGCTATACGTTGGCTTATGTTTGAAGAATATGTTAGAGGAATCCCAATTTTCCATGCAAGAAACGCTGATGAGCCACGTCCTTCTGTTGGTGGGAGATTATATTTCCCTAACAGGTTTTCGCCATCAGGAGGAGGAACCGTATTTCTATTTCATGGATGTCATTGGTGTAGGTGTCAGAAAGAGAACTGTAATCTCAAACAAGAAGTTTCCATTGGTGGACGTGGGTCGTTGGACGGTTACTACTACACAATAGAGAGTGATCGAATTTTTGATAGAAAATATCAAGTTATCATTCTCTGGGAGTGTGAATTTGAAACTATGATGCAAACCATTCCAGAACGACGTGAGGTAGTTAATAGAATTTACGCCCATGTAGTGAATGGTGTATTAAATGTGGGAAGTGAACTTTTTGGCGGCTGATGCAACCCATTTATACTATACTACCCACCAACCGAAGGTCTCAAAACATTATGTCGATTTTTGCTCCTTATATCCGCACTGCATGAAAAACAATCCATACCCCGTAGGATCACCTCGGCATTGCGTATCTGTGCGAGAAATTCCGTCTATTCAAGAATTCACCGATGGTATGAATGAACTCCGAGTGACGAGACTCTGCAAAGATAATCTCAAGGAGTTTTTGGATATGTGAATAGCCGTAAACCAATCCGTCGAACGATTGGCACCTTTGAGAAATGAGGAGGGGGCATTAAAGCACTTAGATGAAGAAAATGCTAACCTTCTCAATGACTACTTCTTTTCAGTGTTTACTGAAGAGTGTGGTCCCATCTCCCAGCCAATGAATTCCTACTCGGGGAGAAAGCTGGAGGATATGGACTTCACCGAAGGGGGAATAAAAAAAGAAGCTCACTGACCTAATGACGAATAAGTCACCTGGCCTGGATGGGTTTCTACCTAAAGTGTTGAAAGAAGTGCGCGATCAAGTGTCACGACGCCTGAGCGCAATCTTCAACATGTCAATCCGGACCGAATGCGTTCATAGAGACTGGTGTGAAGCGGAGGTGATTCCTATCTTCAAGAAAGGAGACCGTAGCCAACCGTGAAACTACCGACCTATCAGTCTGACTTCGATAGTCGGTAAACTCATGGAAAGCATGATGGTGGACAAAATGACGTCGTATTTAGAGTCAAACCTGCTACTGAGGAGTTCCCAGCACGGCTTCCGAAGGCAACGGTCATGCCTGACGAACCTTGTGAAATTCTTCCACTTCGTCTTCAGTGAGCACGATCGGGACAAGGCGGTGGATGTGGTCTACTTAGACTTTCAGAAAGCCTTTGATAAGGTACCACACCGCCGCCTTCTCCGGAAAGTGCGAGCGCTGGGCATAGACGGAAAAGTAGCCGGCTGGATCGAGAACTGGCTAAGTGGCAGACGGCAACGGGTGGTGGTGAATGGACAGGCTTCTGAGTGGGTGCCTGTTACTAGCGAAGTGCCACAAGGTTCTGTCCTGGGACCACTACTATTCATCATCTACGTCAACAACATGGACGGTGACATGGTTGCCAAGATTTCCAAATTTGCCGACGATACCAAGCTTGGTATGAACGTTGCAAAGGACGGAAATACTGCCTGCCTGCAGGAAGATCTTGGGAAGATTGGGGAGTTGTCGGACACGTGGTAAAAGCCTTTTAACTTGAACAAATGCAAAGTGATGCATATCGGCCACAGAAACCCTTAATCTCACTATATCCTTAAGCACACTGCTCTTGAATCGAGTGACACTGAGAAGGACTTGGGTGTAACTATCACTAGCGACCTCAAGTTCTCGAAACAGTGCATCGAAGCAGAGAAGAAAGCCCAAAGGATGTTAGGCTACATAAAGCGCCAGTTTGGATACCGTAATAAGGAGATACTACTTTGTCTGTACAACTCCCTCGTTCGGCCGCACCTGGAGTATGCCGTACAATTTTGGAGTCCTTCGTTTCGAAAGGACATCGCAAGGTTGGAACGCGTACAAGCTAGTGCAACCAAGCTGATTCCCTCTATCCGACATAAAAGTTATGAGGATAGACTAAGGGAATTAGATCTGTTCTCCCTGGAAACCCGTAGACTGCGTGGTCAGCTCATCGAAGTTATCAAAATACTTCGAGGGTTCGACAAGTTGACTACCGGGATATTTTCACACTGAGTGAGAACAGAACGCGCAATCACGGCTTCTAACTTGAACTGAAGCGTTACAACCGCAATATGTGTGGAAATTTTTCACTTACATTATCTGCGGTAAGCGGAACGCACTTCCAGTGGAAGTTGTCAACAGTGAATCTGTTGACCAAGTCAAAACTAGACAAAGTCTTGAAGGCGATAATGATAATAATAATACTGCTAATAATAAAACTTGAAGTCGATAATGATAATAATAATAAAAAAAATGAATTCGAAAATAATAATAATGTTCCAAAAAACCCTACTCCATGAATCCTGATCATATTTTTTTCCTTTTATAGTCTATGGGGAAAATTCGCTCAGAGGAATCGTGGTATGAAAACGTCATATGTTTTTCTGATCATTATGTAATTGAGCTGATCAGAAATGACGACTTCATTGTGATCTCGTTGGATGTAGTTGGCAATGCATACATTGCGAAATCTTCCAATTGCAGCATTCACAACCGACTATGTTCAAATCAAGCTCTATGGCCTCCTAGATTGGTTGGGTGAACGTTTGTTGTACTGTGACACATACATTGCCATCTTCATTGCTATGAAAGATCACCCACAACTTCGACTTGGAGAATTCCTAGGTGATCTCATCGAGGAGATCAAACATGTGTACGGTGCCGATGCCTATAGAGATTCATTCTGCTCAACGGGTCCCAAATCCTATTCGGTACGTATCCAAACCACAAGTTGGCTGAAGTATATTCTTCGTACTAAAGGATTAACCATTAAACTCATACAAAGGATATAATAACCTACGATGCTATGAAACGCCTAGTTGGAGCCGATGATGATAGTCAAATCTCTATACCATTTATGAGTTTCAAAGCCGAGGAATACGGTAGAGTGAAAGAGGTAAGATGGAAAACGATTAAAAAAAAAACCTTTCGTAAACGCATTAAACTCTCAGGCAATTATCGAAACATACCTTTCGGTTTCAAAGGGATTTTACATGACATTTCAAAAGTTAATATGCATTGAATCCCTGTCAGCCATTATTAGCTCTTTGTTTATATATTTTTAATCATTAACAATATTTTCTAATTAATATTAATAAAATGAAGAGGAAATAATAAAAAACACGTTTAATTACCAATGTTTTAATTTGTCTACAAAATAACTCATAACATTCTCTCGATCTTGTGAGAAGGAGAATTCATTCATCCTTGACTCTACAATCTTGGTTTTCATCATATCAGTGAGCTGATAGGAATACCAGGAGAGAAAGCAAAATAACATGGGGTTTTGTTTTAAATATAGCAATGTTCACTACTTTCTCACCATCATTAACCATGTTAGAATGCAATATGCAGAAAAACTTATCCACCCATGTATTGTGACGATCGGATAGTCCTCTGATAAACAAAATCTGATCCATAAGCTTGTTTTTGAACTTTCCACCGATGATTAAATCTTCTAAATCCATAAACTGGTGATGTTCAAGAACTTTTTTTCCGTTATTGTAGTTGAAAGGCAGTTGGACTGACCCACTATACAGAAATTCACTCCGATCAAGAAATCAACCGTAAATGAATAGTGTGGGGTAAATTTATAATCCAATCCACACAAATCTTCGGTTGCAAAATATTTACCAAGTCTGGGCGTTATACAGTGGGATAGAGGATCATCTTAGAACGTGTGACATACAGAGATGTTTAGCAACAAATGATTTAAAAGATGGCAACTAGACGGACCAATTAAAAAATTTAAAAAAGTTAAGTGGCATCTCTGTAGCGACCGGCGTGTACGTCCAAAATAGGACACACGCGAGATTCGCTACACACATAAAGTACAGAGAGAGAGAAAAGTAAAGTTAGCGCCGTTCACGAGAATGTCACACGGTAGTAAACGGAGCACAGTTATCTATGTTAGAATTGGTCGAGGCAATCTTAGACAAACATTATAATCAAAGCAGAATCTAGAATAAACCGGATACTTATCACGATTAAGTAAATAAAAGCCAGATTAGGAAGCTGTCTCCATGGCAACATGCCACCGCCCACAGAGAATTTTACCGAATAGTGGTAGTACCTTCCTTATCAATATGTTCGGCAGTAGCCAATCAAAAGTCGAGTTATGTTAATACCGACAAATCAACAGGCCGGTACATAAGAGGGAGGCGTGGCTTAGTTGAACGCGGAACTTGTAGGGCGTGGCTTAAATTGAATATATAACAGTGTGAAGCCGGAACAAAGAAAATTACTATTTTTATATAGCAATATATCGCGTTATAAATCGTTCAGCCCGATCTCTCGGATTCGCGTATTTCATCTTTGTATATGGTTGTGTACATAACGCAGACATTAAGGTGTAACTCTTAAAGGCTCTATTCGTCCGGTCTCCTTTAGACTTTGCCGGCACTTGAACTCAAACTTTATTTATGTCATAACTTAGAACTTAAAACTTAATTAAAGAACTTTTGTAAAGGGCAATAAGATCTAGTTCAATAACAATTCTATTTTTGCTTTGGTGACTATAATATCCTGACGTTCCTCAATCTTCCTGCTTCAAAGCCTTATTAATCGGGAAAACAGCCGTTGCGCATTCTCCTCATTAATCGCAATTCCTCGCGATTACATAACTCCCGAAATACCGGTGTTCTACCTAGGTGTGGTCTATCCCCATCTTCCGGGCTATTTGACCCCGTCGCTAGAATAATACCGTCACTTGGCTTAGGGTACCCCATAGCAATCAACAAATCACTCTCATGGAAAATAAGGAAGGGCAACGCAAACCAACCGGAGCATCTGTATCAAACGGAGTCCTTGCCCAAAAGATTACGCGATAACTCAGTAATCTATCACCATTATTGGCAACCAGAGCCCCCCTTCCAAGGCTCTTGGGTTGTTCTCACGTTTACCTTCAAGATTTCTCCATAATTAGGGACGACCTTCAAGAGCCCTCTCCATAACTCCACTGTTGACGGACAGAATAATACATAAATCAGCTCGATGCAGTCTTTATCTCCCCTCCAACGATTTGCTCCAGTTTGTGTATGTACTAAATATCGCTTGTTTTCCCTTGCATGCGACTAAGGCTGGTACTGACCAATTCCAGGGGTGGAGGGGGGCGCCATTTGACTCCTAACCTAATCCAATGTATGTGTGTGTATAGACTCTAGATCCTTAGAAAGCTTTAGTCTGTATGTGTGTGACATTCACCATAACGGTGGGGTGAGGTGATGGGGGGTCAAGGGGGATCGGAGACTTGGCATTCGCGGTAAGGATGGGGTTGTGTGTGGGGGGATAGACTCGGCATTTACCCCGCATTACTACTCACGTGTGCAAGAAAGGTCAGTAAAGAATGCTTAATTATATACAATTTCACTTCGATACTCTTTTACACTTATCGATTAGATAGACTTCCTGTGGGAAAAACACGAAGTCACGGCCTCGAAGCTTCTTTCCCCTTGGCATTCTGTAAAAGTATTTTTACTTTTATGTTTCTTTGTCACCTTTCCTATAACCCCTTTTCTCCATTTTTGGTCTTTTGATTTTTTCCTATAATTAGCCAATCGTCCATCGCGAAAGTGTTGCACCTAAACTGCTGCTCCTATCACCCAGTCCTCTGTCAACGACTTATTTTTAAGATTTACCAATGTCATGCTCTCCTCGGATTATCCCTCTGCTCCACTACGCTCTATTTTTACTTGGCGCCCATCGGCAAGTGAAACCAATTAATCGCATGGGGAAAAGAGAAGTCGAACGAGAAAAAAATATATATATTCTTTTAATTCCCCAGAACTAAACATAGCATAACTTAAACCAGACTAACTCAACCCTGTTTAACTTAACCCAACCAAATCTAACCAAACCTAACCTAATTATAAGTCTGCCTGATTTAGCACGACTTAAAAAGTCTTAACCCTACCTCAACGAAACCTAACTTAACCTTAATATAACCTAATATAACCTCTTTAACTCAACTCAATATAGCCTAAGCAAATCTAACCTAGCCAACCTAATCTTACAGGAGCTGCCAAGGGTAGGCCATGAATGGTCTTTTGCAGTCTCCTTCTTTCTAAAGTTCTTATGTTCTAACCTAGCTTAACCTAGCCCTAAATCAGCCTGCCCAAACCTAGCCTACTTAACGTAACACTAGCTCTAACCTAACTAACTGAACCTTAAACTAACCTAACCCAACCCAAGCTAATCTAATCATTTATCCAGGTTCATCGAATGCCTGTGTCTGTCAACATTTCCCAATCACTTTATTAAATTTACACTGCGGTGATCTTTTCCATTTTGCGCCCTTTTGACTTGTACTCAGGCGAATTTTGACTTGTACTCAGGCAAATTTTGACTTGTAATCAGGTGAATTTTGTCAGAGCAAAAATGAGATTTTCTTCAGTTAAATTAGGAATCTATATTTTGCTAAATATTCCATTTATTTCTAGGTTAAGAGGAAATGGACAAAAATCTAACAATAGGGTTTTGTTGAATTTACAGAATAAATAGAAAATGAATTGGTTTGAAAAATTTAGACCATAAATTGACTTTAATTAAATCTCAGATTATAATACAAATAAAAGACTAAAGCGCTTTTCATTAATAGAATTTTTGAGTTAAATAATATTAAAAAAAATAAAATTTATAATATATTTTAGAAAAAAATCTTGTATATAATTTAAAAGAATGTTTGGTAGGGATTAAAATTAATTGTAGGTTCTTAAATAAAGGGGTTTAAACGTGGGGTTTTAAGTGTGGGTTCTTTATTATAGGATATTAATGTTAGAATCCACGTCAGGTTAGTTGCAATAGAACTTCCACTTCCTAGCTGCCCCATAGGCCGCTAGCGCAAGGGTGGTGCTAGAAAATCCCCGCAGCATGACACAGCCTCCCTCCACTAACCTGGTCCCCCAGGACAACCTGACAGAGGGCTTGACAGGGACCTAGAGCACAGGCTGTAGGATCGAAACCATGCTCCCTTAATCTCCCGAGCGGTCGGAGGAAGCAGGGATGTTATCTGTAGCATAATGTTGGGATCTTAATGATACGGTATTAAATGTCGGCTCTTGAATGTGAGTTCTAAAATTTGAGGTCTTTAGTGCGGTGTCTCCATTGTGCGGTCTTATTTGCGGTCTCTTAGGTATGAGCTTTTAAATATGGGTTCTAGAACTGTGAGGGTTAAATGTCGAGCTTTAAATGTGGGTTCTAAATTTGGATTCTTTAATGTTAGGTCTTAAATATGGGTTCGTAAGAATAAGTTTTTAATGTAAGTTCTTTAAATGTAGGTTCTTAATTGTACGTTTATAAATGGGTTAACCAAAATTAGGCTTTAAGATGCGAACAAATTGTCATTCTGTTATTAAATTAAACTTAGAAATTGAATCCCAATTTAAAACTAACAAAATGGCAAATTGCATTCACAAATAAATTGCCAATTACTAAATAAACTGAGTAAAGGAGGAAATTAGCAAGAAGGTGTGGTAAATGTAGGTTCTTAATAGTATGTGTGTGGTTGTACACCCGTGTGCGGTTGACTTGAATTAAAGAACCCGGAAAATTTGTATTATTTTCTGGAGAGGCGACAACTAACAAAGGCGTATCCACGGGAGTTGATTCAAATATGATAAAGGCAAAGGGAAGGGAACTAATTGTTTATTAGAAAGGAAGGGGGGGGGGACTTCTAGGTTGCCTGGAAATAGAGATGGGACGCAACTCTCCTCTACCTAAGCACTCCGATACATCTTGCCTGAAAGAGCCCCTTCAAAGAGGGGTCTCTAGGAGTGAAATATGGAGGTCGGAGATCCGTCGTCAGAAATAAGGCCCAAATCTTGCTGCGTGATCAATTAGGCGTCACGAAAGCGGCTTAAGCAGGTCATGAAGAGGCCCCACGCCTCTCTATGGAGCCTACCCCGCCTCACATACCCCGTCACGAGTAGGCCTTTAATAAAGACAAGAATAATAATATACGGGATAATGAATAAAATTGCATCACACACGCCATAAAATTGGAGGCTACTCAGAACTGAGGTAACAAATAAGGGGACAATGAAGAATGTAAAAGAGGGCTGGTGCAAAACCAAGACCTTGAAAGAAACCACACGACAAACCATTTTATTATTTGTACAAGGAAGATGAAATGCCCAGAATAAAATATGAATGCATGAAAGAAGTATGTAGTGAGTGAGAAATTGATCTGCTACATTGATTGTTTGGGGAAAGGAAGATGAATAAATGATTTTTAAAGGTAAAAAAAAATAATTAGCAAGAGAGCTAAAGGGAGTTTATTGTCAATAAAAAATCGGGATATGTGTGTGAAAGAGAGAGAGAGAGAGAGAGAGAGAGGGAGGGAGGGAGAGAGAGTCACGCATACCACGAAGAGAAATAGAAAACAAAGAGACGAATACCGGACAGGGGGCGTCAACCCTGGGCGTGGCTTAACTTGTGGACCATTGAAGCTGTCCCTCCCTTTCTTCCTGAAGACACGAATTATTTTGCATACTATTTTTTTGTTTAAATTAGCTTCAGTTAGGTTAGGTTGTGTATGTAGATTTTTGTTTGGAATGGATTTGTGATAGAGTGAAGCTCAGCGCATTCAAATCAAGCGTCGATCCTGCGAGAGCCCTGTCGCGACCGCCCCCATGCCACAAAGAATGGTGCCAAAAGTCTAAGGAGAATTGATTACAAATTTGGTAGGAGGATTGTTACTAGAGACAATGGAAGAGTTAGTGCCAAATATGGTGCAAAAATTAGTGATAGAAGTACCAATATAAATGGTGGTACGAGTGCCAGGAAAATTTGTTCTTTAAAAAATTCCTTTATGACATCAGGTCTCTACGTGTTCAGGGCAAGGTCTCTACCTCTTGATGGTAAGGTCTCTACCTCTTCATGGTAAGGTCTCTACGTGTTCATGGCAAGGTCTCTACCTCTTCATGGCAACGTCTCTACCTCTTCATGGTAAGGTCTCTACCTATTCATGGTAAGGTCTCTCTCTACCTATTCTTGGCTTGAATAAGTTTCGAAAACTTATTCATGCCAAGTTTTTTAAACTTCCCGACTATTTCGCTGTTATTTTGTCATTTTTCATAATCAAGATAACCTCATCCTTAAATTAGGTTCAAATAAGGAAATCATCTTTACTCACCAACCGTAAGGATGACGTCACAAAGATGATGGACATGCTTAGCGATTCAACAAAATTTGGGACTTCTAACGAGGAACCTGAAAAAATGGCCATTAGACTTGATCATAAATATGTTTCTAAGGAAACTTAAGACATAAAACTTCATAGAAGAATCAACATACGATAATCTCTCTCATAATTTACTTATTTTAGAAGGCTTAAACCCTCTTTTACCCTTTGCTGGCTCTAAGCAGGGGCGAAAACGATAGGCGGGTGGGAGATTTAAAAAGAGGTGTAAAAGACGGCCCGAGAGAGAAAGAGAGAGAGAGAGAGAGAGAGAGAGAGAGAGAGAGAGAGAGAGAGAGAGAGAGAGAGAGAGAGAGAGAGAGCGCGCACTCACCAGTGTGTCTCGGGTCATGGTACTAGGGTCAGGAGGGCGTGCAAGTATTCCAGGTTTGAGATTAGTTCTTGAGATTTATTCTTAAGATTTGTTTTGAGAGTAGTTCTTGAGATTTGTTCTCGGGATTTTTCTTGAGATTTGTTTTAGAAACTTGTTCGTGAAATTTGTTATTGAGATTAGTTCATGCGATATGTACTTAGATTTTTTAGATTAGTTCTTGAGCTTTGTTCTTCGTTAGATTTTTCTTAAGATTTGTTTTTAGAGTAGTTTTTGAGATTTGTTCTTGATATATGTTTTTAGAGTAGTTCTTGTGATTTTTTCATGAGATTTGTTCTTCTTTAGATTTATTCTTGAGATTTGCTTTGAGATTACTTCTTGAGATTAGTTTTTGTGATAAGTTCTGAGATTTTTTCCTGATTTTTTAAATTATTCTTGAGATTTGTTCTTTAGCTTTGTTATTGAGATTATTTCTTGAAATTTGTTGTTGAGATTTGTTCCTGAGTTTGTTTTAAGGAGATTTGTTTCTAGATCATTTTTTAGATTTGCTCTTTCTTTAGATTAGTTCCTTGATATTTGTGCTTTAGCTCTGTTCTTGAGATTATTTCTTGAAATTTGTTGTTGAGATTTGTTCCTGAGTTTGTTTTTAGGAGATTTGTTGTGAGATCATTTTTTAGATTTGCTCTTTCTTAAGATTAATTCTTGATATTTGTTATTATGATTTGGTTTTGGTTTTTTATTATTTCGTGAGATTTGTTATTGATATTTGTTTTGAGATTTTTTAAAATAGACCTTGAGACAGGTTACTTATATTTGTTCTTGAGATTTGTTTTTATATTTGTTTGTGAGATTTGATTAATTTTGAGATTAGTTCTGAGATTTTATCCCGAGATGTTTTAGATTAGTTCTTGAGATTTCTATTTGAAATTATTTCTTTCGATTTGTTCTTGATATTTTTTAAGATTAGTTTTGGAAATTTATCCCTGAGATGAATTAAGATTTGTTTTGATATTAGTTCTTGAAATATTTTTTTTTATTAGTTTTGTGCGTGGGATTAGTTTTGAGATTTTTCTTGACATTTATTCATGATAATTTGTTCTTGAGAATAGTTTTCAGATTTTTCTTGACGTTTCTTCATGATATTTTGTTCCTGAGATTTATTTTTTAGATTTGTTATTGAGATTTATTTTTCGATTAGTTCTTGATATTTCTTCTTGACATTTATTATTGAGATTTATTTTTATTAGCTCTTGAAATTTGTTCTTAATATTTGATTTGGTGATTTGTTTTTTAATTACTTATAGAAATTTATTTGTGAGAATAGTTCCTGACATTTGTTTTTGCGATTTACTTTTGAGATTATTTGTTTAGATTTCTTCTTTAGATTTGTTCTGAATTCTGTTCTAGAAATTATTTCTTGAGATTTGTTCTTGATATTTGTTTTGTCTTTAATTAATGACATTTGTTCTTGATATTATTTCTGAGTTTTATTTTCGAGGTCTATTTTTGAAATTAGTTCTTGAGATTTGTTTTTGAGATTTGTTCTTGATATTTGTTTTCAGATTAGCTCTAAGATTTGTTCCCGAAATTTGTATTTTAGATCGATTGTTGAGATTTGTTCTTGAGATTTCTTTTGTGATAATTCCTTTGATCTTGGTTTTGAGATTCGTTCTTTAGTTTTGTTTTGATATTAGTTCTTGAGATTTGTTCTTGGAACTAGTTCTTGAGAATTGTTCGTGAGATTTCTTTTAGAGATTTCTTTTAAGATTAGTTCTTGAGATTTATTTGTGGTATATTGTTCTTTAGACTTTTTTAAACTTGTTTTTGAGATTTATTTTTGAGATTTATTCTTGAGATTTCCTTCTGTGATTATTTTTTTGAGATTTTCTGCGTGATCTTTGTTTTGAGATTTTTTTCTTGAGATTTATTGCTGGGTTTCATCAGTGAGTCGTATCCCACCATCTAGAATAGAGCCTCCTATCTGGTCCTCTGCTACAGCATCTCATCTTAAGCTACTGTACAGGAGTCTGAGAGCTTAGAAATTTTTAATTCTTGATCTTGAGGTTCACTCGTGGCACCGCCGCTCTGTGAGTTCACTGTGTATCCTATATAAGATACACTATGATTCTAGCCATCCACTGTACAGTAAATTTCCTGATCCTTTTCGTCCAGCTCGGTTAACTAGAAATGCCAACAATGTAAATTGCTAAGCTTTCACGGTTGGGAGTTGTCACTCATCTCAGTACACTAGATGCTTTATTCTAGCCGCTACCAGGTTATGGAATGAACTCCTAGTCCTGTCTTTGAATCACATGAACTTCAAAAGTTGAAAACTGATGCACATTCTTTCCTGCTGAGGCGTTAAGTTGTGTGTGTCTTTCTCCGGTCTCCTTCTCTTTTCCTCTATTTTCTCTTCTGAGACTGTCTTATCTGATGGTGCTTTAGGGATTATAGCATTCTGCTCTACCATTAAGGGTTTGTAGTCTGTCATATAATAATAACTACAACGCTCTCCAATTATTTCCAAAGGTACAGATTTCAGATTGTACGAAGGTATGCAAGACCAAATAAAGGCCCAGTTAATTGTGTGAACGAGTGTTTGAGAGCAAATTTTGTGAATGGGGATGATATGGCTGCATCACGGGTGGTTATGAGGCAGCCTGCTTGGGGTCTTCTTCTTGGAAGTGAACCCTGACAAGACTGGGCGCATATCCCCCATCGCTCTGAGGGAGTAATGTTGGGTGGGAAAAAGATAGGGGAGTCAGGCATTTTGTATTCGCCCTGATGCGAGCTTACCCCATTCTGTGGGAAGCTGTGGAAGTGAAAGCCGATTCAGGAATGAGGGCTTTCCTATGAGGGCCCATAAACGAAGAATAATATTAGCTATAACTATGCATAATGTGTTCGAGGGTTGGAAAAATAATTACTTTTGTTTATTCTGGTTTCGCTACCACTATTTTTTAAAAAGAGCACAAATTTATTTAAAATGAGCACTAATTTCCAGATGAACTCATTAAACGACTGACAGGGCTGTACTTGAAGGCCTTTTACCCTTAATCCCCCCTTCACTCTCAAGTAAAGATTTCCTCGTTAGTTATAGCTTTATGATTTCTGTCCTCTGCATTTTTCATGTCAGCTTTTAAAGAATTTAACATTTGGCGCATATATGTAAATGTTATTTATCTACTGATCATCTTGAGGGACAAGAGGCAAGGCAAGTCTCACTTGAAAGGCATGGAACAAGGCAAATCCCATTTGAAAAGCATGGGATAAGGCAAATCTCATTTTAAGGGCACGAGACAAGGCAAGTCCCATTTGAAGAGCAAGAGACAGGACATTTCTCACTTGAGGGGCAATAGAAAAGGCAAGTCCCACTTGAAGGGCAAGAAACAAGGTAGTCCAAGTCCCACTTGAAAGGCAAGAAACAAGGTAGTCTAAGTCCCACTTGAAAGGCAAGAAACAAGGTAGTCCAAGTCCCACTTGAAAGGCAAGAAACAAGGTAGTCCACGTCCCACTTGAACTCTATCCACCTTCTTACTTACCAAACTAGCTCTCTACCCATCTACTAATTTAATTTACCTACTTATCAGTTTATCTACCCGTCTCTTCGTCTAAATATCTTCCAATTTACTCATCTACCAGTCTTTCATCTTATCTACTCTTCCGGTTGGTTATATTATTACTCACATACTATAGTACCTATCTACTCATCTCTATATCTACTAAACTACCAATTCAGCTCTGTCGTTTGTTTGGATGGAGCTCAAATTTCACGGCAATAATTGCCTACAGAAACAGAAAATCCTAAAAAGAAATCAGTCTTGATCAAGTATATTTAGGCATTATGATTTAATAACGGTAAAGACCATCAGACGCATCGCTGTTAGACAATGGGTTGTTGAATAGGGTGTTAACTATGAGGTAATTAAAGCTAGGTGGAGGGTTACGCAACTCGAGATTACACAAGAAACCTAAATCATTTTCCACGTGGATCCTGTTATAATTTGCCCACTCTAATTATGATTAATCTTTTCGAGGGTTATCATAACTTATGTGCAGAATCTTACCCCTTTTTACGACGAATTGACCATCTTTCCGACCATCTGACTAACATATGCAAGTCTAGTACCAGAACAGATCCCTGAGAAGCGCCGCTAGAAACCAGTGTCCATGATGAATTATTTCTATTGACTATGACTCTGACTATTGTTTTACAACTAGTCTTCGATTAACTTTAGTACGATGTCTCCTATTACATGCGCTTTTAGCTAAAACAAGTCTTTTATTTGAAATGGTGTCAAATGCCTTCTAGAAAGAGTTAGAAAATGCATCTACAGCTTTATTGGGAACAAACGTTGTGATTATTTCGTGAAAAAATCGAGAAAATTTATGATGGATAAACGTCCGCGTCGAAACTCGTGCTGAAAGTCATTTAAGTTATTAATCTTAAGATGCTCCACGATCTCATCTCTAGCAACGTACTCGAATACTATACCGACGACCAAAATAAAGATTTGGACTGAAAAAACCAGGATGTCTTTATGGCTTTAGGAAAATAGCGTTACATTTACCTCTTTGAACTCCTTAGGATTTATTCCCTTCCCATTGGATCTTTGAAAATTGTAAAAATTGGCTTTAACAGTTTGATTCCTAATTCTTTAAAGTGGATTTGGAAAGATTCTTATCGGGACTCGTTGCTTTGTATTTTTATTTAATTATAGAAACTAATTTCATTTTCTAATATAAATATTTGACTGTTTACGACAAAATTGATTTCTTCATTTAAGTTATTTGTATTTTAGACGGGAAAAACATTCACAAAATGTTCATTTAATGTCTTCACTTCATGGCTGGGATCGTCATCAAGGACACTCGGCATCCTAAGGGGGCCCGATGCACTCTTTAATTGACTTACAGTTATTTTTATATCTATAAGATCACTTTGTCTCTTGTTTTGAGAACTACGCCAGTTCTTATCAATAAGTATTTAAGTGTTTGGACTTGACGTGTTTATCGGTGAAAGCATTTTAGGGTGGGGCTTTTCTTTGAACTGAAATAGGTTACAGGATGTGGGACCAAGAGTTAGTAGTGACTGGTTATGGGTTGGAATGACCAGAGATTGGTTTGGTAGATGGCTCCAGACAGGGAGCAACAACTAATGAGGCGCTGCGTCTAGTCGGGGGGTACTCTCAGACAGTCCTGCCATTACCCACGAAGCCAATTCCAACACCGCTGTCTCTTCCTCTCTTTGCACACATCACATCACTCTTTCATCCGGTAACCTCCCGAAGGGTTTTTCTATCTACGCTCCCTTGACACGTGACGGTTGACCAAATCCTTGAACCACGAAGAGGTTCCTGCTCACTTGGGGCCAAACTTCCCTCTCCTTTACGAAGTCCGAGGAGCCTTTGTGTTTAATAACCATTATCATTCTGATCTTTATGTGAATTGCACTATCCGTAGCTCATCCATGATTCAAAAGAGAAGCGAGATCATATTAAAGGAATTTTGACGGGCCCTTGTGGCTATTTATCAGCCCAGGAGTAAAAAGGGGGGAGGATTTGAGGAAATACCCTCCTCCTTGAGGGATCACCCACCAATCTCGGGATTCTCCTGACCGAGGTGATGCCTCATTTTACCGCCTCGTTATCGCCATAGGAAAGATATGCTATGCTCTCCGACCACATAGAAGCACCCTGTTCCCACCCACACGCATGACTCTCTACATTATTCCTCCATTAGAACTAATGTATCTTTCAACCTTTAAATAGTGGCGTGGCGAAACATTCTAATTAACATTTTCATACAATTTTTGTCTACAAACTGAGTCAGACGTTAATGGAAGGTAAAGTGAGCCTCGGCTGAACACAGAATAAAACCAACGAGGGTAGCCTGGGAAAAAAATACCCCGTGCCACTATTAAAAGACGGCAAGTTTCATGTCATTATTTTAAAGATGTGCAAGTTTCATGTCATTTTTTAAAGATGTTCAAGTTTCATGTCAATTTTTAAAGATGAACAGGGTTATGTCTATATTTTAAAGACGTAAAAGTATCATGTCAATATTTTAAAGATGTGAAAATTTCATGTTAATATTTTAAAGATGTTCAATTTTCATGTTAATATTTTTAAAAATGTTCAAGTTAGAAATGTAGAAGTTTCATGTCAATAATTTACAGATCTGCAGGTTTTGTATCAATATCTTAAAGGTGTCGAAGTTTCATGTCAATATTTTAAAGGTGTGTGAATTTCTTTTCACTATTTTAGAGATGTGCAAGTATCATTTCAATTTTTAAAGATGGGTAAGTTTCATGTCAATATTTTAGAGATGGGCAAGTTTCATGTCAATATTTTAAAATGTGCAAATCTCATGTCAATATGTTAAAGATATTGAAGTTTCACGACAATATTTTAAAGATGTGCAAGTTTAGTGTCAATGTTTTAAATTTGTGCATATTTCATGTCAATTTCATATTTATGTGCAAGTTTTATGTCAAAACTTTAGATATGTGCAAGTATCATGTGAATTTTTAAAGATGTACACGTTTTATTTGAATATTTTAAGGATGTGTAGGTATCATGCCATTTTATAAAGATCTGGAAGTTTTTTGTCATATTTTAAAGACAGACAAGTTTCATGTAAATAATTTAGAGATGTGCATATTTCATGTCAATATTTTAAAGATGTGCAAGTTTTATGTCAATAATTTAGAAATGTGCAAATTTCATTTCAATATTTTAAATATGATTAGTTGAAAAGTGGCAACATTTTGAGGGTTCCAAGTTTGATCAAGATTTAATAGCATTCCCGCAATTCCTTCTTTTTCTGAGCTTTATCATCTTGTTTACTAATCCTGAACATTTAGCCCCACTTCCAATTCAACACCGTAGGCATATTTTAAATCCATTAAATCACACTAGTTTGAAAGCCAAATTTATGAGGTTAGCGCCCTTTTCTTCACATGCTTATTCGAAAAGAGGAGAAACTAAAGAAAATTAATATAGGACGAATCTCTCTCCACTAATTTTCTAAAAGCTGCTTAAATACGAGTATGTAGCCTTGATTCAAAATGGAATATTTAGGTTTTCAAAATTTATATGAGAAATATTTCGGGTGCTGGCATAAATACTTGCCATATATTATATTTACAAATGTGTTTCAATTATTGCTATGAAGAATGCCATAAACATTTGCCATAATGACTCGAATAATACGTTTTTCTCGGATTCTTTGTTTTTCTTTAATTTTAGATAATTCTCTTTTTTTTCTCTTTTGTGCACATGCAAGAGGCTTTGGCTTTTTTGAGTGTCTTAAGTAATTTCGGGAGAGTTGCGTATCCTCATAAGTTTTTAGCAGTGTAAGTAGTGTACTGGTGCTGTGTAAATTTCATTCATATTGACCCACCTCCTAACTTCACCTTTTTACACTTTTCAAAAACTTCGTGAGGGAGATGCCCTCGTTGGTCTAATATAACGGGTTCTATTTCATAAATGAATGTTTCTTTATCTTCTCTCAACCTATGCTTTTCTCTTCGTCTCTATTGTTTTTATATTTTTCAGTAAGCTTTTCATTGTTTCAAGAGGGTATTTTGTGTCTTTCTCTTCCTTTAGTGTTTCGTCTCTCTACATTTGTTTTATTTGTCACTGTATTCGTATTTATTTACTGCGGGAGTCGTTTAATCTCTTCTTGAATCGGAAGGATGCACGTTAACTGAGGCCAAAAGCTCAGAAGAAGAAGAAGAACAACAACAACAACAAAAGAAAAAGATAGAAAGGAAAAAAACGAAAAGGAACAGAGAAAGAAACGGATAAGAAGAAATGGGAAGAATGAACAGAAGAATAAAGGTGATCTTAAAGGAATAAAATAATAGCGAATGAGTTCTGTTGACCGAGTACTTAAAGAACTCCAACTTGCGTTTTTTTCTCTTTGTGGTCCAAATATAAATGAAGGTGTTATAAAATTAAAATCACTTAGAACCTGATTTCCGCAGGCTGGGTTCACAAAAAAGTGAAACAGTATTTAGAAAATGGAACGAATAAACAAGAGAAAACCCCCCTAAAGTAAACAACCAAACAGATGCTGCTCAGGTAATCAAATTTACCGACAAAGCTCTCGTAATCCTATTATTTCTCCAGAGGGAAGAAACGGAGACGTTTTGTTATTTTCGGCTTCTCAGGCCGCCACAAATACGCGGGATCCTAGAATAAGGCATAGGGCTTCTTAAGTTCTCTTTCGTTGTTTTATAAGAGCAACAGTCGAATTTTAGTACCAGAAATCGATCTTGAATATCTCAGAATCTTCTGAGTGTTCAAATATACCTTTTCAAACTGTAGAATAACCTTAAATTATCCCCGAAATACCCTATACAAAATTGTAGGTTTCCAACTATATTCGGCCTCACGCGGCGCACAAAGAGGCGGTGTTATCGAACAGGACTTGGAAAATCTCAGTTCTTCTTTCTTCTTATATAAATGCACTAGCCTGACCGTGGTAGAATTGTGGACAGAATGATGGTTCCATGGACGTAGCTTAGAACCTCCCCCTCACGTCATTAAAAGGGCAGACTTCTCCGACCTAATTAATGTATCTTGGATCTGTGAATCACTTTCACCTGTAGTGTACTTATTCTCCATAAAGACTAAAATGCCTAAGGTGAGTTAAGAGTTGGCGCGTTTCCAGGAATTTTTACAGAGAATCAAACATGGGAACTTCACTGTTGCAGTCAAACGCACCGTACGCCTTTAAATAGAGCAGCTGATACAGCTTGTATCTCGCCAAGTTATCAGTACATATGACCACGCATCACTTCGCCATATTCAAGCAGTGATACTTGCATTAGTCTACAACTGCACAAGAGGCTGAATTTTACATTTAGTTCATCTCGCAGCGGATTTGTCTTCATGGAGTCTCCACACTTTGACAGCGAAGTGAAATCATAACTTTTCCCATCATTCCTAAATAACACTTTAACTTACGATATTCCCGTCCCATAAAAGTCACATATTTCAATAATAGATGTTATTGCATTAAACATCCCGACTATTTTAGCAAATCTTGCTACTTCAGTTTCAGTGTTGATTTTCCCAGGAATTCGAGTCCTTGACTGCCTAGAAATAGAATTGTATTTTGCATTTTAATAGGAGTCAATTAAAACACAAGGTTGGAAATTTAAGCCTTGATGAGGCATCATCGTTATTCATAGTAAAGATAATTAAAATTTAAAACCAACCGTAAAAAAATGTCACTCAGGAATTTCTATCATGGAATGGACTTTTCCATCTTGGGAGGGACTTTTCTATCCTGGGAGGGACTTTTCTATCCCGGGATGGACTCGCACAGGAATATTGAGCATATTTTTCGATAACTCCGACCTTGGTGCAAGGCACGACCTTAAAATACAAGAAAGCTCAAGAAAGAAATTCCAAATGGAACAGAACTCGGTTATTCATGTACAGTATTCATAATCTCAAATGGGGTATTCATGTAACTTATTCATAATCTGAAATGGGGCATACATATAACGTATTCGTAATCTCAAAAGGGTCATTCATGTAACGCATTCATAATCCTAAATGGCGTATTCATGTAACGTATTCACAATCCTATATGGGGTATTCATGTAACGTATTCGTAATCTCAAATAGGGTATTCATGTAACTTATTCATAATCTCAAATGGAGTATTCATGTGAAATGGTACTCATGTAGCGTATTCGCAATCTCAAATAGGTTAGGTATACATGTAATCATCATCATCACTTCACTAACTCTATAATTTAAGAAGGGGAATTTTTTTTAATATTCGAATAATAATTTCATCTTAGTTTGGTTATGACTTATGTTTTTTTATCAAAGTTATTTTTAAAACCCAAAGAATTAAAAATGGTCAAGTTCAGAAAATTTATTTTTATATATCTTCTTCTTTAACTATATTTTAGCAACGTGATATTTTGAAAGGTGGAAAATTTAGTTTAGAGTTCCTTTTTAAAATGATTATAATTGGCGAAGTTCATAAAATTTCTAAAAATTTTAACCATGGCTGCTTTTTTTAGATTTTAAAATTTAATCTTCGTAGCGAAGCCTTTGCCTAGTGCATTTATAATCTCAAACGTGGTATTCATGTATTTATAATTCCAAATGGGCCATTCATGTAACGCAATAGTATGTAATCTCAAATATGATAATTATGTAAAGTATTAGTCATCTCAAATAGTGTATTCATGTAATGTATTCGCAATCTCAAATGTGGGTTAATGTAACGTATTCATAATATAAAATGGGGTATTCACATAATAGGGTATTCGTGTAACGTATTCGTATTCTCAAATAGGGTATTCATGTAATGTATTAGAAATCGCAATAGGGTCTTCGTGTAAGATATTCGTAACCTTGAATGTGGTATTCACGTAATCTATTTGTGATCTCGAACGGAATATTCAACTAACTTATTCATAATCTCAAATATGGTATTCATGTAACGTAGTATTAATATCAAATGGGGTATTCATGTAATTTATTCGTAATATCTAATGGAGTATTCATATAACTTATCCGTAGTCTCAAACTGTATATGCATCTAACTTATTAGTAATCT
Organism: Ceratothoa steindachneri; assembly: GCA_963969495.1. NCBI lineage: Eukaryota > Metazoa > Arthropoda > Malacostraca > Isopoda > Cymothoidae > Ceratothoa > Ceratothoa steindachneri. Next base: position 41,215,913 of record OZ018329.1, read on the forward strand.
CAAATGGGTATTCATGTCACCTATTCCTAATCGCAAGGCCGGTATTCCTGTAATATAGTATTGATGTATTGTATTCGTACTCTCAAATATAGTATTCATATAAATTATTTGAAATCTCAAATGGGGTAATCATGTAATATATTTGTATTCTCAAATATTGTATTCACGTAACTTATTCATAATCTCAAGGGGTATTCCTCTAATATGGTTTTCATGTAATGTATTCGTAGTCCTAAATAGGTTATAAATGTAATGTATTCGTGATCTCAAATGGGGTATTCATGTGATGTATTTGTAATCTAACTGGTTATTCATGTAACTTATTCATAATCTCATGGGAGTATTCCTCTAATAGGGTATTCATGTAATGTATTCGTAGTCCCAAATAGGATATAAATGTAATGTATTTGTAATCTCAAATGTGGTATTTATGTAATGTATTTGTAATCTAACTGGTTATTCATGTATCTTATTCATAGTCTCAAATGCGTTATTCATGTAATATGTATTGATGCAACGTATTCGTAATCTCAAATGGGGTATTCATGAAATGTATTTGTAATTTAACTGGTTATTCCTGTATCTTATTCATAGATGGGTTATTCATGTAATATGTATTCATACAACGTATTCGTAATCTCAAATGGGGTATTCATGTAATGTATTTGTAATCTCAAATGTGGTATTCATGTAATGTATTTGTAATCTAATTGGTTATTCATGTATCTTATTCATAGTCTCAAATGCGTTATTCATGTAATATGTATTGATGCAACGTATTCGTTACCTCAAATGGGGTATTCATGTAATGTATTTGTAATCTAACTGGTTATTCATGTATCTTATTCATAGTCTCAAATGGGCTGTTCATGTATCTTATTTATAGTCTCAAATGGGTTATTCCTGTAATATGTATTGATGCAACGTATTCGTAATCTCAAATGGGGTATTCATGTAATGTATTTGTAATCTAACTGGTTATTCATGTATCTTATTCATAGTCTCAAATGGGCTGTTCATGTATCTTATTCATAGTCTCAAATGGGTTATTCATGTAATATGTATTCCTGCAACGTATTCGTAATCTCAAATGGGGTATTCATGTAATGTATTTGTAATCTAACTGGTTATTCATGTATCTTATTCATAGTCTCAAATGGGCTGTTCATGTATCTTATTCATAGTCTCAAATGCGTTATTCATGTAATATGTATTGATGCAACGTATTCGTAATCTCAAATGGGGTATTCATGTAATGTATTTGTAATCTAACTGGTTATTCATGTATCTTATTCATAGTCTCAAATGGGTTATTCATGTATCTTATTCATAGTCTCAAATGGGTTATTCCTGTAATATGTATTCATGCAACGTATTCGTAATCTCAAATAAAATAAGCAACCTTTATTTGCCCACTGTCTTGTAACCAACCATTTGCAGATAAATAATTTAAACTTATTTTTACATTTAATTTTAATGCAATTTATGAATGCTATGACACCTGTAAGCAGGGCAGGAAGAATACCTATACCTTCACCCGCCGCTTGTAAAAGGCGACCATGTCTGGATATGGGCCGTTGACCTGGTAAATCGTGCACCCGAAAGTTTTGTTTCTGAGAGCGAAGGAGGCAATTATCTTAATATCTTACACTCTCCCACCTTCAGTCAGGCCGAGCTAACTGCGTGACGTGTGAACCGAGTGAATGTGGTCAATATGAGGGGTATGTATGCGATGAGGGAAAGAGTAGCAAAGTAGTAAATGTTTAAGAGAGGGAGATGTTTGCACTATGCGAGACAAACATGATTTATTTTAAATTTAGGAGCCTATCTGGCGACTGCCTACTTGGGTCATAAGTCGCCGTACTCACCAGAGCCTCCTACTAGGCTATAGTAATAAATAAATAACGATATATAAATAAATAACAACGATAAAAACAAAGGCTAAAGTTTTTTTAAAAGACCACAAAAAAGGAAAACAAAGCAAAAAGGCATCAAGGAAGCGGGCTTAGGCGTCGGGGGTAAGCCCGCCCCCTCCAAAATGTCGTAAAGTCCACCAGTCGGTGTGTATGTACTCGTCCCGAGAACAAGGGACAAGAGGTATCGACCCCGCCCATCCCGGTACCGGGACAGGGGACGTGCGTGAAGATCACCCAGACTGGGTCATTCAACAAGAATGCACCGAACAGTCTGGGGAACAACGCAGTCGTCGCAGTAAGGTGCAGGCGAGCGCTCCATCAAATGGCGGTGCGTCCCGCGAGTGTGTCCAATTCGGAGACGACAGAAAGCAACCTGAAGCCGGCGCGGCTTTGTGGGGGGTAGGTCCATAGGAACAATCATGGCGCAATGGCACGCAACTTTAAGTTCCCTTCAACCGTCTCCCATCTTTTTTGCCAAGCAACTCGGAGAGATGCCAGTATTTCTGCCATCTAATCAGTTGGAGGAAGAGCAAAACGCTGGTCTTGTCACCCAGTCCTCGCGGACTCGTTGGCGCCCTCATCGCACGCTCATTCCCCGCAATTCGTACATATTCAGGAACCCAGCAGAATAAAATCTCGACATCCACCCGGCTAGCCAAAACCGTGGGGTCACGGATATCGCAAACAAGGGGATGCGGAGATTCCAATAACCGAGAGCACTCAGGGCGCTTTGTGAGTCGCTATAAATCACAATCCGGTCTCTCAACCGGGCATGACGCGTTAACTCCCGTACCGAGCGGTGTATTGCAACCAGATCGGCCGTGAAGAAAGCGCCTAGCAGAACGCCGATGACTTCAAACAGAGGGAATACGGCGTGGAGCCAGCCGTATACACTGGCACGGTTCCAGCGTGACACGAAGTGTGCCCCCAAAAGGCCGAACGTAATACTCCCTGCGCTGAACAAGCTTTGGGAGCAGAGCCCCGGCGACAAATAGTCAAAGGTGGTACCCTCTAGGGTGACGTCCTAGGCAGAACCAGGGGCACCACCAGCCTAAGAGCTATACCTAGCTCTCGAAAGAGTTTCCTAGCCCTAAACCAGTAGGGCTTTGGGTATGACTGGCGTAACTCGGCGGCATAGGCACCGTCGAGATCAGCTGCAAATGCAGTAAGAGCTGTTGACGACTAAGAGAGTCGCCAGGCTGGCGCGTACAGGCATACTATGCACTGTGCATGGCGCAGAGCGAGTGGCATTTCCCCAGCATCGAAAAGTAGGGACTCAATGGCGAAATTGCGGAAGGCAACGGTTGCCAGGCGAAGGCCGATGTGGTGGATCGAGTCAACCTTCTGTAATACACGCTCGGCTGCAGATGTATAAAACACGCATCCCTAGTCAAGCTTCAAACGAACAAAGGATCGATAAAAAAGTAAGGCGGTAGCCCTATCAGCGCCCTAGGTGCTGAACGTCACGGAACAAAAAATGTCAATGGCGCGGGTACAAGAGACCCTAAGGCTGCGAATATAAGCCTCCCAGGTAAGGTGTTGGTCAAATACAAGACCAATGAAACGGTGCAAGTAAACCACTTCCAGGCGAACCCCATTTAGAAACAAATCTTGGTCAGAGTAGAGTTGTAGATTGCGACAAAAGTGCAGGACATTATCCTTGGTCAAGAAAAACAGAAGCCTGTGCTCTTTGGCATAGCAAGAGATACGATTTAATGCCTGATGGAGTTGATGCTCCAGAGTTGGTATCTGGGCCGCACCAAAAGAGATCGAAAGGTCGTTCACGTAGAGCGTAGCGAGAATATCTTCTAGCAGCACCGAGATAATGCCATTAATACTTATAGCAAAAGGTGTGACACTGAGGACACTATCCTGCGGGACACCTTCATCCTACTCCATTGGGCCGGACAATGCTCCCCCCCCCCACCCGTACGCGGAATCGACGATCTCGCACAACTTCAGATATAAAGATTGAGATGCGTCTCATCGCCCCCATCGCGTGGAGAATCTCCATGATACCCTATCGCCATGCAGTACCATAGGCCTTCTCCAAGACGAAGACCACCGTGGGGTTGTGCTGTCTACGAAGGAAGTCCTCGCAGATGGCGTTTTCCAGTCGGAGCAGAGCATCCAAACTGGAATGGAACTTTCAAAAGCCGGACTGCGAAGAAGAAATATGGTTTCCGCTGTCCAGAAAAAAAGGCTAATCTAACATTTACCAATTTCTCCATCAACTTGCATACGCAGCAGGTTAGAGAGATTAGGTGGAAACCGGCCGGGATAGAGTGATCTCTCCCAAGTTTGCGAAAAGCGATCACAGTATGGGAGGATACCCTCTACCCAGATCCTGTTAAATAAATCTAACGAAAGGCCAAGCCTTGCTCACCCAGGTGTCGAAGCATGGCGTACGTGACATTGTCTGGACCAAGGGTGGTGTCAAATCGATAGCGGAATGCAGCTCACTCATAGTAAACCTGTCGTTGAATGGTTCTCCGCCTTCGGAGATAAAGTCCAGTCTGCGGCCTTTGGCCACATCACGACGTGCATTGAATGCTGGCGGAGCAGCATTCCTGCTAGTGAATGCGGAATAAGCGGTTGACAAAGATTTAGCGATGGTTGAATGGAAAGTAGAAAGGGAGTATAATTTTTTTTTTTTTTCAAATCATCATTGGGCATGGTGACCCCTTTTATTACACGGGATGCAAACGCTCATCACCCTACGCAGTAGCCCGCTCTGCTAAGGATGAACACGGAGCCGGCAGAACCGGCTGCCACCATTTAAAGCCACTCCTCACGCCTAGTGACCAGTCAGTACATCGGCATGGCGGCTCCACATTAGGCTCGGCGTAAAAATCGATAGAGATTGAAAGGGGATGTGAGGAAGGTGTGGGTGAGGATGAAGCAGGTTGTTAAAAGTCTACCACCCCAGACCGGAGCTCAGGGGTGAGGTAACGATGTCCCCTCCCCCTTCAGCCGCGATCTCGAATGGCTGTGTGAGAGTAAGCTGGTCGGCGTCTATTCTGTGAAAATTATAGGCCGACCAGTGAAAATCGTGGGAGAGGTTGTATGGAAAGTGAAGAAGTAGGGTAAAAACACAGGCTGTCAGAAAGGAGAAATAAAATAAAATAGAGGAAAAAATACTAAACAAAAAAAGAAAAAACCCAAATTAAAAAAGCAAAAGCAAGAAGAAGGAAACACGCTCTGGCGTCGGGGGAAAGTGGCCGCCTCTCCCCCTCGAGGGAGAGTGCGACCAATGCCAAAGAGTGTCAAATAAAATGGAGGAAAGGAGGCCAGCCTTATCAAAGAAGTCAAATAATCAACAAGTGTATGGGCACGATATCTTACCGAGTACAAGGGACAAGCAGTAGTGATCCCGCTGGTCCCGGTACCGGGATGGGTAACGTGCGCAAAGACTACCCAGACTGGGTCATTCAACGAGAATGTGCGCAGGCGAGCGCTCTAGCAAATGGCGGTGCGTCTCGTGAGTGCGTCCAATTCGGAGATGACGGAAAACGAAGTGAAGGCTTCGCGGCATTGCGGGGTAGGTCTGTGGGAACAGTCGAGGCGTGATAGCGCGCAACTTTAAGTTCCCCTCGGACATCTCCCATCTTCTTTGCCAGATAGCCGAAAGTATTAGAAGATAAGGCAATATAGGGATGGGAGGCTGCTGGAATTGTAAAAGAAAGGCGAAATTGAATGTTGAATTGACGATATTAAGCGTGTAGTGGAGTGCAAAATGGAGACGTACTCACAAATGATGATAGTGTTGATTATAATATAAGATAGGTTCGGATGAATGCATGCGAGATGTAAAGAAAAGAGAACTGAATATTCATAGTAAGCAACCAGTAAGTGAAGGATTTGGTCGGAAGAAGAGAGAGGATCCAGATGGGAACAGTAATTTCTTCTGTAAGGAAGTGAGAAATATGAAAAACCTAGTGAAAAATAACTATGTGAACTTCACTGATAATGGCAGAGAAGCCCGGAGAAAAGAGTAGCTCAAAACTAAATGGCGAAAGTACTTTAGTGTGAGTATAGATAATGAGGTTAATCTGGAAATGATTGGCTTCGCGAGTGTATACCAAGTGTTTTACCAGGGTACGGTAGCATTAAATAGCCAAGAGGATGTTAAACTGTGAGAAGTCTGAAAATGCGAAGTAGACCGGAGTGGATGGTATAGTCGCTGAAATACTGAAAGATTGTGGTGATCGTGTTATGGAATGGCTAGGGCGATTTTTGTGTTAGTGGATTATTGGGGAGACAGAGTGAGTGTAGAAATTTTCTAGCGGTGCGAGTGGTCGCGAATAGGATGATGTCAAATACATACTATTGAAGACCTTAGAAAACTTCGGTCTTCACAAAGCCCACACTGGTTTGCGGTTAGAGGACTGAAAACTTCAGTTAAACTTTGATACACCATGAGTCTATACCCCACCGTATTCCTCCAGGTCTTGGGCCCCGAGAAACTACGTTCATACAATTTCCCCGGTGGACAGTAAATCCAGAATGGCTTGTTATAATGACAGCCAAATTAACAAGGTATAAAGAACTTATTATGGAATTCCACGATTTAAATGGAGATTATAGTACTTACCTAAATTTGCCATATAAATAATAATAATTGAAGCATAACTCACTATCGGCTCTGAGTATTAGAAACCGAATTTTTAGTTTGTTAACTACGCAAAGGATCTACTTATATACAAAATTTGGAGGTTGTATTACTTTAAAAAACTCTAACTTACGAACTAAACAGAGCCTCAAAGGACCAGTAACATCAAAAAGGCAAAACACACAAACAAAACTGTTTAAATGGTTATAGGGATAATATAAAATGCTGAAGTTAGGAGGATTTCCATCAACTAAAACTCTCAAGTAAAATTTGCTAAATAGATGAAATCTCTCAGAAGTTCAATAGCTTCTTACTGAATCGAGAGAAATTTGGAGCAAAGGAGACATTATCACCTCATGGATAGCGACTACTGAACATGTTCCTCAAATAGGGACAAAAGATATTAAATGGAAATCAACTTAGTTCGATTAATAAATCTTACTACGAGTATAAGATATATGTATATCAAACATGCATAATACGATCATAAATATAATTCTTCGTAACTAAATTAATAATGTATAAACGAGAGAGGTCAGGCGCATAAACAATATTGAGGAGCAAAGACCTAAATAGACCACAACTCCGAAACGTGGACTGATGAAGTTGGTTTTAATGACAACACGAGCTGACTAAAACGATAGAATGAAGGCATAAGGGTACGTTAGTAAATTAAATTGTAATTATGCCACAAATATATCACAACATATAAGTAGAATATTCCCTAGATAATATTTAAGGGATTGTTTGCATTCAATGGTCAGAAAATGTTTACTCGACTTTTAGATTGCAACCCAGAGTACCGAACAAATAAGTGGACCAAGTTGCGGGACTTTAGAAGAAAATGGTCAACGCAAAACAACCATTCCCACTAAATTTTGAACTTAAACCTTGAACTTTTTGTCCAAGTAAAATTCACGAACTGAAAACATTACGAACTTTGCGATACAAGTTTAGTAGATACCTGTAAGTTTCGATCACAAATTACAAAAAAAGGAGGCCTCAAACCAGAAGTAAGTTTAGAGCTTCTAATTCGAATCAGTCGGGTTTGTTAAGATAAAATGAAATTTCTGAAGTACAGGTATGTCTGCACTGAAAGAAGTACCATAACTTCAAAGAGAGAATTACTTGGGTCGGGGACAGTCCGAAAGCCTGAAAATCGTTATCAAGGGCTAAGAACTATCACCGCGTAACTTTGTTCTAAAAGTGCTGCCAGGATTACAAAACTGAAAATGATGGAAGGAAACTATCTTAATTAAATTGAATCCAGAATATAAGAATGAACCTGTGAAGAGGAGTAGCCGAAAATGGGTTTCGTAGTTTTCACTACTTGTAATTTACACAAAAGGGGTCCAATCCCTTTTTCATACATACATAAGTGAGTCAAAAAGTTCTCAGAAAAATGTTATAATTTCAAAATGCGCAATATTTTATAGGGTAATTCATGTTCGAACATGTCTTTGATGCTTCTCGAATATCGGAAATGTGTACATACGGTGTGCATCTTTTAACGGTGTCGTTTCACCCTTTAAAATGACGAATTTTGAAATAAGAGCAAACATTAAATTCCTAACTAAACTTGATTGGAAGCCTGTTAGAATGATTGAAGCTTTACAATAGGTTTATGGGGACCCTAAACCATGTAGGGAAGTGGTTTACGATTGGTTTAAGCGTTTCAGGGAAGGCAAAGAAAAACTCGAAGATGATCCACGGAAAGGGAGACACTCCATCTCAAAAAATGAAGAAAACATCACGCTTGTGCAGAATCTAGTTGAAGAAGATAGAAGAGTGAGTATTAACGAAGTTGCCGATAAGGTGAGAGTCTCACATGGTTCAGCATTTGCACTTCTCAATGAGGATTTTGGTTTGAGCAAGCTTTCAGCGCACTGGGTCCCTAAAGCGCTGCGCAAAGACCAACTGAATCAAAGGGCTGACCTTTCTCTAGCAATTTCGACCCAAAATGAAGCACTCGAAGACCATTTTTAAGCGTTTCGTCACTGGAGATGAAACTTGGATCCACCAGTTTGATCCAGAAAATAAAATTCAATCAAAAGAGTGGCACCCGAAGGGAACTGCTGGACCTGTTAAATTCAAAACAGAAAGGCCTGTTAAGAAGGTTTATGGCCACATATTTTTAGATTCAAATGGAAATAGAAGGACGGAAAACTGTTACCTCCAGCTATTATGAAGGTGTTTTAAAGAAGCTGAAGTCCGCCATGGCTGTCAAGGCTATGCTACGCGAACTTCGATGGAAAACTCTTACACATCCCCCTCATAGCCTTGATCTACCGCCCACCGACTTTTTTATGTTCCTAAAATTAAAACAACACCATAAAGGCACCCGATTCCAGTCATTAGATGAAGCATAAAAGAAGGTTATTGCTTGGTATGATAGACAACTCCAGCAATTCTGCAAGGAAGGAATTTACCGGTGGAAACATAGATTGGAAAAGTGTATAGACAATAATGGAGCTTATGCAGACAAATGATTATGTTCTGTTAAAAAATAAATTTTTTATGACATTTGTCTGAGAACTTTTTGACTCCCCCTCGTATACGCCCTTTGCTCTTAATCAAATCTACCCATGCCCAAAACAAAAGGGTTAGCGTTTGCCGTTACTAAATATAAAGAAAGAAAACCTTGACAAAATCACCTTGGGCATTCGCCCAAAATGCAATTTCTCAATTATCAATTACCGCATTGAACATATATTCGTTAATATCGGTTGTTTTCATTTTTTTTTGCAATCACATGATGAACAATACGGATTATCATATAGCTTGTCATTGGCTGTATAGTAGATATATATTTAAGGATCCAGCAAAAATGCAAACTTTTCCATTTTTATTTATATCAAAATCAGCCACGATAAATGCAAAATATTCAATACAACAATAATAATACATATTAATCAGTGATCACTTTATGTTTGCTCTGGTTCCTCAGTGCGAGTGTTGAGTTTGCATTGTCTATGCAATTTATTCCATTTGGGGCTTGGTCATAGAAAGGGATACATGGACGTCAGATGACACGTTGAGTCTGTTACGTTTCTTGGTCTTCATTTCAAGGGCAGTAGAGAAAGCATGCTCGCAGAGATAAGGGGTGGAAAATCCTATGGGAATTTGTTTTGCTCAAGAGGATAATGTTGGTATATCCTGCAAATGAGAAATGCAGAAGGTGTCTAGACCATCCTTGGCCTCAAAAATTAGTTTCAATGCATTATTTGTCCTGAGTGAGATAAATTCTTCTTCTTCTGGATAGTCTTCATCAGGAATGATATCTTTAATCACATCAAAAGGATTTCTTACTATTCACTGTTGTTACTATTCAAATCTGAAAAGTACTTCTGCAAGCTTTCCAAGGGGCCTATCAAGTGATCTCTTCTGTCTTCATGTGGTTGAGGATATCTTCAGAATTCAGCTTATCAAGAAAGACATCCAATGTAGGAAATTGGGCAAAAGTTCCCTTTCCAGCACGTCTGATCCATAGTTGCAATTTCCCATAAAAGGAAGCAATGTTTCCCTGAAGTTCCAGTAAAGTGGTCTGTCTTCCTTGAAGTTTTAAATTACCTGTATTCCCCTCTCAAATGATATCAGTTAGGTAGCACAAACGTGTGACCCATAATTCATCATCAAACAGACTCGCGAGGGATGATCCTTTCTTTAGCAGAAATATATGAAGTAATTCACGGAGCTCAGCAACACGAACAAGGTCTTTCCCAAGTGACAGCCAGCGAACTTCAGTATAGTACACTATATTTTCATAATGAGCCCCCATTTCTTCACACAGCTCTTTGAATATGCGACCTTTCAAACTTTTTGATTTGACGAAGTTTACAATCTTGATCGCGTCATCCATATTAACCTTGATGGACTCAGGCAGGCCACGTGAAACAAAGGCATAAAGATGAATGACCCAGTGCACAACATCGATATTTTGGCTCTTTTCCTTCAACAAGCCATGGAATCCTTTGCCTTGGCCCGTCATGCCTGGAGCTCCATCAACTAATACCTGGAAAATCTTGCTCAAACCTAGACTTGCTTTTCTCAGGAACCCATCTACTGTGTTGAAGATATCTGCACCTTTTGTAGTTGTCGGCAATCCTTTACATAGTAACATTTCCTCCTTGATACTACAATCATGAACATTTATAATGAACTCAATCAAAGTGACACAAGATGTAACATTCAATGTCGACAGCGAGATCGTTTATCGTTTTGCGAATTGTATTGTTGGAGAGTGAAATAGCATTGATCTTTTTAGCTTGGTCCAAGACACATAATCTTTCCACCATTATGAGTGAACATCGTAAAATCAACTCTTCAGCAATTTTATGCAATATTTGTTTTTTTACTATTCGATATGCCACTTCATACGAAGCTTCAACAACAGCCGCCAGTTATTGTGATGCAAGTCCAGTTTTTCCAACAATCCACAGGCTGTGAAAGCCTTCAAATTGTTTGCCCTCTGTTGAAAAAATGGGATACTCTGAGAGACATAGGCTACCTCTTCTGACACAGAACATCCATTAGACCCAAAATATTGGTCCATTACCTTAAGGTTAGGAAACCTGGCCCTAGACGTTTACCCCCCCACAAAAAAATACTCTTACCCCACCCCACCCCACCATCCCTCCGAAACATCTTTCTTACCGAAGAGGAAAAACTAGGAAGTCATGAAAAAGAAACCTTACTACCCTTGATAAACCTATAGAACCCTCCCAAAAGAGCATCGGGTATCTCCAAAAGATCAAAGACTATTACCCCTTCTACTATGCATCGTGAATACCGACAAACGAAAGCAAGGAAATATTCCAGCAAAGAACTTAAAATGTATGATGAACCAAGAAATACCGTACAGATGCTCAAAGAGAATTAAGCAACAAAGACAACCTCTAAAATAATCTACGACTGACCCCACAAATTATTACTAATTATTACTATTTGGGTTATTTAGAGTCGCTCATTTACAGGTTTGATTTAGAAAATGTGGATTTTGAAAGAAAACTTCTTGACTAATTTCGGTGGATGGTGTTTCTATGAGTAGGTCTATCCGATGATGAGGTTATAATAGTCTAGTAAATTGCGTAAGTAGGTTGTTTGCGGTTGAACTTAGGGAAGGGGGAACTTAACTGATATGCTGGTTGTTGTATCAGGTTAGTGTCCTTTCGAACTTATACCTTATTGTGGGTTTTGAACCAGAAGTTTTACTGCGATTCAAATCGGGAAGATATACGAAAAATAAACATGCCCAATGTTGCTCAATTTCACTACTAGTGAGAAATGGCAATGTCTCATTCTTTATTTGTATTTTATTACTGAATAAAGGCAGCCCTAATAACGATTTTATGCGACGGTATATGCACATAGGAAAGGATGTCAGTGTAAGTCTTGGTAATTACTCGTTTCTATAGTTCTATTAGCAGTGAATCGTTTTTTTTTAATCGAGAGCTTGATTTTATATGCGTGAGTGATATGTTGAGATGTATTTCGTAATCATTAGTTTGTGCAATCATTTTGGAACAGTTTGCTGTGTTTTGATACAGCCTTTGAAATTACCAGATACTGTTAATATATCAATTTATTCATCCCGGAGCCATTTTTTAAACATTTTATTTCGACACGAAAAAGACAAAGTTTGAAGATGCATAAAATTAACATAAATAATTCTGAAATTTTGATCTTATTGGTGCAAACTGAGCAAAGAAAGCGATTTTTAAAGATATATTAGAAGGCAACAGGCTCTAACCCTATTGCTAGAAGGTAGGGAAGTGGCTCGTGTATGGGAAGATAGGTACATAGTGGTCCATTAGAAGTAGCTCACACATTGGTCGGATTATAAACACGTCTCTAGAAACACAGAATCAAATTTACCATTCATATATTCCAATTTCCATATTTTAGGAATACTAAGAAAATTCCCTCCTTTTTGCTATTTTTATTCAATTTTATGAGAATAAATAAATTTTTATTAGATAAGATTTTCATTTCCTGATTAGTTAGTCTCCAGAAGTAGAAGAATCGAATCATTTATCTCCATTGAAGTTAATCCAGAAAAATCCTTCGTAATTGGAGAGATCACCTTAATGAGAATTTTATTGGGACTGAACTGAATTAACATGAGTTTGGAATGCAGTAAAAAGAGGAATGAATCGTGAAGAAAAATTCAAAATGTTAAGAAGTAATTGGTAGAGGGTAGAAGAATGTGAAAGGACAAAGGTAGCAGAGACTTTATGTTATATAAAAACAAAAAAATATTAATTTGGGTTATTTTCGTCTGTCCTATATTGTGCGAAATCATTTGTTTTCAACTTTCTGCTTGATTAGATTTTGCAGTGATAATCTCACTTTCTTTCTTTCTTCAATCTTTTTGTTCGTCGAAATTCTGATTTTCATCCTTCAGCGAGATAGGATCTAACGACCTCTCGCATGCCAAGCGCAGACGTTACCACTCAGTCACGATGGTAAAAGGAAATAAACCCGAACGTGTTAAAATTTATACCTCTGGTAATGTTTAAAAAATCCTTTTTTTTGCCGAAATGTTTAAAAATGAAAGAAAAAATAGTTATTTTATTATTATTGGTATCGATATTATTATTGCTTACTGGTGTTCGAAAATAAATGTACATTCTTTTTCTTTTACGAATTCCACTAACATTTGTCATTACACCGAATGCGCAAACATGTGTACGCAAAAACGTAGACTAATTGCGATAGAGCGCATAACTCCCACATAAAACGAATGGCTAATCAAAAGCGACTACTAAAAAGATATCTAGTGGATTTTATTTTAAACAGACGACGACCGTACCTTAAAAATATGACAAATCATCATTTAGTTAAGGGTAACCGATTTATCTAAGCAAACATCAATTGATGATAAAGTAGATATAGGTATCACAGGATACCTCGTGGTCGTGATGTACTCCTTTGATGAAGTAGGCTATGATCTAAGAGTGCTAATTTTGTGGTGATAAGAAAAAGACGCTTCAAACACGTAAGGATATAGAGAAACGCACAGGAATTACCAAAATGAACTTATATTTGAAATTTAACAATTTACTACACAAAAACAAAACATGAACCAAAGAAATACTAAGAATTTTAAAATACACAAAAATGAATTCAATTAACTTGACTCTCTAATATTGGCTAAATTCGATACTAACTTCAATATACAAGAAATAGGCTAATTGTCTCTATTGGAGTTTAAATACCTTGGTTGCTCTGGCGGCGGGTTTGAGTTTGACCTTGAACTCAATGAGCCCAGACACCACATGAATCTGGTGGGTCCTTTGACGCGTGCTTCGACCAGATTGTTGGAGGTGGACTGGATGACTTGGCAGTTACAAGGTACTTTGGCGAGTGTAGCAGATGGGGGTACACACGGTATTCAATTGGTTTGGTTTTCATGGGCGAGAACAATCACGGTGCTTTAGGAGGCACCAGGGTAGGCGGGGTCTCTCTGGCGAGAGTAAGTTGAACTTGGTTCTTAAACCAAGTTAACTTAGAGTTTGGTGTGAACACCGGGTAACCGGCTCGAGTGGGAGCTTTTTCTCCTTCGTTACGTAATTCATCATGGGCGAGGACTATCTATGGGCTTTAGGATCCACCCGGATAGTGTGTGTGTGTGCGTGGGGGGGGGGGGGAATCTCTGCCGAGAATCAGTTGAACTTGGTTCCTCAACCAAGTTAACTTAGGGTTTGGTGTGGCCACCGGGTAACGGGCTCGAGGGGGAACCTTTTTCTTCTTCTTTTCGTAGTTCCTCAAGGGTGAGGACTATCCCTGGGTTTTACGATACACCAGGATAGGAGGAGTCTCTCTGACGAGAGTAAGTTGAACTTGAACAAGTTAACCTAACGTTTAGTTTGATAACCAGGGACTAGCTCGAGGATGAGCTGCTTCTTAGCCCCCTTGGTATCCCTACCTCTCTTGCAGGGGACTTCGTAGCCTGGCGACTCACGTATTCTACCTGTCCAGTCTTGGTAGCCCGGCCTCTATCGCCGGGGACTTCATAGCCTGGCGACTCACGTATTCTACCACGTTTTTCCCAAGTGTTTGTTATTTATACCTCGTCACCCCGCTGGGGTAGGGGTAGGAGGAGGGGGGGGGCTTGTGGACGGGCCGCAGGAGGGTTTTTATTCCAACAGTTTTTCTCAGCAAGTCTTACTTTGGCTCCCGCTGGCCTTCGAGCTTGAGAGAAACGCGTCTCCAAATTCTTACTTGAGGTGAAATTGAATATACTCTCGTAGGGGAGATCTTGCAGTTTAAAACCGTTCGGCTTTTCATAGAGACGAGTGACGAAAGACTGTGGTTACGAGTTTGACCCACGGTGCCGGGCCCGGATGTTTTTGCGGTCACTGCCCCGTGTCTCAACTGGGAGAGAAAGGGAGATTGATGATTCCCCTACACTAGATATTAACCAATTATGAGAAATATCTCAAATAGCCGAAGCTCTTTTATGAGTTTTCCCATCCATCCTCCATCATGAGCTAATGAATACGAAATGCTTTTCTATATGACATTCCTAAACTATGAAAAGGGCATGAATTCAGGACGCACCCATTCATTTTCAATAGCACTACCTAAATAAGGAATTTTGAAGACCTGCATATATTGACATACTCTCCTACATTGATTGTTATGTAACATCGTCATTCTAGCTGCCTTCCTCTAGAAGAAAAATACAAATAAAAGAGGTGAGACATGGAGATCGCCCTCCTCCCCAAAACTTTTTACAGCTGTGTTTAATGAGATTTAGGAGACTTTGTAGTAGGAACAAAAGAGAACACAATCAATTATAAGTACTAAGAGACTCACTATGCTCACAATATCGTGTTTTCTCCAAATCTAGAGAACGTCAGGCGATGATAAGAGGAAAGTCGGAGGTCATTCTTACAGTCGGGTTGAAAGTAGACTGTTCAAAGTAGAAACTAGTGATCAAGAGTTTTGCCATCAAGATAGAACACTAATTAATGATTAACATTGAAATTTTAGAGGGGGTGCAATGGCGCCTATACTAAGGAGAGGTTTTAATTCTTGATGAGAACATAGTAAAGCAAATCACCAGAAGATTAAAATTATACTGGTGGTCACCATCAGGTTACTAAGCTTCATATGCAAAGTATTTAACTAATTCATGTTATCAGTTCCAGCGCTCAAAAAAGTAGGGATCACATACATCCATAGAAAAGAACAAAAGATGACTGAAGGATATAGTATTCAGAATAGTAAGTATGAAATGAAATGAGTATGTCACATTGCCACAAGAAACAATGAAATATGGACGGTAGAAATCATCTTCTTGGAGCTGTGGTTTTATACCTTTTCGACGCAGTGTTTTTTTGCCTTGAGTTTTGATTTCCCTCAAATCTTATGCCCAACGAAGTTGGTTTACTCCTAATTTCGTTTGGTAAATCACTTTAGATATATTACCTGCGTTCATGGCTACATACACACACAACATATATATACAATACAGGGTGCGGACGGTATTTGTTCGCAATTTTCACCTGCTAATTTTATGCACATCTTTTCACGTGACTTCACGGTCGGTCTTTTTTTCTTAAAAAGAATAAACATTTTTACATTATTTCTTTTTAGAATAAATGACAATAAAAAATGTGTAAGCCCCTACTTTGTGAAAATGCAAGAATTCCTTGGAATCGGTAGTGGAAGGATAAACAACGAGATTTCAGACTTCTTTAACGTCATTAGAAAGATAAGGAAAAGGTCAAAAAGGAGCTGGAAATTCAGGACTCAATTACGATTTGAAGGACAAATAAGGAGTAATTTTAGACTTCCTTAACGTCAGCAGAAGGATAAGGAAAAGATCAGAAAGGAGCTAGAAGAATCATAATTCGACTACGAGGCGAGAACGGAGAAGAAAAATCTATGGTCGTCGATCTGGCGTCACCAGAACGCCGAAATTCGTCATAAAAATCCAGGAGATTATCAACAAGACAAAGAATACATTGTTTTTTTTTTAAATATTTGTAGGTGGATTAATAATGACCTCACGCTAAAAAGTTTCTGATAAATGATTTTATGTGTCTATCTTACTTTTTTGTACTAGGAAAAATCAATGGGGGTCGCTGTTTTCCTTGTTGATCATTCTTTGAGGTTTCCAACGGAAACTGCTTGGCACCAGTGTGACAATATTCTCAACGTCTCATTTCAGATGAGAGACTGGTATTTGACCCTGCCACTGAGTTTTTTTGGGTAAACCATTTATCAACTCCTTTGTAGCTTTTTAGGAAGGGATGATATATAAATATATATATATATATATATATATATATATATATATATATATATATATATATATATATATATATATAGTAGCGGTTATAATGATTCGTACACTTAGGTTTTCATCACATAAATTACAGTAGCTTTAAACCAAATAATGGTAAGTAATGCATGATAAATTACAGATATAAACTAAGCATGGCTATAAGTTGTACATGTTAGGATGGATGAAACTGCAAGTTCCTTAGAAAGAGCATTTTTATTAAAAAATATGATGGTTAAAATGATCCAGACAAAGGGATTCTATGACTTTTATCTTTGACATAACTAACAAATTTAGGGTGGTTACTTACTTCAATAAATTCTTATGTAAAGTTAAACTAAGTCAAGAGGATCATCTTTTTATCAGAATCAGGTCTGAAACGGTTAAACGCCCGAAAGTGTCGTACATAATATTTGATCACGTAACGATTCCACATACTCATGTATCACTGGAATTTCTACTGGTAAGCCTAGAAAAACATCAAAGAAAGATGACTCAGCCATCGTCCGCATCTCAAAAAAGTACCTATACAAGACAGCAACCATATGGACAAATATGAGGGGCCCAATCTTAATCCTAGTCCCATACTTTACATCCAAAATAGTATCTCTAGGCTTGCTTCATCGTTACTGCTGTTTCTATTTTTCTCCGTTGTGCTACTGGTGTGAATTGCCCACAAACATATCTAAATATGTTGGGGCTGTTTACGCATCCGCGTCTAGAACTTGAAGCCATAGAAAGATTTCAAATACTAACTTGAGCAAGCAAACGATACACAATGTGAGATTCTCTTCATAAGGTTCTTATCAGAGAAAAATTTGACCTTTGTGTCTACAGGAAGACAGTACCACGCCGCATGACATAAAAATCTTTAAAATCTCGCACACCAGCAGTCAAGCCATTGATTAGCCCTAAGAACAAGAAAGCTAGATTATCCTTCACCACTAAGCAAGTTCTATCAGAAGAGGAGTAGTCCAAGGTACACTCTAGCTATGACTCAAAGTACAATTTGTTGAGTTAAAATGGCAGGAGCTTTGTCCGCCATAGACCTGGTAAAAGATTATCCGTGAAATGCGTGAAGATAAGCGTCAAGTTTTGTGTGAACGAAGCGTTATAGCGTGGGGCATAATTTAGGCGGAAGTTACTGGCCCACTTGTCCGTTTGCATGGCAGAGTAAATGCTCAATCGGATTGAGAATTTGTGGAAGACGCTAGAAGAGAAAAGTAGAGAGAAACCGTAGTACTGTCGAAGGATTTTAGCAAATATTACAAGAGGAATGGTAAAAATGACATCATAAGAATGACTTCGGTTAGTGCGCTCATGTGGCAGAAGATGTCAGTGTGTAATTGATAGAAAAGGTATACATACCATGTACTAATATATTGTGACAACCGAACATTATTTGTTTAGTAACATATAATTGTACCTTCTCATCTACCTCTGTTGTGTTATCTGTCCGGACCATTTTGACTGGCATATTTTGGGAATGAAAATGCTCATTGCATGTAACTTGCAGTTGCTTCTACCCTAACATGTACAATGCACATGTACGACTTAGAGCTAAGCGTTATTTTGTATTTGTAATATCAGGCAATACTTACCATTATTTGGCTTAAACTACTGTAAATTTTGTGATGGAAACCTGTGTTCGAGTCCTTATGGCTGCTAGTGTATATATAATTGTTCTTGGTTAATGGTTTCCTGATCATAAAAATTAAGGATTTTGAAAAAAAAACATTTAATTATATGAAGATTCAATTTTCACAATATTTCGGTAAAGTTACACTCACAATTCTCAAATGACAATAAATCATCTAACAACGCTTCAAGAGAAGGTTTTAATATAGGAAGATATTGCTCTCGTAACGGCATATCCTAACCTGGTCAGTGCAGCTTATTAAAAAATGCCTATTAAAAAAATGGCAACGAATGGCTGCAAACGAATTTATGACGGCAAAAGTGAACTAATTTAACCAGTCATTTTGGAACTTTTAGATTGGTCTATTGGATAGAACCACTTACTTAGCTGTCATGAAGATCATTCACCTGGCGCGCCCAATGCAGACTACATGGGGCGAGATTTTGCTATCCTTGAGAATGGCTAGAAGCCATTATTAAGGGCGTTAACTAAATGAAAAAAAAATTAAAAAATTGACTTACGTCTTAACAGAGTAATTATTCTGGGTATTTCTTGCTTGACAAAATGAATCTACAAGGCATTGAATAAGGGAGCATATTTTAAAGGAATGAAGATAAATGAGACATTTAAGCACGTGTCCTTAAAATAATATAGAATGCTTGTAGAAATAGGGAGAGAGAAATGAAAAATAATGAAATATGGGCATTTTAAGTGTAAAGAAAGGAGAAAGTTATGAATGATCTTTTATATATTCCGAGAGTAGCCTGTTGCGGGTGTGTCCCTTGTACAGAAAGGCAAATAACACTGTGTAGTACGATTTTTGTTACAGAGCAGAAAATAGGTGATTCTAGATGATTTTTAGGCGCTAATTACAAATCTGTCTTTATAATTTGCATATCACATCTAGTTTTTATGTAATTTGAATTTTCCTTTTCAAGCCATTTCACACTTTTACTCAATATTGTACCAATATGCAATTTTTAATATATTTAATATATATATATATATATATATATATATAATTAATATATATAATAATATGTATTAATAAATAATATATATATAAAGTAGACTATATTGAAGCTCAAATATCATTGAATTCGAATTATTGTTTTTTTCAGATTTTTTTTAGATTATACATACTTATTTGTGATACCTTTCTGCTACTGATATCTGGTAACTGGTAAAGAAGATAACACGTTTATCAAAGTTTGTTCTGAGAAGATCCTTATGCTAAGAATCTCACATTGTGTATCGTTTGCTTGTTCAAGTTAGTATCTGAAATTTTGTCATGGCTTCAAGTTCTAGACGCGGATGTGTAAACAGCCCCAACATATTTTGTTATGTTTGTGGGAAGTTCACACCAGTGGCACAACGGAAAAAAATAGAAACAGCAGTAACGATTGTGCAAGCCTAGAGATACTATTTTGGATGTAAAGTAAGGTACCAGGATAAAGATTGGGCCTCTAATATTTGCTGCACACAGTGTAGCACAATGTTGACAACTTGGTTAAATGGGAAGAGGAAGGCAATGCTATTTGCTGTTCGCATGATATGGTGTGAGCCTTCAATTCGCTTTAATGATTGTTATTTCTGCCTAACAAATGTGGCTGGATTTTCAAAGAAAAACAAATCTAAAATTGTTTATCCAAATTCCCCATCACTTCTTCTTGGGCTACAGTTGGGATACACAAAGTACATGTGCTTTTTTATGTCTATGGGATAGCAGATATGATAAAAATTACTATAGAAAACGAAAATGGCAGCCAAAGAAGAACAAATTGTTGGCAAACATAATGTAAAGCATGATGCTCTAGTAGATCCAAAGAAAGTTCATCTTCCACCTCTTCACCTTAAATTAGGGTTAATGAAAAAAATTTTAAGGGTCATCGATCAAAGAAGTGAAGGTTTTCAATATTTAAAAAACAAATTCAAAGGATCATTTACTGATGCAAAAATAGAAGCTGGAGTTGTCACTGGACCACAAATTCACAGAGTTGTTTCTGATGATTCCTTCCCTTTGTGTCTCAATGAAAAGGAACGCAAAGCATGGACATCCTTTTTGGAAGTCACTGAAAACTTTCTCGGCAATTTTAAATCTCCAAATTACCGGGAAATAGTAAATAATATGCTGGAAGCTTATGAAAAGATGGGATGTAGAATGTCACTTAAAATGCATTTTCTGCCTTCTCATCTCGATTTTTTTCCTGAAAATCTGGGAGCAGTTAGTGATTAAAATGGAGATCGTTTTCATCAACAAATTTTGGTTATGGAGACGAGGTACCAAGGAAAGTTTAATCCAAATATGATCAGGAATTATTGCTGGTCTTTATTTAAACAAACTTTGATGTCTCACGAAAGAAAAACGAGAAGGCTACAGCAAAGTTTCTCTTAACTTTAAGTGCATAACAAACATTATCAATACAATAAAATCTTCATAACTTGGGAGGGAAGGGGGGGAATAACTTCGCCAGTGATGAACACTGTCTGTCATAAGCCAGAATAAAGAAGGAAGGTCACCACTTTTAAAATATTTTTGCTTAAAAATTTAAAAAAATAAATAAAAAGATTTTTTTATTTATTAATCGGAACAATTAGCGAAAGGGCGGGGGGTCATTACATAAAATCTAGACGTGATAGAGAATTTTAGTTTCAACGCCCTCGAACTAATTAGAAAGACTTATTCACATGACTGTAACAAACAAAATGTTAAAATTTGTTGCTTGTAACCGCTATTGCTTATGTAGGTTGAGAGAAGTTTGAAAATTGCTGATAGTAGTTGTTTATATGTGCAGTAATAAGGGAAAGGAGCTTGCATCGGATTTTAGAGTCGGGTTTGTAAATTTAATGTGAAGGGATTCCAGTTGTTTTTTTTTTACTTTCTCTCTTGATTATTTCTTTAAGGGGACCAACTGTGATATTTTGGAAAAAAAATGCCGACGTTCTTTATTCTACGTCAATTTTCTTGATAATTATTTCAATAACATATGAAATTAATTAAAGTCGATATAATTTATGAGCAAAAAACATTTCAGTTCGGGTGGAAATATTTGAATTATGGTACATATTTGCCTATATCAATAGGAAAATACCCAATATTATTATGATCATATAAAAAGCTATTTCAATGAATATTGATAAAATTGTTGTTGCATATGCATTAATTTAATTTAGTTTTATAACAATATACAATTTTATAGTAAAGATTAACGAAAGTACTCTCAAAAAAATATTAAACAGTCGGCTTTCAAAAAACTTCGATCTGTAAGACCAGAAAGTCCTGTAAAAAGTGCAGGACGGAGGTCCAATTCTCTCACACATCGGCAATCAAGAGAAGATACAAAAGGCTAAAATATATATAATTGTAATGAATATTGAAAAAAACGGAAAAAAAAGTTAAAACTTTATCACCTTCTGAATTAAAATGAGTTAAGGAAAATATACGTTGTACTTTTCATTTTTTTGGCTTGTTCTCAATAAATGTGTTTTTTTAATATAAACATATCTTTGCTATTTATTGCCCGATTTAAACGAAATAAAAACAAAGCTACTAATACTAATAAAATAATTCGACTGAACTTCAACTACTAGTAAAAACAACATAATTTGGGGCCGCTATGCACCGGGGTATAAAAAATATATTTTTCGTGTATACCAGTAACATAAATATCATCCTAAAATAAGACATAAATCTGAAAAATTTGAACACTCAAGAATTAAATCAAAGATGGTCCTCATAATTGAAAAACGTCGAGGAGGGTGTATCTTTATAATGTCGAGTTTGGTAAGGCAATCTGATGGGGGTAATTGAGGCTTAGATTTTATGAGTAATCCCAAGGTGAGCGCAAATACGAGCATGTAATGTGGTTTGCATCGATCATAAATAATCCTGGGATTTATATCGAAACAACTTTAGCACTTTGCCTTTGTTGCTAAAGAGGTGTCGTAATTTGCATCGGTTTTGAAAAACAGATTGAAAGTTGATGCCAGGGAACGATTGTTCCAGAATAGAGGAGAGTTTTAACCAGAGAAGAGAGTTCAGAAGTCTTATATAAAAGATAAAACAAGAATACTTTCTCTTTAAAGACGCTTTAAGAAGAAATTTTTAAGTTTAAACTTTACATTAAAAGATATATGAAGAGTTCGATCGAATAGGCTTAGCGGATATTCATTTTGTCGGAAGTAATTAGAGAGGAAGGTAACTTCGTTGTGAAAGTTGAGGTAGGGACGTAAAATCTCAAAAAGTTAAGCCTTAATAGAATTTAGTTTAAATTTAGTGCACAATAACAAAGAAAATGCATTCCGGAGCATCTATGCATGGGTTTATGATAAATGGATGTCGAGAAACTGTCTGATGAGCGAGTTATTTGGAGGTTTAGGAAGGTGATGGATCATCTAAGATCATATGCATTTTCAGTATATATTCGCTTTTGATTATCACTGCAGCTCTGTCTTTGTCAGAGCAAGAAATGATCAGATTTTTGTTTGAAGTTGAGCCTCGTAAGCAAACGATATCATCTCTATAGAAATAGGATGGGATTTCGAAAAACGGTTTTAGTTTGGAGAAAAACTCGTGTCTCGCTTTAAAGATACTTTGCGTGTGAAAGGGTTTCAAATTTTGACAGATTCGGCCGAATAGTTATAATGTTATTAAAAAAAACAAAAAAAAAGCAAGACGGGGACCGACCGACATAGTGAGATGTAGACTCGCACGCGACTAAAAAGAAAAAACAGAGACGGCGTAAAAGTAAAAACTAAAGGATGACAGATTGAGAAGCAAAAAAAATTAATAAATACTAACACAGACTGAAGATGTTTGCTCTAAGAGTAAATGGATGAAAATACAAACGAATTATCTTCCCCACCATCATCAGAATTCAAGGTTCAGATATAATAATATTAACACAGCAGCGAGTAAATAGAGAAAAAGAAACAATAAGAATACTCAACTACAACAGCATAAAGCAAGTCACACCAAGACCAGATCTAATTAATTGATGATAGGTATAAAGAAAGGCATAAATACAGCGGAATAAGAGAATTAAAAGAATACTATGTTGAAATATAAGTGAAAATGAATCGCGGAAACTTAAGTACATATCAACCACCAAGACGCCCATACCTTCCGAATTCGAATCCATCAGAATCTTTCACCGTCTAACATTTGCGATATTATGCTGAGACCTTAACACCAGATGCTGTCAATCAGGGTGCACTAGTAACTCTAATGGACCAGGAAAACACTGAAGCTATTAATAGAATAAAACAGTACAAACGAAGGGCCTAGACTTCCCGAAATTATTAATTAACCGACAGAACATCTATAACCCCGGACAAAGTGCTGATAAATCTGAACTTTCAATTGAATCACCCCATCGAACCATGCTCAGGGACCCCATCGGACCACCTCAGCATAATTACAACATGCCCTACTTCCTCTAAAATACTATACTTCAGCACATTTGAAATAAAAAAAACATAAATAATCGTACGAAATAAGAAATTTAAACACAGAAAAAAATTCGATACAATTAAAAAAGCGGAAGTCTCTATGGGTCTAACATAGAACACAAAATACAATTAACTGCACCGCAATGGAACGAAGAAATAAAAAGGAAATTGAAAGAATCTAAACTCAAACAAGAATGATAATCTAAACGGAAAGTAGCAGAAAAAAATACCTAAAAACAATAAACATCCGAAAGAAAATAGGAACGTTAATACAAAGCAAATCAAATCTGATCAAAAATGAGATAATAAACAAAGTGGACATTGAGAAAGACCCGACAAGTTTTTGGAATCAATACAAAAAACTTAGTGCTTTCGAATCAAGAGAAAAAAAGCAGGAAGAAAAATAGAACCAAAGGAAATAGTTTATGACAGAGAAATCGAACAACATTTCAGAAGACATTGGAGAGAGATAGTCTCCATCTCAGCAGAAAACAACCAAAGCTAGGACAGAAACACGAGGAATAAATACTGCAAAGTCTGCACAAACAAAATGTAAACATCGAACCCCTACACGCGTGGACGAGGAAGGACAAAACCCACCAATGGAAAGAAAATCCTTTACAGAAGAAGAATACTTCAAAGCTCTGAAATCATTTAAGCGAAAAACTCCAGGAAAAAGTGTAATCACGAAGGCAGATATAAATATTGCCCCGAACAACATCCATTAGCGATAATCAAAATATCAAACTCATGGCTCAATATGGGATACTATCTCCCAGCATTTAAGACTAGAAAAATGATTTTGTATTGAAAAACAGCAAAACCAAAGCACTAATATCAAGTTACCTTCCCATCTCGCTACTCGAGTTCCAAGGGAAATTCTTCAAATTGTTCTTGAATGAAAGATTAATAAAATATTTCGAAGAAAATAATCTAAACAATATTGATCCAGCAACACGGGTTCAGGAGCCAGCGCGGGAAGAAATGGCACTGGTGATAATCACTGAAAAAAATAACCACAGAGACAGCAAGAGGAAACCGAGTGGATGTTATAATCCGTAATGTTGCCAAAGCTTTTGATAAGGTATAGTATCAATATTTTTAATAAATATCAACAGCCTAAACATAGACCAAAACATGATTAAAATCACGTGCAGCTAAAAAGCTAAGTTGAACATAAATGGGTATAAAGGTGAAGAACTCAACTTAGAAAAGGGCGTTCTTCGGAGGGGATGTCTCAGACCAATCTTCTATACCGTCTACACTACCAACCTACTAGAGCCGATGTATTAAGATACAATCTGCATATTACTAGAAGATTACTTGACAAAAAATAATTACAAGTGGCTGAAACACCTCAGATATTTAGCACAGATATAAGTCAGAGAATTCAGAAAGATCAATGAATACAAAAAGAGAAAGAAAATAAAAAAAATTCAAAATATACCAGTTAACTGTAGAAAAACGGCTGAAGTAAAAATATATGGCAAAACGTATCCATACGCTATGGAGGGAAGATTCCTAGGAATCAAACTTACAACTGAAAGAGACAGCTATCACAATCCCAATCCCGAAGCTTCATTCTTCGCTACAATCGTTCGCGCTCAACCGCTCGATCGTGAAGGAAGCAAGTCCCAATGGGAAACTGAACACTACCAGTGCCTCAAGAACAAAGAAGACTTAAGTCTGAAGATACTTGGAGGGAGGCGAAAGCTCACGACCAAATTTATTACCAGTTTTTAACTAAGTCCAAATAAAATGGATATTCCTATACTGACTTTTCATCTCGAACCAGATATGAAAATAGGCATCCACAAGTTAGAACATTGCCAAATGCTGTTGTTGTTTATGCCAAATAAAAATGGAAAAGCAAAATATAACCTGGTGTTCGACTTTATATATATATATATATATATATATATATATATATATATATATATATATATATATATATATGTTGGAGCACATCAAACCCCCCATGATTTTCAAAGCGCTGTTGGATATTAATGTCTATTCCTTCAAATGTTATACTTGTTGGTGGAAGTATGTATGAAAAAAATAAATCAAATCGGAGTTGGTCCTGAGGCTTCGGCCACTTTTATACATTTAGGGCCATTTTCGTGGGCCGCACTATGTAATTTTTTTATTTTGTTATTTCACACCCAAACCCAGTCATGTTTGGTATCAAACTGAAGGTCTTTACGAGAGGAATACAAATATAATAATATACATATATAACAATTTTATGCAAAAACGATGGTTTGATAATTAGTTTGTATGTTTTCATTCAAATATTAGTGCAAAAAAGTACATTTTCAGGAATTGTCCGAACTGAAGCATAAAAAACAACAATTTGTCATACAAAGTAAATGCTAAATTTAAGCAAATAATTTACGCTTCCATTTTGGAACTCATGATATTACGCATTTGTATTGCAGTATTAAACTTACATTGATTGAAAATTGAAAATGTATAAAACACAACACCAATGTCACTACTCTAACTTTGCTCGTTTCTGCAAATTTGGCCTCGCTTTCCGGTCACATTTAGTCACTTGAACGAGATTTTGGAAGTGGTATTCTCCCCTTGCAGCTGGGACAAAATCAGTTGCGAGCTTTACTGCTCTCTTCGCAGGGTCATTCACAACATTTAACTCATCCCAATGTACTTGGCTGCTTTGAAGTGGTCATTGTTCTTCCAGATGTCAACATCCTCTGTTAGGAAAGTCATATCCAGGTAAAGAAGGTTCACTGTAAACTACGAGTCCTCGTTCACAAGATCAGCCATGGGTTGTCGTTTCCGTAAATTTTTGAAAATGTCGGTTTGCCATATCCAGAACCGTAGCGGTTTTTTGGAGTGCTTGTCATTTCATCTTTTTGTATGGCCAGTAACACATCTACAAGGGCACAACGCTCCTTTTGAAGTACTGCATTGATGAATAGTGCCAAAACAACTAGTTCTGTGGTTAAATACCAGAATTGTCTATCAAAGGCTATCACACCGCTGACTGAAATGATTAAATTGACAGCTTCATAGTTGAGAAGCCTTGGATAAGCGCAAATCAAACTATGGGGCATTTGAAGCAGACTGACATATGAGCCCACAATCACAATAAAAATAAACAACAAAAACAACAAACTCCTTCAGTTTTTCCTGTTGATGTTGTGTTGTTACATCGAGGTAGTACAGAAATTTGTTCTTCAAGCAGGCATATTTTGATGGAATATAGAATCTTTAACATCAACCTTGCTTTATGCATGACCACTTGTCTGTGTAGTGTTCCTTGTTTTGTGACATCATCATCAAGGACTACCTGGCAGAGTTGCGCTAGTTCCTTGTGGTCTTCCTTAAAGTCTAAAGCACTTGTGCGTCTTGTACTTAAGACCTTGTTTAGGCAGGATAAAAGCAATTGTTGTTAATCTTTTTTGTACATTGAAATGTCAATATTTTTTAAACTTTCATCCTTTGCATGCGATATACGTTCCCAATTCTTCGGAAACTTTTAGAACAAAGATGCTTCTTGAGACTTTGATGTCTCAATTTTGAGAGTGTCAAACAAATGATGCAGGATTACCTCTTCAACATGATGGCGACATGCACACCACAGTTTTGATTTAATGGTAACACAGGCAGGGCAGATCTAAGGTGTCCAGTGTTTGATGCTGTTGTGTCAAAACATAAGTTGATAACTGACTGTTTGCATGAATGTAGAAACGCGTAAGTGTGTTCCGCCACGATGTCACCTGATGACATATCACTTCCACGAGCATATCTAGCTACCCCCAGTAGCTTTACATCAGTGGTCCTCCAAACCAACATTGGCAATCTTTCTTCTTTGCCATTCTTTTTTGTGAGCGTTGGTATCTGCTCGCCATCCCAGTGAGATGTTGCAGCAGATGGGTCAATTCAATTATTTTGAAAATCTTTAGCGATAGCACTTGTTATTGATCATGGAGCCTTATAAGCAGTTTAATATAACTTGACCACACGATGTGGATCACTTCCTGCCTCTTGAATTACAGCTTCGGTGAGCACAGCCTCTTGAACAGGAGTTATATTTAGCCGAGTAGCAACAGGCACGACTAAAGGCCTTTTCAGAATATCAAGAAGAATGAAGACATTCTTACCTGCATATGTTGATCTGTGATGACTACTCTTCGTTTGAAGCTATGGAATTGCCTCTTCTACAGTTTCTTACAAGCTACCTGCAGTTGCCCTATCATCCGAGTATACAGAACCTTTCATCTCTTTTACACTGGATGATTCATTACGTTCTCGTCTTGAAGCTTCCGCTAAGATGTGTTTTCTTTTTATGATCTTTATCAGCTTTCTTCTTGTTGACACTACCAAATGAAGCTACTCAGTTAGATTTCATTGACTCTAAAAATGTTCCACTTGCTCGTTCTTAATGTTTGTCATTGCATATTTTGTTCATACACTAAAGGTCTTATCAGGACGTTCATTCATGGATTGTAACTTAGACACTGTTTTGAGATTCTCTGCGAGAAACAGATATTTGACCTAATTTGTTATTGTCATTAAGAAGGTCAAGTATTTATTTGCAGCATCGATGGTTTGAAAGCATAGGAATATTTGAATGATGAATATTTTCGACTGGATAAGAACGATGGTGGCAGATTTACATTTGAGTGGCTGTGTTTGTTTGCCTTCACACATTTCTCTCTGGATGTGCTAGCTACATCACGCATCGAAGAACCTGCCGCTAAGTTGGGAGACGGACTCCTGTTAATGTACCATCTACTTCTGTAGGAGCCTTACCAAGACCAAAAATGACACTTGCTAACCTGTTTTTTTTTTAGCTTCCATTGTTTCTGAAAGACAGTAAAGGATATTATTAGTATAAGTGAAGTTTCGTTTATGGTACATGTTTTATGTGAATCACCCCTTTAGAGTGCATCAAATGCCATTAGGTTCTTGGATTTTAATGTCTATTCTCTAAAATGGTATGCAAAATCCCACCTTGGCAACTCTATATTAAAAGAAACAATATAAGTAGTCAACTGGTTTGTAAATAAAAAATTAGATATTTTTACATAGCGCGGCCCCCGAAAATTGGCGCGAAAATATAAGAATGGCCGGTGGCCACCCAGGACCAGCTCCGATTTAATTTAAATTTGACATACACACTTCTAGCAACAAGTGTAACATTTGAGAGAATAGACATTGAAATACAAGAACCTAATGGCGTTGTATGCACCCTAATATACAGGGTGTTTAAAAAATAGATGGCATAACTTCGAGATTATGTTCCCTATGTCTAAATAATCAAAGTAGTTGGTTATTAAATATTTATTAAAACATGCTAATCAACATTCCTTTATTTCCAACAGGTAACACATACATAATGTTTTTGAGCGCCCTAGATGAACTGTTCAAAATGTGACTTCCTTGCAGTAATGTAGGCCTCACATTGACTTCTCATGGTCCCACGAAAACGCCCCCAAATTCCTAGCGTCTTTCATATTGTCTCACACCCTGCTACAATTCGGTTCCAGGGGGTGTCCTCATCATCTACCAGAGATGAATACACAAGTTATTTTACATGACCCCACAGGTAGAAATCCAAAGGATTCAGATCAGATGAGCGTGGAGGCCATGTAATAAATTGGTTTGGGTCTTCCTATCCACCGGCCAGGGAAACCCCTATCAAGGTACCTGCTGGCTACGAGACTGAAGTGAGTCGGCCCACCATCATGCATGAAATGCAGTTGACGATGGGTGCTAGGTGGAACGTCGTCCAACAAACCAGGCATGTTGTCTTGCAGAAAGCGCTTGTATGCCTCACCCGTAACGCTGATCGGAAGTATATGGGGCCCAAATAACGTATCACCAACAACTTCGGCCCAGATGTTGAGTGACAGCCGCTGTTAATTACATGATGATACAATTACATGTGGATTTTCATCTGCATAATCATGCTGATTGTGGAAGTTGACTTATTACACCTCGTGTGAATTGTGTTTCATCGGTGAAGAAAACGAAGCTGTAAAAGTTTGGATTTCTAGCGCACTGCTCCAATAACCATTGACAGAACGTAACTCTTGCAGGGTAATCTGTTGCTGACAACGCCTGTACACGTTACAGATGATATGGGTACAACTGTTGTTCTCGTAACACTATCCAGAGATTCGAATGAGGAATAACCACTTACATTGCCAACTGTCGCGTGCTGGTTTCAAGAGTAACATTTACAATATCCAGTATCTCCTCTTCTTCCTCAGGCGTCATAGACCATGGTCGTCTTCTGTCACTATCACGAGGTTCGAAGGTCAAATATTCATAAAGTTGGCGATGGATATCCACAATTCTTTTCCTATTGGGGCATCTTTGGTTTGGGAACCTTTCCTGGTACAGACACCAAATCCTGCACGAAGTGCATATCTGCTCTCTCTAGATTTGAGTACATTTCCACTGACGATGCACCACGGAATCCTGTGCTGAAAGACGCCACCTGTAGGAGATAAAGGAATTCTGATTATCACGTCTTTTAATAGCCTATAACTCAGAAATCAAGCATTTCATGATAACTATTTTTATTATTTAGACATAGGGAACATAATCCTGAAGTTATGCCCTCTATTTTTGAAACACTCTCTCTCTCTCTCTCTCTCTCTCTCTCTCTCTCTCTCTCTCTCTCTCTCTATATATATATATATATATATATATATATATATATATATATATATATATATATATATATATATATATATATATATGGTTAATTTTTAGATTATACCCACCCTCGAATTTTGTGGGCACTTTGTTAAAAATATCTCTATTTTAAAAAATACTATAGATTGTATATCGTAGATATACTTTATATAGCTTCTTGACTACTTAATGTGGGCAAATTTCTAATTATGATGTTATTGAGAAAAATAGATTGGGCGCCATCTTGGGAGACACATTGTGAATTTTGAATCACATTATAGTGTATTATATATCATTTTGAAGTGAATTTTTTTCTGAATTAAAATGTGATATTTCATATAAATCAACTATAATGAAAATATGATTGATTTCAATAGCATTCGGGGGTGAAGCTTATATGCCTTAAGTCAAGGAACACGGTATAAAGACTAGAGGCCTAACGACATTTAGCAATCGCCTTTTGGATTCGAATCTAATGTTAGGCTTTCGTTCGAATTAGGGATATTACGAGT
Organism: Ceratothoa steindachneri; assembly: GCA_963969495.1. Lineage (NCBI taxonomy): Eukaryota > Metazoa > Arthropoda > Malacostraca > Isopoda > Cymothoidae > Ceratothoa > Ceratothoa steindachneri. The sequence continues at coordinate 41,247,009 of OZ018329.1, forward strand.
TTTTTTTTAAAATTGCGGAGTGTGTGGAAGGTATTGAGGGCGAAGCCTACATTTTTAAATTACCTTAAAAATGATATAATAATACAATATGATGCAATTGCAATAAACTAACAACCCCCTCTTCCAAAGCACTTTTTTAATTTTGCCAAGAAAAACATTGTCTACATCAAAAAACAATCGTTTTTAGGCATATATATATATATATATATATATATATATATATATATATATATATATATATATATATATATCTATGAATTAGCAAAATAATCGAGGGGGGCATAAACCCCAAAATAACCATGATGATACGCTGTAAAACCGAAAGTCTAAAAAAAACAGCCATGGTTAAATTTTTATCAATTTTCTGAACTTCGCCAATTATAATAATTTTTAAAAAGAACTCAAAATTAAATCTCCCACCTTTCAAAATATCACGTTGCTAAAATATAGTTATAGAAGAAAATATATAAAAATAAATTTTCTGAACTTCACCATTTGTAATTCTCTGGGTTTTAAAAAATTCACAAAATTCCGATACTTATATTTATTTCTGAACTTAACCATTTTGTTTTTTGATATTATAAAAGAATTATTAGAAATAACTTTGATAAAAACATAAAACATAAGTCATAACCAAATTAAGATGAAATTATTATTCAAATACTCAAAAAAATCATATTTTAGATTATAGAGTTAATTACGAGAAAGATATAGAAGTCTAACAAAGAGCAAGGATAAAATGGGAAATACACATTTGAGTTATAAATTTTGTAATGATATATTTAAGGTATGGATGGATGGACTTGGGAATAGTTTTGGACACAGAATAATTGCTCGAATTGTAATCTCAAGGGGACTGGAAATGGAGAGAAAAGAGGGAATTACATTTTGAATAGTTAAGATATTCGATTGAGTTGAATAATATTTACGTTAATTTACTGACCTTTGTCTGACGATAACGAGAACACGAGTGAACTAAAATTGTCAGCGAACATTTGGGATAAGGAAATTTGATGCTGATTGGTCGGTTTAAAATACGTCAGACAAGGATTTGGATTGGTTGAAATATATATCGTACAGGGTATAGGATAATTATTATTGGACGATAATTAGGGTAAATTTTGTTGGAAATCGTACGAGTTATATATGATTGGAATTATCGTAGATGAATATGAATTAATGGAAGCGAGATGAGTAATCTCTCAGATGGGGAATTAAACACATGATGAACATCGGTTACGCTAACTTTCATGAGGTAGAGAAAAAGGCTCAAAGAATGTTAGAGTATATCAAGAGACAATTTCGTTTCCAAAAAAAGGAGATTGTATTTACACGTGTCTGGCCACACGTGGAGCACACAGTAAAATTCTGGCCTTCAACGATGCGCAAAGACCTTGATCGGTTAGAAGTGGTTCAGGTCATGGCTACTAAACTAATCCCGTCCCTTAGGTACAAAGGATACTAGCGCTGGCTACGGAAATTGAGGCTGTTCTCTCAAGAGAGGGGCCGTATAGGTTGCCAGCACATGGAGACCTATAAGATTATACGTGGAATTGAGAACGTGGACTACAGAAGGTTATTAGCGTTTACAGGAACTTTCTATCCTAAATGATTTGCCGCAGATGGAACCATGTTCCGGAGGAGATAGTGAACAGTTCATCAGTAGAACAGTTTAAGACTTGGCGTGATAAAGTACTGCTTAATCTCTATACGATGGACGTCGACGACACTGGTACAGCCTAGGAATAGGTCGAAAGGTCTTTTGACGTATCTCTATTCCTTGACTCATTATGACTCTGTTTATATATATGTACATGTCCATTAATATATATATATATATATATATATATATATATATATATATATATATATATATATATATATATATATATATATAGAGAGAAGGAAGTAGCGGAGGCGGGAATTAATTACTAATTAATATCGTATGATGAAGTTGCGAATATAATCCTTGGCATATTTACTGCTTGATTTGGTCTTCAGCGAGATTTACCAAAATGGCCGAATTTGAGTGAATTAAATCATATCATGCGGCTTGATGCCGATAATTAATTGGAACCTCTTTTTGCGGTTAGTGACTTGGGGGTGAAGTTAAACCTACTATGTTTGCTTTTTAACTGTTCTCATTGATTTTTTGTGTCACTGGAGTAGTAAGTATCACGCGCCTCATCATTTTGCCCCCAAGTAGTTTCCTCCTCTGTCAACTCATGCTAAGCACCTTTCAAGCATGTTTAACTTCTCCATTTTACACTAAACATATTCAAAAATGCTATCGTCTTTTAACTATTGTAAAGCGAAGAGAAAATTCTTTGGGTTTTTATTGTTCCCGCATGAGGGTGACACCATTCTATTTTTCATCGTGTCGAATAAAAGATACTGTGCAATCTAGTGGAGGACAAGTTAATTCAACCTTGAAAGGATTATGGATAGAACAAACAAGAGAACAACAACAGAATACCCTGGAGCTATTAGTGAGTCTCATACTCCTAAAGCAACACGTTTCGTAACAAACGTACTTGCCTCTCGAACCTTTTAGACTTCTTCCACGATTTTCTTAATCTATACGATGAGAATAATGTAAAGACATTGATATATGTATACCTGATTGCTAAAAGGCCTTCGACAAAGTTCCTCACAAACGTCTAATGATAAAATTACGATCGCACAGAATACATGAGGACGTATCAAGATGGAATGAGAATTGGCTCAGCAAAAGAAGGCAGAGAGTAGTCTTAAATGGCAAGGCTTCTAAATGGCTCAATGTAAACTAGAGTGGTTCCTCAGGGCTCAGTTTTATGGACTGTTCTCTTTCTAATTTACATTAACGACATTGATAAAGGTCTGACATGCACGATCTCAAAGTATGCGGATGATACAAAACTCGCCAATGTTGCAAATTTAAATAAGAAAGTAGAAGATATACAATATAATTTAGACAAATTATCACGTTGGGCCCATACTCGGTGAAGGTGTATCAAGGGGGATAAATGCAAAGTGCTTAACATTGGAAATCAAAATGAAAAAGCATCTTATTTAATGAATGAAACACGATTGAAAAGCGTAGACATAGAAACAGAGTTAGGAATAACAGTATCGAGTAACCTAGAACTCAATCAAAAATGCACGCAAGATACTAAAAAGGAGAACAAAATAATTGGCTTTAGAAGAAGGGAATTTGAGTACAAATCGAAAGAAGTAATTACTTACTTTCTACAAATCTTTAGTCCAACCACTTCTGGAACACTGTGTTCAACCTTGGTGCCCTCACTACGAAAAAGATATAACCAAACTAGAACGGATTCAACGTAGTGATACCAACTTGATACCTAGTTTAAAATAACAACTCAAACAAGGATCGTCTTAAGGAATTAAATTTCTCCCCATTATAATCGACCGATCTAATTGCACAAAGGGAAACGGTTGTAAAATTTTAGATAAAACGTTTGATTCGCACGACTCTATTTTTTTTTCAACCGAATTCCTAATTTATTGAATAGTCTCCCCCTTAACATCATTGACTGCACTACAGTTGATTCGTTTAAACTCAAACTAGATAAACACCTCCTCAAACCCAAGACTGACTGTTTTTTGTCCGATTAAATTACATTCATTACCTGTATATTTATAAACTTGAAATATCCCCTCCACATCATTACCAAAGGCTTATCCAAAGCCAGGTCAACCTTTTATTGCCCCTAAAGGAGGAATCCTGATACTAAGAGAAATTATTTATCCCTTCCATTTTCCGCAATTACTGAAAAGCTTAAATAGGATCCTTTTCCCTATCCGCACCACTTTCAAATACCCTTCGCCCATTAAAAAAATCCTCCCCTACAACTAAACCAACAGATGAAACTAATGAAGCAGGTGTCTATTTAATCCCTCGTATAAAAATTAACTGCCCCTTATTTTACATAGGCGAGACAGGAAGAAATCTGGAAAAGAGGATCTATGAGCACAGAGGGGATGTCAGGCGGGCAGACACAGCTTCTACTAGTATTTTCACACACTCCAATAACTTTAACCACTCAATAGATTCCCACCCAGGGCAAACTAATTCACCCGTGTAAAGATTTTCGTCAAAGAAAGGTAATTGAATCCACCCTTATCAACGAAATCCCGAATTTCAACCTTTCGAATGGGCAATTCAAATGAAGCCCCTACATCAAAGATTCAATCTTGAAAGATATCCTCAATTACCTCAAATTCACTACCCCTGATTAGGAATTTTAATCTGATCTTTTGTTCATATATATATATATATATATATATATATATATATATATATATATATATATATATATATATATATATATATATATATATATATATATATATATATATATATATATATATATATATATATATTTCATATATGATGTGAATGCATCTATTCTTAGTATACGACTGAAGATGGCATGGCACACTCCATGGCGAAACTGGTTTCGTGAATAAAATACTGCTCTCCTAAACAGTGGTTTTATTAATATACGTATATATGTGACCCATAATTAGACTAAAGAATTTATCTATTATTTTTTTTGTTTTCGCCCTCCATCAGATAAGCTAACATTAATGATCAAGTTTAGTAAACTTTGCGTGTCTGCATGCAACTTCCTAAGGATCCAATGGTCTATTGTTGCATGCTCACTCATTTGAATTCCTTTGTATACGTGTACATGTAATCAGAGTTGATTTTACGTACGAGTATATGTACTATAAGTACGCAGTTTTTCGTACGTACGATCATATGTACTATTTAATACTCACTTCTTCTCATGTACCAGTGCATGCATATGCGCTGCTAGAATGTACGAACATATGTACTATAAGTACGCACTTGTTCGCACTTACGAGAAAAACTAATCCACAAACGAACATGACCTTCCTGCCCCTTTTTTACTCTCCCTATTCTCTTGTGACGAAGTGTGACTTTACGCCCATTGGCTTGGGGTGGAGTCAATTGACTAGAACCTTTCATAATTGATCTCTTGCCTTTGTTTGGTTTGGACATTTTTTATGAAACCACAGGAATCGCGACTCTATGGATTAATCTTTGGAATCAAGGGGAAAATAACGAGGGCATTTCCAATAATGCATTTTGTCCAAATGTTCCCTACGAAAATGGAGTTGGGAGAATCGAAAATATTGGAGAAGGAGGGATCCCGATTGGCCCTTAGCAAGTGCCTGAGATGATTGAGGAAGAGGGACACGTAGCTCTCCCGTTCATACCTCGCTTGTATATATAAAAAATATAGCGTATAACGAAGAAAAATTTGTTTAGGTTTGGCTAAACTAAACAATAAATCTAAGTGAGATACATACCCGATCGTTTGACCTAACCTAAATAACCTTACCCAGCCTAAACTAAACTAACCTAACCTAGAATAACTATTCCAAACTATTCTAAACTATCGTGCCGTAACCTAACCTAACCTGACCTGAATTGGCACAACATAAATTTGCAGAATTATCTTTCTTAACCTTTCTCATTTAGGTAAATAAAGGATAGGCGAACTAACGAGGGAATAAACAACCAAATGAGCGAAAACAACGAATGTATAGAGAGAACAGGAAGAACACAGAAGTGACATGGAAGAGATTCAGCACGATGCAAATGAAGTTATCAAAATGTTCTTTTACTTGGGAACTTTCGTTTAATGTAAAATAATATAAGATGATGCGTATTGAATTTAACAACAGTGGATTCAATGATTCTTTGGTATAAAGGAGTTGATTCTGTAACAGAGGATCGTGATCTTTAAGTACTAGTTTCGTGCGCTTAAAAAAATTCAAAATATTGCACTAGAGTTGTAAAGCAGGAAAACCGAACTCTTGGATCCCTTAGGAGAGATTTGGTATATAAGATTAGAGACATAGTCGCTCTGTCATTTAAGTCCATCATTCGACCCCACTTTGACCATTACCCAACTATCTTCATCTATTTTAGGTGAAGATATTGTATTGGGGAACGTTCAATGTTGTGCGACAAAATTTATTCCGGAACTTCATGAGCTTGATTCTTGCTGAGGAGATTGGGGGTATTTAAAAGTATCAAAGTATGTGACAATATCAATTTAAATTGCTAGTTAAACCTAGTTCTTGAACGCAATAACAGGGCAAAATTTAAAACGATTACATTCAAAAATCGTGAAAATTTCTTTTCGCTTATAGGTTAACCTCAAAATGGAATTCCCACCCAGCGATTGTAGTTGAAAGTTCTTCAAACGTTTTTGAGCTGACATGAGCCTCAAGAATCTGTAAAGGTGGATGTTGAGATTCTTCGTCATGTGTATGGCATTTGGTGACGAAGGACTATTCCCCACCAGTACTCCTGCCATGGACTGCCACTACATTTTTACTAATTAGTTTCGGGGGGCGGAAATTTTCTCCTCCTTGAATTCAAGATGATCCTGGTAAATGGTATTAAAGTTCCTATTTTTGTATGGGTTTGTTCGTATTTTCAACTATAAGGTTCACAAACATATTTCAGGATCCCAATGAATTAGGCAATAATCAAATTGAATTTTAGTAGTTATTGTTGCCAAATGACTTTAATCCCCCATGTGTATAATTATATCCATGCATGCATGTAGGAAAACTTTGGTATGGTTGAAAGAAAAGTAATATATGTACACTCAAAAAAAAATTAGGTCGGAAGAAGACTTGGAGGTTTAAAGAATAACGTTTTCAACTAGCTTGGTTCGACTCTTGTCTAATGTTTAGACCACCGTTTCAAGATATATATATATATATATATATATATATATATATATATATATATATATATATATATATATATATATATATATATATATATATATATATATATATATATATATATATATATATATATATATATATATATACAGTGAGATATGATTAAATTGCAATTGTAAGTAAACTTATTAAGAACTCATAAAATTTGTTAAAACTAGGAAAAGTTGTAATATTTTCATAGGAGAGGGACGTAAAAAAATTTTCAAGGCTAAAGTAATGGAATTTCATTAAGCTAGAAAAAATAAGACAGTAAAATAAATTAGGTGAGTAAATTATAAAACCCCCAAATTATAAATAAACTAAGATTATAAAAAGACATTAAAATCTTATTAAGATAAAGATAGGCTAAAATAAAAGATCCATATGGTAAATATTGACGATGTATAATACAAAGAGTCAAGAAAACTAAAAAAAAGGACGAATAAATTTAAATTTGCAATATTAAAAATAATCAAGTTAAGACTATTTAGATAAATAAAAAATAATAGATAACTCAGGGATTTAATAGACAAGAGTATCAAACATAAAAGTGTTTCAAAGTATCTATCTAATGTAAGCACTAATAAAACGATAAAAACAAAGAACCAAACAAAAGTAAATTATTAAAGTATAATGTTGCTGACCGATGAAGTTCAGGTGAAATCACAGTGAAGAAATCATAATGGGATTGGCTTGAAGAAGGATAGGATTTTGATTGTTTGGTTGGTGAATAAGGGAAAGTTGGTTGGTTGTTGACTGAGGTAATTATAATTAAATAATGAGAAGGGGGACAGCGGTATTATTAATATTGAGTGTAGGATATTTTGTCTTTATCAGTAGAGATTCCAAAATTCTAAGACTATATTCATTATTATTGCAACCAATTATTTTAAAATTCTCGATAGAATAATTGTATAATATGATTTATAATTACAGAAGCCTCCTTCATAGATAAATTTATCCCAGTGCGATGGCTTATTCTAATGTGAGAACAAACCCTCTGTTTCAATCAGTGAACTATACTACTAATATAGGTTTCTGGCAAACAACAAGGACAAGTAAAAGCGTAAACAATCCGGCTACTCATTTCAAGAGCAAGTTTGTCTTTTGACGAGAAGAAACCTCCTATGGAAAGTGGGTTAACCAAAGTGATTTTGAAATTAGTATGAAAGAAGTATTTTTTGAGTAAGGTGTTGCATTCTCTACTGAATAATTTATTGTAAGGTCCCATTTCAGGTACTACGATTTTTTTTTCAGGAACATCTTATGAGAGAAAAGATGGGGAGTAAATTTTGGTTAGAAAATTATTGATTAATTTGTGAACCAAAGTTAGGGGCTAACAAATTTTTTTAAAATAAGATTTTAGAGCATGGAATTCATTGTGAATTATGGTAAAATTAGAGAAGAGATGGTAACCTCTATCTATTAGAGATTTTATTGCACTGAGTTTATGTAACAAGTTACAATGGCTGAAAAAAATGATTCCTAGGTCACTAAAGGTAGGCTTTCTTTATATTGAGGTAGTTAGTTTTTTTTTATAATGACGTATTGAAAAAGAATTTGATTGTCACTCTCTAATTCAATGGTATATTTAATGTTGGGATGAAAAGAATTCATAAAATTTAAAAAATGGTGGGCATGTTCTAAATTATCAAAAATAGCAAAGGAATTGTCCACATACGTATGGTAAAATATGGGTTTGATATCTAAAGGGCATTGTTTCATAAAGTTATTTTCAACATGAATCATGAAAGTGTTAGCTGCTATTGGAGCTATTGGTGAACCCATTCCTACTCCATTTATCTATTGGTAAACTTTGGTATTAAATAAAAAATAATTCTCATTACAAATCATTTCTATAATAGTCTTGAAATTTGGACGAGAGAAATTGTGAAAGGTGTCTGTGTTTTTTAAAAATTAGGTTTAGAATAATAGAAGGAACGCCTGCTGTGTTCCTTTCTGCCACCATCTGTCCATGTCATTTCTTACAGTCTTTACTGTGTTAACAAAGCATTGGGCACCAGTCATGAGGTCGGCATTTTGATACAGGTAACAAATAATTTTCCAATATTCACACGGCTTTCATTCTTTCATGTCAGCTAAACTTTTCTCAACTAAAACTATACTCTGTATGCTTTCGAACGCCGTTGACAGCTCACCGATATATCAAATGTTTCTAAAAATAAGTAGACATTAAATATTGTCAAATAAATTTTTCTAGAACACTAAACACACACATAATATATATATATATATATATATATATATATATATATATATATATATATATATATATATATATAATGTCTTATTGATAGCTCGTGGGTTTGAAATTGTACACATTAAATTGCATCCGATAGGTACACATTTTAGGTTTGCTTTATTCATATATTTTCAACTTCAACTTTCCTGTGTCCATTTGGGTTCGCTGTTCTGCACACATCGTATTTCTACGTTACCAACCCTTTCTGTCTCAAATGATCTTCCAAAACGTGTCCTTATCTTTTCTTTGGTCTCTTTTTCTTTCCTCTTTTATCCGGGGAAAGTCGTGCCCATAATTCTTTTTCCGATAAAGTCATCTTCTCGCCTCAACTCAGGCGCATTCCACTTCGCCTCAACTCAGGCGCATTCCACTGCAATTTCCTCGCCTGCAATTTTCTTTGTCAGATATATTGCCTTCACTTTTCTACTTATCCTCTTATTCCCAATTCTGTCTAACCTGATCATGCCATACATCGATCTCAACATCTCATTAACAAAAAATCCGCCTTTTGGAAGAAGGGGGAGGGGATCTTTATCAGACAATTTTCTGATTGATAGACCATTTTGGGCCTTATATCTGATTTTTAAACTAGACCTTCCAATCTTTCACTTATTCTACCATTACACAGAATATCCAAACCATTTTTTTATAATTCTTCCACCCTGTTTGAATTGTATGCTTTATTTGAGCATCTAATGACCCACGAAAAGTTTCCTAGGGTTTTAGACATTTAAGCTCTTCCAGTCAGCTCAATCATTTTTACATAGTAACATCTCACCATTCTAGCTCAAAACATTAAACACTATTTTTACTTGTCTTCCTATTTACTTTTAATCTTCTATTTTCTATTTTTATAAATCTTTCTTCTTTTTCAAATCACTCCCATCATAATCACTCACAAACAAGTTCTCTGCAAAATGAGACGGCTCGGGATCGCTTCTATCATCATTTTCAACATTCCATCAATAGCGCAAAGATATATGAACTTAGGCAGGACAATTACTGTACCTTAAGTGGAAAACGTTTCGTTACGCCGACCCTCCTTCCTATCTTTTAATTTATATCCTCAGACATATATTTCACCAATCAAATTAATTCTTCTGATACTTCAAAGTTCCTCCCGAACTACCATGTCATATTCTTCTCCAACACATGTTTCACACTGAAAATTGTATTAATTTTTCTCTTCCAGGCATAAACCAAACTGCCACCCGAATTATTCTCTCCTGCCTAATAATTCTCTGGATCCTTCATTGTGCGAGACATTAACTTTTTACTTCAGTAGTTACGACATCTTAAATTTCACCCTTATCATTATAAATATGCCCCATTCAACTTTCCTTCCATACATCTGTTACGTCATTCTCATATATATTATTCATGAAATCTAAAAGTAAAACTATTCTCTCTTCTCCCAAGCACTTACATGCTTCACTGGAATTAAATCCGGCCTCGTTGACTTAACATTTTTAATTTTCCTCATCTTTATTACTTCATTTCTACCAACTGATGATGTTATTTACTTTTCATTACATACTCCTTTCTTTCTCAACCTCCTAAGGTTTAAATTTGATAAATTGTATATATTTTTAGATTAATTTTCCTTTGTGTTCTTTGTTTTACGGTTTCCTCCTCTCGTTCTCTTGCATTGATAGGACAAAAAACCCACCGTGGTCGCTAAAAATGTGTGAATTTTAGATAAAATAAATGATTTTTATAATGATGCTTTGTACAAATGTATTGAATTTAACCTGACCCCCTGGTGTTGAAATAGAGAAGTTCTGTAATTAGTTTTCTACATTTTTTTTTATATAAATATCATTTGAGTTAAAATTATTTGTGACCAAGAAAAAATTATTACGTGACTTAAAATGGCGATAGGATTAAAAATACTTGATTTTGTATTAGTTTGTTGACATCATTTCGATGCTCACGCACACACACACACACACACACACACATATATATATATATATATATATATATATATATATATATATATATAGCCTTGGCTTAAATTATGGGGCAGGTATGAAAAAGTGAAGAATATGATTGAAAATCATTTATTTCATACTTCACATAATACAAATAAACATTTTGCGTATATTCTACCATTTTTTAATATTTGATGTGTCCTCCTTTTGCTTTTATAACCGCTTTTATGCAATTTTGCATACTTGAGATTAAGTTGGCACTGGTGGTTGGCTCAATTTTCTGCCAGTCTTCTTGAATTTGGGCTGTTAATTCACTTTTTAAGAAACATTTGTGCACCCTCACTCTTGTGCTCAAGTGTAACCACAAATCTTAAATGGGGTCGAGGTCTGGAGATTGAGGGGGGCATCTCATCATCGTCAGCCCTTTCTTCTCAAACGAACCTTTTGAGACTCTAAATGTGTGACATAGAGCATTCTCTTGTTGGAAGATTACACCATCTGGTATGGCATCATTGAAAATTTTACCTAAGGAAGGTTGATAAACCTGGTCTAACATGCTGGTGTAAGTGTTGGAATTCATTCTACACTCACAAGTGAACAGCAATCTTGGACCGAAACACGATATGCGGCCACAAATCATTACCTTTTCACCTCTAAATTTTACTGTTGGGACAACACATCTCGGATTATAAGCTTCAAAACTCTTCGACGAACATAAACAGCTCCAGGGATTCCAAAGATTTGAGGAGAAATACAAATTTTACTGATCATTTTTGCTAGCCAATAAACATTTTAGTATCCAATACAAATGTTTACAAGCGTAAAAGAATGGTGGAAACTAATGTGGAGAACCTAACTCAAAGCTGCTTTAATCAGACCAAACAACTTTAGCTCAATCATCATCAGTCCAATCTTCATGCTCTTTTGCCCAAGACAATAGCTTCTTCTTGTTCACCTAAGACAACAATGGTTTTCTTTTAGCCTTACATCTTTTGAGCCCAGCTTCTAATAACCTTCTTCTCACTGTGAGTCTCGATATCTCTTTTTTGTTGCTGCCCGAAACTCAGTAGCTACATCAGAAGTAGTTTTTTCCCTGTCGACCAGGGATGTCCTTTTCAGCAATCTCTCTTCTTTCGGAGTTGTACCCCTTTTGCGACCTTGACCATCACGGTTTTTGAAAGAATTGGTCTCATTGTACCTTTTAATGGTTGTTTAGACATCTTTTCTCGAGCATTTAAATTTTATTGCAATTTTGACTTGGGATAATCATTATCTGGACAATGCAATAATGATTTGAGCTCTTTGAGCTTCAGGAATCTGTTTCTTTGGAGACATTTTTGACAAAGAATTACCACTTGTAAGTTAACAATAAGATAATCACTAAAAAAATAGGAATAAACGTTATTATCACACATTGAATGGCAAAAGGTTGCCAATATGCAAAACGGCATTAAAGCAGTTATAAAAGCAAAAGGAGGACACATCAAATATTAATTATTGATGGAATATACTAAAAAATGTCTATTTGTATGCTCATGTATAAAATAAACATTTTAGTATCCAATATAAAACATTTTCTGTTATTGCCTCTGATTCTTGTTTTGGGGGTAAAATATAGATTTGAGTGTTAGTTAGTACACTGGCGCTAATTAAATCGAGGGGGATCTGTTAAATCGATAAAGATACATATGTAATTTCTTCAAATTATATAAATCTCACCCAAACAATAATATTAAAATAACCGATTTTTAATATTTAAATCATGAATGGGCCCAAGAGAATTAATTGATTTTCAATGAAAGATAAATATGTTTAAAAAATAAACTAGTCCATATGATTGATCCGGCAAGGAAAGGCAATTTCCTTTTTCACTTTCAACTTTAGAATTTATGGTGGGAGTGAACGCCATTAACACTTGTGAAAGTTCAGCGAACGACTCAAAAGGAATTCACAGCTGAAATTAAATTAATCCTCGGCATATCGATACTAAAAGTAACTGAAGATTGTTTTCATAAAAGGGAGTAAATAAAATCCAAAATGTTCTATAAAAGGATTACAAAGGATAGAGAATAAAGGATACCCATATTTACATAGTGATTCTCTGGTGATTAACACAAATATCACTTCTTTTAATATTATCAGTGACAAAATTTAATCTGTTGCAAAACCTGGTTCACCATAATAGGAACATTATTTTAAAAGACCTAATATATCTACTAATCCATTGAGGTCTTTGTTAATACTTGCATTTGTACAAAGAACATTTTCATTAAAACTGAGTGGCTGATCTCAATGTTAATTTTCCGTATTTCTTTCCTATGAGATTCATTGGACGAAAGATGTGCGAACTCAAGTTAAATGGAAGAGAATGGACTAATTATATGGAGCACTTCTTTGGGCGGAAGACAATGTATTAGATACGAGGCTCTGAAATTTCCGAATTTCAACTTTTCTGAAAGTTAATTTAAAAATAAGTGCTGAAGGCCTGACAGTTGTCCCCACACCCCAATTCCTTTCAATTTCGTATAACCGAAATTCTCCAATCTATTAAACGAAAGTATTTACTCGAAAAACAAAATTCTTCAGCAACCGAAACAAGAATTGAGTAGATTCACCCAAACTTCCATTTTATCTTTGATTTTATTATTATTTTATTTTCTATTTAATCATTGATTTTTTAAATCTCTCTTGACTCTGTTTTGCTTTCTGAATAGCAAATCTTCCGTTGATTTACGAAAAATGTCTTCCGTAGTTTTATTAATAGAGTTTTTCGCTCAAAAGGAAATTGAGGAAAACGGTTAAGTTGAAAATGGTTTGAGAGAAAGATTTGCGACGTTCGTAAGTGTGAACACTTTAATTCTTTAGTAAGAGCTTATTTAGACACTGAAACACATACACCATTATAAGAAGGTAAGATATTCATAGATCCAAATATAAGAGTCGGTGCATTTAATATACGCAACGGAGAGGGAGAATATGAGAAACCACGGCTGGGACAAGCTTCTTTATTACTGAAGTTTCGCTCCTCTGGGGCGTCTTTATGGAGCGAACCGTCAGAAATAAAGAACCACGCACCCCTTAAAGTTTTTTTCTTCTCCCTTTCCATTTGTTTTCAAAGACACCCATCAATATACGCAATCAAAGACATAAATGAAACGAAGGGTTCAATTTTAAAATTTGCATCAGTACCTAAAACAGCGCTAAGTTACATACCTACTACTACTTCATTTAATAACAGTAGGTTTTGAGACTTACCACCACAAACTATCAAAAAAATAATTACGCTATAAATATTAAACAATGATATAAAACATCAATGAACAAACAAGAACTCAAGAGAGCACAATTCTAGAGAGGAGAAAGAAAATTCAAGCGAAATCAAACACTTCTTCCAGAGTACAAAGAAGCTTTTTCATATATTGACCCAATGCTATGCATTGTATACTAACATGCATTTAAGTCACCCGTGGGTTGTTTACTTCGTTAACTCTGGTCACCTGGTAACAAACAAAGTAACACTCAATCAGAATAATTAAATTATTTTGGAATAGTCACTCTAATAGTGGCAGGTTTGCCGAAATTGCAAAAAACCTTTAGTTGATTCATCGTGCAGTTAATGGTTGATGCATAATTAAACGACTCTTTCTAATCTTGAATAGAACAAAGACTCTAAACAACAAATAAAAAAAAGGAAATCCATTCACATTTATGCTTTTAATAATTAATGGAGAACCGATTTGCTCATTGCAAGAGAAATGAAATTAAGTATGATGGGTTGGCAAAAATATTAAAGCTTAATGCAAGGTGTTTATAAAAATATCGCTCGAGAAATATCTGGTAGGTAAAGAGAGAAAATATAGTAAACAGTATGCAGAGTATCGAGTTCAAGAAAGGAGAAGAAATTAACCATAAATGTTTTAATTATTAACCTAAGTGTACAATTATGGTTTTTATAAATCACCGGTTTGTCAAACTTAAATTGAGTATACAGTGCATTTGGGGAACTTCAAATTAATAAAATATGTAATGCTTGAAATACTTCAGCCTGGCATATTTATATTGAAAAAATCTTATAACGAGAGGAAATGAATTTGTGTTCTTTAGAAACATAATAATTGAGTTAGGTTCAAATCCAAGTTTTATAAATCGAGATTAGGTTTGTTTAGTGTCCCAGTCAAAAAGCCAGAAACAGAGCAAGAAGCAACGAGTGGAAACGCTGGGTTACAGAATTTGTAATGATGGTGCACCATCAATGGTTGGTAACAATAAATTTAACAATGTGTTATAAAACCGCCTGGATGATCATTTGAAGGAGGTGAGCGTTTTTTTATACAGTTTTTCTTGATTGCTTTTTATGTAATTTATTAACTGATTTCTCCTAAAGTTATTTCAGGAAGTTAAAAGAGGGAAATTGTGTTTATATACTTCAGGATTTGATCCGCACGGGGTTATTTAGTCTTTGCCCTTATAATTCTTTTAAAAAGTGTTCTCTAATTAGTTTTTATACAGTAATAGTTTTATTATGCCATTAGTATATAGTCGTTTATTTTTTTTGTTGATTCCCTTCTATCCATTTTCCTGCATCCTCTGAGCAGAGAATTATCTGTTTTAATATTGCTATTTACCGCCGATTCAATTAAGATACATGACCTTTGAAATCTTGATTTGTCTCAGGATATGTGGTAATATACGAGTATATGAGTCTATTTTATCTCTGCAGGACTGGGAGAACGATGTAGTAGTGATGAGTATAACATTTGAATTCTCTTTACTAGTGAACACGTTGTGACAAAAGGCATATCCAGATTTTCCTCCTAGTCCCTGTTTTCTAGCCGCTAGCTTATAGCTTTAATTATATTCATGGACGATATGGACTAAGACTAAAGAAAACGGCAGCGATCAAACCACATGTCTCTAAATACCCTTATGCATAGGCAATCACCGGTACTCCAAGATACGAAATTATCAGATGCGTATATGAAATTATACATCTTAAAGGCTACGACGATATCCGATACTCAAGTCATTATCTTCATTAGCCATGGAGGGCAAAAATACTCCCGAATTTGAACACTTTTTTACTCTAATTTGGCAATTTTCTCTCGATAATGAATCAGCTCTAAATCATCATCATCATCATCATCATTTTCATCACTAACTCTATAATTTAAGAAGGGGATTTTTTGAGTATTTGAATAATAATTTCATCTTAGTTTGGTTATGACTTATGTTTTTTATCAAATTTATTTCTAATAATTATTTTATAATATCAAAAAACAAAATGGTGAAGTTCAGAAATAAATATAAGTATCGTAGTTTTGTGAAATTTTTAAAACCCAAAGAATTACAAATGGTGAAGTTCAGAAAAATTATTTTTATATATCTTCTTCTATAACTATATTTTAGCAACGTGTTATTTTGAAAAGGGGGAAATATAGTTTAGAGTTTCTTTTTAAAATTATTATAATTGGCGAAGTTCATAAAATTTATAAAAAATTAACCATGTCTGCTTTTTTTAGATTTTAAATATCAATCTTAGTAGCGAAGCGCAAGCTCCCCGCGTATGGGGGGAGTGGCGAAGCCATTGCCTGGTTTCTAAAGAAATTTAATCTGCAAAATTTGAATAAATTGTCCTCTTTCTTTGATGTGTTATGGAAGGCATGAAATAGACTTACGTAGGAAAGACGGAACCCTGCGCCTTCTCAGGGGAGCAGGATACCTACTTAGAGAATTATTTTTGTAAGAGCCTATCTGGCGACTGTCAAGAACAGCCAAATCCGTAAACACCTTACAGCTAGGCCAGATAAAAAACAGCGAACAAATATGCAAGAGAACAAAAAACTAAAATACCGCAAAAAAAAAACAAATAAAAAACAAACAAAAAGAAAAAAAGCAAGAAGAAGGAAGCACGCTCAGACGTCGGGCGGAGGTTTACCTACCCTCGGTGCAGGAATATGCAACCTACAACAGAGTAAAAAAGAATGGAGGAGGTCAGTCTCCTCCAAAATGTCAGATAGTCCACAAGTCTGCTTACACGAACCCGTCTCTAGTACAAGGGACAAGTGGTAGCGACCGCGTTTCGTCTCGATACCGACCCAGCCTTGGACATTCAACAAAAATGTGCTGAAAAGATCGGAGACAACGAGCAGTATTCGTCTCAATGAAGTGAAAGCAACCGCTCCATTAAATGGCGGCGCATCTCGCAAGTGTGCCCAATTTGATGACGGCAGAAAGCGACCTGGAGCCGTTGCAAGATTAGGGGGTATGTCTATGAGAACAGTCGCGGCGCAATGACACGTAACTTTAAGTTCCCTTAGACCGTCTCCCATCTTCTTTGCCAAGCAGCTCGGAACGCTGCCCTATTCTTGCCATATAAATTGTGTAAGGAAGAGTGAAACGGTGGTCTAGTCACCTAGTTTTCGCGGACTCTTTAGCGCCTTCATCGGCAAGCTCATTCCCCGCAATTCCTATATGTATATGAACCCAGCAGAAGATAATCTCGACATCCACCCTGCTTGCCGCAACCGTGGGTTTCACTGATACCCTGAATCCGGCTGTGGGGACAATCCAATGCCCAGAGAGCAATCAGGGCGCTTTGTGATTCGCTAAAGATCACAATCTGGTATTCCGAATCTGACACGAAGCGTTATTTTCCGTACTAAGTGGTGTATGGCAACCATCTCAGCCGTGAAGACACGTAGTTCCTAGTAGAGCCTTACAAACTTAAAACAGAGGCGTTACGATGTGGAAACCGACCCCATTCTGGGACTTGGAGGCATCCGTATACATTCGTGTGGATCCAGCGCGACACGAATTGTGCTCCAAAAAGGGCGAAAGCCATACTTACGGAGATATAAAATCTTTGGGATCAGAGGCGTGGCAACAAATAGTCAATAATAGTACCCTTCATGGTGGTGACCTGGGTAGAACCAGAAACGCCATCAGTCTGAGATCTACACCGAGTTCTCTAAGGATTTTAACTACCCCTAAATCCAAAGGGCTTTTGGTATGGCTGGCGTCTCTCGGTGGCATAGGTACCGTCGATATTGGCTGTAGATACATTGAGGGCAGTTTGCGACTAAGGGAGGCGCTGGGTCCGCGCGTACAGGCACATAATACTGAGGAGCGAGTGGCATATCCCCAGCATCGACAAGTCAGCTCTCAATGGGAGGGAGACATGTGGAAGGCACCGTTTGCCAGGCGCAGACAGGTGTGGTGGATCGAGTCCACCTTTCGAAATACACACTCGGAGACAGATGCATAAAACACGCATTCGTAGTGAAGCTTTGAACGAACGAATTATTTGTAGAAAAGCATGGTAGTAGCCCAATCAAAAACCCAGGTGATGAACGTCATGGAACGAAGAATGTCCGTGGCACGGGTACAAGAAAACCTAAGGCTGCGAATATGGTCCTCCTATCTGAGGCGTTGGTCGAAAACAAGACCATACAAGCCCATCCTCCTTCCTTGAATTGCCGCTATACAAGCTCATCCTTCATTGGTACAATCCTAGGTCACAAAAGGGTAAATGTTGTAGCAGGTAAAAAAGCACCTGCTGCCCATCAAACTTGGAGGAATTGCTCGCCCTTGTGTTGGATAAGTACGAGTAGTTGGTGGTAATAAGTAAAGGATCTTACAGAGTATAAAATCTTTATAAGGGACAAATTGTAGACATCCTGATAAGTGTTTTTATGTAGCCATAAAAGTACTCAGAAGCAGGTTCGTGCTAGAATTACAACTTTCTTTCTTTAAAGTTGAGGTAAACGTGGGAGATTTTTAATTTATGAACTTACGTCGTGTTGGGATCAAATTCTCCGATAATGGACAAAAGAGATTGTAGATTTAGGATTTTCCTATCTTGTTTTCCCTCTGATTATATAGCTTGAGATTCCCGCCAGGTCTTGAGGCCTCATACCTGCACGTGTATACCTGTTTAATTACAGCACCGGGAGGAAGATCTTACTTTCTGCCAAGGAAAATATCAGGGATAAATGAGCATGTCCCTGATATTAAATTTCACATAACATACATAACTATGGGGAGACAAAAACGGACAAGAGTCTTTCAGCTCTCATCTAAAACAGCCATCAATCTAACCCACAGTCAGCCACAAAGCCAAGATCTCTAATCTTGTAATCCAGTGCAGTTTACAGAAGCTCGTCTATACACCACAAGTAAAGTTAAAGGTTGCTGGTTTTAGTCCTCATATCAAGCTATGTAGCTTCTTAAGCGGACGTCAGCCAGGGCAAGCCCTGGCTCCCCACCCTAATGCCCGGGTACGGTGGTAACCTCCATTAGTAAATAGTGTCAGCTTAAAAAGAATCCGGACGGAGATTCGAACTGCCGACCCAGCGATTGCCGGGCAAACACGCTAACCACTATATTAGCCAGGAGACTAGTATATATACCCAAACCTTTTTTACGATAAAGGCATGCCAAGACCAAATATTGCCCTACAGCATACTATAATAGTCTGCTGATAAAATACAAATATTAATAAAACATTTTAAAAGTTCCCCATTTCTATCTTTATAAACATTATTTTAAACAACTGCTAATAAGGATCTCTCAACTCAAATTACTCAGACTCTACAAATTGATAATTAAAGCACTTTTTGAGTTGATTCGACCTACATCTTCCTTAACAGCAATGATGCTCCCGTCTAGTTTACAACTGAGGTTTAATCGCTTATCAGCAGGAGAGTTAAGCGAACCTTGATAGAACTGGTTGTGGTAGTTAGCAGTGGGGGCGAGTTTTGTCTAGCAGGAAAGAATCCAAAGGCCGCGGTGGGTTTGGACAAACATATGTGTGCCTCTGCTGTCAATTTGGGCCGGTGTTAGTGATAAGATTGTGGTCGGTTGAAAAGTAACGCGAACATAGCCGATGTGACTTGTGGACAAGTGTATGCAGCTGTCCTATTTATTCCTAGGGATAATTGAGAGCAATGCTCCAGAGCTCAAAGAGATTTGATACGGGGTTCGCTAGAGTAAACGGAAAGCTCACATCTCATTCTGGTTTCCCTTGAGTTTACACTGGAAACCATCTCTTGTGGTCTCCTTTATTTGCGAATAATGATGATTTAACGATATTTTTAATGGTTAATTGAGGATTGCGTGCAAGAGTGCTTGAATTGGGTTTCGGTGAGTTCTGTAATTGCATAAACAAGAATTATTTAAGTCACGTTTGTGGTTTTTAATCACGAAGGATCACCAATTGACGTGAGGGTGAATACGATAGTTAAAGTAATAAGACAAAGCCTATGAAGTTTATTATTTACAGGTCTTTTTGATGGTTTAGCAACTAGAGTGAGATGCGGAAGAACTAGAGAGTGAGAGAGTAAGCAGCTTGTGATTAATCAGAAAGTGATTGTTTCCGACTAAATGACGGAAAGAATTATGAGAGACATTAGAGTCTTGCATTCTTCAAGTCTTGTTTGGTAGGCTTCATGGACGCTGCCTATAGCTATTTATGAGCAGTGAGTGTCAAAACATCCAGTTCTGTTACACACTTCTATATCAAAGCCTCTAAATTTAGTTCTATTGCGTTGAGTGAACAAGGCTTAAATTATTTGTTGTTATAATGTATGTGGATGTAGAATAAGAGAAACACCAAAAACACTGGCCAACAAATTTGAACTTCTTTTAATCATCAGAGACCTGAGCAAACTTTTCTCATGGCATTTTTTCTCGCTGATTTCATATCTGACTTTAGTTTTCCTTTAGCACACCAGGTTTTTGAGATATTAGAAAATGAAATATGACCACCGTCGCTGATAGAATGTAGCGTTTTACTCTGATTTCTTTGCCGAAACTGGTGATATATAGTTGCATAGCGCCATTGCTAGAAAAAAAATTGCCTTCTGTATATCTCTATGTGCATTGAGAAGTTGAACTGACACAAAATGATAAATTTAACATAAAAACTCTAAAATTCATCATTCTCTTTAGGCGTAAACATATGATAAAGATAAATAGACATGTTTTGTTTATTCCACAAGCATCATAAAGTTAATGGTACTTATATTGCATGTATAAGAATGGTAAACAATGATTGAAGGGCTAATAAGTCAAAACTCGAATTCATAAGCGTTGTGCATGGGATTTGCGTTTGAATTTTTTCTCAGGATTATCACGATACAACATCCAACAATGAACTCCCATCATACTCTCATTCCAAAATTCTTGATAGCGAGTTTCCATGGTCTTGATATCCTGGTGGAAACGTTCACCTTGCTCGTCACTTACGGCTCCAAGATTTTCTGGGAAAAAGTCTAGGTGCGAATGCTGGAAATGGATTTTAAGTGACATACGGCATCCCATTTTTTTATAAGATTGAAGAAGGTTTTCCACGCCATCTCTGTATGCAGGTGAAATGTTGATGCCCAGAAAGTTTGCACATAACGACTTGAAGGATAGCCATACATTTAGTTCAAGAGGAGTGAGGGATTCTCGAAGTCAGGGTCTGCTAAAACCTCCCTGATTTGTCGTCTCACAAATATACCTTCTTTTAGTTTTGCCGCGGTCAGCTGTGGAAGTTTTGGCACAGATATTGGAATCCCTGAGAATTGTCATTAGCCATTGTTTTCACGAAATTTTTCATTAGACCTAGTTTTAGATGAAGAGGTGGCAGATATATTTTCTGAGGCTCTACCAGGGGCACAGACTGAACACTGCTTATTGCAGGCTCATATGTAGATCCAAGTGGCCAATTACGCTTGTCATAATGTTTTGCAGTGGAGCGGCTATCTTACAGGCAGAGAGAGCAACAGTACCTCGTGAATCCTCCTTACATACCAATTAGCATGCCTATGACTTTTAGATCACCACAGATGTACCACTGATGGGCTTGGTAGTTTATGGCTTTAAGAAGAATATCCATATTATCATATGTCTCCTTAAGGTGGATAGAATGGCCAATAGAATAGAAGGCTTTATATTGCCATTGTGCAAGGGAGAGCTTTCAGACTTATCTTAGAAGCATCAATATAGAGACGCCAGCCAGATGACTTATATGTCTGTGAAAAGGCTTAAAACAATCTATTTATATCATGGCAATAGCAGAGAGGTCTATTAACTGTAAAGAATGAATTTAAATCACGATTGAGCTTTCTAAAGTAACTCACTTGCACATTTTTTCGAGTAAGAATTTTTCCGGTAGTCGAGATGCTAGAAGTTCTGCTTTCTCCGTTGACAGTGACAGATCTCTCACAAGATCATTCAAATCTTCCGGAGTAAATAACTTTGGCCCAGAGTTAGCATCCTTATACTCAACATCACCATCTAATTGGCATGCACCTCAGTACTAATAACATCAGGTGGAATTGGCAAAGATACATCATGTGGAACTGGTCTACATGCCGAATCCATGGTTGGATAAACAATTTGGTGCTTGTTCTTTGCAGAAAAGCCTTTTGTGTTCACACTGCAGAAATAGCAATCTTCGAGATGATCTCTTGGCTCTCTCTATTTTATAGGAACAGTGAAGGGTATTGAGGCTTTCTTTTGGTTAATCCAGTCAGTAATCCATTAGAACAGGAAGTACAAATTTGGTGTGGTGTCCATGCTTTATCTTGGTCACCCAGAGGGCAACCGAAATAGAGTTTGTACATTTTCTTTATATCCGTTGTGATAGTATGCTGCTGAAATTTTGTTGTAAAATGCACACATACATAGGAGAATTTATCTGTATGATTTTTGAACTCTCAAGGAATTGTTACTGCTTTGTGGAAATATTTGGAAGCCTCTTATCATCAACGCACAAGGAGCAGCTTATAAGATGCACATCACATGAGGAACCTGAAAGCATAAAACAGAATTATAAATAATTGCGCAAAATATGCATGCGGGTTACAAATGTAAATGAATTCTTGTCTATATCCCTTTAACCAATAAGAACTCACGAAGCATCTAGTTTGCTCATCTTAGCAGTACAATAAATAATGATGCATGAAATAGGGCAATACCAGTAATATACTACATTTTATAATCGCAGTCTGCCATTTTGAATTTTTGGCATATATTAAAAACTGTACGTGTTAGAACAAAACTGAAGGAAGATTTGGATTCAACATGGAAAATGCATTTAGAAAAGTATAGTAAGGTCTCTGATGAAAAATGTGTGTTGACCAGTGTAATCACACGTTTTTTCAGCTCTGATTTATGGAACTCGGTTATCAAAAGCGCTTCTAATGAACACATTTGCTCACAAGAACACAAAGAACTATGAGAGCTCAGCTGCCTCAGATTAGAATATAATATTCAGTCCCTCCAAGTCTCAAAAGATATAATGCCATTTTTCACAAGATTAAAGTTTCTTGGAAATGAATATGATACTTTAAGTAAGAGGCCATTTTTGTACCATCGACCGCAAAAAAGAGATCAGACTTGGCTCATTCAATCTGTCGAATTGGACGAGAAATCCTTAAGAGGATTGATTGCGGAGCTCCACAGAAAGATGGAATTTAAAGCCTCGGGAATGAATGGGATTTACTTTCGGTGGATTCATTTTATATCATCTTTTGGAAATACAGAATTCCGAAGAAGGTGAGACCCGAGTATTCCCACGGGAATAATTCAATAAAGGAAAAGACCGGAGGAGAGAAGATCAGAGTGAATGAGAGAGAGAGAGAGAGAGAGAGAGAGAGAGAGAGAGAGAGAGAGAGAGAGAGAGAGAGTAACAAGGAGTAACAAGGAGTAACAAGGAAAGTAAGTACCCTAGGAGACCTTACGGTCCATTCAAAGAGGGTACCTTTGGACTAGCAATCGAACAGGCACATACATGGCTGCTCAATTGTTTTGCGTCCCTGAACGGCCGCTTTTCAAGACTTTGTCTAGTCTTGACTTAAACTGGTCAACAGATTCACTGTTGACAACTTCCACTGGAAGTGCGTACCACTTACCGCAGATACTGTACGTGAAAAAGTTTCCACACAGATTGCGGTTGTAACGCTTCAGTTTAAGTTTGAAGCCATGATTGCGCGTTCTGTTCTCACTCAGTGTGAAAATATCCCGGTAGTCAACATTGTTGAACCCTCGAAGTATTTTGAAAACTTCGATGAGCTGACCACGCAGTCTACGGGTTTCCAGCGAGAACAGATCTAATTCCCTTAGTCTATCCTCATAACTTTTATGTCGGAAAGAGGGAATCAGCTTGGTTGCCCTGGCTTGTACGCGTTCCAACCTTGCGATATCCTTTCGAAACGAAGGACTCCAAAAGTGTACGGCATACTCCAGGTGCGGCCGAACCAGGGAGTTTTACAGACAAAGTACTATCTCTTTGTTACGGTATCCAAACTGTCGCTTTATGTAGCCTAACATCCTTTGGGCTTTCTTCTCTGCCTCAATGCACTGTTTCGAGAACTTGAGGTCGCTAGTGATAGTGACACCCAAGTCCTTCTCAGTGTGACTCGATTCAAGAGCAGTGCTCTTAAGGATATACTGAGATTATGGGTTTCTGTGGCCGATATGCATTACTTTGCATTTGTTCACGTTAAAAGGCATTTGCTACGTGCCCGACCACTTCCCAATCTTCCCAAGATCTTCCTGCAGGCGGGCAGTATTTCCATCCTTTGCAACGTTCATACCAAGCTTGGTATCATCGGCAAATTTGAAAATCTTAGCAACCATGTCACCGTCCATGTCGTTGACGTAGATGATGAATAGTAGTGGTCCCAGGACAGAACCTTGAGGCACCCCGCTAGTAACGGGCATCCACTTAGAAGCCTGTCCATTCACCACCACCCGTTGCCGTCTGCCACTTTGCTAGTTCTTGATCCAGCCGGCTACTTTTCCGTCTATGCCCAGCGATCGCACTTTCCGAAGAAGGCGGCGGTGTGGTACCTTATCAAAGGCTTTCTGAAAGTCTAGGTGGACCGCATCCACCGCCTTGTCCCGATCGTGCTCACTGAAAACAAGGTGGAAGAATTCCACAAGGTTCGTCAGGCATGACCGTTGCCTTCGGAAGTCATATTGGGAACTCCTCAGTAGCAGGTTTGACTCTAAATACGACGTCATTTTGTCCACCATCATGCTTTCCATGAGTTTATTGACTATCGAAGTCAGGCTGATAGGTCGGTAGTTTAACGGTTGATTCGGTCTCCTTTCTTGAAGATGGGAGTCACCTCCGCTTCACGCCAGTCTCTAGGGACGCATTTGGTGCGGATTCACATGTTGAAGATTGCGCTCAGGTGTAGTGACACTTGATCGTGCACTTCTTTCAACAATTTAGGTAGAAACCCGTCCGTTCCAGGAGACTTATTTGTCTTTAGGTCAGCGATCTTTTTCTTTATTTCTCCTTCGGTGAAGTCCATATCCTCCAGCTTTTCTTCCGAGTAGGAATCCATTGGCTGGGGGATGGGACCACACTCTTCAGTAAACACTGAAGAGAAGTAGTCGTTGAGGAGGTTAGCATTTTCTGCATCCAAGTGCTTTAGTGTCCCCTCCTCATTTCTCAAAGGGCCAATCGTTCGACGGATTGGTTTACTGCTTTTCACATATCCAAAAAACTCCTTGGGATTCTCTTTACAGAGTCTAGCCACTCGGAGTTCCTCAGACCGCTTAGCCGCCCTTATGCTGGACTTTACTTTCCTGGCTAGCCTCCGGTATTTGTCAAAGTCACCCGAGATCTTCGATTGTCGGTACACAGTTCTCTTCTTCCTAAGCAGTTGGCCGATTTCTCGATTAAACCACTTTGGTTAAACAGAAGACCGACGGGGACATTTCAGAGGGATGAAACGCAAATGAAGACTCATGAATGTGGTTTTGAAACTGTTCCACGAGTCTTCAACAACATCTCACACTTCTAGCCTCGCGTCAGTCAGTAAAACACGAAGACCTGCATAGTCTGCTATTTTCAAATCGAGTTTCCTCGATTTACTAGTTGCAAGCCCTGCCTTCGGAGCTTTGACTACAAATCTAATTAGTCGGTGGTCACTGCCACCGAGCTCTTCGCCAACAGAGAGGTCCTCAACGATGTCATCATCGAGGTGAAAACCAAGTCGAAGATATTGTTTCCTCTCGTTGGCTCTCTCACCCATTAAGTGAGGAACTCGTTGTTCGCGAACTCCAGGAGTAGTGCGTTTTCGCCGCAGGGTTCTCTGGTTTCCCAGTCAACTTGTGTGTTGAAATCACCCATGACGATACACACTCTGTCTTCGACAAGTTATTCTAGTAGCTGGTACAGATCTCTGTCCTTTTCAACGAGTTGGGCAGGAGGTCTATAAAGCACCAGGGTCCTGTATTTGGCAAGACCTATCTCTAGGTCAACACCTAGTAGTTTATGGTCGGATACGATGTTGCAATCCGTCGAGTTGAGAGTATCCTTGACATACAACATCACACCGCCACCCTCTCTGTCTGGCCTATCTTTCAGGAAGAGCTGGTAACCGGGAATCGTGAATTCACCTTCAAAATCTC
This sequence comes from Ceratothoa steindachneri, assembly GCA_963969495.1. NCBI lineage: Eukaryota > Metazoa > Arthropoda > Malacostraca > Isopoda > Cymothoidae > Ceratothoa > Ceratothoa steindachneri. The sequence continues at coordinate 41,273,397 of OZ018329.1, forward strand.
GGCTTGAGGTTTTTATCTACGACTCTATTATGGCCACCATCTCAGGTTCCTCTGTTACTACGAGGCCATTGAGGTCAAGAAACTTATTCCTGATTGACATCGCATTGAACAGAAGAACTTTCAGGAAGTCCCCTAGTGTAGGACTCCCTACGCTCTTCCGTTTCCCGGCTTCTCTGTTTTCGTGGTCACACCCTTTTTGACGACCCCTGAGAAGGTCGTTCCAGGAGTGACACGGGAATGCTGGCGCACGTCCGCTTTCGCTCTGTTTCGAACGCTCCTTTGGGTGCGTTCCACGACATCTTGAATTAGGTTGGCGAGAAAGGCCTTGTCTTTAAAGGAGAGATGTACCCCTTCCCTTTGGTAGAGGTCCTCTCTACCGATAAAGGTACGATAGGGGTCCACGAAGAAGACTTCTTCTGCCCTGCAGAGATCCGCCAACCTTCTGTTCACTGCGATGTTTCTTTCGTGAGCGGTTCTGGATGGACCTCTTCTTGGAAGCATCCCAACCACCACACGTTTGCGGGTTTTAAACCCTATGTCATCCACGGCTCCCATCACCGTTTGGATGGTCTCACCACTGAGGTCAACCTTACCCCCTCTGAGGTAGAGGTCGTTGCCGCTCACCATCAGAGCAACAACTGAATTCTCAGAAATCTGAGCTTTCTCTGCCTCTACTCTGATGTTGTGGTTACCCCGTCCTGACAGGCAGCTTACCTTCACGCTAGTGCGAAGGCGGGCCGCTAGCAGCGGCTGCAGATCCCGTGTTTGCGAGTCACCAATGAGGGTGACCTTCGAACACTTGGTCTCTGAAGACGGGGTCTTCCCTTGTGGAAGAGGCCTCCCCTTTTCCTCTTTACTCTTCACATTCTTATCTTTCTTTTTCTTCTTCTTTATCTGTTTTTCTTCTATTTTTGGTACTACGTTTGTTTCAACTTTATTCTTTTTCTTTTTTATTCGTTTCTCCTTTCTTCTTTTTCTCTTTTTCTCTCGCCTGAGCTAGCTTAGCCTCAGATGATGCCGGAATATCCACTTGGTTACCAGGGGATTCCGACACGTCAGTGGGCGGAGCCTCTTCTAGGCATCGAACATGAGCTGCGTTAAGGGCTTCGAACTTCTCCAACTTTCCCTCAAGGACCTCAGCTCTCTCCTCTGAGGCTCTATAGAGGTCTTTTAATTTCTCCACCTCTCGCGTCAATATGCAAGTAGTGCAGATACTTTCAGGGCTGCATTTTGAGTAGCAGCCCTCCGGAAAGTCAACGCACCACTTTTCTAACTGGCATATTGCACAGTTGTGTTTGAGAGAGAGAGAGAGAATGAGAGAGAGAGAAAGAGAGAGAGAGAAAGAGAGTCACAAGGAGTCACACGGAAAGAAATTACCCTAGAAGACCTTACGGTCCATACAAGAGGGTACTTGTTACGAGTCAGGGACTCGTGAGCCTGTCAGCGAATCAGGACTTTATCCAGGCGCCTTTTGAACTGCTCCACAGAGTCGCTGTTCACGACTTCTGGCGGAAGCGCGTTCCACTCGTTGCAGATACTGTAACTGAAGAAGTTCCCGCATCTGTCCCGGTGATAACGCGGCAGCTCAATTTTGTAGCCGTGGTTTCTCGTTACGCCCTCGCTTAGTTGGAACATGTCCCCGTTGCCTACGTGGTCAATACCTCGGAGGATTTGAAGACCTCGATTAATTGACCGCGCCGTCTTCGGGTTTCCAGTGAGAAGAGGTTTAGTTCTTCTAGGCGGGCTTCGTAACTTTTGTGCCTGATCGAGGGGATCAGTTTGGTCGCCCTGGCTTGTACTCGCTCCAGTCGGGCGATGTCCTTCCGAAGGGATGGACTCCAAAACTGGACTGCGTACTCCAGGTGAGGTCGGACCAGGGAATTAAAGAGAGTGAGAACGATTTCCCTGTTCCGATACCCAAACTGTCGCTTGATATACCCCAAGATTCTCTGGGCTTTCTTCTCCGCCTCGATGCACTGCTTGGAAAACTTTAGGTCGCTGGTGATCACGACTCCCAAGTCTTTTTCCATGTCTGTGCTCTCGAGCGCCGAGTTTTTGAGGCTGTAGACGGCTTGGGGATTTCTGTGGCCGATGTGCATCACCTTGCACTTTTCGACATTGAACGGCATTTGCCATATGTCTGACCACTCCCCGAGTTTCCTCAAGTCGGCTTGGAGTCTCTCGACGTTTTCCGCGTCTGCCACGTTCATACCTAGTTTGGTATCGTCGGCAAATTTGGAAATCCTCGCAGTTATGCCATCATCTATGTCGTTTACATAGATGATGAAGAGTAGGGGGCCCAGCACGGAGCCTTGGGGAACGCCGCTTGTTACCGGTAGCCAACCGGACGTTTGCCCGTTCACCACTACTCGCTGCCTTCGACTATGCAGCCAGTTTTCGATCCAGTCACCTACAGCTCCGGCGATGCCTAGCGCTCGAACCTTTTTCAGCAATCGGCGGTGGGGCACCTTGTCGAAGGCCTTCTTCAAGTCGAGGTAGATGACATCCACCGCCTTCTCCCGGTCGTGCTCGCTGAACACGAAGTGGAAGAATTCCAAAAGGTTCGTTAGGCATGACCTGTGCCGCCGGAACCCGTGTTGGGAATTCCTCAATAGGTGGTTGGACTCGACGTGCTGCGTTATTTCGTCAACCAGGATACTTTCCATCAATTTTCCTACTACCGACGTCAGGCTGATCGGCCGGTAGTTAGATGGCTCGCTCGCGTTACCCTTTTTGAATATGGGGGTGACTTCCGCGTCTCGCTAGTCCTTTGGCACGCATCCAGTCTCGAGCGATTTCCTGAAGATCTAGCAGAGATGTGGGGAGACCTCATCTCGCACTTCCTTCAGCACCCGTGGTAAGAAGCCATCGGGCCCTGGCGACTTGTAGCGGTTCAAAGCGTCGATCTTTGAACGCACTGTCGTCTCTTCGAAGTGAAATCTCTCCAATTGCTCTGAGCCTTCGTACTTGTCGCGAGGCTCAGGAGTGGTGTTCTTCTCCTCAGTGAAAACTGACGAGAAGTACTTGTTGAGGATGGTCGCATTCGCTTCGTCACTGAGCTCTAGCTCACCATCCTCTTTCACCAAGGGACCGATCCGTCTACGTGTCGGCTTACGGCTGTTTACGTATCCGAAGAATTCCTTGGGGCTCTCTTTGCAGAGTCTCGCCACACGGACTTCTTCGGCGCGTTTCGCCACCCTTATCATGGACTTGACACTTCGGCATAGACTTTTGTAGTGCTCGAATTCTCCAGTGTTCTTCGCTTGGCGATAGGCGGTTTTTCTCTTCCGTAGGGTTCTCCCGATTTCGGGGCTGAACCACTTGGGTTGAGTAGCTCCGAATCGGCCGCGTTCTGATGGAATGAATCGTGACTGCAGGGCCATGAATGAGTTTTTGAAATTCTTCCATGGTTCCTCGACGTTGTCACTATCTTCCACCTCTATCGCTGCCACGCCAGCACGAAGTCCCGCGAAATTTGCCTTTCTGAAGTTCAGCTTGGCTGCAGCACGAGCTACTGCTTGGCGAGCTGGGACTCGAATGCAGAACCTGATGAGGCGGTGGTCGCTGCCACCTAGCTCCTCATCTACACTAACTTCCTCAATGATGTCATCCTCGGATGTGAGAACTAGGTCGAGGATGTTTGCACCTCGTGTTGGTTCTCTCACCCATTGAGTGAAGAATCCTTCATTTACGAAGTTAAGGAGCCGTATGTTGTCGTTGCGGGTTTCTCTGGTTGCCCAGTCAACGTGAGTGTTGAAGTCCCCCATGACGATACTCACCGTGCCTTCAGTTAACTGATTCAGTTGCTTATAAAGGTCCCTGTCTTGATCCTCCGTCAAGGATGGGGGTCTATAAACTGTAACAGTCCTGTACTTGGTGGTACCCAGCTCCAAGTCCACGCATAGGACTTCTTGGTGGGCGGTGGTGGGGCTGCTCGTTGCCGTGAATACACTTCTCACGTACACCACCACTCCGCCCCCCTCCTTCGCCAGCCGGTCTTTGTGGAAGATCTGGTAGCCCGGGATTGCGAATTCGCCCTCAAAGTCACGAACAGAGGTTCGAATCCACGACTCCGTGATGGCCACCAGATCTGGTTCTTCCGTTGCTACGAGGGCCACTAATTCCAGAAACTTGTTCCGGATGGACCTCGCATTGAACAGAAGAACCTTAAGGGAGTTCCCGGCTGGTGGTCTCCCTAAGTTCGACCGTTTCCCGCCGCCTTTGGCTTGGCGGCAGGAATGGTCCTCCTTTCCCGAACAGACCGGACGCAGCGGTTAACCGTCTCCTGGATGAGGTTAGCCAGCATGGCTTTTCCCTTCATCGACAGGTGGGCTCCGTCCCTTTCGTAGAGGTCGTTCCTACCAAAGAACGTCCGGAAAGGGTCCGCGAAGAAGACCCCTTCAGCTGTACAGAGGTCTCTCAACCTCTGGCTTACCAGCTCATTGCGACGGTATGTAATGGGGTTAGGGCTCCTCCGTGGAAGGATCCCGACAACGACCCTCCTCCTCGTCTTTAGTCCGCAGTCGTCGACTGCCCCCATGACGTTCTGGAGTATTGGTTCTGTCGCCCCTGCTCCCCCGTTGCGGAAGTAGAGGTCGTTGCCACTAGCCAGAATGGCAACTACTGAAGAGTCAGTAGTGGGACTCTTCTCCACCTCCTTTCTCAGTGCCTTATTACCCTTGCCGGGCAGGCACTTGACCTCCACTTTCTTTTGGAGCCGTGCTCGCAGGAACGGTTCTAGTCCTTGAGCCTGAGAGTCACCATAGACAGTGACCTCCGGTTTCTTGCACGCTTTCTCCTTCTTCCTCTCCACCTTCTTCCAGCCATCTGCCTTCGTGCTCTTTTCCTTCTCTTTTGTGTTTACAGCTTCGCTCTCTTCTTTTTTCTTCTTTTCAATCTTCTCTTCTTCCCTTTTCTGCTCCCTTCTATTCTTCTTCCTTTCTTGCTTCTTTCGCTTTCTCTCCTTTTTCTCATCTTCTGTGATGGGAGTTTTGGGGGGTTTCTTGACGGCGGCTGCGTAGCTGCCATCATTGTCCCCTCCACTACCCTCAGCGGTCTTCTCCTCAGCCGTAGCGCTCGAGTCGTCACTCGAGTGCTTTAGGTCGAGTGCATTCTTTAGGAGGGCGACCTGGCTCTTAAGGTCGGCGATCTGCCCGGTGTACCTCTCCTACATCTGGGCAATCTCCTTCCTCCTCCTTTCCTCCGCCTGCTCGAGCTTCTCCTCCAGAACGCAGAAGAGGCATCTGCTCGTTGGAGCGATGTCCCTGAAGTTGCCTTCCGGGAAGTCAATACACCAGCGTGTGCTTTCGCATTTTGGGCATTCGCTTTTCAGTGTTTGAGCGCCAGGCATTATTATTATCACTTGTAGACCACTTGTTGAAAAAATTTTGGGGGGTGGTGATTTATCCTTGCGCGAGTCGCTCCCTCCTACCCTTCCTTCAGCTTTGGGACTTTTGGAGTGCAATCCGCTTTGGCGTTGCCGTCCAGCTAGTAGCGACTAGACTGTCGAGCCCTGGGCACCGTGGCTCCCAACCAGGCGAATGCACAGGGAGACAACAGTTTCATGCACCTTACTAACTCTTAATGACTGAAGTCGGAGCGGCCAGGATCTCTGGCGAGCGGTCAAGGGATATCGTGCTCGCTTTGAGAGACTCTACCCGGGGCTTTTAGTTGGCCTGGCAGCCAACCTGGTAACAAGGACCCGTCACCTCGGGTCGATGCAACCACTGACACTAAGGAACGGTCACAGGGAGCTGGTCATGCAATTGCACGTTAGAAGAAGGCTTAACGGGGCACTTAGCTCATCTCCATTAATCGCGCCCCGGCGCCTAGGATCCCTTCAATCCTAGTCTCTCGCGACCTGTGAGCGTTAGATAGTGTTATTTATAGAGGTTCCAAAGCCTCTCTTCCCACACGGCATAAGGTAGCTGGTGAGGTCCTTACTATCAAATAGTATCGAAGTTTTTTTTTTTTTTTTTTTTTGTTTTACATTTTTTTTCAAGGTTGGGGATAGCGTAAGAAAAGGACGGAGTCATAGCGGCAAAGTGCCATTGAAAAATTTAGGAATGAGTATAAAGGTGGCACTCTTGGTCCGAGCTCTCCCCGTCGGCCAGTCCAGCATGGGTAACCCTTTCAGGCGTCTGTTGCGCCCGCCGGTACAGCCCTAAGGATCAGAGAGCTGCTCAATCTCTCCCACCACGGAAAGGTGGTGCTAAGTCGAGAGAGAGAGAGAGAGAGAGAGAGAGAGAGAGAGAGAGAGAGAGAGAGAGAGAGAGAGAGAGAAATGTTCATCATCATCAACCTGTCCCCCGTAAAGTACGATCAACGCACATCAACGGTACAAAAATCTACCTTCTTCTTTTCTGACTCTTCTTTGCCATTCAACCATACAGCTACCTAACACTTTTATCCACCAAATTTTTCTTTCAAAGTGTTAGGATGTTAGATGCTGTGGAATCTCGTTCAGTCAGGGTTGATCCCTGGGTAAAGGCCACAAGCACTACTCTTCACAACCCCCTCCTAAACATAACTATCATACACAATATCGTTCATTTACTACTCAGTCTACTTCTACTCCTTCACCCACTCTCACAACCAACCAACTTGTTGCGCCATCTCCTAAACATTCGCAGACCTTATCACTTTATCTCGTATCTTCTCTTCACGAGTCTTTATATTTTCAATATTTTCCACACTCGTCCCTCATTCTATACACCCCTCGCACGACATTTACAGTGCTCTCACTCTAGATCTTTCATTCACTCTCTCTTCATATCTCTCTCTCTCTAGGGGAGGGATCTAGAGAGAATGGAAGAGGTGACACCCCCTTGTCACGGAAAGAGAGCTTGTGTGTACCTTTGACTTTTCGAGCTATGTCGGTGGGGGTACCTCTCTTATGGGTATCCCTGGTAGGGCTTCCCTTGTCGATTTGGTCGGAAACGAGGTTCCAGACTAAGTGCGTCCTTCCTTCCTTTTTTTCTATTCTATCCTCCTTTTTCACTTTTATCCTATCTCTTCCACTTATTATACAAAAAGAAAACAAAAAACAAAAAACCCTACTCATATCATGTCACTCTTACCCTTTTTTCCCTCTATCTACATATAAGAAACTGGCAGCTACCTCACGCGTTAGAAGAGCGGCTTTGGAACCTCTATAAACAACGCCAATCAACGCTCACTGGTTGCTAGAGACTAGGACTAGAGGTGTCCTAGACGTTAGGGCACGATGAATTGGATGAGGGTAGTGCCCCGTTAACCCCTTTCCTGGCGCGTTATTATTGACCATTCCCATTGACCGTTGACAGGTGCCTCTGGTAGCATCGGTTCGAGGTGACGACCCTTTGTTTCCAGGTTGGTTGCCAGGCCAATAAAAAGCCTTGGGACAAGTCTCTTGGTGTGGCGGGATATCTATTGAACGCTGCTTCGAGATCTTGGTCGTCGTGAAGGTAACTAGTAGGAGTTTAGTACGGGGTGTGCTCCGATGTTCACCTGGTAAGAAATCGATGGCCCCCTCGAGGACCGTCAGTGCTGTTTGTTTGGGAGACACGGCACGCCGAGGTTTGATGACTCGGTCAGAAGAACAGCAGCACATGGAGCGTGCCTTTTGAAAGATCCGAAATGTCTCCGATCGATAGGCGGTAGCGACTCACGCGGGGAGAACTCCCCTCCCCCCTTTTTTACTATTGATTGGTCGCAAAGTTTTGAGAGAAAGAGAGTGTTCAAAATGACGGAAAAAAGGCCCAGCTGCACTCAAATATACATATGCGATATGCCAGAAGGACAAGTGGTGCGTGGACTTCCCGGAGGGATGTTTTTTGAAATGCTACCCGGAAAGTATATGCACCAACTGCATCCTTAAAGGAGAGGTCCGAGAGGCAGTGGCATACTGCAATGAACTGAAAAATATCTTAACAACCTCTGAAAAAAATCTAGGGCACTAGAAAGTAAACTACAGACCCTAGAAACGGAGCACGTGCTTCAGATTCGGCGCCTCGAGGAGAGAATCCTAGAGCTAGCATTTAAACTAGAGGCCCAGTCAGCTCAAGCTCGAGACAAAACTCCCTCTAACTTGGGTGGTTCCGCCGATCAGACTCCAACTCAAGGAGCTGAAACCGCATTGGCAGTGCCACTTCAGCCATGCAGAGAAAGTAAGAAGAGAAAGAAAAATAGAAGAAAAACAACGACCTTAATGCAGCTTACCCCAGTGTAGAGGATTCGAGCGTTACTGGTGGGCAAGGGAAAGTAAAAAGAGAAGAAGAGTAAAGAGAAACAGAAGAAAAGACAAATGAAGATCGAAAAAAAGGAAGAAGAAGAAGAAAAACAAGGGAAATACGGAGATGAAAGAGAAAAGAGGTAAGTTTCTCGCGAAAGAAAAGAGTGCAGACAAATCTGCGAGGGTCAACCTGATTGGGGACTCTCAAGCACGAGCCCTGCAACCCCTGCCAGCAGCACACCTTCGCACGAGTGTGAAGGTAAGTTGCCTACCAGGAAGGGGAAACCGGCAGATCAGAGTAGAGGCGGAGAGATCTCAGATTTCTGAGAACTCAGTCTTTGCCTTAATGGTAAGTGGCAATGACCTCTACCTCAGAGGAGGAAGGATAGGCCCCACAGAAAGGATTTTCAACAAGGTCTTGGGTGCTGTGGATGACTGTGGGCTGAAAACACCCAGACGTGTAGTGGTTGGGATGCTCCCGAGAAGAGGTCCAACCCCGACCGCTCACTCTAGGAATGGCTCCCTTAATCGACGCCTAGGAGATTTTTGTACGGCGAAGGGGGTCTTTTTTGTGGACCCTTACCGCACCTTCTATGGTAGAAACGATCTCTACCAAAGGGATGGAGTACATCTTTCCTTTAAAGGAAAGGCTGTACTCTGCAACATGATACAAGATGTCATGGAACGGACTCTAAGGACTGTCAGGCCAAGAGTGAAGGCAGACGTACGCCAGTACACCCGTGTCACTCCTAGATAGACCTTCTCGAAGGTCGCAAAGAGGGAAGCTACCAAACAAATAAATAAGCCAGGAAACGGGAGAGAGTACCGAGTCCTACATTCGGGGACTCCCTGAAAGTTCTTCTGTTTAATGCAACGTCGATTAAGAACAAGTTTCTTGAAATTCGTGGCCTCGTAGCAACAGAAGAAAGAACCTGAGATGGTGGCCATAACGGAGTCGTGGATAAAATCCTGAAGCCGATGTTTTGAAAGTGAATTCACGATTCTCGGTTACTAGCTCTTCCTAAAAGATAGGCCAGACAGAGAGGGTGGCGGTGTGATGTTGTATGTCAAGGATACTCTCAACTCGACGGATTTGCAACATCGTATCCGACCATGAAATACTAGGTGTTGACCTAGAGATAAGTCCTGCCAGATGCAGGACCATGGTGCTTTACAGACCCACTGCCCAACTCTTAGAACAGAAAAACAGTCTGTACCGTCTGTTGGGTGAACTTGTAAAAGACAGAGTGTGTATCACCATATGAGACTTAAATACCCATGTTGACTGGGAAACCAGAGAACCCTGTAGCGAGAACGCACTACTCTTGGAGTTCGCGAACAACGAGTTCCTCACTTAATGGGTGAGAGAGCCAACGAGAGGAAACAATATCCTCGACTTGGTTTTCACCTCGATGATGACATCGTTGAGGACCTCTCTGTTGGCGAAGAGCTCGGTGGCAGTGACCACCGACCAATTAGATTTGTAGTCAAAGCTCCGAAGGCAGGGCCTGCAACTAGTAAATCGAGGAAACTCGATTTTAAAATGGCAGACTTTGCAGATCTTCGTGCTGGACTGACTGACGCGAGGCTAGAAGTGTGCGATGTTGTTGAAGACTCGTAAAACAGTTTCAAAACCACATTCATGAGTCTTCAATCTTGTTTCATCCCTCTGAAATGTCCCCGTCGGTCTTCTGTTCAACAAAAGTGGTTTAATCACGAAATCGGCCAACTGCTTAGGAAGAAGAGAACTGTGTACCGACAATCGAAGATCTCGGGTGACTTTGACGAATACCGGAGGCTAGCCAGGAGAGTGAAGTCCAGCATAAGGGCGGCTAAGTGGTCTGAGGAACTCCGAGTGGCGAGACTTTGTAAAGAGAATCCCAAGGAGTTCTTTGGATATGTAAACAGCCGTAAAACAATCCGTCGAACGATTGGCCCTTTGAGGAATGAGGAGGGGACATTAAAGCACTTGGATGCAGAAAATGCTAACCTCCTCAACGATTACTTCTCTTCATTGTTAACTGAAGAGTGTAGTCCCATTCCCCAGCCAACGGATTCCTACTTGGTGGAAAAGCTGGAGGATATGGACTTCACCCAAGGAGAAATAGAAAAAAAGATCACTGATCTAAGGACGAATAAGTCACCTGGCCTGGATGGGTTTCTACCTAAAGTGTTGAAAGAATTGCGTGATCAAGTGTCACGACACCTGAGCGCAATCTTCAACATGTCAATCCGGACTGAATGCATTCCTAGAGACTGGCATGAAGCGAAGGTGACTCCTATCTTCAAGAAAGGAGACCGTAGCCAACCATCGAACTACCGAGCTATCAGTCTGACTTCGATAGTCGGTAAACTCATGGAAAGCATGATAGTGGACAAAATGACGTCGTATTTAGAGTCAAACCTGCTACTGAGGAGTTCCCAGCACGGCTTTCGAAGGCAAGAGTCATGCCTGACGAACCTTGTGGAATTCTTCCACTTCGTCTTCAGTGAGCACGATCGGGACAAGGCGGTGGATGTGGTTTACTTAGACTTTCAGAAAGCCTTTGATAAGGTACCACCCTGCCGCCTTCTCCGGAAAGTGTGAGCGCTGGGCATAGACAGAAAAGTAGCTGGCTGGATAGAGAAGTGGCTAAGTGGCAAGCAACAACGGGTGATGCTGAATGGACAGGCTTCTGAGTGGGTGCCTGTTACTAGCAGGGTGCCTCAAGGTTCTGTCCTGGGACCACTACTATTCATCATCTACGTCAACGACATGGACGGTGACATGGCTGCCAAGATTTCTAAATTTGCTGACGATACCAAGCTTGGTATAAACGTTGCAAAGGATGAAAATACTGCCCGCCTGCAAGATGATCTTCGGAAGATTGGGGAGTGGTCGGATACGTGGCAAATGCCTTTCAACGTGAACAAATGCAAAGTGATGCATATCGGCCACCGAAGTCCCTGATCACTCTATATTCTTAAGGGCACTGCTCTTAAATCTATCGACACTGAGAAGGACTTGGGTGTAACTACCACCAGTGACCTCAAGTTCTCGAAATAGTATATTGAGGTGGAGAAGAAAGCCCAAAGGATGTTAGGGTATATAAAGCAAAAGTTTGGATATCGGAACAAGGAGATAGTACTCTGTTTGTACAACTCCCTAATCCGACCGCACCTGGAGTATGTCGTACAATTTTGGAGTCCTTCGTTTCGAAAGGACATCGCGAGATTGGAACGCGTGCAAGCCAGGGCAACCACACTGATTCCCTCTATCAGGCATAGGAGTTACAATGATAGAATAAGGGAATTAGATATGTTCTCGCTGGAGACCCAGAGACTACGTGGTCAGTTTATCGAAGTTTTCAAAATACTTCGAGGCTTTGACAGACTGGACTACGGGGATATTTTCTAGCTCAGCGATGCGAGAACAAGAAATCACGGCTACAAACTTGAACTAAAGCGATACCACCGTGATCTGTGTGGGAAATTCTTCAGAAACAGTAACTGTGGTAGTTGAAACGCACTTCCGACGGAATTTGTCAATAGTGAATCTGTTCACCAGTTCAAGTCAAGACTAGATATAGTCTTTCGAAATAGCCGTTAAGATCCTCGCGAGTGATCTTTGAGGTTGCCAACGGACACCTTCGAGGATTGCGCCAAAAGTACTCTCCTTGTATGGACCGTAAGGTCTTCTAGGCTTCCTTGTAGCTCCTTGTAGCTCCTTGTCGCTCACTCTTACATATATACTAACTTTGGTGCTTGCATATTCTTATGCAGGTTTCTAGCACATTCCACACCTCACCATTCACAAGCCTCTAATCACTCCAGAGACTTTCGTGCCATATAAAACCTTGTGGTTCAATCTGCTTCATCTATACCACTACCCTTGGTACTTACACATCTCTGTTGCTCAAACTCAACAATAATCATTCTAGTATTACACCCCATCGAATCCTCACACCCAAACACAATCACCTCACACTTTTCCACCACTCCCCATAGATCTTGCACTACCCACTCTCACTCCCTTAAATTTACTCCGCATTTGATCCCTTCCCTTGTTCACACTTCATCTCCACTCTTATAATCATTCTAACTTATTCGTCCCTAACTATCTGATTTAGCAGCAGTTCACCCTTCATTCAACCTTCCTTTCTAACTTCCTCACATCTTCTCATTTATCCTTACTGAGCACAAAAGTGTGATGGGATAATCCCACACCCGTAGCTCTAATTGCTTTCATTCCAATTCTTTCCTACTGGGCTTCGATCAATCATGCTGGTACAGTCTCTCTTTCTTCTTTGTTCCACCCCCTATGTATATACGCTCATACATCCTTGTGCTGGAAGAATGCGACCGCCAGACATAAAGTTTATCCGACACAGAACTTTACTTACCACTTTCTCTCCACTTTCATTCTCTCAAGGTGTGTCAAAAGTTCCATTCATCCCTCTCTCATTCTATCATTCATTCTTTCATTCATATCTTCTACAAACATCAATCGATAACAATTCTCTATTACATCCACCATTTTTCCCAAGTTACTACACAGAAGGTCTCTTTCTCAGCTTCACTTCTATCATCACTGAGTCCATTCCATTCAGCTACATGCAGTTTCAGTCTTGGAAATCTCAACTTAACCCACATACTTTTTGACCTTACACATTCATACTACGCCATTTTCTTCTTTAATGCTACACCTTCTTTAACTCTATCACTTTGATTCACACCTAATCGCACTCTATTAACTTATTCCAACACAAATTCCTCATTCCATTTCAGGTTTGTCACACATAGAGAAAGCAACAGCAATCTCACTCTTATAAACACATTTTCCTCACTCTCCTCTTTCCCTCTTCGAATATACCCCACTACCAATCGATTCACACATTGGCGCAAACTAACCGGAGTGACAGAACGGGGTTTTCTATAGTCTTACCTATAACCGCTTTTGTGCAACGGGTAATCAAAAACAATAACTTTGGATTTAGGTTCGCGGCTTCCAATGCTAGCGGCCCATATCCTGGTTTAGTCGTCTTTTACGTCAAACACTGTAAGATAGTATAGGTATCCTTTCTGTCGTACATGATAAGTTCATAAATAAGATTATTAAATTGCTATCTTTAACCATAAGTTGCTTTGGTCGACTTGAAACGGCACGAGAAAGGTTGTGTGGGATCGCATTGTGAAATCTTTTGTATGTAAGTTGTAATTTCTCGCTGCCAATCGGTTATCGAACTAAAATAGCAACGCGAAATTTATATTAATCAAACCGTTTAATATTTTAAAGTTTTGTATAAGGTGATTGCAGGAACGACGACCTTTAAGTGAGAGTCATATAGGATTCTTGTGTTTTAATAGGAATTGAACAATAATCGAAGCAATAAATTGGGTGTGCGGAAAAGTGTTCCAAATAGGTTGGGAATTTTATAGGATCGATCTTAGAAATAAAGAGAAATTCTGCATCTCCATCGTTTAATATGAAATTGATTTCTGTCATTTCCAATTTAACTAAAATACGAAAACAATTGTGTTGCAAAAGAATTGTAAGACATGAGTCTGCTTTATGGTTGAAAAACTATTGCTTTGTCATCCAAAAACAGGCTAGAAAAGCGAATTGATGACGATTTATGTTTTCTTGATAGGTGTTTGCCGGTAAAGGTGGCAAGGATAAGGACAATATAAAACAGTACTGGGGTAAATATTTACAGGTTATTATTATTTTAACCAATCCATATTGTTTTAATTGCATTTAGTAACTCTTCAAACATATTTGCTCCTCTCATTTTACAATCCCTCCTCCACAGGTACTCAGACAGATGCATTCCTAACTGACTCTACCTCACACCTCATCAGCCTTTTACATTAACGCTTACCGAAGTGATTTCGATCTTTTCGAGTCTCTCATCATGTGTCCCTTGGTGTGCTTGAGTCGCTTTTCCTGCATCGCCTTGGAAAGAAGATTTCCCTTTCTCATCTTGTATGAAAAGTAGCTCACGTCCTTATGCACCTCTAGTCTGATGAGCCTTTCATGTACTCCTTTCTCCCCTGCAATGTCAGTCATCGACTTCCTAGGATCATTTTTGATGATCTGGATTTTAGTGATGAGCTCCGGCATTCTTAGGGGGGAAAATCGTCGACTATGGGTTTTCGTCTTTGCTCTCGTCTCGTAATCGAGTCCTAAATCTTTTAGCTCCTCTCTGACCTTTGCCACCATCCTTCTTCTGACGTTCAGGAAGTCTGAAATCTCACTTCTTGCCCTTCCGGTGGGTATTTCAAGGAGGTGGGGGAGCTGTTCAAATTCTTCTAAATTCAATTATTCCTCAAAATATCCAGCGAAATGGTTATTGTTTTTAAGAAGAAAAATACCCCGACAAGGAAGGAAAAAAATATGAGTAAAATTAAACATTGGCTTCGCTACTAAAATTAAAATTTAAAATCTTAAAAAAAATCAGCCATGGTTAAATTTTTATAAATTTTCTCAACTTCGCCAATTATAATAATTTTAAAAAGGAACTCTAAACTAAATTTTTCCCCTTTCAAAATATCACGTTGCTAAAATATCGAGTTATAGAAGAATAGAAGAAAACGATATATAAAAATAAATTTTCTGAACTTCACCATTTGTAATTCTTTGGGTTTCAAAAAATTCACAAAATTTCGATACTTATATTTATTTCTGAACTTTACCATTTTGATTTTTGATATTATAAAAGAATGATAAATAACTTTGCTAAAAAAAATGTCATAACCAAACTAAAATGAAATTATTATTCAAATACTCAAAAAAATCCCCTTCTTAAATTATAGAGTTAGTGATGATGATGATTAAGAGTTGAAAATTATGAACGGATACAGTCCACACCCTGTACACAGATTGCTAGCTGGAAGTCTTCCTCAAGATCGATCATTTTGCCAATCCATCAACCATCTCCCTCTCAACCCAACCCAATCAGAATTTTGAGTAAGTAATTTCCGCAACACAGGATCCGCCATGAACTAATTAACAGACGATCTAAAAACTATATACGAAATTAAATGAAAATCTGAATAAGCTACATTTCGAAAATATGTAGATCCATATAAATATTATTAGTATTTTTATTAGTAGTTATTCTTCCTTTTATTATTACCAATTTTACATGCGTGATACATGATACATATGCATTTAAAGATGACATGACACTGTCTGAAAGAGAAATATAACATCGTTTTATCCTTTCAAATCTTTTCTTCGTACTAAATAATTTCTTTTTGAATTTTCAACTCGAATGATAAAAATTCAAACTTTTTATCTTGTTTGATTTAATTATTGGTTAAATAACGATTGTTGGCTTTCACAATTAAAACGTTTCATGAGAAATTAGTTAGTTTTCGAGTTAGCAAGACGTAATAACTGGGAGCTACATATTACATTTCATTTAAAAAATAGTGTAAACTTGCGAAAGATACAAAAGCAAAAACATGACCACTTTCACACATAAATGCATATGACCACATAGACAAAAAAAAACCCGCTGGAAACAGATCGATTGCAAACACAAACATACGATTACACGACCACTTGAACACAGGGTCACACAAACAAGACGATGGCATTCATACACTAACACGTAGAGGCACACGATCCTTTATATATACATACACACAGAGAACACGCTCGCTTGTACACACAAACGCAAACGACCTCGTGCATACAAACAAACAAATAACACGATCGTTTGCACACAATATTCGATACCGTTAGCCCACATCCACACAACCAAGTTCGCTTGCACACACAAACGCATACATGAACATGAATCCTTGCACACACATATGCGCAAACATCACAATAGCTTGCACACAAAAGAACTCGACAACACAATCGCTTTCACATTCTCTAGAAACAAACAACATACATATTTTCAAACTTTACCTCTTTAATACAAAATCGAAAATAAATATGTAAAAATAAATAATGTTCCCATACACTCTTGGTCCTGGAGATTCCTAACACAGGCTCCTGACCCCTTAGCTAAGTTGATGGCTGCTATGCACCAGCCGCTCCTCCAGGTCATACCTACTACTTCTTTCCCTTCATTCACCCTCTTCTGCCTACACACCCTTCACCCTGTCCCCGTTGATGGCCTGTGGACTCATTGGAATATCCCCAAGCGCCTCCCTAAGGACGCTTGATTTATTCGATTTAAAAGTGTAAAAAGGGAACCATCGATGTCATCTGAGTGAGGAAGATTTTGAAACCAAGTTCTTTAAGAAAAAGAATTAAAGATAAGCGAAATTATATGGAAAAAAACCATCGCCTGCGTTTGTTATTGGGTGGTTGAGCGACGGACATGTTTGGTAACTCTCTGTCGAGGTTGAGTGAGTGGGTAATCCCAGACCCACTTCCTGGACGTATATTTTATTACCACACCAAGGTGAAGCGGAGGTGAAGCGTATCCAATATATCTACCTTAGCCCTTTCCGGTGAATAAGAATAACCCCGGTGCGTACCCTTTTGATCAAAACTAAGATTATGATCCCCTGAGTGTGTTCTCCACTCAGTAAAAGCCAACCATGGGTGGGTCGGTGGAATATAGAGATTTAAGCCGAGTGTATTGCTTAATAATTGCCAAAGGATCGTCCAAATTAGTTAAACACACATATACAAAAATAATATTTAACGTACATGAATTTGAAATAAGCAACAGCGTATATAAATATTGTGAGGGAACCCCACGTGGAATCTCTTGAGCAGACGGAACTTCCATGCGCTGCAGAAGGCCCGGTTAGGCCTAAATTGGTAAGCCTACCCCCCTCCCCTTCCACAAGCGGTAGCCTCAAACCGTGTCCACCACGATTCACTTTTACACGGGCAGAATAGCCTCTGCAAAGAAGATTCGAGGCCATTCGAGAGTAGAGCTGTTTCCCGCTAACCGCCCGCCCAAACCCGGATAGAGCCTCGGACATAAATAGCGCTCGAGTCCCATGAAGAGACACAGAGTTGAGAAGTCTCGCCCGGACCCCAGAATATTCCCCATAGTTCCAAGTCAGGTGCTAACAACAAAGTAAAGTGACAGCTGGACTATTTTGTGTATTTGGAATTAGCCCCAGCCAGTGAGGTAATTCCACTTAACGATCGCCACCGAGTGATTTTCCGGACTTCTCTCATCAACTCCTGTCGAAGCCCTCCTTCATTCGCCCCTTATTTCGGGTAGCCGAAATACTCTCCCCTGTACCGGAAGTTACCCCCCCCCCCCTGTTTTTGGAGAACCGTCATTACTTCAAGTTCCCGCTCAAAAGTTCCGAGCGGCCTCACCTCACGTGCAGAAGACATCCGTAAGCCAACCCCTCTCCCCCCTTCAGTAACCCAATTAAGTTAATTCCCCCACCCCCATTTGAATATTCTCCTCCTGTAATACCTTAAGTTCTAACTTAATATTCTGATTTGTAACTACAATTCCCCCCTTCGTTAACTGATGTGATTTTGTCCGTTAATTCTCTGAGGTAGTTTTACCCATCAATTCTCTCATTATTTTCATGTAAATAAAATTATATTTTTGTACATGCCTCTTTAAATAACCTTGAGCTTTGCCATTGCCCATTTGTTACCTGACCTCGTTGCACTCTCATCTCGCACTTCAGCCCGTCTAAACTAGCGGTGTTCCGTCCCTTTGTCGGTTCACCTGTAAGTTATCGGTCACTCCCCCTATAGATATAATATGGTATTGATGTAATATAATGTAATACTACGACATATATGAATAGGATTAATCTTGCACTGAATAAATAAGTCTACAAATGTCGTGGGGATTACTTGCAAATTACTCACTAGGGTGCTCCCGTCTTAATGGCACCCACCAGAACGAATGGAATATTATTATTGAATTAAACACTGAATTTAGTAAGCACTTTTAATATTCAAGGTTACGGGCTCGGGATGAGAATTCTAGTTTACAAATAAACTGGTGAAGTTAGGGGAGAGGATAATTCAATTAACGATACCTTTGAGTTTGTAAGTAATTTTGAAGGGGGGGGGGGGCGGTGAAGATCTTCTTCTGGTGACGATGATAGCACCTAGTCCGGCCGTCCGAGGTTACTGAATGAGAAGGTAATCCTAGACCGGTGATATACTGATCCTATGCCGGATCACGAAGGTGAGCTAAGCGGTGACTCAATCGGACTTCTTCCTCGAAGTACCTGTCCGATTATTCGGCTCTTGGAGTGGGCAGCCAAAACTAATTACCTAGCTACGTCTAGGGTAATCCGCAGAGGGAGGTCCTGTATAACCCCCACCCTGAAGGGTGAGGGGGCCTGCGAGAAGTTTGGCACCTACAAGTACCGTGACGGCGACAACCAATTTCCCGAGAAGTTCCTTCCTTGCAGCGGGCGAACGGTTTCTTATTTGGATCGAGTTTCACACAAACTCGACGTAGGTCCAAGGGCTTCTGCCTGATTCCAGGGAGAAGTCTTCCTTTTATTTCGCTCATGAGCAGAATCAAGAGAGAGGATCGAATTCTCGTAAAATCCGTATCGTTGCGCGAAAGACCTTTTTTCATCTTTGGGCTGACGATATGTCATTCACGGCTTCGAGCCATCTCGGATTTTACGGCAGGGCGAAAAAGGGCGACGGAGAATTCGAAGCGAGAGGTGCGTGTAGGGATACGAGAAGACGCACAGCTTTGTGTCGGAGTGTTTCTGCGTACACTTATGTACGCGGTATTTAGACTTCTACACTCTCTTACACCAGCTCGAAGCAAGAAAAGCCTCTCAACAACTTCAAGACGAGAGAATTTGCGGCTCAGGTTAACTGAGTGAGCTCTATTTATAAGCTCCTTCTTCTCTAATTAATAATGGAAGTCGTAGTCATAAGTTTATTTGTAAACAAAATGAATATTTAAAGATATACTCTTATGCTCCTTCGTTTAAAATAAATATTTAAGGACATTCATAAATAAACTCCCTCTTTTAAAACAAGTAATAAAGACGTATGCATAAGCTTCTTCGTTTAAAATGAATATGTAAAGATGTATTCACATGATCTTTCATTTAAAACGAATATTTAAAGACATCCATAGGTCTCATCGTTTAAAAAAATATTTAATGGCGTATTCATTCGACCCTTCCTCTATAAACGAATATCTAGGGACGGATTCATTAGCTCCTTCCTCTAAAACGAATATTTTAAAACGTATTAATTATCTTATTCGTCAACAAAATGACCATTTAAAGACGTATTCATAAATCCCTTCATCTAAATCGACTATTTAAAGATGTATTGATAAGTTATATCGTTCAAAACGAATATATAATGGCGTATTCATAAACTTATTCGTCAACTTAACGAATATCCAAATAAGTATTCATAAGCCACTTTGTCTAAAACGGATAATTAAAGACGTATTTGTAAGCTCTTTCGTTTAAAACAAAAATTATAGAATAGTTAAAGACTTTAGAGTATTACAGAGTTACGAAAGAGAAAAGCTCCAGTCAAGGCTAGATAAAATCAAAGGAAGAGCGGAATTAGGGCGGATCAAATCAAAGACATAAAAGAAGAGATGATATGGATAAAGAATTAGTTGTGCAACTTTTATTCATAAGCTGTTTTTTAAGTGAATATTTAAAGCTGGAATTTAAAGATATCTTCAATATTAAAAGGCATTCATGAGCTTCTTTCTTTCAACTGAATATATTATGTTTGACGAGTTGCTTGGAAGAAGGGCGAACGAACCTAAATCAAACCTTAGAAAAATGCATTCAACAGTTGTGTTAAGATAACCAGAATGGTAAAAACTGTTTTAGGCAAAAAAATGTCTCTTTCGCCCCTTTTTCAAGTAACGTCTCATATTTAAAGCCAAAATTTAAAGGTATATTCGATCGATTCTTTTACATCGTATATTTAAACATAGTTTTAAGCTGCGTTCTTTCAAGTCCGTACATCTAAACTAAAAAATTAAAACTTATTTTTCCGCTCATTCTTATACATCAAATATTTAAATAAATTTTCATAGGCTCTGTTCTGTCGAGAAAATATACAAATCTAATATTTAAAAATATATTCATCAGCTCTCTCATTCATGCCGAATGCCTATAGATAGTTAAAGATATCATACAGACATTTCAGCCGTATGGAGTTCCCCTCATATTATTTTATAGTGCCATAAAACGCTACATGTTGTAATAACAGGTAGAATTATTTAGCAGGCCTAGACTTAATTAAAGAGGAAAAATGCCAATGAGGAGTGATTATATGGTTTATTGTGAAGGAAATAGATATATAAAGAATAAAAAAAGAAATAACCTGAACTATTAGGGAATAATAATAATAATAATTAATAAAATATTATTTGAAAATATTTAGATCCTGTACACTGTATAAGCTCATAATGATAAAGATGTGGCGGATCTTACGGATCATATATGAAAAAAATACAGATACTTCGTCAACAAACTACGTCATCTTTATAACTTCCACGAATATTTTGAAAATTAAAAGTTCTTATATTAAGTTAAAATACAAAATTTTGATTTTTAAAACCATTCCAAAATTGAATTCTTATAACTAACCTAAGAATTTCCAAAATTTTATTTAGATTTAATCCTAACGGTAAAATTCGGATTGTTTATCAAATCCTCAAATTTAACAAAAAAAAAGATTTCATTAGTAATTCCCAATTTCCAAAGTTTCAAAATTTATATTTTTATGTCTAAAAAAATTTCGAATATTCTTAAAGGTTTTATCTCTATAAGAAATTGTAAAATTTGCTTTTATTTTATTTATAAAACCAATTCTCAAATTGAAAAAATACGTGGTTTATTAAATCGATCTCTAGTTGTAAAACTTTGATTTATAATAACAATTCCTTATCTCTCTAATTTTTTTTCTGGTTTCTAGTTCAAATTTAAAAATTTTGAATTTTAGAATCAATTCCAGAAATCTAAAATGTTTAATTCTTAAAACGAATTTATAATTATTATTTTTAAAGCCAATTCCAAAAGTTAGATCTATGATATAAAGGAATTAAAAATGATCAAATTTGGGTTTCTAAATCCAATTTATAGTATCTAAACTAATGATTTTTACAACTATTTCAAAGCTTTGGTTTCTAATAAATTTTATTTTTCTATAAAATCAATCTAAAATTGAAATTTTTTATTTCTAAAATATATTTCTCATAACAAAATGTTCTTTCCTAAAATTAGTTTCAAAACTACAGAACGCTGCTAAGACCAATGATATAATTACAATAATTTTTATTTAAATCTCATTGTTAATTTTTTTTGTTTTTAAATCCAAATCATAGAGCTTATAAAACTAAATTATAAATTCCCCCAAAATTGTTTCTTCAAAACAATTAGAATTTTTCTTTAGTATGCCATTCTTAACAGATTAATAAATTTGAACATTCTGTTTGCTATGAAGCTACTTTTCTAAATTAAAAAATATATGATTTTAAAATACGAACTTTAACATCCCAAACATGAGTATCTTACATGAATCCTCTGCTCTATGGTACAAGTTTCACCCCTCGATTTGTTATCCTATAATCGATTTCTTTTAAGTTTGACGGTACAAGTTCCCTGCGAACCTTTTCTTTGAGATTAGAATCGTCCATCCCAATTCAATAATTTTTATCACCTTTCTCATATAAATTTTTATGATACATTTTAGTTACATTAAATTTAATAACAGGTGTTCTAATAACTTGGACCGATTTTAAATGTGAGTTAAGTTTAAGCGTCTAAGGATTATTTTTCTTTCAGATTTAACAACATCAGTCTTTGGAAATTTCAACCATGGAAAGATTAACAATCGAACAACGTGTTAAAGTTATCGAAGCCTATTACGAAAACAGAAACGCCTTTCGGGCACTTCGCGATTTTTTTGGTCAAAATAATCGACCAACTGAGAGTGAAATTGGGAAAGGTTTTCGTAAATTCAAACAAACGGGGTCGGTGGCAGATATGAAAACGCCATTGCATGCTCGTTTACGCCGTTCAGCTGAAAACATTGCTGCTGTGCGCGAGAATGTGGCCGAAGATCCAGGCACCTCTATTCGTCATCGCGCGCAGGAATTGAATCTCTCCACAACAACGTTACATCGAATTTTGACAAAAGATTTGTCTCTACACGCTTACAAAATTCAATTGACATAAGAACTGAAGATTGCTGACCATTTGAAGCGCCGCACATTCGTCAATTGGGTGCACGATCAAAGACAAGCCAATGATGATTTTTCGCAAAAAATCATCTTTAGTGATGAAGCCCATTTTCATTTTGGTAGATTTGTTAATAAGCAGAATTGTCGCATTTGGGCTGATGAAAATCACAGGAAGATTGTTGAAAAGCCACTGCATCCGCAAAAGGTCACTGTTTGGTGTGCATTTTTTGCTAGCGGAATCATTGGGCCGTATTTCTTCGAAAATGATGCCAGGAATTCTGTTACGGTGACAGGCGAGCGATACCGTGCCATGATAACCAACTTTTTATGGCCTGAATTGAATTCTATGGTGTCGAAGATTTGTGGTTTCAGCAGGACGGCGCCACATGCCACACAGCCAATGCAACAATTGCTTTATTGAATGAGAAGTTCTCAGATCACATCATCTCTCGAAACAGCGAGGTCAATTGGCCACCACGATCGTGTGACTTGACGCCTTTAGATTTCTTTTTTTGGGGTCATCTCAAAAGTAAGATATATGCCAACAAGCCAACAACAATTCAACGGTTGAAGGATGAGATAATAAGGCATATTGGTGAGATTGAGGAGCAACTATGCAGAGACGTCATCAAAAAATTTTGACCATCGAGTGGAGGTGTTCCGCCGAATCCTGGGCGGACATTAAAGCGATTCCTTATTTCACACATAATTGCCATGACTCAGATAACATGATCCAATAGTAAAATCAATAAATTTTCACCAATAACTGTTTTATTTACTGCTAACTTCGATCCAACTTAATGGAGCACCCTTTACATTCCTCACCAGTCTCTTTTACTTCCATGAACCTGTCATTTTTGCTAGGTTTGGATATTGAAGACTGCCGCTAATTTAATACCATATTTCATACTTTCCAGTTATATTTGACGCATTACAAACGAATCTAATGTTTTTATTAGCACTAAAGTGTCATTAGTGAAATATTCGGAAAGTCACAATACGAGTATTTCAATACCAATACTTTAGCCCCCGTAATGAATTTCCGATTTCTTTATAACGCACCACAAACTACTAGAAACCATAAACCCTATCAAATAATATAATATTACATTATTTACTTTCCGGAAAGTCCCAGTGAAGAAAGATTAATGCCTAGGTCGAAAGAAATACTGCATTTCTATCAAAATTGTCTTCTGTAATTTTTATGAAGGAATCTTCAGCATATGAAGATTGTGGGGAGTATTCACATCGAATGTTAGATTTCAAATTAGAAAAAAGATTGATGTGCTTCTTGGGATTCACACCCGAATTTCAATGTGAAGATCTCCGAGTGCTTGAGTGTCAATCTGAAGAAGGCAGAGAAGATCAGGAAAGAGTTGGATTTTCGTCCAGATTTTAGCCTCTCTCATTTGGATGAGTGTGTTCGTTAGTTCTATTTTGGCAATAGTGTTCAATTTTCTGATACGTTTCCCTTCTCTTCCTCTTCTTATGTTTATTAGCAAAGAGTAGTGTTCTGCACTATTTTTAGCGCTTTCTTCTTTGTTCTTGATGAATTCAAGAGAAGGATTAGAGCGTACGTGATGACAGATGAAAATATTGTGTGGTAAATCTTCTTTGTTTTGGCATCAGTTAGATTCATTAAACTTTACATATATGTAGAAGACTAGTTGAGGAACAGCCTTCTGTTTTTTTTTCTCGGATTTAATAGTGATATCTTCTGGTGGTTATTTTTAGTCCTAGTACCTCAGTCTCTCTTGCATTTCTGTACTGAAAAGGCTGGTCGAGCTAAATTTGACGACCTTTAATCTCTTTTTTTTATCAGGAACAGGTTCATTTATCAGCAAACAGTCAACCAAGTTGGAGCGCATAAAGTGTAAAGTTTTAGTTGAAATTTTTTTTAGCTAAAACGGATAAATATAAGCTATGTGAATATTGGTAAATAGTTAACTGCATCATGACGATTCGCGTCGTGTATCAAAATACAGAAATCATGACTGCTGCTCAATGCTCTGATAACACTGTAAATGCT
Source organism: Ceratothoa steindachneri (assembly GCA_963969495.1). Taxonomy (NCBI): domain Eukaryota; kingdom Metazoa; phylum Arthropoda; class Malacostraca; order Isopoda; family Cymothoidae; genus Ceratothoa; species Ceratothoa steindachneri. The sequence goes on from OZ018329.1 coordinate 41,297,767, forward strand.
GTAAGGCGTGACATAGAGAGCTGCAACGCAAAATACAAGGCAAGGGCCAGCAGAAAGGGATATAACTGGTTCTTTGACTGGGTCTGAACGCCTAAATCCATCCAACAACTAGAGGAAAAGGTGATGGCAGATCCGTGAAAAGTAAACTCGACTTTGGCATAGAGATGGATATTCGAGTCGCCATCGATTATGAAGCTAGTCCTGAATGAAGACGTTCGCTAGCAATTGTACAGGAGTCGCAAGAGACAACCTCTGAAGCCAAGGAGAAAGAGAACCACTTGACAAAGGCAAAGAAGCTCCTGGATAAGATGAAGCATCCTTTTGCACGGGGGAAGAGCTGGTTTTTCTCAAATGAAAAACCTGTGGCTTCCTACAATCCATGCGACGTTCCAAGTATCACTAAGACCGAGTTCTTCTAAAGTCTAAAGGTCTTTCTGTGTCACTCCAGTGTTAGGGGGACGTCATGCTGCCCCACATCTTTGACTGGGGGCATGGGCTCAATTCAGACGGCTATGTGAAGCTGCTGCAGACTATGGTTGCGGCTACAAATCCATACTTCCAGAAAGACTCAGAAATGGTTGTCGGAGAATTTATACTACTTCACCAGCCCCCTTTCTGGCCTGCTAATTCTCCCGATTGTAATCCCATGGTCTCGGAGGCGCGGTTGAAAAAGACACCAACGAATCTGCCTGCAACACCATGGCTGAACTGGTTGCTAAGATCAAAGAAATGTTCAAAAATCTTCCAAGTAACAGAGTGAAGAACGCATGTGCCCGGTTCCCGAGTGATCTTAAGGCCATGGTAAAAGGTGCTAACGGCTAGTTTGAGTAAATTGTTATCTTCCATCACAAACTAGTTGATAATTTTTAAAATTTAAAAATCCATTTATTTTTGGCTGAGATATTGTTTTTTTATGCAAACTGAAATTTAGCCCGAAAAATCTGTACTGCGTCAATCCTCTCGCATTGTCTTTCCCCCTAACGGGATAATTATAAATTAGGGGAAATTTGATTTCATCTTTCATCTTTGCTCATATTCTTTGATATTAATTTGATAGCCGTTGTTCTTCTTGTATAACTAGGCTACTGAATGGTGAGAAGGTTAGCTTCAAAACTTAATATTCGCGCATGGCGGTCTCGCTAGTGGAGAAAGATCGGCAGTGAAAATGGAGAACAGAATTCGGTACTCCTGCTTGAATTTGGAAACCGAACTCTTGATATATTCTAAGGCAATATATATCTTTCTAATAAGAGTATATATATCCAGGTGCACTGTATCTTTTCTATTTATTGTTGATCTGTAATTAAAGAAATTTGTATGCTAATACATCTATTTAAATCTTGCTGAAAGCTTTTCGACGTCATGTAGGATAGAAACAACGCATCGGATTTCCTCTTTGTCTTTTCGGTTATGATTGCGATGGACATTGTGGTTCCCTTCCTTTCCTTAAGCCGAATTGAGGGTTATTGTGAATTTCCTTCTCTTGCAAGTATGTAGTAAGTCTTCGATAAAGTAACTTCTCAGAGACTTCAGCGAGAACGTTTAGAATCGATATGGCTTAACATTTGTATCTGTGTTGGAGTTATTCCTGGTTAAGGGATGAAATTCATTTTCGCTATCTTGATCTCATCGGAAAAATATCTCGAATTCAAGCAAGCATTGAACATGTACGTAATGTCATCTTTGACATTTCTCTGTCATGACTCTAATTTTCTTTAGCGAGTTCAGTAGATACTGATGTTTATTTTGCTAGAACGACTGAATCAAACTTTTTACATCTTCCTTAGTGATTGTTCCTCATGCTCCAAAGTACTCATTTCTCCTCACCTCCACTCTTTTTGTCGGAGTCTTTATCTGAGTACTAAATATTAGTTGAGCATTAACCATTTCTTCTTGTTCTTGGTCGAAATACCTGCTATCTGCTGGTTCAAAGGAAAAGATACTACCCCAGTTTTCTCTTATTTTGGATTTAATATTTTTGATAAGGTCGCTTTGCTGGTCTCTTACCTTCATTTTGTGCATTAATATAACCTTTCGACTCGATTTCTGGTTTGCCATGCCTTTTGGGGAGCGTTTTATCTATTTAGCTAGGCAATTAGTTCATCCCATTCCTTGGAGTGCTGCTCGCGTATTAAAAATACCATTTCATTTTTGAGCCATCGTAAGGGACCATACTTCTGACGAACTATTCTGGTTGTTTTTATGTTTTCGTAATTTCTTTAATATGTTTAAATTTACTTTTCATTGCTCTCCTTAATTTCTGATCAAATAGGGATCTAAAGGAAATTACAGAAAACTTTCTTTGTGGTCTCTTGTGATGACATCCGCTATTTCTTCTTGTTTTTTCTTCAATTCTTATTAGTGTTCCTCCCTCCAGAGCGGATTGCCAGTAGGTGTTTAGCATAGTTCAATATTTATTTAATTCACCCCTTTATACGATTTAATTGAATGAATTAGGATCTATATCGGATTTGCTATAGAAACTATAACCCGCTCTGTTCCAGCACCATTCATGATGAACGTCAGAAAGTCCGGGACCCTTCTTCTAACTGTCCTGTTCAATCACTAGTTCTAGGTTCTTACTGATCCCGTTTTGCCTGGTGATGTAACTTGATGCTAGGTAACGGCGTTTAAGTCTTCAAGGTTTAACAGTCCTATTACTGAAAGCTAACTGAGAACACACCTTGGCCTCGAAAGGGGTATTCCCGTTTAGTGAAGATTCGTATGCCCGCCAGGAAGAGCGGCGTGTGTGTTTCCAAACAAAGCTAGCCCGAGAGCGACGAAATTCACGGACAGTAAAATCGCTTGGGTGCTAAGCTATGAGGGTGCCAGTGAAGAATAACGGAATAAACTTCTCGACTTGAACAAAGAAATCAGTCATTTCATGGTATGCAGCCCACCACCTCTGATTCAAGCACCACCGGGATGGTATTTTATGCGGCAGCCCTTCAGAAAATGATAGTTGAATAGGAAAGTGATCATTACTATGGAAGTCATCGACCATCTCCCGCCCAAAATAATACCGTGCATCCGGAGAGCGCACGGATAAATCAAGGCAGGAAAAGGAAGCGGTTCTCGAGGAGCGATGCGTAAATTCGCTCAAATTTACGACACCTATCTCCAGCTCCTTGATTATGACGTAAGGACCTACCACTGGGATTGATAAAGTAGTCCCTCTAGAGGGGGTGTCTATCGTTCAAATCTCCGAGCAGTAGAAAGGGTCTCGGCAACCATGACAAGATGCGGCGGAAGTGACACAGGTCGAAGTCGGCTGACGGTGGAAGGTACGCAGAAAAAAACAGTATACGTCATATATAGGTTTAGCTTCACTAATACTTGCCCAAAAGGAGGTATTTAAACCAAATAGAAGAAAGGAAAAATCATACCGTGTGTAAATCGCGTATATTCTTACCCAGCCCTAATCCCACAGTGGTGAGGTCGCAAAACCGTTATTCCGAGGGAAAATGGGCAGAGGGCACTCGCTTAGCATGATCTCTTGCAAAAAAAAGAAAGCTAATGGGGAAGTTGATGAAATGAGTCTCGGCAGCTCCTCCATGTCGAGGGCAAAGACTTAAAGTTTCGCCACCGCAACATCGACGAGCTGATGTCTTCCGTCAACCGCGGTGCGCCGCATGAGGAAAGACTTCGTCCGCAACGTGTGTGCGGCACTCGAGTCTCGCCTTCAACGCGTTCTCGGATCTAAGGGCGGCAAGCCTCATCCAAACAACCATTTCATTCGTATTATCACTACTATTTTCAGCCAACGTTTAACGAGGCACATATAAGAAGGCGCAATTAAGTTACACTATAGTGTATAACACAACCAACAAGTTGGAAGAAACTTACTACACAAATCACTATCATCCTTAGAAGGAACTTGGATTTTCATCACCTGAAAATCCTTGAGGCTGTACTGATCAAAGAGACGACTCCTAATCTAAATAACCAACACACCAACTCCGAGTGAATCTTCCAGCTCTATAAAAGCATCTATAAAAGCACCATACAACGATATAGGGCTCTCTCTATCTGTGTTATTCTCTCCATCTTCCTCTCTCTCTCTATTGTCTCAATATATAAATATGTTTGTCTTTTTGTTCGCTCGCCTCTCTCTCTTTTCAATAGGTCTATCTATATGTTGGTCTATTTCACTTTCTTTTCACTATCTGTCTCTCTATGTGTCCTTTTTTTTATCTCCAACGAAGGAACGCATGGAGTGAAATTCCTGTTCTTAGTGGCGCGCACCTAAATCAATTTAATGGCTCCGCTAAATTTCTCTCTCCGCACTTCCTCTCCCGTCCTTTTCTTTACTTTCCATTGAAATTGAATTCTAATTTTGTGCTTAACCGCTAATTACTCCAAATGGGCTTACTTTGATGTGTATTGCTGTGCATGTGTGTGTGCATGGGGAGGGGGGCGGAGAAAACTGAAAAGGAACAAGAAGACTAAACAAAATTAAAGAAATATGATAAACTCAGGAAAAGAAGCTCTTGTTTTATTTACTTCGGATAAACCTATGCTTAGATAATCTCACCAGCCGACCATTAGTCACGTGGCGTCTTTTGAATAGTTTAAACTGCGTGATTAATCTTTTGTCCGGTGAGCAAATGTTTTCATTCATTTTTATATGACTTTATGAGGTTCTTATTTCTTAGCCTCTCGCACTCTCCTTTGCATGCATTTTGTATTATATATATATATATATATATATATATATATATATATATATATATATATATATATATATATATATGCAAGTAGATAAGGGTAATAGTAACAATTCTTTAATCCGCAAGAATAGTGTCCTGGAATTCCTCAACCCTGTTCAGGAGCGACTGAGCAACCAGCTATATCAATATATATATATATATATATATATATATATATATATATATATATATATATATATATATATCTGAGCCCAAGGTGAACATCCCAGAGAAAATATAACATATATTTTCTCTGAATCCATCTTCTGGGATAGATTAGTAAAAAAATAATCGCACTAAAAAAGAGAACAATGACACGAATTAGGGACTAAAGGGCCCTAATCAAAAATCTCCCCAAATCCCAACAAATACGAAAATATCAATGTGGAGGACAAATTTGATCAGTGTGAGTAAAAATTCAAAGTTAAAAAGACAAAATAAATTCAAATGACATTAATCGGGATGAAAGAGGAAGAAGCGGTTAAACGCAATGAATACATTATCAAATATTACCTGATCCGGAGATAGCTGTGAGTTGACTGAATGAATTTAAAAACATGTTTCTAGGAAAGCTTTGATTTAGCGTTTTAGTTTTTTAATTCTTTTATAATTAGATGGAAGAGAAAAAGTGTTACTGAGTTGGTTCTTTTGGAGGTAATTAATTGATAAAAAGTAATTAAATAATATCTCTTTATTTTCAATTTAGATTTTGAGAAAGAAAATATTTTAAATTTATTATAATTAATAGGGATTTTAAATGAATGTGAATTAGATCGGAAAACAGAATTTTTCCTCTCAGATAGATCTATTCGTCTTCTGTAGCTGAGCCCCTGGTGAACATTTATGTGAACTGTGAGAAAGCGTTTTGTACATCCAATGTACGTTCCCAGAGAAAATTTGGCTCAAACAAACTCATATACTACTCCGAAACGTTCAATATCAGGGGTAGTGTCTTTTACAGAGAACAAGAAGCCAATTTTTAAAAGAGTTTACAAAAGTTGGTGTTAGATTAAAATATGGATAGAATCGTTTTAAAATATTCAACAATTTCTTATTAAAAGCAATAATCTTGTATTCCCTAAAATGGAAAAGAGATATCTGATTTTTTTGCGGGAAACGTAAAAAAATTTATAGAGTTAAATAGATTAAATAAATTATTTAACAATCCCTAATGCAACGTATGAAAACATGGGAAGGTAGTTATTTAATTTAAAGAAGTTGAAAGTGTTTCCATTTACAAATGGAATGAGGTACAGTTAAAGCAGATATTGAAAGCATGGTGGATCAAGGTCATGCACAAATTAACTTTAAATTAATATGTACAAAAGCTATAAATATTTAGACCAAGGTTAGTAAACGTTGGCCTTAGGAAAAACAGAAAATATAAAGTAACCGTAATTTCTTTTGTATTTTAACTTCCAAAAATGAAACTATCATTTGTTTCTGCTTCCATATTTATGGAATAATGTGAAAGTGTCATCGATATGTCTTTTATAAGAATGAAGTTTAAATTCCATGCGAAAATCATATAAAAATTGGGTCACCAAATGGCGCACGAAAATGTTGAGAAGGTCGGTCCCAGTGGCGAACCCATAGCCAGACTATCAACTTGTTTCTATATTTTTATTAAATGTGAAAAAAGAATCGTGAACAGCAAATTCTAGAAGCGGTTTAAATGCAGATCGTTGGAATCCATTATGTAAGCTATCAGGGAAAGGAAACACTTTATTTAAAAATTTGCCTATGGTTTCAGTTAATTGAATGTGGGTAAAGAAAGGAAACTTCATAACTGATCACCAGAGAGTGGGAAGGGAGTGGCTTTAAAACATCTACAAATTGTTGAGACTTATCCACAATATAATCATTTTACGTTAAATCAGAAAGTAGGGCAACTAAAAATTTAGCTAGGTCGTAATTAGGCACGTTATAGGCGGCCAGAATGGGTTTTAAAGGAACACCAGCTTTATGAGTTTTTGGCAAACCGTATAAAGAACACTAAGAAGACCGGAAGAATAAAGTCACTGGTATTTTACCTCTGAAAACAACTTCTAGTTTTAAAGTGACTGAAGAGTTCTATTGATTCGATCCTCTATGTTAATGACCAGTTTAAACGGTGGAGTATTAACGAGTTAAAACTTTGATTCATCAGGAAATAATGTTTCCATTTTGGAAACATAGTCAGAGCGGATCATGAGGACAATGCCTTTGCATTTATCTGTTCTAAAAAAAGGTGTATGCTATTATTTAACCTATTGCTATTAATTAACAAACTCGAAAACAACCAACTAACTAACCTTATATTTTTCTCTAACACCCAATTACATAGAATAAAAAAAAACCAACTAACACAGAAATCAAAGCTAACTAACTAACCCTATGTTTTTCTCTAAGCCCCAATTACATAGAATAAAAACCCCCAACTAACATCGAAATCAAAGCTAACTAACTAACCCTATATTTTTCTCTAACACCCAATTACATAGAATAAAAAAAACAACTAACACAGAAATCAAAGCTAACTAACTAACCCTATATTTTTCTCTAACACCCAATTACATAGAATAAAAAAAACAATTAACACAGAAATCAAAGCTAACTAACTAACCCTATATTTTTCTCTAACACCTAATTACATAGAATAAAAAAAAAAACAACTAACACAGAAATCAAAGCTAACTAACTAACCCTATATTTTTCTCTAACACCCAATTACATAGAATAAAAAAAAACAACCAACACAGAAATGAAAGCAAACTAACTAACCCTATATTTTTCTCTAACACCCAATTACATAGAATAAAAAAAACAACTAACACAGAAATCAAAGCTAACTAACTAACCCTATATTTTTCTCTAACACCTAATTACATAGAATAAAAAAAAACAACTAACACAGAAATCAAAGCTAACTAACTAACCCTATATTTTTCTCTAACACCCAATTACATAGAATAAAAAAAAAACAACTAACACAGAAATCAAAGCAAACTAACTAACCCTATATTTTTCTTTGACACCGAATTACATAGAATAAAAAAAAACAACTAACACAGAAATCAAAGCTAACTAACTAACCCTATATTTTTCTCTAACACTCAATTACATAGAATAAAAAAAAACAACTAACACGGAAATCAAAGCTAACTAACTAACCCTATATTTTTCTCTAACACCCAATTTCATAGAATAAAAAAAAACAACTAACACAGAAATAAAAGCTAACTAACTAACCCTATATTTTTCTCTAACACCCAATTACATAGAATAAAAAAAAACAACTAACACAGAAATCAAAGCTAACTAACTAACCCTATGTTTTTCTCTAAGCCCCAATTACATAGAATAAAAAACCCCAACTAACATAGAAATCAAAGCGACACTAACTAACCCTATATTTTTCTCTAACACCCAATTACATAGAATAAAAAAACAACTAACACAGAAATCAAAGCTAACTAACTAACCCTATATTTTTCTCTGACACCCAATTACATAGAATAAAAAAAACAACTAACACAGAAATCAAAGCTAACTAACTAACCCTATATTTTTCTCTAACACCTAATTACATAGAATAAAAAAAAACAACTAACACAGAAATCAAAGCTAACTAACTAACCCTATATTTTTCTCTAACACCCAATTACATAGAATAAAAAAAAACAACTAACACAGAAATCAAAGCTAACTAACTAACCCTATATTTTTCTCTAACACCCAATTACATAGAATAAAAAAAAACAACTAACACGGAAATCAAAGCTAACTAACTAACCCTATATTTTTCTCTAACACCCAATTTCATAGAATAAAAAAAACAACTAACACAGAAATCAAAGCTAACTAACTAACCCTATATTTTTCTCTAACACCCAATTACATAGAATAAAAAAAAACAACTAACACAGAAATCAAAGCTAACTAACTAACCCTATATTTTTCTCTAACACCCAATTACATAGAATAAAAAAAACAACTAACACAGAAATCAAAGCTAACTAACTAACCCTATATTTTTCTCTAACACCCAATTACATAGAATAAAAAAAAACAATTAACACAAAAATCAAAGCTTTCTATAGGAACGGGTTTTCAAATTCCGTACAGTCAGCTCACAACAATCTCCGATTCAGTGATATTCTATTTATTGCGTTTACTTCTTCATCCACCTTTACTCCGATTAATGTCATTCGAATTTATTTTGTCTTTTGCATTTTTTATTTTTACTCAAATTACTGAAATTTGTCATTCATATTGAATTTTTTGTCTCATTTTTTGCATTTTTTATATTTTTTATTCTCTATATTATTGCCTAAATTTGCAACTTTAGCCTCTAATTAAAGCCATTGTTATCTTTAGTGTAATTAATATTTAATGTTATTATCAGCGCTTGCTCTCCTTTTCCTTCTGAAAATTGGGCTTGCTAGGGACAAAAACAATGCCATAAATTGTAAGTAGATAAACTAAATATAATAAAATACCCCCCCAAAAAGGCGTAGAAAGGGGGAAATAAACACAAAAATTAACGCATATTGCAAAATTTCGGAACAAAATTGCATTAAGAAGCAAAACTTTGCGCATAAATGCGTCAAGTGAGTTTTCTTACTTAACTTTCTGCTTCCTTCATTAGGCCTTTCGTTTTTTACATATTCCCTTTCTCCTCACAATAAAAATGTATCAATGTTACATTTTTTATTTCCCCTTTTAGATATCAGCTATTTACTTTCAGACAAAGTTACTATTATAAAGTTTTCTGTAGTTAACGATAATGTAAAATAAAACAGGAAAGTAATTAATTTCTAACCCAAATCGTACTTGGTAAAGTACAACCAAGATACAAAGTAGGAAAACATATTAATTCGTCGAAGGTTACGTAAAGGCCAATTTTAATTAGTCTTTTCGTAACCTTTGACGATTTAATTCTTTTTTTCTCAAAATTATTGAAATAATTGAGAGCACGGGACTTAGGTCTGTTGATCTTGTTTAAAGTTATTTACCTACAGATTTTATACGATTCTCTCTCCAACAATCAAATCTAAGAGTTTACCGATGATTTGCCGTTTTTATTCCTTAAGAACTCCGAAATTAATGAATGGCAGACATCCAAAGCAGGTTCCCACCCTGAACGATGGATGGGAGCAGTTGAGGTTTCTAAGCCCTCATTTTAATTATATGAATTCTCCAGTGAAAAAGTTTTCAATAATTCTCTTTCTTAAGTGTGAATAAAAAGTCACAAGACTCCGGTTGGGTGATTAACTTGGCAGCGTTGCTATTGGTCCTTTGCTAAGCAAAATTAAATATGAATTCCGAAAAAGTCTCTCAGCAAATCTTTGCATCGAAAAATCGGTCTTCTATCCCCCCCTAATTCATTTTTTTTTTAAATTGTACAAAGGAGTTTCAACAGATGCTTCCTAATTCTTAACTGTGTATTAGATAGATTTTAGTGATACGAAGCCTGGAAAGTTTTAATTTTTAGTTTTTATTTGAAAATGTAATGTATTCATTAAAATTTATAATAACTTATGGGGTTAGTGTAAAGCAAACAGTGACGCCCTAGGCACTACCAGAGAAGATCAAGTTTCAGATCTTCTCCGGTGGTGACTAGTGGAGGGTCTACCAGGGCGCTATAAAAAGTGAGTGGTGTCACTAATAGCCTTAATACCCACTGCACCATCTGTTAAACATTTTTTTAATTATTATAACTTTCATTGTAGGTATGTTATTTGTATATTCAACGGTAAAACCTTTGCAGAATCTTCATTTATTCTTTTCATTACATGGTCTAATTGATTTACGATAATTTACGGACTTCAACTGTTTTGCTTTCTCCACTTTTAGTTGCATTGCTTAATTTATTGTTCAGTGTGGAAGCCGTTGAACCAAGCATACGACCTGTATTTATTTTTCTTATTTGCAGTTCAAGAAGATCTCACGTGAAGTAAAACAAAATAACCAAAACTGAATAAAAATGAGAAGAAACGACGAGAGATTATGAATGGCTATACAATAAAGAAAGAAGAAACAGAAGAGCTAATGTACGAGGGTGGTTCAAAAAGTAATGCTTCCTGATTTTTTTATTCCACCCGAATGGGTCCGAGGGAATTAGTTATAGCATTGTTACGATGACTGAACCGTTGCGCTAATAACCTGATGTTGCAGATATTGACAGTTTTACAGTCTAAGAAAGCAACCTTTGTCATGTACGTGCTTTGGAAAAAGAGATGCGTCATTGAATTCCTGCATGTAAAAGAAGTTGAACCAATCGACGTTCACCAACGCTTGGTGAACGTTTACAGAGCAGAGGTAGTTGGTGTCAGCAGAGTTAGAAGATCGGTTCGTCGATTAAAGACCACCGGCTAGCTGTTAGTCAGGAGTTGTTGGACAGGTACGAGGAAGAAGGATACACATTTTTCGACCGCATCGTCACTGGTGTCAAGTTTCGGTGTCACCACTACGAGTCGTAGTCCAAATGGCAGTCGATAGAATGGTACTACTTAGGCTCCTCAGCAAAAAAGAAGTTCAAGAGGCAGAAACAAAAGGCAAAGTGATGTGAACAGTCTTCTAGGACATAAAGGGCGTCATCCTCTTGGATTTCTTGGAACCAGGGACAACTATCAACTCTGACCCTTACGCTGAAACGTTAATCAAGTTGAAGGCCCAGACTGCCTGTAAAAAGCTAGAGAAGAAAGAAACATTTTGTTTGCAACACGATAACGCCAAACCGCACATGAGTTTGAAGACCATGGAATGTGTGACAAAGTTTGAAAGGACGGTGCTGCTACTCCCACTGAATAGCCCCGATTTAGCGCAGTCTGACCTCCACTTGTTCAGGACTCTGAAAGATGGATTACGCGGGCAGTGTTTTCCAGTCAAAGCCGCCGCCATCGACGCCTTGAAAAAATGGACCGCCTTGGCATGCGCGGACTTTTACTAGTGTGACATTCAGGCCCTTGATCATCGCTGGTGGAAATGCTTTGACAATGGTGGTAACTATGTGAAAAAATAAATTCTGATGCAAAAATGTCCGTTCTTTTCAATGATGCTACTCCCGTCTTGGTAACTTATTAACCTTTTGAGTTGAAAAATAGAAGGCTATACTTTTGGAACAACCCTCGTAATTCAATGGGAATTGAGGACAAATTCTAGAAGGCTGAAACCTATTTTGGTTTCCACCCAATTGTGTTCGGTATATGCAAAGTGATTGCAAATAGGTGTTCTATATCGCTTTTAAAGATCTTACAAAACAAGGTAGAGTCTAGTTAAAACTAGCCTGCCACAGGAACTACATCAGTCTCATTATTGGTTCTTCCATCCCTTCATAAAAAATAGGAAGAGTAATAGTGTAAAAGTACAATAAAGAATAACATTAGTAAAAAGTAAAGACAAAGGAGAGATAAAGAGAAGCATACATTCAACACCAGGCTTCATTTAATCTATAACTTGTTTATTTTAAAATTTCTCTATGGTACCAACCAACAAGGTTATAATTGGGATAATATTCGGTTTCAGACATTAACGACTTTTATTAAATTTTCAAAGATATAAATTTTCTTAATCGTTAAAATAATGTTCAACAATGTTATCTTTACTTTCTGGAACTTAATAATAAGGTAGTTACTCATTTTGCGAAAATATGTTATTATTTTGCTAAATTTGAATCTTTCCGCGCCATTTTTAGTATTTCCTTCAACCTTTGCCCTACTTTTAGCTTGAATAGTTAGCCAATAGCATATTATTTATATTTGCAGAGGATCTGCGATTGGGAATTCTGACTGCTTAGCCAACACCATTCTTTGTTATATTTCGGACGGTTCGCGCATTTCGGACGGTAACTGTCTTCAGTTTAATTGTTACAATGGCGTGCGGTGGTTGTTCTAAGTCACAAAACCAAATAATTCGTGAAGTCTTTGCGGACGATCTTCAGGCCTTTATATATATATATATATATATATATATATATATATATATATATATATATATATGGCTCACAATATAATACAGCGAGATATTAAATACCTTACATGCAGGAATTGCAAAGGATTTGAAAGGCTGTAAAACCAGATGCAAATTTTCGGTTAGTGTGTTTAAGGGCACCTTATCAGGTGTTTTCTGCGCAAAACTTTGTTTGAGCAAGAAGCTGAGAAAAATATAGTTAGGGTTAGGTAAGTTAAGGTAAGGTAAGGTAAGGTAAGATAAGGTAAGGTAAAGGTAAGGTAAGGTAAGGCTAGGTTAGGTTAGGTTGTTCTAGATCTTTTAAATGAATTTAATTGCGTTTTTCTTTTGCAGTTTTATGTTTATTTTTCAGATCTCAAACTCATTGTCGCTGGAAATACATATTTTTCCTATTATGGACCTTTGGTCAATTACGGGTAACGTGTGCATTTCAGGGAAAAAAACGAATGTCAGATCTGAAAAGTATACACACAACTGCATAAGGAATTTATAAATTCCTTAGAAAAGATGCCTTAAAACAAGTATTTACCCATAATTGTCAGAATACTTAGGCTTTTCACTCTATATATTAGTATATACTTCTACATGTACATCCAAGAGAAGATAAATAACAAAGTAATAGAATAATAATTAATATTACCAAGTACTTTGAAGATTTTCCGCTTTCCTCTAGAAATCCGTAAATGTAAATTAAAACGCCTCCATATAAATTAAAATATCTGCCAATACACTTTCTTCTTACAAGAACTCTAGGTCTGTCCCGCTGGACAGGCAAAACACCATCAGAAGCACCGGGGACAGACGGTAGCGTCCTTTGCAGTTCAGTTATCTGGAGAGGTAGCGTACGCAAAGCTCCTAGATTGTGACCTTCATCCTAGAGTGGTGCCCCATATGAGGTACCGAGCAAACTCATGGAAATGGTTAAAAGATCGTCAATGCCAATCCATTGAGGGCAAAATAAACCTGTAGTTGTCAGTGCATGGGTGTTTAAACCCACAAGAAAAACTATGGCACGAGAGCACGAATATTCATACTCGAAGGGTTTTGCTCCCATCTTTGAATGCCAGACAGCACGAATGGCTACCCTGATATTCGCTATATAGTCAGAGTAAGGAAGAAAAAAACGTTCTTCCGGTGGCACGGTTTTTGCAGATAGTCTTGCCACCCTATCAGGTGCTCATTAACTACCTCACATCCATATCTTACCACCAAGCAATAGAAAACCTTAAAATCACCCCAAGTCAGAGTAAATGTCTCGGACGAGGGGTGGGGGATTCCTACGTCTTGAGATCAATAGGCTGCGAGAGAGGCGGAGATTCAAATACCATGAATCCACTCACCTCACTCAGTGAATAATAGTAGATGAGAAAACGGCGCCCAGGCCGGCCACAGCGATAAATCTGCTGTAGTAAGCGTATAGAGCAACCAACTAGGCAGCTAATAAAGACGCAACGTGTGAAAAAGCCTCGCTAACTTCAATGTGACAGGTAAAAGAGCCCCGAAGGGGGCGAATGTCCACCCCCTACCCTCACCCTCTCCAGTTGAAAGTTCCGGTTTAATATTAGGCTGAGTTTTTTTTATGCCACTCTTCAGATCTATCCTCACTATCTAACCTAAAAACACATAGACTAGAATATACTAACGTAAAAGTTCAATGTTAGTCTTGAAATCTGAAGTACAGCTGAGTAATTTCCACCAATGAATTTCTAACGAATTTTTTTCGTTTTATAACCAAATACTATCCAATATGGATAGTAAACTTTAACGCTGCTTTGATTTGAGTAAGAAGTATGTAAGGAGAGCCTCCAAAAGGAAGATGAAATTGCAATTTCTCAGTTCAGCGTAATAAAGGAAGAAACGGAGCATGTGATTGGAAAGAATGTAGGGAGTGTTTGTTCAACTCCGCCTGTTTGACAAAACAATGGATTATTGGATTGGAAGCAGAACCTCCTGCACTTGGGGACCTTGGGAGAGATAGAGAGAGTTGGCTTTTCATTGTATGTGAGTAACAGAGACGTGTTTATGGCCACTAGGGGCGTTCTTTGGGTGCTTTATTGGGGCTTGCAGATGAACCCAAGAAATACAAAAATGCGACTTAATGTCACAAATGGAGCAAAATTAAGAGTGAATTTCCCATTTGGACGCGTGGAACGAGGTAGAGTGGGTTATGAAAGAGAAAATGGAGAGAGAGCATTTACATACAGTGGTCAAATGAGTATTCGTAACGCTCTAGAATAGGTATATTTGAAGAAATATTCTACAAATAGGAATATAAGAAAGCTACAAAACTTTGAAGACTTAAAGTCTGCATTAATTTCCAACAGGAAATACCATAATCTTAATGAACTAAGGATAAATTTTAAAATAAGGTGGTCTAAATAAGTATTCGTAACATCGAGTACTTATGTAATAGCATGGATCTATTTGTTTTTCATGAGAGACACTCTGTGAATCGAAATGCTTCTAGATTATTCTAGGTCAAGTAAGAGAGCTTACGATCTGCTGCCGGTGCTGCAAGCGATAATTCCACCACAATTAACCAACGTGTAGACATCTCTCCATACCATCAGTATGCCAAAGGTAAAAGAACACTCTCTTCAACTCCAAAAGATGATTGTAAAGGAGTATGAGGCAGGTAAATGATCTAGGAAGATTTCGAAGCAGTTAAGTGTGTCCTGTAAGTTCGGTGCAGTCAATAATAAAGAAGTGAGGGGAACAAAGTGCATTCACGAACAAACCAAGGATGGGTGCTCCGAGAAGAATAACCCCTCGGGCGATCACTCATATAAATAGAAATGTGAAGAAATATCTCAGAATATCTAGGAAAGAGTTAGTACAAGAAATAGCATCCGTTGGAGTCAACGCCACACTGCAGACAGTAACGAATACACTGCTCGTAAGCAGTTTGCTACAATAATAATAAACAAAGAAGATAATTATTCCGACAAATGTTGTGGTCGGATGAGACAAAAATTAAATCATTCGGCAACAATTACAATCATATGGTTTGGTGAGAATCGAGCAGCGCCTACAATCCGGAGAAAACCATACCAACAGTGAAGTGAAGTGGAGGCAGCATCATGATTTGGAGTTGCTTTTTATCTACCGGCACAGGAGATTTTCACATCATAAAAGCAGAGCTGGGCGTTGTGGCAACGAGTTGCGACTTTGCAAATTTGCCGCAATATGAATTTCGCAGTTGCAAACGTTTTGAAAAAGTCGGACTAAGCAAAGTCGCACCGCCAATTTTTCGCGACTTTTGCCGTCACTTTGAACAAGAACAAAGACGAAGTTTTTGCAGAAATTTCCGCGGCTGTTTTAAGCCAGTTTTAAAGTCTGATTTAGCTAAAAATGTCAAATTTGAGTTGGTAACAGAAAACTTTATTTTGATCTGAATTTTAACTTTCCTTTTGCGATAAATTAAATTCTTCACATTATATGAGACTGACGTTACATAAAGCTACCTAAACGTACCCCCCAAAAGTTTGTCACTTTGAATTGATGAAGGCCAGCCAGCCTGGAGGAGCAGAGCCAGAATGGCGACCTGGTGTATGCCAGGTCCCTGGTGCAGGACCTCCTCAAGGGTTAGGAAAAGAGGTTTGGCCACCTCTTTTAGGATGGCTACCTCCTTATGGGCATAGCCGTCCACCCCAACCTTACCCCTAAAGCCCTGGGAGCATTGCCCTCGACAAGGTGGAGGATATCAAGGAACGATCACCAGGGAGCTAAGGGCTGTCATCAAGCACAGGGAGGAGGAAAAGCAGCAGCGTCCGCCTGGCCAGCCAGAAGTGCAGAAACCCTAGGACTTGGACGCCCACCTCTTCAACAAGTTGTTTGCTAGAGGACCAGCCAACCAGCAGCAGGCTGTGAGGGAGGTCCTGAGGAAGTCTATGGAGGAGTGGGTGCCCTCTAAAGGCGAGCTAGCCTGGTCCCTCTTCCCCTACTAGCACAGGGAGGTTTGGGTGGACTTATTCATTAAGAACAATACCCCCCTTCTCCAGCCCTGCAGCTGTGAGAGGCTATTTAGCACGGCCGGAGACGTGTTCAAGGCCAAGAGGTCCTTCCTGGATGAGGTCAACTTCATGTTCTTTAAAGGGAACATGATCCTCCTGGAGGAGAAGATGGGCCAGGAGGACATGGAGGAGGAGGAGTATGACCTGTAGATATTAGTTTAGGCTGTGTTTTAACTAAAAAATAAGAAAATTAATCAATATGTTTTCTGCCCTATTAAAGCATGCTTCTGTTATCGCACTAAAGTTTACTTTGTAATTTAGCGGAGTTGCACGGAAAAAAAGTCGCAAAGTAGCAAGTCGCAGTGTGTGTGGGGAAATAGAGTCGAAAAGTCGCACCTGAAAAAATTAAAGTCATGCCAAGCTATGCATAAAAGGAACGATAAATTCCCAGAAATACTTCAAAATTTTAGAAAACTATCTTTGCAACTCCGTCAGAAAACTCAGCATGGAAAGACGTTGGGTCTTTTAAAACGACAACGACCCTAAATACACACCACGGCAAACTTCTGAGTGGTTCAACAAGCACGGTGTCACTGTCCTCGAGTGGCCTAGACAGTCTTTCGACTTGAATCCAATAGAAAATCTTTGGAAAGAGTTGAAAATTAAAGTCGGTGAGAGGCAGCTTTCAAATCTTGGAGAGCTAGAGGATATCTATATCGAAGAATGGGGGAAAATCCCGAATAAGTTATGCAATAATCTAGTTTCGTCATACAGGAGGCGTTTAGAAGCTGTTATGGCCAGTGAAGGAAAGGCTTATAGATTTCATGTGTTGTTACGAATACTTATTTATGCCACTTTTGCAAAGTTATTGTTCCTATTTGAAAGTTTAGTATCAATTCATTGAGTTTATGGTATTTTCTGTGGCATATTAGTGCAGACTTTATTGGTTCAAAGTTTGCTGGCTTTCTGATAGTCCTATTTGTAGAATATTTCTTCAAATATACCTATTCTAGAGCCTTACGAATACTTATTTGACCCACTGTACATATTCGTGGTGAGAAAGCCTAATGAGAAAAGAGAAAGCAACACATTCATGTAAATACGAGGGGCGGTCAATAGGTTTTGCAATTCGGATATAAGGCAACGAGATATGAGGAAAAGTGTTTTATTATTTTTCAATATAACTACCCCAGGTAATTCATTTTTTTTATTGTGTTTGAATTTTAGAGACTCTCCTGGTTATTAATCCAAAAGAGTTAAGGTCTTTTGTGTCCTAATTTCGGTAGGACCATTTTATTTTTTTCCCCGCTTAGAAACAGAAGAGGTAGGTAGCTGTATCTTAATTTTTTTGTGTGATCAAGGCCTTCACGAATATTCAAGTATTGGTTTCTCGTTGGTAGTGTCCTAGCTCGTTTGCGTATCAGTGTTGCCTCAGTTAACTGCATAACAATGTCATCCTTTGAAAAATTCAAGAGTCAGGGTGAAATTTTAGGTCTTTTGGGCAAAGACCTGCTAAATTACGCACATAAAGAAGAGAGGAATGAACGGGCAGAGCGAAGGGAAGAGGAACTAAGAAAAACGGAGATGGAGAACAAACTGAAGATGGAAATGGAGGAGAACAAACTGAAGATGGAAATAGAGAAGAAAAAAATGGAGGAGAACAAACTGAAGATGGAGATAGAGGAGAACAAACTGAAGATGGAGATGGAGATAGGGGAGAACAAACTGAAGATGGAGATGGAAGAACGTGAACAAATTAGGCAACATGAGCTGGAAATGAGCCGAAATCAAATGGATTCTCAGTCCATCGGTTCCCGGGCTGAAATTCCCCAAACTACTTCAGTCCACCTTCCCGCTTTTAATGATGGAGAGGACTTTGGGTCATTTATGACCCATTTTTAGAGAATCTTACAGATCAATAGATGGGATCTCGAAAATGATGGCGTCGCTTGCTTACTTCCCCTCCGAAATGCTAAGTTAAGGGATATCTTCGTATCCCTTCCCCTGAAGCAACTTTGGACTATTCCACGTTAAAGTCCGAATTGTTAGCTGCTGTTCATATAAATAGCGAATTCTACCGCTCCCAATTCCGCCAGGAAAGGATCCGTCCTGGTCAAACATTTCGGCAACACGGGTACATCCTCCAAAGACACCTTCAGTGTTGGCTGGATGCGCGCCAGATTCCCCAGGTCCACTTGTCTCTTCTGAACTTCTTCCCGAGGTATCAGCTTTTAGCTGCCGAGGCTCCAGAAATTAGTGCCTTCATTAAGAATAAGCGTTGCGCCACTATCAAGGAGTGCTTTGAAGAGGTCGATGTCTACGCGGGTAGTCACGATTTATACCCTAAGGATGTTCAAAAGGCTCCCCAATCGCCCCCCAAAACTAAATTTTATGGTCCTAAGACCCCCCTCAATTGGTTCCAAGATTTACCAAAGTTCCTAGTCCCTTTAAGCCATGAAACTTCCATCCATCTGAACACCGAGACGTTAAGCCCCTAGTTTCTTCTCCACCGGTTGTACCGTACCAAAAGAACCCGATAGTCTGCTACACTTGCGGAGTTCCTGGACATTACCGCACGAACTGTCCTCAAAACTCTGTATTCGCAAACTCTCAGTCTCACCAAGTGCACCAAATCTGGGCCACCCCTGATCCTCCTCCGTCGCCTCAGGAGACTCCAGATCCTCCCTCGCCCGCCAAAGATCCGGTCCATCAGGTAAACTTTCTCTTTAATAACAACCCTGGTGGATTGAAGTTCGAGAACGGAACTGTGAACGGTCGCCGAGTATCCACCCTCGTCCTTGATACCGGGTGCACCTGTATTATAGTGTCTGGAAACCTACTCTCCCCTGTTGGGCCCGACCACAATAAATTTGCGGTGGCCCATGACTACCTTGGCCTGGCCAGTCGTTTCCCAGTAATTCGTTGTCACATTGAGTGTGACTATATGCTCGGTTGGGCAGAAGTGGTAGCGGCTCCAATCCAGTTCTGCTCCGTTTTGTTCGGTCAGAACCCCGTAATTCACGACCATCCCGTGGCCCAGCCCGTGATTACCCGTACACAGGCATCCCTGGAATCCCGTGCACCTGTTCCCCTGGAAATCCCTATCTACCCGGAGTTCCAAGCCCTCCGGAGCGACAAGTTTCCCCGTGCCCAGAAGGAGTGCGCAACTCTTCCCCCCCTTTTGGAGAAAACTCAAGCCCTCGAGCGTGAGTCCATCCGAGGTAACAAACGAGTGTCGTATCTCGTGAAGAAGAACTTATTGAGAGGTATAAGACCTACTTTGACCTTAAGTCACGAGAACGAAAATTCAAGCCTGGCGCGGAGGTGCTGGTGCTACTTCCCACGGGAAGCAACAACTACCTTAGCCAGTGAAAGGGACCCTACCCCGTCTTCGAGGCTAGAGGACCCGTGGATTACATCATCCATAATCCGGCGGGAGCGAAGGTTTTCCACGTTAATTGTAAATATATTATCTCATTAATGTTCCTAATTATGATTTTTTTTGGTCCACTAAATTGTTTAGTCTTTAGTCCCATATTTATGCCTTCATTTAATTGTATCTTTTTTGGGGGGGGGTTCCACTGAAATGTCGCCAATGTTCTCCTGTGATTTTTTTGTTTAAAATTGTACTAGTTAAATTCTCTAGAATTAACCTGTTTAGGCGTATGTCTGTAAATTCCCCGCTGAGTTCAGATTCACGTTTTTTTTTGTGTGTACATCTGTCGTAGCAGGTCAGAATTTTCCTAGACCCTTGATAATTCTAGTTTGACGGGTGGGATGATCCTCTCCTACGCAAATGCTCTGTAAAGCATCATCTTTCGGTTGGGAGATGTGTGAGGGAATTCCACGTGGAATTTCTTGTCCAGCACGAAACTTCCTTGCGCTGTAGAAGGTTCTTTTAGGCTTAAATTGGTAAGCCTACCCCTCCCCCTCCCACAAGCAGTATCCTTGAACTGCGTCCACCACGATCTACCTTTACACGGGCTAGAATAGCCTCGGTAAGAATATTCGAGGCCATTCGAGAGTAGAGCTGTTTCCAGCTAAACCCCCCCTCGCGGGGAGATCCTCAGACATATATATTGCTCGCTTCCCATGAGACAAGGACAGATTTGAGAAGTTTCACCTGGACCCAAGAAGATTTCCCCTAGTTCCAAGTCAGGTGCTAACAACAAAGCAAAGTGACAGCTGAACTATTTGTGTGTTGGAATTAGCCCCAGCCAGTGAGGTAATTCCAGTTAACGATCGCCACCGAGTGATTTTTCCGACTTCTCTCACCAACTCCTATTCAGCCCGTCTAAACTAGTGGTGTTCCGTCCCTTCGTCGGTTCGCTTTTAAGTTATTGGTCCCTTCCTCATAGATATAATATGGTATTGATGTAATATAATGTCATAACACGACAGACTTCAACATGTTTACATCAAGTAAGTTTCGTTCTGCTCTCGCTTGGTGCCCGGACACCGCCCCGGCCGTGAACGATGCCCCTTATTCCATACTTAAAGACCTAGGTGAGTGAGGCATGACCTTTCTGTTAGATTTGTTCAACAGAGTCTGGGATGAGGGTATCCTCATACGCTCTTGGCAAATGGTTTCTTTGCTAACCTTTCGCAAATCGGGGAGAGATCACTCTATACCCAGCTGGTTTTCACCCAATCTCACTAAACTCCTGCGTTTGAAAGTAGTCCACGTCGGGGGTAAGAATGCAACCACCAGGTATATCCATCGGGAGGGTTCCGAAAGTAGTTGAGGGATTTGGTATGTTGGCTGTGAAAACGGGAATGGAACAATGGTTCTGTTGTGATTGGCTATATGTGTGACGATACGTTGGAAGCTACTTATACTCTCGAGGTAAAATGCATCTGCGTATCCGCCAATGGATGGTCAGCTTGTGACACAGTTAAAAGTTCTGTATGCATGTTTGCTGAGATCGAACACCTTACCCCAACATTGAGAGTCCAACGCTCTACCCTCTGGGTTAACAAGAGTTCCCGTCAGTTTTGTATTGTCATTTGTGGTTCGATTCATTTGCGAACTTTATGAACCCAAAATTTCCCCGCCTATCTCTTTAGCTTTATCGCTCTTGTCTCTAATACGGAACCTTTCGTCCAATTAGAGTTATTCCTATGATAAATTGCCTAATTATGATTAAAAACATTTTATACAAAAGCCAAAAACAATTAAACTGCTAAAATAGAGACTAAACTCTAATATTCTTAATTTCTGGTTAATGTCAATAATTTTAAATGGGACTTGTTTAAATCATGTGGGCGCTTTCTTTATCAATTCATAGACTCAAGTCCTAAAAATGTAAGAGGCAAATGTTGAATCTTGATTGTTTTAGTTGAGTAAAATTTTTCCGGTGATATAAATTCGGCTTATTAGCTTTTATAACTAATGTCTCAGATGTTACTAATTTCATTGGCCATATATTTCGGGTAAATTAAATAATTAAGCTACTGTCTATTCTCGATTACTCTTTTCTTGGCATATATTAATTCATATACGGCGAAAAGCAAATATATTAGGTTGAGGAATAAGTTCTTGCGGTTTTTTTAATGTTGTGTTGATTTAAGTTTTGTTCACGTGATTTGTGCACATATTAAGAAACAATAATAAATAATGAGAGCAAAATTTGCAAAGGTTTGGCTACGTCTCTTAACAGCGTATACTATTAGGCTTTTGCTTAGGCTACGTCTTGAAGTTGAGTAATAAGTCATTGCGGTTTATTTAAAAGTTGTGTTAATTTAATTTTTGTTCTGTACCCTCAAAATGGAATATCAAGTTGAAAGAAAGGCAAATTTTCGACACTTGTTGTTATTTATTTTCAATCGAGACGGGAATAATGCAAACACAGCCAAAGCTTGTCGCGATATTTGTGCTGTGTACGGAGAAAATGCTTCATCAGAAAAGACAGCTCAATGGTAGTTTTCACGTTTCAGAAACGGTCATTTCAATCTTAATGACAAAGAACATTCTGGTCGCCCCATTAAGTTGGATGAAGATCGATTAAACGACCTTCTTCGTGAAAATCCTTGTCATCGACTAGAGAATTGGCTCTACAATAAGCGTGTGATCATAAAACTGTAGTGAATCACCTTCATTCGATGGGGAAAGTTAGAACACTCGGTGCATGGCTTCCGCACGCTTTGAGCGAAAGCAACAAATTTCAACGCTCCACGATTGCCGCAGGTTTGCTTGCTCTCCACAAGGCTACTCGTGGATATAAGGACAGATTTCTTCCCTGCATCATCACTGGTGACGAAAAGTGTTGTGTTTATGTCAACAAGAACCATCGAAAACAATAGCTTAGCTCCAATAAAAAAAACACTTCCGCAATTAAAGCAAGGACTTCATCCACGAAAGACGATGCTGTGTGTGTGTTGGGATTGTAAAGGCATCATTCTTTATGAGCTCTTTGCGAACAACGAGATTGTCAATGCAGAACTCTACGTTCAACAAATGTATCGACTCGCCGAAGCTATTCGTGAAAAGCGTCCTCATCGACGTTATGGAGTCCTTCTGCAACATGACAATGCTCGTCCTCACATTGCCAATATGACAAAAGACGCCATCCAAACGCTCAATTTGGAAATTCTGCCGCATACTCCATATTCGTCAGACTTAGCTCCATCGGATTTCCATCTTTTCCGATCGCTCTCCAACAATTTGGGCGGCGTTTCGTTCAATACTGATGTGGAATTAAGAACCTGGTTAGACGAATTCTTCGAGTGAAAATCCAGA
This sequence comes from Ceratothoa steindachneri, assembly GCA_963969495.1. NCBI lineage: Eukaryota > Metazoa > Arthropoda > Malacostraca > Isopoda > Cymothoidae > Ceratothoa > Ceratothoa steindachneri. The sequence continues at coordinate 41,321,121 of OZ018329.1, forward strand.
GATTTTTATTGCAGAGGCATCGAAAAACTAGTTGAACGTCGGGAAGAAGTCGTAAATAACAACGGAGAATACATTATTGATTAAATTACATATTGTTATCAATTAAAAATGAAGTATTTCTAAAATTGTTAATAGTAATGAATAAATTTGATAAAACCGCAAGAACCTATTCCTCAACCCAATGTCTTCCATATATATATATTAACGAATCATATAAATTTTTAGGAGATTTATTTTCAATCATAATTTTACATATAAAAAAGTGTATGTATACGCCTAAGTAATATTTGGCTATTTCGATGGCTTATAATCTCCAGAGAAGCAAATTGAATGGATGAATAGTGTGAGAGAAATAAGAAATGGAGAAGGATTTTTAATTTATTGCGAGAAAACACGTTTCATACATTTAATTGATGATGAATGTCTTAGGCAACCGTTGGGAAGGAGAGGACAGGAGAAATCCAAGCTGGTGAACTCCTTCCTTATCGACGTGAGACGGGATGGCGGGGATTAGTCCAATTTTCTTGAGAGTCTCAATTCATTCTGTTGGTACTAGTTTTTATTCATCCTTTACCTGTAGGCGGAGTGCTATGTAGCCCTAGTTATTTTCTTTTAGTTTGTTGAGGGGTATCTTCATTTATCCGTCTTGTTACCCTCATTTTTTCTCTGTCTGCTCTCGGGGCGTCCCTCATTCCTAGGAGTGGCTTTCTTTTACACTCCATCTCTATTCTCCATGAGCGACAGAGATCCCTCTTCTTGTTCATTTCCCCTGCTGGTGGTGGTTTCTGTATTATCCTCTGGAAAAAAGGTGTAACATACTGTGTGTTGTTTTGGGGAAGGTTCCACTATCTATTTCTATTTCTATACCGCCAGCCCATAATGGCGCAAATCCCTCAATCACGCTACCAAAATACACCTACCCCTACCAGCAATTCGCAGTCGGGTTCAGGCTCGTTGAAGTGAGCTGGCCCTCAATTTTATGACCCCCTAACGAGCTCTACACAAGATTTACTATACCAGAGAACCAACTGCCTCTCAGAATTTGCCTATGGTCGGGTTATGTTGTACTACTTAGTGAATTGGATAAAATTTTATGCAAGAAAACTGCCAAAGATGGATTTTAGGAAGATATAATGTCACTTATTGGTAGTACCTTGCTCCAAGTTAAGAATAGGTCTCTGCAATCAACCAAAAAGCACCAATCTTTCTTTTTTCTTCAAAAGGAATTCAAGGCTGGGCTTTATCGTACTACCAACGCACTAGGTAACTCGAATCAAGTCGATGTTTTAGTTGTTCGTTCAACACAATCAGTCCGTGCGATACGCGATCTCAAGAGATAAGTAAACTGCCAAGCTTACATACGTTCCATTGTGGAAACAAATTGTAAACCTTAACTCAAGCTAAGCTACAAGTAATATAAACCCATGCACTTACATCTCTCTTACATAAAGACTCAGAGGAATTATTCTCGAATTTAAGAAAACAAGGACCCCTTACTTCAAAATTGTTATGGGAGACTTATGTCGCAAACATAGATTAGGAGACTTTGCCGAACGAGCAAACCTTTATATTATGAACCCATTTCAAAAGTGAGAAAGCAGAATGTGGACAGAGGTGAGATCAAACGATGAAAAATAAATGAAAAGATTAGTATCAAGGATATATTTGCGGGGGTCCAGGCTCTAAAGAGCGCCATGGAATTGCTTAATTATTATAAATATAAAATAAGTTATCAGTTGTATCAACCCAGCCAGCGTCCTGTGAGTCAACATCATGAAAAAGACAGCAAACATACAATAGGATGAAACAAACATAATAAAGTCGTCAAGGATTTCCAAATTACCTACATGCAAACAACCTTAATATCATAGTGGTCGATTGGTTAAAACCTTATTAAAAAATTACTACAAAATATGTATAAGATTCCCGATTTTAGACTGTAAAACTTCTTGCTAGGTACTGGCTTCCACTCTTTAACCTCCCGAAACTGTTCGAAACTTTGCAGCCTATGCTCTTCTCCACAGGGAACGTTTCGCCCCTTCATCTCCTGCTTCGCGATCTGCTCTCGCTGCCCCTTCAAAACACAATCACCGTTAAGCCCCTTCTTACGTGTAAGACATTAAAGGCCGCAGAATCCCCATACCTGTCCCCATCTCCTACCCTATTTTAGCCTATCAGATCTCCATGCTCGAGCTCTGGCTCCGCTACTGATTGTTCCTCGTAGTCGTTTGTACTGCATGGGTGATCGTACTTTCTGTTTTTGATCCAAGAATGTGTAATGAACTGCCTTCTGACACACGCGTATCCTCCTCCTTTGTGCCTTTAAGCTGCTTCGAAGACACTTCTCTTTAGTTTTCTCTTTGTCGATAGACGGTGCTCTGTGAAGTCTAATAGTCTTAAATAGCGGCATATTAAAAAAATGAAATTATTATTATTATCAGAATAATAAATAAAAAATATAACACGTGTAGTATGAGATGAAATCGAGACGCGGGGGAATAATGGTATATTTACTCGATTGTATTTAAGTCAAGAATGTTATTAAAAACAAGCTTGATAAATGCAGTATCATATAATGGAAATATAGCGAAAACTAACATCGACAAAAGTTCAAGAGTAAAAATAGATGAAACAAAACCTAAACAGTAAATTGCAACACAAAATAAAAACAAAGAGAATAAAATTACCGAGTAAATTATAAGAAGTTCAAGTGATTCTATTAATAAATTTGTTTGAGCACAAGTCACGCAAGACATCTGACATCCATCCCACGATAAGTAAGGAGAAGATTCACTAACGAAAAAAAACTAAATTCCATATGAACTAAGTCCTTACAAAATGGCAAGGTTATCCTGTGAAGTTGTTGCGCTAATCAACCCTATAAAGAATTAGTGGGTAATCGTTAAAACCTACACTGGATCCTGTCCTACACTGACATCCTATCCTATAGATAGTCATTTAAAATCGTCAATGAGGTTGCACTCAGTCATTACAATTATATGAATAAAATGAGGGAAAAAATTGTGAGAAAACTAGCAGGAGACCAAACAAACCCCTCAATCGGAAGGAATAGTCTCCCATTCAAGATGGCCTTGTCATTTAACATATTGGAACCACCAGAGATAAATTAAAAATTTTAGACAATTGCCAAAACGAGACAAAAATTAGATTTTTGGAATCGATTTATATCAAATCTATTAAGAAAGGACTCAATAATGTCCTCATTTTCTGTCATCTCCGTCCCATCAGAACAAAATGCTTTTTCTCTTCATAGTTTATGGCTTTTTCATATTTTCCTCCCTTTTTAATCACCTCTTTCTTCTCAAGTGATTGATAAGATTTCCAGCTTTTTTTACTTTTGGTGCCCATACTTAGTGTTGTCTCTCCTTGCGTTATTTATTTATTACCACTGTAATCTGTTATTATCTTATGTTACAATAATAAATATGCAGGATATTTGTCAGCGCTTGTATTTGGGCCTGTCCCAATCGTCTTCATCTTAATTATTAAATTTAATAGATTAATGATTAATATATTCACGTTTAAGCTATTAAGTCAGAAGGATGAGAATGATTTGCTCGAAATGTAGCCGCAAAGAATAAAAGTTGATGATTTTTTGGTATTTTTTCCCCTATCGGATTATTTATTATATATATATATATATATATATATATATATATATATATATATATATATATATATATATATATATATATATATATATATATATGAGGAATTAAACCACATTCTCCAAAGAAAATTTAATTCAGAACAGTTTCGGTGTATCTCACACCCCTTTCAACTGACACTGGATAGAAAATATTAGAAACGTGCTTACATACATAACACAGGGTCAGGTCGTGAAAGATCCCCTCTTTTTCCCCCAATCTCCTACTTGTGGCTAGTCAGGGAGGGGGGTAGGCCTAAACATATTGAAGGGCTGACATTTCACTATTTTGTTTATTTGCTTTCGTATTACAGGATTAAAAGAAAATTGACCCTCAGATAGATTTAAATTAGGAACTAACGATATCAATCTCGATTCTACGATTCTTCTCTTAACATAGTTAGCCGATTTAAATACTATTTTACTTCCATTGAAATCGATCGAATGATTTAAGTCTCTAACATGGAAAGAGAAATTGGACGCGAATGAGCAACGAGACAAGAAACAGGAGTTTTTTTAGAGGTAAGAGAAAGGGACATTAGGGATGAGCCTTTAAATTGTGAGCGGGTAAGAAGATGTGGTATAAAAATTCCTTGTAGGTTCCTAGCTTAGAGAGATATCGGGTTTGATAGGGTAACGCTTTAGACAAAATAAAGTCACTGTGCCTGGTAGCTTAGCGGTAGAGCATATGACCGGCAATCAGCAGACCCGAGTTCGAGTCCCGGCCAAGAATTTCAAACTTTTTCCCTTGGCGTTATATCTCTCTTCTCGGTGAAGGATTGCCTTCATTGTGTCGCCCTTTGCTCTCTTTGATTCTAGTCTTCTTCTAATGTCCCTTTCTCTTACCTCTAAATAACTCTTGTTTCTTGTCTCGTTGCTCATTCGCGTCCAATTTCTCTTTCTTGTACTATCTATATATATATATATATATATATATATATATATATATATATATATATATATATATATATAATCCTTTACTAAATATATAGCTATTTTAATTTTTATCTAATACGCTCAATAAATTCAAACTTACCATCAATATATTAGAGATCAGAAACTCGACAAACACGCAAATATATACAAGTAAAAACATATTTTTAGTTCTTTGGTGGTTTCAAGTTTTCTGTCTACTAGAAGCCTGCCCATGTACCAAAAAGAAAAAAAAATCTGTTTTTACTGCTTCCTATTTTCTTGCTTTTCGAGTTTGTTGCTTGAATTTATTGAAAGTGAGTTTGAATTTATTGACCGTTAAAATATCAAACATACTTCGTAAAAGATTCTTTACAAGCATCAAAAAAGGATTTCTCTGGAAAGAATAAGCGGTCATTCACCCATGAACAATTTCCATCTGTCCTATGTTCCAAAATTGTTACAACAATTTAAAGTTAATGTAGTTTATTTTGTAATGATTCCATGTTAATTAACCTGTTATTTATTAATTATAACCCTAATGAAATAATCTATTTTTATAGGATCACCTGCAATATTTTTTTGTTTTTAACATCGGTCACAGAACCAAATGACTTGACATTAGAATCAAAGACCATAAGCGCAGTCGTCTGACTTCACAATTGTCAAACTTCAAATGCAATTTTCATTCATTAGTCTACCTTAAACCATCACAATGTTATCGAAAGGAATTTAGTTAGAATCTGCTTTCATTAAATTCTCAAGAAGTTAATTTCGTTTATTCAAATCAGAAAACTTCACCATTAATAAAATTTATATGCAATCTAAGTTTAACTTATCCTAATAATCTGTAATTTATAATACTTTTCTTCTTTTCGGAACGAGGGACTTTATTTTGTTCGTCAGTTGGTTGAGTGACGCCATTTTTCCTACATTTCCTCATGTTATTTGTGTCTTTTCATTTACTCTTCCTCCGCGCCTGATGAAGTAAACATGAAAGCACTTGGGCTTATTCTGTGTATTATTTTCCTTTGGGATACTTCAAGCATTTTAGATCCCACTCAACTTGTGAGATATTGTTTAGTTTGCATATATATATACATATATATGAATCCATTAAACCACATTGAAAGAGAAAACGGAATAATTTTTCCTTGTAGTAATATTTTTATTAACTTTTTTCGAAAAATCCATGCAGGCAAGCGATTTGAACCAGGCACACTGAGGCAGCGAGAACCGCTTTGATCACAGTTAAAAGTATGCCGTTAGTACACTACGCTATGCAGAGAACCAAAAGAATTCTCTGAATAGAATAGCTTTTTAAGGAACACTTTCGCCAGCTCGAGCGGAGACTATGAAAGAAATAGAAAATTAGTTGGGAAGTCAAAGAATAAATGAGGAATAGTTAAACGCGTGGCAGATATACAAATGTATATATCTCTTAAAGTAGCGCGAGAGAATGATGAAAATGAATCCATTAAACCACATTTTCTATTTCTTTCATAGTCTCCGTTCAAGCTGGCGAAAGTGTTCCTGAAAAAGCTATTCTATTCAGAGAATTCTTTTGGTTCTCTGCGTAGCGTAGTGTACTAACGGCATACTTTTAACTGTGATCAAAGTGGTGTTCGCTGCCTCAGTGTGCCTGGTTCGAATCGCTTCCCTGCACGGATTTTTTGAAAAAAGGTAATAAAAATATTACTACAAGGAAAAATTATTCCGTTTTCTCTTTCAATGTGATTTAATCGATTCATTTTCATCATTCTCTCGCGCTACTTTGAGAGATATATAAATATATATAAATATATATATATATATATATATATATATATAGCAATTTTCTTTAGATAAAAAGAATATCTGTCTTCTGTATTTCTTCTGTTAAATATGTTTACAGAGATTCCTTTTAGTACTATAACAAGACAAAATTAAGAAATATTTAAAAAATATTGAAAATTTAAGTGTGCAAATACTTATCACTTTAATATATATATATATATATATATATATATATATATATATATATATATATATATATATTAAAGTGATAAGTATTTGCACACTTAAATTTTCAATATTTTTTAAATATTTCTTAATTTTGTCTTGTTATAGTACTAAAAGGAATCTCTGTAAACATATTTAACAGAAGAAATACAGAAGACAGATATTCTTTTTATCTAAAGAAAATTGCTAATAAAGAAAATTGCTCTTTCAAGCACTCCCCACAAGTGCTCTATTGGATTTAAGCATAGGCTCTGTGGTGGCCACTTTCTAGAGGTGCGTGATAATTAGTTTCATCTGAAAGATAAGTTTTGACCCATTATCCATATGTTGAATTTTTGTGATCTTTGGCTCACTGAGGACGTTCTTTTCTTTGACCTCGGAATTAATTGTACGGCTTACTTTAACTTTCTATCTGAGCAAGTTAGAAAAAAACAAAAATATCATTTAATAGAGTAAATAAGAGAACTTTAATGGGGAAAATAGGAAAGCACCTAAGAAATAAAAGAGCAAATAATAGAGCAACTAAAAGGTGAAAAAAGAAAGCAACCCAAAAGAGAAACTAAGAGAGCAACTAATAAGGAAACAAAGAGGCCAATTAAGAGATGATTTAAGAGAAAAACTAAGAGAACAACTTAGAGAGAAAGCAAGAGACCCATTAGGAGAGAATCTAAGACAGCACGAAATAAAGCAAATAAGAGAACAACGAAGAAAAAAAAGGAGAACAAGTAGGAGAGAAATTAAGAGAATACCTCAGAGGACAATTAAAGAGGATCTGTGAGAACAACTGAGATAGCATCTAAGAAAGTAAATAGATAATTAAATAAAAGAGAAAATGACAGAACATCTAAGAAAGCAACCAAGGCAGCAACTAAGAGAGAAAACCACAGAACTAGGAGGGAAACTAGAAGAGAAACTTAGAAAGTAACTAGGAACGTAACTAAGATGTCAATTAAAATATAAACTAAAAAAATAGGTAAGAGAAACTATGAGATTAAGTAAAGGAGCAACTAAGACAACAAAAAAAAGAACAACTAAGTGAGCAAATTAAAGAGAAACCTAAGATAGCAACTAAAAGAGCTTCTAAGAAAGAAACTTAGAGAACAACTAACTAGAAAGTAAGAGAGCACCTAATAAATAAACTAAAAGAACAATTAAGAGGTCAGATAAAGAGAAACCTTGAGAGCAACTAAGAAAGTAATTAAGAGAACAACTAAACAAGAAACTAGAGGAACAGTGAGGAGAGAAATTAAGAGAGCAACCTTGAAAAAAAATCATGAGAGAAGCTAAAATAGAAACTAAAAGAGTAATTAAGAAAGTACTTAGAGAACGACTAAGAGAGTAATTGAGACATCAACTAAGAAACAAACTAAAAGTGAAACAAACAGGGCAACAGACAATCCAACGAAGTCAATCATTTCCAAACGCAGGAATAATTAGAAAAGTTTATCTCGCAAGTTGGTTCTTGAATCCTATTTTTAACTTACAAGAACTTTGATTCCAATTAATTTTTGAGTCTTCTCCTGTCGGTCACAGACGACAATTTTCCTCATGAGTAAGTTCCTTTGCCACCTGAATATTATGATCTCTCCTTTAAGGTGATTACGACAAAGAGGTCAGTTACGAATAGTGGGTCATTCCAATTTTGATTACACTTCAGTATAAGTTCTTTATGGACTGTTTATCAATTAACCTTAGTCTTGGGTTGCTGAAATGAAAAGAAAGCACTCTATATTGTTTTACTTGGTCATTTGGGGGACAACCCGATTATAAAATTATTTTTATTGCATATATTAACCAAGTGAACATATTCACCCCTGACTTTATAGTCTGCTTAAGATACTCACACAGATAGATTAATAACTCATTATTCCTCACACCACATTTTCGACATTTTTTTAACGCTTCTATACATGTTTTCCATCTTTAGGGTCTCACACATGGTATTTGGTTGTCTGAAGTTATAGCAGTAGTTTATAGAGAAATAGAGGCAAGCACAAAAATAGTTGTTGTAGCCTAATTTTAGGGTGCTGATTTCAGATATGAAACCAGTTTTTACTCATCACCTCTAGTTTTTGAGGTATACATATATACATATATTAGAAATTTGAGGAATTGTGTTCTTTAAAACCCTTACGTTACCAATGGGACAATACATCCCAGATTTAAAAAAAAAATACCTGTAGGCAAAATTCAGCTTAAATTAGCGTATATTTTTATCGCAATGGTAGTTCTAATGTAGCAGCATATTATTAAATGTCTGGCAACTCTCTATTACTCCTCAGTTGTCTTTGATAACCAGTGACGTGAACACGTGCTGAAAGGTTTGAATTTGTTTTATTAATTGTTTGAGAACTAATTGTTTAATTACTTCTTAGGTATATTAGAAAATATATATCTTACAGTAAGTATATTTATGCTTTTACTCAATATAATATATATACATGGCTAAATTTAAGCAAACAGGCTGCCCCAAAAAGTTCAACCTTCCTCTAACTAAACTTTAATGTTTAAAAACCTTTCATAACATTATTTGGAATAGAAAATAGTCTGGTAGTGAAAGGGTTAAAAAATTAAATGTCCTTTTGTTAGATTGTGAGGGTAGGGCTGCTCGACAATCATGTTACATACCCATTTTATATGTTGGACACATGTCTATATTATGATTTTGCAACCATATGTATTTTTTAAGCATATATATGATTGATGTTTATTTTGTTTTTCAGATTTTTGTGAGTTGATACAAATATCTACAATGCCTGCAGGCACTTCAAAACACCGAGGATGCATCAAGAAGGCAAATTCATTTGTTACGTGTGTGCGGATTTCAAAACAGTTACAGCGCCGAACAATTACTTCTCCCCTGAGAACTGCTTACTTTCATTATTTTGACTGTAAAATTGGAGATCAGGACAAATCCTGGGCCCCACACATCTGTTGTAAATCCTGCTACAATGGACTAACTGCATGGTTTAATGGCAAGTAAACAGCCTTCAACTTTGCTGTCCCGATGGTTTGAAGAGAGCCAAAAAGCCATGCAGATGGTTGTTATTTTTGTCTGACAAATATAACTGGTTTCGATGCTTCTTCGAGAAAAAAGATAAAATATCCCAACTTTCCCTTAGCTTTGAGACCGGATCCCCACTCAGATGATCTTCCTGTCCCTACACTCCCAGCAAATAAAGAATCTTATTCCTTCATCAGATGAAGAAATGCCGTCAGGGTAATATTGTGCCAATTCGATCTCTTATGAAGACAATGTCTCTGTTAATTCAGGAGCAAGTAGCAATGAGCCCTACTGGGTCACGCAGGAAGACCTTAATGACCTTGTCCGTGATTTGTATCTATCTAAACAGCAGGCAGAGCTCCTCGCATCCCGGCTTAAGTAGTGGAACCTGGTCAAGGTAGATGTAAGGATCACCAGTTTCAGGACACGGAACAAGGACTTCACTTCATTCTTTGAGATGGAAAACAGGTTTTGCTACAGCAAAAATGTCTGGCTTGTTCACTTTCCTTGGTTTCCTACATAATCCTTCAGAATGGCGTCTTTTCATAGACTCTTCCAAGCGAAGGCTGAAGGCTGCGCTCCTGCACAATGGGAATAAATACCCAGGCATTTCCATTGCCCACACAGTCAATCTGAAGGAGTTGTATGACAATATGGAGCTCTTTTTGGAAGCTGTCAAGTACAACCCGTATCAGTGGAGTCTCTGTGAGAACTTCAAGATCATTGGGCTCCTTATGGGTATGCAAGTGGGTTTCAAAAGGTGCTGTTGCTTTCTCTGTCTTTGGGACAGTTGGGCTGTGTCCAAGCACTATAAAAAGAAGGACTGGGGGTCTAGGAGAACTTTCGTGCCTGGTAAACACAGTGTCCAAGAAAATCCTCTGGTGGACATGAACAAGGTGCTTCTTTCTCCTCTTCATATCAAGCTTGGACTAATGAAGAATTTCGTGATTGCCATGGACAAAAATGGCTCTGCTTTTCAACACTTGTGTACTCTATTCCCAGCTCTAAGTTCTGCTAAGCTCAAGGGGGGGCATCTTCGTCGGATCTCAGATCCGAGAGGTGTTGAAGGATAATGAATTTGATGAGCTTCTTACCTTAAAGGAACTGAGACCATGGGAAGCATTTAAGTCAGTCTATCATAGATTCCTTGGTAACACAAGGGTACTAAATTACCAAGAGTGTATCGAGAAGCTGTTACAGTCTTATTAGGACATGGGATGCCGAATGTCACTCAAAGTTCACTTTCTCCACTCCCACCTCAACTTCTTCCCTCCTAACCTCGGGGCAGTGAGTGATGAGCATGGAGAAAGGTTCCACCAAGACATTTCTAAGATGGAGAGCAACTACCAAGGCAAGTGGAACCCCAGGATGATGGGGGACCTCTGCTGGATGCTCTTGCGTGACATCCTGGAGGCAAAATACACAAGATCGTCAAAAAAATCTCACTTCTAACTGTCTGTTGTACTATGATTTGTGTGTATTTTATTATCCAGGTAATTTAGTTCCATTAATGTTCTGTATCTATGCTGTTTTTTTCTAATATACCTTTGTAAGAGATGAAATGAACACATTGTATTTTGAATTTATATGCTGTATAATAAAAATGGGGAATGTGATAACAAAAAACTAGAGGTGCTAGAACAAAACTGTTCAGAAATTGGAATTCACCTCAACAAAATTAGTAAAAAACACCTATAAACATCCTTGCCTCAGAGCGGCCAATTTTTTTTTGTAAACAAGTGTAGCAAGCTAACCTAACCGAAATTATGAGTACGTAATTTCCACAACACAGGACACACTAGAATTGTTATACAAACCATATAAAATCGAAACAAAATCGAAATAGCCCACTATTACCTACATCCCAGAGGACTTTCATATCTCTTATTTAGATTTCTATTCCTCTAACCGGAGCTCCATCTAACATATTTAGAAAATAAGCATCTTTACATGAACCAAGAATTTTCGCCTGTCCGTCCACTATCTTCTTGTAATTCCTACTTATCAAGGTAATACTTAATGGGTTTCCTGATTTTAAAAGAAGGAAGTGTCAGAATTACTCCTTTGTCACGTTGTTCCCGTTCTCCTGCGCGTTGAGATTCAATAGATTAAAGCTGCTAAAACCACTATATTTAACCCCATACTTTGAACGAGTGTTAAGTGGAAGGAAACTAAAAGTAAACAAGAAAAGAAGAAACTAGATAAAAATAGATATTAAAAAGGAGGTAGATAAAAAGGTAGTTTTTAAGGGTTTGAATCATTGACACTTTTAAAGGTTTGTATTTTTTGTCTAATGAATCAAAATGATTATTGGTCAAACCCAGAGGCCTTATACAAGTTCGAATACCTGCTGCCATCGGGTTTCTTTTGTAATCTGATCCAGTGGTTGAATGGTCGTCTGGCTGACTCCCGCGCAACGAGGCTCCGGCTGGGTGGCTGTCCCTCCCTGCTTACAACTAAAATATTCGCCTTGCTTTTTATTCCATATGCATCTATTTCTTATTTAGAACAATATAATAATAAATTTTGATGTTAAATATCTAATCAAAGGTTAAAAAGAAAAAAAAACCCTCTTCATAATATTTTCATTCGAGGGGTAAAATTGAGAAATATCTCATTATATTTGTTTTACTAAATCTTGGCGCAGACTTGGCTTAAAGCGGCGCGCGGTCTCAGGTCGGGGGTTTTGCAAGTCTGCCATTCAGAAACCAGGTCATGCTGTCCTGTCAAATTTAGTTTCACTTTTAAATACATTGGCTTAAATTCGCATTAGCAAAGTGAGGCCACTGCACTAACCAACTCTTCTATTCCGATCCAGTTGTTTTTCAACTGGTGAGCCACGACTACGTTCAGATAACTTTGCTAGAGGTCCTGTATGGTACACATGTATTAACTTGAAGGGTGTACATTGTGGATAGCCTACACAACGGGACCACAGGTCTGGAATATCGAGGCAAATGCTCGATTTTCTCAGTGTAATAAAATGATAGTTTCCGTATATAGGTTTAAGCCAGACAGGCGCCAGAGAATATATAGTGGGAAACTGAGAATGTTTGGAGGTACCCGTAATAAAAGGGCATGCGATAAAAGCATTTCACCACTCTGTAACTAAGATAGCCGGAGATTAAGCAATTATGTCTAAAAATAAAGCTCCGCATTCTAGTAATATTGGCCAATAACGAGGTACGGCAGTTTGCCGCCATCCAATCAAAATTAAGTAAAAGATTAATTTAAGACAATCAGGAGGCGAGCTAAGGAAATGTGCAGCCAATCACATGCGCCAACGTCATTTGTAGGCGAGGCGTGAGGCTGACTAGAAATGAACTTCGCTCCCCTTTATAAATGGGTGCTGAGAGAGAATCAGCATTACTATTATTATAATTATTAGTGTTATTATTTCACGCGTTCATTAATTCGTTAAGTCGATGTTTATAATCGTCCAGGCGTTCTACTATATTCCCGCATTACTCTGTTATAGAATCGAATCTTAGAATTATTTGGAGTATTTCTTATTTAGTGCAAAGTAATAAATAGACGGAGACTCGTTTACAACTATAAACATATTCTTTTATTCATCAAAGCTGGTAGCCTCTTCTCGGATCAAGTGCAAGGCTACCTAAAGGGATATTTTTGTTGCGCCTAAAATAACTTGCTACAATTGCCCTTGGCAAGCATTATTTCTACTCTACGAAGGATACCCTTTTGAGTGGCCACATTACCACTAACCGGGCAACTAAGACCCCTTACTGGTACGAAGGATTACCATTCAAAAAAGGAGTATCACCATATAAAATATAGGGGGTGGAAACGAGACGAACCCCCCCCCCTATAAGTGGCGACCTTTTGCCGTTGTTCCACAAAATTGCAACACGAGGAAGATTCAAGGATCTAAGAAGAGAGGAAGAAGGAAGATTAATGATGGAGAACCAGCAAAGTAGACAAAGTGAGTGAGATATGCTAAACGCCGTGGCAATCAAAGCACCGCTAATCAATGAAGCAGCAGTGAAGGGCTGGTTTAGAATTATTTAGGCACAATTTCACAACTTCAAGATAACGAAAGAAAAAACTATAAATTTTACCAAGTGCTAGCCTCGCTGCTTCCGGAAACGGTAAACTGCCTGCCTGTGGACATATTTGAAGGGCAAAATTATGATAAGTTAAAAACAGAAGTAATCGGCATGTATGAGAAGACGAAGCTGGAGCTATTCGTCAAAATCACAGAATCGTCGACATTTACTGGCCGCCCGTCGATCAACCTGGAAGAGCTCAGACGAACAGCTATGCAATTGGGGATAGGCGAGGAATTAGTAAGACACAAATTCATACAGTCGTTGCCTCTCACCATCGCGCCTATTATAGCCACACAGAAGGCGCTGTCTTTGGTTCAACTCGGTAAACTTGCGGACGAATTAGTGGTGTTCAATAAAGAGCAGTGCGTCAATGTGAACAGTGCGTAAAGTTCATTCGGGCTGTTTACGCGAAATAAATAGTGTAGCACTGCGGGTTCGGAGCGTCCGTGGAGTAATAGCAATAACAGCCATGGTGGTAACAAGTGGAGCAACAATAGTTGCACTCATCTATACTACGGAGAAATGGCTAGGTGGTGCAAGCCGTGGTGTAAGTGTCCAAAGAAGGATGAGGCTTTGCAGATGCAGCTCTCCTCCAGACCACCTTCGCCGATCAATCCGGAAATCTAGAGGGGCATGCTCTAGCCAGCGCGGCAGCGGGCATGCCGGCTGTTTTCAAAGTCGCCGCAAAAATATAGGACAAGAGGTGCACACCAACTTCCTCATCGATACGGGGGCTAGTGTCTCAATAATTTTAGCCAATTTAGCCATTCAAAACAATACTGAAAAATCAAATGTAAAAATTTCAAGCGCTAATGGCAGGAACATTAAAGTCTACGGTGGAGTGCGCGCTGATATTACCATTCCTAGTCTCAGGAGGTTTTTCAGGTGGTCCTTCATTGTGGCAGAGACCACCGCGCTGATCCTGGGGATGGACTTTTTAAGCACTTCAACCTCATCGTGGACTGCGCTCAGAATAAATTGATGGACCGACATACCAGACTAGCTTCAGTGATGAAAACTTCTAAGCAGCTGTCCGTCGCTGTGGTAAGGAGTGATCTACCAAAGTACCCCCGGAATGCTGGAAAATCATAGAGAAATTCGATGCGTTATATGGCCCCGCTTCCACTCAGCCAGCGTCAGCGATGGAACAGGCAGTGGAGCACTCAATTGACACAGGTATTGCCCCTCCAACATTTGCCCGTACGAGACCATTAGCGGCGGAGAAACTGAAAGTGGCGAAAGAGACAATCGAGGATTTATTAAAGAAAAGCATCTTTCGACCTTCAAAGTCACCGTGGGCTTCCCTGTTCCACTTGGTACCCAAGAAGTCCCCCAGTGAATATAGGATGGCCGGGGATTTTAGATCATTAAACGCTATTACTAAGCCCGATAGATATCCACTGCCACGGATCCAAAGCTTAGCGGATCACCTTCACGGGAAGAGGATTTTCTCAAGGTTGGATCTGGTTCGTGCTTACCATCAGATCTCCATGAGCCACACGTACCTCGAAAAAACGGCGATTGCCACTCCATTTGGCCTGTGGGAATATGTGAAGCTCCAGTTCGGCTTGCAAAATGCAAGTTGTACATTTCAAAGGTATATGGACAGTATTTTTCGAGGTCTAGATTTCGTTATGTGTACATAAACGACATCCTGATATTCTCCGAGAATCTTGAAGACACCTGAGGCACTCAGAGCAGGTTTCGGAAATACTGGATCAAAGTGGCCTGAGGATCTCCCTGGAAAACTGCGAATTTGCAAAGGAGGAGATCGCCTTTCTGGGGCACCTAAATTTCGCATAGGGGAATATATCCTCCTGCCACTAAAATAAAGGAAATTGAGGACATGCCAAGACCTAAGGACTCAAAGGGGCCTCGCCGGTATTTGAGAATGATGGGATATTACCAAAGAACGATGCCCAACTTCGCAGCGATGGCAGCCCAACTAACCGGGTTATTACGGGCACAGCCGAAGGCTCGTGAGATCAAATGGAGCAAGGAAGAAGCAAGTGCATTTCCTCTTATAAAGAAGGCTTTGCCAGAAGAAGTCACGCTCCATCATCCACTTACAAATAGCTCCCCATTTCAACTGATGACCGACTGTTTCTAATACGCGGCAAGCGCTGCCCTGTATCAGGTGGTAGATGGAGTTGCACGGCCAATTTCGTTCTTCTCGAAGAAGCTCACGGATACACAGCTGGCCTAATGGCCTTATGTTCGAGAGCTTCTCGCGGCATACTTACTCGTTATTCATTTTAAGAATATGATTGAAGGACTTCACATAATGCTATGCATCGATCATAGGCCATTAGTGTCGGCATTTTTATCATAACTGAGCGCAAAGACTGATAGACAGCAGTGACATTGGACCACCATCTTGGAGTATGTGACCGACATGGCCTACATACGCGGTCAAGACAATGTGGTCCCAGACTGCCTGCCAAGGGATGGTAATAAGGTGCAAATTTACTCCTTTGACCTGCAAGAGCTGGCAGCTGCACAAGTAAAGGATGAGGAGTTGTAGGGGTCAAAATCGAGATTAAAACCCTTCCCCTTTGTAGGCGGGATTCATTTGCGTTTTGAGGTGACTTCAAGGTTCCCGCGACCATTCGTGCTAAATGCATGTAGAAAAACAATTTATGCGCAGTTGCACAATTTGTCACACCCAGTGTTCCAGCCTCGCTGCGGCTAGTTAAAGCCAGATATTTGGGGCTGAACATTGACAGGGACATGCGCTCGTGGACCAGAGAATATATGCCTTGCCAGACATCAAAGATAACACGCCACACAAAGTCGCCGATACTGCCTATAGAAACTCCATCCTCGAGATTTGAAACTGTGCATGTGGATATAGTGGGAATGCTTCCAGCATGTACACGACCTGGACAACCCTTCCCCTCGCACAGTCGGTATTTACTGTTCTGAATCGACCGTGCGTCAAGGTGGGTAGAAGCAATCCCTATCCCGGACGTAACTGCCGCTACGATTGCTTTCGGACTATTGAAAGGATGGATGTCCAGATTTGGAGTCCCACTTTATGTAATTACCGACCGAGGGGCCCAATTCGAGTAGGAACTCTTCAGAGAATTGTCAGCTCTCGGTGATTTTCATCGACTTCGAACAACGAGTTACAGGCCGTCCACGAACGGGACGATAGAGAGGGTCTATAGGACTCTCAAAAATAATGGCTCGCAAACAAGAGTGGTTGGTGGCACTACCAATAATTTTACTAGGCATTCGTGCCTTCCTGAATGATTCGGGATTTTCCCCTTTTACAACGGTAACCGGCACGACACTATTATGCCCAGAACTGCTGATTTACACGGACTCGTCCAAAGCACACTGCAAATTTATAAAGGAATTGGCTACAACGAGGGCCCAGATAGATTTTGGACGAACATCAAGGGCAATCTCCAATCAGTGCCAAAGCATTACGTACCACCTGACCTAAAGGATGCATCCCGCGTCTGGTTCAGAGTTTATTGCGTGCGGAGACATCTTGAAGCGCCCTACGAGGGTCCCTTCCTGGTAATCGAACGCGACAACAAAGTCTTCAAATTGGAATTCCCGGACGAGAGAAGAGACAGAGTTTCCATCGATAGGCTAAAGCCGGCAAAATTGCCTACGGCAGGAGAAGACGTACTGGACACTTACCGACGTTCCCCGAAGTCCCGGGTCGGCCAGAAGAGGCCGAGGAAGAATGGATGAAATAGAAGCAGATAGGATCGAACCCACTCAGCCGAGCCCTGCGTCAAGAGCGGAGGAGTCACCGCGGGAGCAAGTCTCGACGCGAGCTGGGAGGAAGGTTAAATCCGAAAAGGACGATATATATATATACATATATATATATATATATATATATATATATATATATATATATATATATATATATATATTATTAATATGGACATATTAAATAAACAAATACTAATGCATATGTGTAGAAATAAAGCGGTCAAATTAAACATATAGTGATGAATTAAAATAAATAAATAAAGTAATGACTAATTAAACAAACAAAGATGCAAAAACGAAGATATAGAGAGTCATGTGTACTCTATAAAAGTGCAGTAATTAGTACAAGAATATAAATAATCTAAAATAAAAAATATAGCCGTGTTCTTTAATTAAAATAACTCCGTATGCGAATAATCTAGATACAAAACATGTCCATATAAAGAATAATGTGAAACAGTAATGTATGTATCTCTGTAAAATTACATTGTATAGTTTTCGTCTATGTAAATAATAGGAAATGTGCGTTGCAAGGCGAAATAGGTCCAATATGAGTCCTCACAGATAAGCATCATAGGAACTCTATAAAGCCATGTAATGGTCCCCAAAATAGCGACAAGCCATTCGCCAGAAATCTGTGATTCATATATTTTAACTCAGTATGGCAGTATTATTGAGGAATATTGTAATGAGAGGTGAGGGATGAATATAAACGCCTCGTGGCCTCTCTAACTTTAGGTTATATATATATATTTATATATATATATATATATATATATATATATATATATATATATATATATATATATATATATATATATATATATATATATACTCGTCTACTTATGGCGATGGTGAGGAAGTCAAACTATAACTGTATTGTAAATTTTAATTTTTTTAATAAGTATGCTGTCTAAGAGCACGTTAATGTATATATGTAAGATAAACCACATCATGTATATTTATCGACTCTACGAGTCCATGCATTTGAATATATATAGTTTATTTGTCGAGTCTCTGGGTAATGAATTTGGATGTAGAATGTGTATCTGTGTCGTAGTAAAAGACATGATAGCACTCCATGCTCTCGGGGCCAACGTCTGTAGGGCATAGGCCACACATATATTCACCTAAAGGGAGTACATTGTGAATACCCTACACAACGGGACCTAGGTGGCTCGAATTTCGAAGCAAAGGCTCGATTTTCTCAGTTTAATAAAACGATAGTTTTCGTATCTGGGTTTAAGCCAGACAGGCGCCAGGGAATATATAGTGGGAAACTGAGAATGTTTGGAGGGACTCGTAATAAAAGCATGTGATAAAAGCATTTCACCATTTTGTAACTAAGATAGCCGGAGATTAAACAATTATGTCTCAAAATAAAGCTCCGCCTTCTAGAAATATTGGCCAATAACGAGGTACAACAGTTTGCCGCCATCCAATCAAAATTAAATAAAAGATTAATTTAAGACAATCAGGAGGCGAGCTAAGGGAATGTGCAGCCAATCACATGCACCAACGTCATTTGTAGGTGAGGCGTGAGGCTGACTAGAAATGAGCTTCGCTCCCCTTTATAAATGGGTGCTGAAAGAGAATCAGCATTGCTATTATTATAATTATTAGTTTTATTATCTTACGCGTTAATTAATTCATTAAATCCAACTTTATAATCGACCGGTTGCTCTACCATATATCCGCATTACTTTGTTGTAGAATCGAATCTTAGAATTATCCCGAGTATTTCTTATTTGATGCAAAGTAAATAAATAGACGGAGACTCGTTTACAACTATAAACAGATTCTTTTATCCATCAAAGCTGGTAGCCTCTTCTCAGATCAAGTGCAAGGCTACCTAAAGGGATATTTCCATTTTGCATTAAAATAACTTGCTACAATTGCCGGTGGCAAGCGTTATCTCGACTCTACGAAGGATACCCTTTAGAGTGGCCACGTTACCACTAACCGGGCAACCAAGACCCCTTACTGGTACGAAGGATTACCACTTAAGAAAGAAGTATCACCATGTAAAATACAGGGGGTGGAAACGAGACGATCCCCCTCCTATAGTCCTGTGGCACTCAAATTGCAAAGAAGGTAAGCCTGTAGCACCAAAATTGCAGGATAGGTAGGCCCGGCGAAGAACGTCACAAATGGGTGCTCGGTGAATCTATGAAATCCTGAAAATGGGTACACACATTAATTAATTAGATAATATGCTATGTAATAAGTAGTTAACCAATGTAAAATAGAGAGAAATACCTATATCACAACTGTACATTTATTAAGAGAAGCATAAGAGAGACATGCGAATAACTGGTTTTTCAAGTAGCCACACATACATACATACGCAAAGGAGCAGCTGCGAGACTAAAATATACCAATGCTAGATAACAAGGAGAGCCGAACAAATACAGGGTGATATATGCTTTGACTGCTTGAGTTGTAGTGAGAATGTGAAACGAATATAAACTGTCGTATCTATTGATAGGGTTTTCCAGCCCAGTCTGAAAATGTTTACAGCTACTTTAAGGAAGCACACACCTCTGGTAACTCTGCCCAACGGTTAACGAAGAGACTAACAAATATACTTCCGATCATTATCACCGCCCCGCGCGTAGAGAAGAAGATAAAGAAGTCACGACCCCATAGGCAAATAAACGAACGTAAACATTAGGAAGAGGATCAGTTAAGTTATTTGGTCGGTTAGACTCAATTTGAGGCATTCAACCTAGTCATTTTATTATTATTATTAGCGTCACGAGTCCCTGAAAAAATGCGCACTGCTCCAGGAGCAAATTTATTTTTTAGGATATCCATTTCGGTGAAAGGAATTTTCCCACCGGCCAAGAAAATTAAAGAAATTGGGGTTATGCCTTTACTGAAGGGCCACGAGAAACTACAACGATACTTGCGCATGTTGAGATACTATCGAAGGATGATTTCTAATTTTGCCGCGATTGCAGGCCTGCAACCTAAGGCTCGTGAGCTCGAATGGAACGATGATGCACGAAAAGCACTTGAAAGTACTAAATCGGATTTGATTAACTCCGTCGATCTCTGTGACCTGCTGCCCAATGATTAGTCATATCAGCTGGTGAAGACCTGCTCCTAATACGCGGCAGGTGTTGCCCACAGGAAAATGTAAACATTTCACCTGGCTTATTTTAAAAACTACTTGTACTAAATGAAATAACTTCATAATGCAGCCTGTTGTCACTCTTTATTAGTGTAATATCATTCGCATTGCCTCTCCCACCACGTGTTTTCGCTCTAATGATAATCCTTTAAAATATTTTTGTGTTTTTTTTCCCCACCATATTCCATTCATATACACGGCATTGTTGTGTGTATATCGTTTTAGGGATGCATATGTCTGTTATTAGTTGCCTATTTTTTTTCTTGGAATTTTTCTGTCTTGTTTTTGTGTTTTTCCCATCGGTTTGTACTATTTGATGGGCGTTCCCTTCGTACCTTTGTACCCTATATAAGGTCGTCTTCTCCATTTTCATGCTATTCCTTGAAAATGAACTTGCAAATATAGTTCGAAAGTGCTTGGATTCATATTTTCATTTTCCCGTGGGTTTATTTTCATATTATTGCTTTCCTCACGTGGCACTTTGTGAGTTTTTTCATTATATATATATATATATATATATATATATATATATATATATATATATATATATATATATATATATTAAATGAATATTAAAGCCATCTTAGAGTGTAGCGGTGTTAATACAACATAATGTCTACCCCGAGTCGATATGTATTAGGTCTTTATCTATGTTACTCCATAACACTCGGAGGGGAGTCTTGGTCTTACTCAAATTGCAAGGAAAGTAGGCCTGTGGCACCCAAATTGCAGGATAGATAGGTCGAGCGAGGCACCCCTCAAAATGGGTGCTCGGTGGATCTATGAAGTCCTGAAATTGTGTATACGCCCCCTTAAGCAAAGAATTATAAATAAACGAACGTAAACATTTTAAGGCATTCAACTAAGTCCTTTTATTATTATTACCATCACGAGGCCGTTCCTTGTCCTTAAGTCCCGTCCCTTTAGCCTTAGCTACCCAACATTAGTAAAAACTTATCTACGACCGCGTAGGCCTCGACTTTTTTCGCTTACGCCTAATAAAGTAGACCCTAACTAAGATTAAAAGCCTACTTATCGTCGCTTTCCTTTCGAGTGCTTTCCTTTAACTCCGAGCTAACCAAGGCACCTTCTGGAACCCAGCTTAGAAGCGGAATCTCCGTGAAAACCTTTGGAGTCAGAGCAAACTCGACGGGTAGACCTGAAACAGTTCCCCAATCACCCCCCCCCCTAGTCCCCCCTTTGGCGGTGCAAGGGGATGACGTCACACTCCGCTGCGAGTACAACTCTCCGTTCAAGATGTACTCGATCAAGTGGTACCGCGACGACAAGGAGTTCTTCTACTTCATCCCCATCTCCAGGCCACCCGAGAGGGTCATTCCTATGCCAGGGGTAATCGTTGACGTGAGTACCACTACTACTACTACTTGCCTCGAATAAGAGCTAGTTGTTTACTCCACTGTCCATACTACTCCCACTATCCCTGAAGGTATCAGGGCAATAAGAACCCCGCTGCCATATGGCTTGCTGGGATCTTGTGAAGATGCATTGCAAGGTTTTTTCGACCCTAATATAACCTAACCTAACTAAACCTAACCTAGCCAACCTAATCTAGAATAGGTTATGTTAGGTTAGGTTATATTAGGGTCGAAAATCCTTGGGATGCTTCATCTTTACGAGATCCGTCAGCTGCTTGGAGCAGAAGTGACAGCATAATGTTTCTTACTAATGTTGGAAAAGTTATGAAAGACTCTAATGGAGACTTGCTTTGCCATAAAATAATACCTTTAATATGAAGATATCCTTATAATTATAATAATAATAATAATCTTTTCTTTTCTCTGTCAAGGATATTTAAAATCACATTTTCTCTCTTCTGTGTCAAAGAAAACAAATAATTTTTAATCAAAGCTTTTCTTGCAGAGATAAAACAAAGAGAAAATGAATTACGAGATATTACAGAACAAAATATATGATCTTTATGGATCTTTAATTATTGATTTTACTTTTCCTCTATTCTTTTTCCTATATTTTGCCTCTTTTCTTTCTCTTAATTTCCGTCTCTCATACTTAGCTCGTTTCTTTGATCTGCCGCTCATTCCGTTGTCTATTAATAGCTCCAGGAAAATTCCTTCGATTTTCCGATCCATTCGAACAGCTTTCATTACTCGATGCGCGAATATAAACGCAAATTTTGAAACTTGGAAATTTAATTTCTTAATTGGCAGAATTAATGACACTTAGCGCCATTCATTGTAGAAATCTCTCCTTTTTTTTAAGTCTCCGCTAGGAAAATTAGAGGGAATTTTTTGAAATGTTAGTCAAGTTGAAAACATTTCGAGAGCTACGTCTTCATCATCAAGTTAAACTAATTAAAAATCGGCAACGACTAATTGGTGGTGTATTTTTAAATTAAAGAAAACATGAGACAAAATAAAAGTAATTAAAATACATAAATTATTTCAATATAATGCACTTAAAAGAAAATGGATGAATAATTCTTTGCTATTTAATGTTGGCAGCGGGTGGCTTATACAGTAAGCTTACTATGAACTGAGTCTTTCTAGTTTCACGAATAGCCATGGGGATAAGCCTGGCGGCATCTGTGACCTAGAGCGAGTTCATATTT
This sequence comes from Ceratothoa steindachneri, assembly GCA_963969495.1. NCBI lineage: Eukaryota > Metazoa > Arthropoda > Malacostraca > Isopoda > Cymothoidae > Ceratothoa > Ceratothoa steindachneri. The sequence goes on from OZ018329.1 coordinate 41,344,233, forward strand.
TTCTGGGTTAATTAGGCCGAATTCTGTCATGCGACGGAAGAGTACTTTGAGGGGCTCCTAGTGCTTTTCTCTTCTGGCGGACGTGATCAAATTGTGAGCCAAGAGGGAGAGGCAGAAATATAGAGCAGGTAGTAACATGGCACTGAACCGCTGGAAGGTCTTTGCTGCCCTATTGAGGTAGAAAGGAATATTCGCATATAAATAAACTCTGAATCGTATTTTACCCCTGTGAGGTATGGGTCATTTTATCTCTTACGGACGGACTATTATACATATCGCAAGAATGGGGTATTTTGTCTATGCCAGAAATGGACCATTATACATTTCTTAATAATAGGGCATTTTACATCTACCACGAAGGGGGAATTTTACTTCCGCCCCAAACGTACTATTATACAGGGTGTTTATACAAGTTTATATCATTTGAGATATCAATATCCTTAGAGCTACATTGTCTAGGCAAATGGAAATGAACGTGCTTAATGTCGAGATTTATAAAATTTATTTCACATAATATGAAGGAAAAATTCAAAGGTATGTGGATTACATAAGAGATTTTCCAAATTTTTCCTATGCGCCCCACTTGATGCATGCTGGTGGTCGACCAAGTCCTTTTTGCCCTGCACAGGACAGCCTTCCTTTTTCAACCTTTGGTTCTATATCCATATTCAAATTTGCATTATGTACTGTTGGCACATTTTCAGAGAAATATCGTATCTCACAAATGCACGCTGCACAGTCTTGTTTGACTCTGTTCAAGCATACTCTAACAGACAAAACGCCTTTTCTATTCCAGTGAATGGCATTTATATACTCGAAAAATTAAACCCCGCCAAATTATACAAAATTTTAAAGTAAATAATTATACACATTCTGTTAAATTTTGCGGTTATTTGAACGAGAATCAGCAAAGTTCTTCGAATGCGAAATTATATCAAATTGTTAGAAACACCCTCTATAGGTCCCACAAGTTAGGTATTCTACCTCTTCCGCAAGGGGCTATTATACATCTCCTATGAATGGAATATTAAAAACCTCTCACGAATATAGTGTGTTTTAGCCCTTCCACAAATGGACCATTATACATCTCTCACACATGGGATATTATAAAACTCTCACAAATAGAGCATATATTTTAGCTCTGCCTAAAATGGGCCATTATGCCACCATACGATGTATGGGATATTATACATGAACAAGATGAAGATAGTTTGAAGGAGGAATGGCAGGCAACTTGCTTTGGAAGCCAAGATGAGACATTTGACCATTCAAAAGTTCTGAAAAATGATCTGAAACTTCGTTTATTCAAGGTAGCTAAAAGGAATTCTTTCCAACACCACCAAAACAAACAGAGTAGAAAGAACAAATGTGTCCTCCAACTCCCTCTTGATGACTTTCAAACTCCAGTTTGGTGGACGGGTGAGAATGTGTTATGTCCAGGCCACTAACAACACAGAATTCTCGTGTTTGGGCACAACATTAAAATGAAATTCAGGCGACAAAAGCCAGCATTAGTGATGGTGTGGGCTAGAATAAAATCAGGGTGCTAAAAACACTTTTCATCTTCTCTAAAGATGGGTAAAGATCAAACAACGTTTATTTGGAAATGTCGAAGGAAAAAGTCAGCCCATGGCTGGATGTAAACGTTTACCAAGATGGAGCAACCTCACACACTACAAAATAATTTCAAGGCTGGTGTAAGGCAAATTTGATGGGGTTTTGGTTAAAGGAACTTTGACCTCTCAGTTCACCAGATTTATACCTCGTGGACTTTGGGAGTGTATCCACTTGTTGAGCAAAAGGCTTGTACTAAATCTTATCAGTGTCAAAGTTCTGAAGTTCAAACTAGAAAAATGCTGTAAGGAAATATCAGCTGAAACCATGCGCGCATTTTACCTCTTTTTCGGATTGTAGTATTTTCCATCTGTCAAGAATAAGTCTTTAAATGCCTCACGTATGGGGTATTTTACTCCGTCACATATATAGTATTTCACATTTGTGACGAATGAGCTATTTGACATCTGTCACGATTGGACTATTTTCCCTCGGACAAAAATGTGCTATTATACATTTCTCTAATGGGGTATTTTATCTTCATGCCGAATGTGTTTTTTTACCTCTCTGACGAATGTGATTTTAACCTCTGTCTTGCATTGAGTATTTTACATCTTGCACGGATGGAATATTATATATCAAGAATGGATTATTTTACCTCCGTCACGAATATGGTATTTCACATTTGTCACGAATGAGCTAATCTTCATCTGTCACGATTGGAGAGTCTTACCTCTGACACAAATGGGATATTATACATCTGTCACGTATGTAATATTATACATCTATCTTATCTTGATGCCGAATGTGGTTATTTTACATCTCTCACGAATGTGATTTAACCTCTGTCTCGCATTGGGTATTTTACATCTTTCACAAATGGAATATTATATATAAAGAATGAGTTATTTTACCTCTACACGAATGGTTTATTTTACATCTATAGCAAGTGTGACCTTTGACCTCTTTCACGAATGGGACATTATTATTCTTCAGCCAAGTAGAAAACCCATCGTAATGCCCTGCGTGTATTGAAAAAGATGGTCAGAAATCGCTTGACCATAAACTTGATTATACTAACCTCTGCGTCACTGGAGGTATGAAAGGAAGTCGTGTGGTGGTGTGCCTAATGAAAATGAAGGGTCCTTTAAGGTTTGTCGAGAGGATTGATGTCTCTATGTTTCTCGTAAACTTACACGGCTCACGACACTTACGTGTGTGTATACGTACAGACGGATGGTAGCAACAGAGATTGGAGTCTAGGTGAGATTTATGGGGTAAGCGTGAACCATTTCTCTTTGGTGCTCTTGGTCGGTGGTGTAGGCTTCTATCTACAGCAGTTTCCCCATCACTTCTGGGAGGTTCGCCGCCTTATTTCGGAGATATATTGTTATTGAGGTTTTATGTGCGTTAACTAATGGGCTATTGCACATCTCTCAAGAAAGGGAAAGTCTATCTCTTTTTCAAACCTGATTAACTTTGTGAGCTAAAAAGTATCAAGGAAGGTATTATGTTTAAGGGTCCGGAAAATCTTTTTTAATCTATGGTGACGTAGACTTTGAATGAACATTTAAAGCAAAAGATGTACGTCAACGAGCTGTGCCATGACCAGTAAATTCTTTCATCGCATGAGCGCTTGTGAAAGTCGTTTGTCTCCCAATGTTGTTATGAGAGGAACATATACCTCTCACATGCCATATAAACACTTGATTCTCTCCTCTTTATGGAATGCAATGGTGTGGTTACTAAGACATAGGTTTCGTTATAGTAGTGTCCCAGATCAGTGACCCTCCTCCTGGAGCTCAATCTCCTATAAAGACATGACCAGAAAACCACATACCAGCAAACACATCGGTTTTATCTGTACGAGTAATTTCGGAGGTATTTCAAAGGTAGTTGGACTTAGAACAAATCTTTAATGCATAACAAATGTTTCTAGGGAATTTATTAGGTAGTAATGAAGCAAAATTTCATTATAATAACAGTAGGAAAAGATACTACTATGCAAGATGATGGTGTACTGTTATCGAATTTAGAAGAAAGTAGAGTATTTTGGGGATGAGCCGAGAAATATTATGTGTGAAACTATGTTTGGGCTCATATGTTGATGATTTAATGTGGCTAGAGATGCAAATCAGTAATTGAGTGAACATCCCTTTTATGGGATAGGATAAAATGTCTTCCCTTTAAAACAGCATTCCACATTGCCCCTCATATGTGAAATGGGGGGAGAAATTAGGAAAATCCCCCACATTCAAAACCGTTTCTTATCCCCTCAAAAGTTGCTTACATATTTTGGAGACTCAATCCATTCCCATACATCTTCACTTTCCCTAACCTCGCTATTTTATTAACCAGCCTATTTTGAAAGCTTTCTCACTAAGATGCCCTCGTTGGCTTTCACCTTTTGCTAAAGACTAAAATAAAAGATAAATAATCTCCTCCATTTTAGGAGATCTTAGATGGAATCATTTCGGGAGGAACGAATGAACATAAAAGGTGTAAATTAACGGCACCTGGCATTAATAGCCTTCAATTATACCATTAAGGATTAATGACGTACTGGAGGCAACCACATGTGAGTTGCAAACATACGTCCATATTTGGTTACTATAGTAACCGTTAGCCACGCCCACTTCTAGGAAATGCCTGGGGTACGCTTCGCATACTCACCACGCAAGTCAATTCGTCCAATAGACCCATGTAATAGTGTTGGAAGAAACTTTTTCATTTGACTGTATACAACAGGGTAATCTAACAGACATTAAAGAACTGTTTCAAATGACCAATAAACAGAGCAACTTAACAGTCCTTAGAAAAGTTCCAAGTGATTTTATCCAACAGACCTATCGAACAGACCCTAGTAAAATGATCTTAAGTTAAAAGCAAATAGACCAAGCTAACATACCTTGAAGACTGTTTCAGGTCACTGTAAAAACAGACCAGGGGAGCAAAAGTATGGATTTTTTTACTTTAATTGGCGTAACAAGAAGTTTCAAGTGATTGCATTAAACAGGCCAATCAAATAGCTCTCAAAAAAATTGTTTAAATTTAGTGTAACCATGAGGTCAATCCAACGGGCATAGAAAGAAGTTTTTCAAAAGTCTAGCAACAATCTGACCAAATAGTGCTTAGAAGTACTGTTTCATGTTATTGTATCCAACAGGCCAATACAACAAACCTCGAAAGCACCATTTCAAGTTATTGTAACCATTAAGTCAATCCAATGGATGTAGAAAGAAGTCTTTCGAGTGACTAGCAACAATCTGCCAAACAGTCCAGGAAAGTACTGTTTCAGTTGATTTTATCCATTAAGCCAATCCAACAAAAGTCAAAAGGAACATTTCAAGTTATTTTAAGCATTATTTAAATATAACTAGCGTATAAAGAAGTATTTCGAGTGTCTAGCAACGATCCTACTTATCATCCCTGGGAAGCATTGTTTCAAGTTATTGTATCCAAAAGCACTCAGAAGCATCGTTTCAGGTTATGAAACCGTTATTTCAATCTAAGGGGCGTAGAAAGAAGTTTTTCAAGTGTCTAGCAACAATCCACTCAACAGTCCTGGAAAGTACTGTTTCAAGTGATTCAATCCAACAGGCCAATCCCAAAATCCTTGAAAGGACCGTTTAAAATTATTGTAACCATTAGGTCAATCATCGGGCGTAGCAAAAGGTCTTTCAAGTGACTATAAACAATCCGATCCAACAGCTCTGAAAAGTACTGTTACAAGTTAAGGGATCCCACAAACCATTCCATCAACCCTCGAAGGGACTGTTCCAAGTTATTGTAACCATTATTTCAATCCAACGGGCGTATAAAGAAGTTTTTCAAGTGACTAGCAACAATCCGCCCAACAGTCCTTGAAAGTACTGTTTCAAGTGATTTTATCCAACAGACCCATCCAACAAAGCTCGAGAGGACGGTTTCAAGTTATTGTAACCATTAGGTCAATCTAACAGGCGTAGCAAAAAGTCTTTCAAGTGATTACAAATAATTTGATCCAGCAGCAAAGGAAAGTACTGTTTAAATTTATTGTATCTAACAGGCCAATCCAAAGGCACTCAAAAGCATCGTTTAAAGTTATTATAACTATTATCTCAATCCAACGGGCGTAGAAAGAGCTTTTTCAAGTGATTATTAACAATCGGATCCAACAGACCTTGAAAGTACTGTTTCAAGTTATTGTATCTAACATGCCAAAACAACAACCCTTGAAAGCACCGTTTTAAGTTACGTAAGCAATGCGTCAATCCTACCAGCATAGAAAGATGTCTTGCGAGTGACTACAATCAATCCGATTCAACAGCCCTAGAAGGTACTGTTTCAGGTTATTGTATACAACAGGCTAATCCAACGGCACTCAAAAGTATACTATCAAGTTATTGGAACCATTAGGTCAATCCAATCGACGTAGAAAGAAGTCTACAAGTCACTACCAACAATCTAATCTAACATCCCTGGTAAGTACTGTTTCAAGTTATTGTATCCAATAGGCTAATTCAACAACCCTCCAAATCACTATTTTAAGTTATTGTAACGATTAAGTCAATCTAACGGGCGTAGAAAGAAGTCTTTCAATTGTGTAGTAACAATCTGACCCAACAGCTTTTGGAAGTACTGTTTCAAATGATTGCATTCAAAAGGCCAATCCAAAAGCCCTCGAAAGCATTGCTTCAATTTAGTGTAACCACGAGGTCAATCCAATGGACATATAAAGAATTCTTTTAATTAACTACTAACAATCCGATCCCACACCCCTGGAAAGTACTGTTTCAAGTTATTGCATTTAACAGGCCAATCCAAAAGTCCTCGAAAGCATTGTTTCAATTTAGCGCGTAACCATGAGCTCAATCCAACGGGCGGAGAAATAATTCTTTCGAGTGTCTAGCAACAATCCGACCCAACATCCCTGGAAAGTACTCTTTCAATCAATTGTATCCAACATTACTTTAAATTACTGTTTCAATTTATTGAAGCCATTAGATCAATCCAATAGGCGTAGAAAGAAGTCTTTCTAGTGACTACTAACAATCCAATCCAATATTTCTGGAAAATACTGTTTCAAGTTACTGTATCAAATAGGTCATTGTAACAACTCTTGAAAGCACCTTTTCAAGTTATTGTAACCATTAGGTCAATCCAACGGAGGTAGAAAGAAGTTTTTAATGTGTTTACCAACAATCCAATTAGCTTTGGAAAAATAAATTCAGGGGGACATATTTTCCAAGCCAATCCACCAATTAAAAAGCTTACTTGTTTCTATTGCCTGTACCTATATATCTACAATACAATAAACCACTGATATAAAACTATTTCATCGATCATCCGAAATGATAACCAGATAATAATAGAAAGAATTATTTTATTTGACTGCATTCAACAGGTCAAAACAACATCTCTGGAAATCCTTCAATTGACTAGCTATCAAGAAAATTTAACACTCCTTAGACAGAATGGTTTCAAGTGATTATATCCAACAAGCCAATCCAACAATCATATAAAGTAGTATGTCAATTAACTACCAACTGACCAAGCCAACAATCCTGAAAACCTGTGTCAGTGTATATGTGTATCTCACCTGTGTAACATTCCAATGAAACTTTAAAAACTTAACTTGTTTTTAGTTTACCTAATGTTAGTTTGTGATCATATATAAAGTCTGTTCTCTTTTATATTTGCTAGGTATTTATAATTATATATGTATTTATGACTCTGCACCTGGGACCGTTGAATTTCTGCAATAAATCGACATCAAGCCTAAACATCACTATTGTACGTTCGCTTATACATACCGGGTGTCCTAGAAAAAAAGTTAATCGTAATTTGAATTAGTATAACTACAAAAGTATTGAAGATTTTGGGGTCCTGCAAAAAGTGTTTCATTTACCAACTATTAATCTGTCGATCCTGAAAATATCATTAAATTTCATTTTATGATATTGATACACTAATGGGTTTAGTGGAGGCTATCAAATATATGTTTGCGCAAGGAAGTAAAATGATGAAGCGAAGCCTAGGTAGGCTAGGCAACCGTGCACTTTCGAGAGCAGCATAGGTAACCTAGGTAGGTTAGGTCACTGTGCGATTCTTCAAGCAAAGCCTAGGCCATTTTACAGTGTTTTTTCAGTTACGCTCTGGTATGGTCTCGTCATTATTGCTTACTAAGCAAATGAAAGCATTTATGTGTAAAAGTTTACTTCCATAGAACATTTTCAATCATGCGGTAACAAAAGATCAACGCATATTTGTAGTCACAAACTTTATTAAGACTGGCAGTATTAAACAAGTACAAGATTCATTTAAACAACGTTTTCCAGGTAGGCCCCAACCAAGTAAGCCCACAATTTGAAAAATATTTCGTAAATACCAACATGAAGGAACATGCTTAAATCTAAAAAAAGGTCGTTCGGGTCGTATGAGAACAACAACAAAAAATATCGAAAATGTTCAGATGACACTTCTTTAAAATCAACATGTATCAGTAAGAAATAATGGGTTACAATTGTCAAAGTCGTCATTTAACCGCATTATTAAACATGGCTTAAAATGGCATCCCTATAAGATACATGCAAGACACCAGCTTCTTAAAACTGATTTTCTTCGTCGTAGACAATTTGTTGAATGGTGTCGTAGAATGGACTCTCGACGATATACCATATATAACTATTCGTTGAGAGAACTTATTTAATTATCTTTAGAGTGCGTGGATGTCTGGCTGGCCGATATTATGTATCTTCGATATGCTTAAGAAGTGGAACTGAGCTCAAGGATAATAATATTGTTATCATTAATAAAATAGAGTTTTATTTATAATAACTATCAACAACACACAAAACGGAAAATATTGACATAAACAGAGAATGGAAAGGGTCGTGGGGACTCGAGCTAATCGAGGATTAAAAGATTTAAAAAGGTAAAAAAATATAAAGTTAAAGGGAGGTGATAGTTCGCTAAACCATTTAAAGCACAGGATAGAATTGACAAAAGGGTTAAATACTCAAAGGTAACGTTCGGTTTACGTAATTTATACTTGTTGTGCAGAGGAAGGCGGCGTGAAGGAATTTTCGGTCCGCTGGCGAGTTCCAGCCGAAGGGGGGGGGGAAATAAAATGATCCTGACGTAGCGTCTTAGGAATGAGAACCGTTTCTTGACAAACGGCTTGAAGAACAATAACTGTTCTACGTTGTTCTCTTCTGAACAAAGGGTGGGTGAGAACCGTCTCTTGTCTACGGGCTCAAGAACAATGGCTGTTCTAATGTTGTTCTCTTCTGAACAACAAGGGGGAAGGGTGAGAACCGTTTCTTGGCGAACGGGCTCAAACGAACAATGGCTGTTCTACGTTGTTTTCTTCTGAACAACAGGGCGGGGGTGAGAACCGTTTCTTGTCAACGGGCTCGAACAAACAATGGCTGTTCTAACGTTGTTCTCTTTCTGAACAACAAGGGGGAAGCCTTGTGGACTCAGCGTCAAGAAGGCTCGAACCTTGGCACTCAAGGGATATTGTCCTTCTTCTGGACAAGTGATGGTGAATCTCGAGGTCACGGTCCCTTGGCGCACAAGGTGAGAGAGGGTCGTGGTGATGTTTCGCGACAAAAATATGGATCTCCAATCTGATCTTAGTGGTAAAGTTTCCATCCAAATAGTCGATACACCTCCTTGGCGTGGGGGACAATGGATTGGGAGCTTCGAGGGAATGCACAGCCGAGCCTGGGAACAATGCCTTATCTGCCCATAAGCCTAACTCAATCTGGCGAGGTCGGCGTAGTGGACGAACGGGGGAAGATAAACCTCCTTGTTTAAACATTGACTCAGGTGGCTACGATAAGGCGCCAAGCTTCAAAGCGAAGATGCACGTGGGGAGCATCGTGGTTTTCAAATAACATGGGATATTGGTTGAAATTAACGCGGCCTCAACCCGTTCTATCACACCCCTCCATTCCGGGGAAAGTTGTCACTTCGAAAAAAAAGAGAGAAGGGACAACGATAGAGCTCCGTTGTGGGGGAACTCGTTTTCTTGTAACAACCGTACCTTCCTGCACCTAACTAGTTTCACCTCAATACATATAGTTATTTTGATCTTTTGATTACAGGGGAAAATAACCTTTAATACAACTTAATAAAAAAAAGGGGCATGGAACAATGAAATGATATAAAATTAGTACATACGGGACAAAATAATTTATACGTAAATTAATGGGTACAAATATATATACATACAAAAAAAATAGACATTGGGCGTTACAAAATTCAGACAAATACATTAACTAATTATATTGCAAGAGAATCTAATTTAAGTCGTACAAGACGGTATATACCTACATGGAGATACTAATCCTATGAATACAATTACTCTACGCTATTCGGTAACGCATTCCTACTGAGTGCGTCAGCGACCTGGTTATCGGAACCTTTTATATAATTTATTTTAAATTGATACTCTTGCTAGAGTAAACTCCAGCGCCTGATGCGGCCGTTGGAGTGTCGCACATTCCTAATATAGGCTAACGGACGGTGGTCGGTTCCTATCTGAAATTCTTTACCTATCAAGTACATTTTGAATTTGTCTATAACCCAGATAATTGATAGAGCTTCCTTCTCTATAGTGGCATATCTCTTTTCGCGTGGTAATAATTGACGACTAGCATATGCAACTAGATGACTCGTTTCGTCATTCTCGTATTGAAGGAGTACACCTCCAATGCCCTCGTTGGACGCGTCGGTCTTAATCCCAAAGGATTTTTCCGGGTTGGGCAACTTTAAAATGGGGGCAAAAATGAGCTTACTCTTGAGCTGATTAAAATGGGAAACAGCGACATCATTCCAACGTAGACGATCGGGTAAATTCCTTTTTAAAAGGGAGCTGAGGGGCGCCGAAATTGCAGCGAAATTCAGAACGAATCGCCGATAGTACGAAGCTGATCCTAGGAACGATCTTAATTGCTTCTTTGTAATCGGAAGGGGCATGTCGGCGATTACCTTAATCTTGTCTTCTTGGGGACCCTGCTTGCTTTGTCCTATTTTAAAACCCAAGTATTTTATGGTTTCGTGGGCAAAATGGCATTTGCTGGGGCCAATGGTGAGGCCATTTTCGCGCAGTCGCTCGAAAAGAGCTAATAGGGTGGTTAAATGGTGATTCCATTCAAATAGTTCTTGTAGCTGACTCTTTTGATGTGGTGTCAGCTGCGCGTTGATATCCAGGTCAGAGTTACAAGGATAGTAAGTACCTCAAAAGAACAATCATTCCATTTCAATGGAGGTACTTATTTTTTTGTATTTATTTGCTACATCCAAACTTTTTATTATGCTACTTGTGCTACATTATGCAAGAGTTAACTCTTTTTTGTCAATTTGCTGTTCTCTCATAACTTACTTATTCTATATAATATTTTACATGCTAATATATATATATATATATATATATATATATATATATATATATATATATATATATATATATATATATAGATATATATACATTCAACTTAGATTAGAGTTTCTCGTCCAATATTAGAACATAAACTCGTTCTTTGTCTTTGGTTAATGATTCTGAGCTATAAGGAATATTTAGAACATATTCATGTCAAAAAGCATTTTATTATGATTTCATACAATAAATATATTTTATAATAAATACAATTAATATTTTGTAAATCTTAAAATTAGCATACAGATTTTATTTTAACTTATTAGTCACGTCACATATTATGTTAGATTTCTTAAAATTTTGTCTAATTTCTTTTTAAAATTTTCTACTGTATTACATTTCACTACATCCTCTGGTAATTGATTCCACTTGTTCACAATTTTATACGCAAATGAGTTCCCAAATATATTCGTGCGAAAATTCTTGGGTTTTATTTTCATTCCTTTTGATCGCGTAGTCGATGTGCTAAACTGAAACCAAATATTAGAGTCGACATTTTCTATTCCTTTTAGTATTTTAAACATTTCTATTAATTGACCTCTCAATCTTCTTGTTTCAAGGCTGAATAAATTTAATCTTTCTAATCTTGTTTCATAATTATAATTCCTTAGTTCTGGAATCAATTTCGTGGCTCTGGCTTGTACTTTTTCTAACTTCTCAATATCTTTTCTTAAGTAAGGAGACCAATCTTGGGAACAATATTCTAATTGTGGCCTTACTAGTGCATTGTACATATTCAGAATTGTAATTTTATTTTTGAAAGTGATTTGGCGTTTTATATATCCAAGAATCCTTTGCGCTTTCTTTTCGACTTCGATGCACTGCCGTGAAAACTTTAGATAGTTTGTAATGTAGACACCTAGGTCTTTTTCATTTTCAGTTTATTTGATCTTATTGTCGAACAGTTTGTATTCTCTCCTTGGATTATTATAACCAATATGCATTATTTTGCACTTTTCAGGATTTAAGGGCAATTCCCATTTTTCCGTCCATCTTACTATTTTATCAATATCATTTTGGAATTCTTGAACGTCCTGTTGAGTAATTATCCCTTTTCCTAATTTACAATCATCAGCCATCATCTATATCATTAACGTACATAATGAATAGCAACGAGCCAAGGACAGAGCCTTGCGGGACGCCACTACAAACGGAAACCGATTCTGACGCTTGTCCGTTTATAACTACTCGCTGTTTTCTATCCGTAAGCCAATTTTCTATCCATTTTGCAATTTCGCCATTTATTCCAAAGGCTCTTACTTTACACATCAACTTCTTATGCGGAACTTTATCAAATGCCTTTCGGAAGTCTAGATACAAGATGTCAACCGATCTATTATTGTCGTACAAGGTATTAATATAGTGAAAAAACTCTAGTAAATTTGTGAGGCAAGATCTATTTCTCCTGAAGCCATGCTGAGAATAATTTAGGAGTTTATTCTTTTCTAAATGCTCTACAATTGTATTTGAAATGTGAGTTTCAAGGAGTTTCCCAACTACGGAAGTTAAATGTGATAGAACGAGTTGAAGCTGCGTTAATTTCAACTCCTATCCCATATTATTTAAAACCACGATGCTGCCCACGTGCATCTTCGACTCGAAGCTTGGAGCCTTATCGCAGCTACCGGATGTCAATGTTTAAACAAGGAGGTTATCGTCCCCCCGTTCGCCCCATACGCCGACCTCGCCAGATTGAGTTAGGCTTATGAGCAGATAAGGCATTGTTCTCCGGCCCGGCTGTGCGTTCCCTCCAAGCTTTCACTCCATTTTCCCCCACGCCAAGGAGATGTCCTGGCTATTTATATGGAAACTTTACCACTAAGATCAGATTGGAGATCCAGATTTTCGTCGCGAAACATCACCACGACCCTCTCTCCCTTTGTGCGCCAAGGGACCTCGACCTCGAGATTCACCATCACTTGTCCAGAAGGAGGACAATATTCCTTGAGTGCCAAAGGTTCGAGCCTTCTGTGACGCCAAGTCCCCAAGGCTTTCCCCTTGTTGTTCAGATGAGAACAGCACTAGAACAGCCATTGTTCTTTTGAGGCCTTCGCCAAGAAACGGTTCTCACCCTTCCCCCCCTGTTGTTCAAAGGAGAACAGCATTAGAACAGCCATTGTTCGTTTTGAGCCCTTCGCCAAGAAACGGTTCTCATCCCCCCCTGTTTTTCAAAGGAGAACAGCATTAGAACAGCCATTGTTCGTTTTGAGCCCTTCGCCAAGAAACGGTTCTCATCCCCCGCTGTTGTTCAAAGGAGAACAGCATTAGAACAGCCATTGTTCGTTTTGAGCCCTTCGCCAAGAAACGGTTCTCACCCCCCCCCCCTGTTGTTCAGAGGAGAACAACATTAGAACAGCCATTGTTCTTTTGAGCCCTTAGCCAAGAAACGGTTCTCACCCTTCCCCCCCTGTTGTTCAAAGGAGAACAGCATTAGAACAGCCATTGTTCGTTTTGAGCCCTTCGCCAAGAAACGATTCTCATCCCCCCCTGTTGTTCAAAGGAGAACAGCATTAGAACAGCCATTGTTCTTGAGCCCGTAGACAAGAGACGGTTCTCATTCCCCCTTTGTTCAGAAGAGAACAACCTAGAACAGCCATTGTTCTTCAAGCCGTTCGTCGAGAAACGGTTCTCCTTCCCAAGACGCCTCGTCAGGATCCTTTTATCCCCCCCCCCCTCTGCTGGAACTCGCCAGCGGACCGAAACTCCTTTCCGCCACCTTCCACTGCACCACTAGTGCAAAAGTTACGTAAGCCAAACGTCACCTTTGAGTACTTAACCCTTTTGTCAATTCTATCCTGTTCTTTAAATGGTTTATCGAACCATCCCATCTCTTTAACTCGATATTTGTTTTACCTTTTTTAAATCCTTTAAATCCTCGGATAAGCCGAGCCCCCACGACCCTGTTCCATTCTGTTTATGTCAATATTTTCCGTCTTGTGTTTGTTGGTAGTTATTATTAATAAAACTCTATTTTATTAATGATAGCAATATTATTATCCTTGAGCTCAGTTCCACTTCTTAAGCATATCGAAGATACATAATATCGGCCGCCAGACAGTAACGCACTCTAAAGATAATTAAGGAAGTTCCCTCAACGAATAGTGATATATGGTATCGTCGGGAGTCATTCTACGACATATATATATATATACTATTTAAATTTGGTATCAGGTGTGTAAGGTTTAACGCTATATCTTTGCAAACACTGGTCTCAGCCGAGTAAAGCATAGTGTTATTCGTTATAATAATAGAATATAGTAGTTCCCTTTTGTTTTAACGATTGCTATCCTCTTTTTTTTAAACTTAAGAAGCTGGAGTAGCTCAAGGAACGGTTATAATAATTTGTTTGTGTTTTTTGTGATTTTAGTCAGTGGTTATTTAGAGTAAGAAACCAAGTACGAATAGGTCAGTGCCCATATTTAGGTAGGCTAATTCTATAGAGGCATAATTCTTGTTGCAAGGAATTTTAGTTGGTTGACTAGTGCGCCCCCAAGTGCAAAGATGACTCAGTTTGAAATCTTTAAAGCGCAAGGAGAATCCTTGGGACTTTCCGGAAAAGAACTAATTAAGTACATAAGAGAGGAATGGATAAGACAAGTGGACCTTCACCATCAGATTAATTTAGCTTGGATTGAAGCAAAATTTCAAAGAGAAAAGGAAGAAAGAGAAAGGGAAAGAGTAATCCGACGAGAGGAACGAGAAAGAGAAATACAACGAGAGGAACGAGAAAGAGAAATACAACGAGAAGAACGAGAAAGAAAAATACAACGAGAAGAACGAGAAAGAGAAATACAACGAGAGGAACGAGAAAGAGAAATACAACGAGAAGAACGAGAAAGAGAAATACAACGAGAAGAACGAGAAAGAAAAATACAACGAGAAGAACGAGAAAGAGAAATACAACGAGAGGAACGAGAAAGAGAAATACAACGAGAAGAACGAGAAAGAAAAATACAACGAGAAGAACGAGAAAGAGAAAAACAACGAGAGGAACGAGAAAGAGAAATACAACGAGAAGAACGAGAAAGAAAAATACAACGAGAAGATCGAGAAAAAGAAATCCAACGAGAAGAAAGAAGGAAGGATTCGCGCCCCTTCCCAGGAAAGCTGACAAAGTTTCCGAGCCCCGTAAAACCCCCAAACTTCTTTCCCCAAAACCAACAACGGGACTCCAAACCTCCCGTTAAGACTTCTCCTCCATCTCTCTTCCCGAAGCGACCAACCATATGCTTCACCTGTGGTGTAGAAAACCACATGAGCTGGAACTGCCCCCAAAATTCTAGGCTTAAAAGCGGACCAGCCCACCAAGTTCACCAGATTAATGCCACCCCGGCTCCCCCGGTGGTGCAGACCCAAGCAGAAACTTATCCCCCTCCGTCAGGCCACCAGGTAAATTTTGTTTTTGGTAAAAGTTCATCGGGAACTTTGAAATATGAGGAGGGCAGCGTGGACACCTGCCGAGTATCGACTCTCGTCAGGGACACAGGATGTACGTGTTTCATCGTGTCCGACGAACTCCTCCCAGTGGCCTCTAACCACGAAAAATTTGCGGTGGTACATGACCACCTTGGGCGGGCGAACCGATTCCCCGTCGTTAGATGTTACCTGCAATGTCAATATTATAATGGCTGGGCTGAAGTCATTGTAGCACCCCTACAATTCTGTTCTGTACTTATAGGGCAGAGCCCCCAAGTAAGTTTCGACCCTGTGTTTCAGGCCGCCCTTCCTCAAGGCCGAGATAAGAAAGAAGCCCAGGAGCCCGTCCCCATCAAAACCCCGATACCGTCCGATTTCTCGGAAACCTTTAACCAGGACTTTAGGACGGCACAAAAGGTGTGTGAATCACTAACACCCTTAGGTGATAAGGCCCCAGACAATGACACGGAGACTGTCCCTGGACCCCAAGAAAAAAAGAACCCCCAACGCGCCCATGGAGATACCTTCGTAGAACTGGACGAAGCATCGGCGCTTGAAGAGGATTGCCCCGCGGAGTCCCTTAATGTAATCCATACATTGTGCATCCAACCTGATGCCGATTACCCTCCTCCTTCCCTACCAGGCGAGTCTTTGGAACCCTCTGACCTGGATAGTGACGCGCAGCTGACACCACGTCAGAAGAGTCAGCTACAAGAACTAATTAAATGGAATCACCATTTACCCGCCCTATTAGCTCTTTTCGAGCGACTGCGTGAAAATGGCCTCAGCATTGGCCCCAGCAAATGCCATTTTGCCCACGAAACCATCAAATATTTGGGTTTCAAAATAGGACAAAGCAAGTTAGGTCCCTACGAGAACAAGATTAAGGCAATCACCGACATGCCCCTCCCGATTACAAAGAAGCCATTAAGATCGTTCCTAGGATCAGCTTCTCCCTATCAGCGATTTGTTCCGAATTTCGCTGCAATTTCGGCCCCCCTATGCCCCCTTCAAAAAAAAAATTTTCCCGATCGTTTACGTTGGAATGATGTCGCTGTTTCCCATTTTAATCAGCTCAAGAGTAAGTTCATTTCTGCCCCCATTTTAAAGTTGCCCAACCCGGAAAAATCCTTTGGGGTTAAGACCGACGTGAGCAACGAAGGCATTGGAGGTGTACTCCTTCAATACGTGGATGACGGAACGAGTCATCCAGTTGCATATGCTAGTCGTCAATTATTACCACGCGAAAAGAGATATGCCACTAGAGAAAAGAAAGCTCTATCAATTATCTGGGTCATAGACAAATTCAAGCTGTACTTGATATGTAAAGAATTTCAAATAGGAACCGACCACCGTCCGTTAGCCTATATTAGGAATGTGAGACACTCAAACGGCCGCATCATGCGCTGGAGTTTACTCTTGCAAGAGTATCAGTTTAAAATAAATTAGATAAAAGGTTCCGATAACCAGGTCGCTGACGCCCTCAGTAGAAATGCGTTACCGAATAGCGTAGAGTAAGTGTATTCATAGGATTAGTATCTCCCTGGAGGTATATACCGTCTTGTACGACTTAAATTAAGATTCTCTTATAATATAATTAATTAATGTATATGTCTGACTTTTGTAATGCTCAATGTCTATTTTTTTTGTATGTATATATATTTGTACCCATTGATTTACGTATAAATTATTTTGTCCCGCATGTACTAATTTTATATCATTTCATTGTTCCATGCTTTTTTTTCTTTGATTAAGTTGTATTAAAGGTTATTTTCCAAAGTAATCTAAAGATCAAAATAATCATATGTATTGAGGTAATACTAGTTAGGTGCAGGAAGGTACGGTTGGTACAAGAAATCGAGTTCCCTACAACGGAGCTCTATCGTTGTCCCTTCTCTCTTTTTTTTTCGAAGTGACAACTTCCCCTGGAATGGAGGGGTGTGATAGAACGAGTTGAAGCTGCGTTAATTTCAACTCCTATCCCATATTATTTAAAACCACGATGCTGCCCACGTGCATCTTCGACTCGAAGCTTGGAGCCTTATCGCAGCTACCGGATGTCGATGTTTAAACAAGGAGGTTATCGTCCCCCCGTTCGCCCCATACGCCGACCTCGCCAGATTGAGTTAGGCTTATGAGCAGATAAGGCATTGTTCTCCGGCCCGGCTGTGCGTTCCCTCCAAGCTTTCACTCCATTTTCCCCCACGCCAAGGAGATGTCCTGGCTATTTATATGGAAACTTTACCACTAAGATCAGATTGGAGATCCAGATTTTCGTCGCGAAACATCACCACGACCCTCTCTCCCTTTGTGCGCCAAGGGACCTCAACCTCGAGATTCACCATCACTTGTCCAGAAGGAGGACAATATTCCTTGAGTGCCAAAGGTTCGAGCCTTCTGTGACGCCAAGTCCCCAAGGCTTTCCCCTTGTTGTTCAGATGAGAACAGCACTAGAACAGCCATTGTTCTTTTGAGGCCTTCGCCAAGAAACGGTTCTCACCCTTCCC
The DNA here is from genome assembly GCA_963969495.1 of Ceratothoa steindachneri. Lineage (NCBI taxonomy): Eukaryota > Metazoa > Arthropoda > Malacostraca > Isopoda > Cymothoidae > Ceratothoa > Ceratothoa steindachneri. Next base: position 41,362,137 of record OZ018329.1, read on the forward strand.
CCCATGTTGTTCAAAGGAGAACAGCATTAGAACAGCCATTGTTCGTTTTGATCCCTTCGCCAAGAAATGGTTCTCATCCCCCCCTGTTTTTCAAAGGAGAACAGCATTAGAACAGCCATTGTTCGTTTTGAGCCCTTCGCCAAGAAACGGTTCTCATCCCCCCCTGTTGTTCAAAGGAGAACAGCATTAGAACAGCCATTGTTCGTTTTGAGCCCTTCGCCAAGAAACGGTTCTCATCCCCCCCTGTTGTTCAAAGGAGAACAGCATTAGAACAGCCATTGTTCGTTTTGAGCCCTTAGCCAAGAAACGGTTCTCACCCCCCCTCCTGTTGTTCAGAGAAGAACAACATTAGAACAGCCATTGTTCTTGAGCCCGTAGACAAGAGACGGTTCTCATCCCCCCTTTGTTCAGAAGAGAACAACCTAGAACAGCCATTGTTCTTCAAGCCGTTCGTCGAGAAACGGTTCTCCTTCCCAAGACGCCTCGTCAGGATCCTTTTATCCCCCCCCTTCGGCTGGAACTCGCCAGCGGACCGAAACTCCTTTGCGCCACCTTCCACTGCACCACTAGTGCAAAAGTTACGTAAGCCAAACGTCACCTTTGAGTACTTAACCCTTTTGTCAATTCTATCCTGTGCTTTAAATGGTTTATCGAACCATCCCATCTCTTTAACTCGATATTTGTTTTACCTTTTTTAAATCCTTTAAATCCTCGGATTAGCCGAGCCCCCACGACCCTGTTCCATTCTGTTTATGTCAATATTTTCCGTCTTGTGTTTGTTGGTAGTTATTATTAATAAAACTCTATTTTATTAATGATAGCAATATTATTATCCTTGAGCTCAGTTCCACTTCTTAAGCATATCGAAGATACATAATATCGGCCGCCAGACAGTAACGCACTCTAAAGATAATTAAGGAAGTTCCCTCAACGAATAGTGATATATGGTATCGTCGGGAGTCATTCTACGACATTAAACTTATAGGGCGAAAATTGCTGGCAGTCTCTTCACATCCATTCTTAAATATTGGCGTTACATTTGCCATCTTCCAGTCTTGAGGAACAATTCCACTCTCTAGGGATAAATTGAAAATTTGCGTAAGATGTTCTGCTACTTGATTTATGACTTCTTTTAAAACTCTTGGGTATATTTTATCCGGTTCCGGGGATTTAAATTTATTCATCTTCTCTATTAGTTTCTTTGTGTTGTCGACACTGCATCGAACCGATTCGAGTTGTATAATATTAGCCATTTCACGTGTTTCTGTATAGTCATACGAGTTACGCTCTTTTGTGAAAACAGATACAAAATATTCGTTGAGAGTGTTTGATATTCCAATATCATCGAACTGCAAATTATTGTACTTATCTCTTATTGGGCCAATATTGTTCTTTATGGGTTTTCTGCTGTTTACTAAGGCAAAAAACACTTTAGGATTATTTTTGCAATTTTGAGCTGCTCTTATTTCTTCATTTCGTTTTGCTCTTTTAATCTCGGCTTTAACTTTTCTTCTCAATTCCAAATAATGATTCCTGTTTTCTATGTTATGGTTGTATTTTAGCCTTTTATATGTTTTATCTCTTTTTCGAATGAGTTTAATAATTTCTTGAGATAGCCATTTCGGTTTATTAACATTTTTATCTTTAATAACAGCCAGTGGTATGAATTGAAACTGTTTGTTGAGAAGATTGTTTTTAAATTCATGCCATGCTACGTTTATTTCTTCATTATTTATCCTAAAGGTGCTCAAACTCTTTCTTAGTTCAGCATAATTTGCCCTTTTGAAATTAAGTTTTGCGCTGGTGTCATTTTGTAGGACACGTGGTATATTAATTTTAAAATCTACTGCGTTATGATCACTATTTCCTATTCTGTCTCCAACATTTAAATTTGAAATCAATTCATCGTCTGATGTTAACACTAAATCCAATATGTTTTCATCTCTTCTTGGTTCTTTCACCCACTGAGTCAGGAAATTATCCTCGATAAAATTAATCAATCTTTGTCCTTTTGAGTCTGCAGTTTTGTTAGGCTAGTTTATTCCAGCACAATTAAAATCTCCAATGATCACTGATAACTTTTCTGCACAAATGTTTGTTGAGTATTCATAAAATTGGTCATCTGTCTCCCGGAGCTGATGTGGACTCCTATAAACTAAAATAACATATAGGTTCTTTTTTTGGTTTATTTTAACCGTTACCATTTCAAAAACAGAGTCATTGTTACATTCTACAGGGTGCAAATCTTCGCGTACATATAAAAGAACACCTCCACCTTCTCTTTGTAATCGATCTTTATGAAATAACTTGTATCCTTTTAACTGGAATTTTGAAATAATATCACGTGACTCTGTATGTATCCATGTCTCAGTAATTCCTATGATGTCGTACTTTTTGGTCAATACCAGCGCTCTGAACTCCGTAAATTTGTTACTAATTGATCTTGCGTTAAAGAATAGAGTTTTTAATGTGTTTAACTGATTTCTTCTGAATTGGGGCTTCGATCGTTTCCCTGTGGTTCTTGACTTGGTGCTTTATTTTTCATTAAATTTCGTAGGTTAGTTTTTAGGGTTCAAAATGCTCGCCTGGTAGGGAATGAGGAGGGTAATCGGCATCAGGTTGGATGCACAATGTATGGATTACATTAAGGGACTCCGCGGGGTAATCTTCTTCAAGCGCCGATGTTTCGTCCAGTGCTACGAAGGTATCTCCATGGGCGCGTTGGGGGTACTTTATTTCTTTGGGTCCACGGACAGTCTCCGTGTCCTTGTCTTGGGCCTTATCGCCTAAGGGTGTTAGTAATTCACACTCATTTTTTGCCGTCCTAAAGTCCTGGTTAAGGGTCTCCGAGAAATCAGACGGTATCGGGGTTCTGATGGGGACGGGCTCCTGGGCTTCTTTCTTAGCTCGGCCTCGAGGAAGGGTGGCATGGGACACAGGGTCGGAACTTACTTGGGGGCTCTGTCCTATAAGTACGTAACAAAATTGTATGGGTGCTGAAATGACTTCAGCCCAGCCATCATAATATTGACACTGCAGGTAACATGTAACGACAGGGAATCGGTTCGCCCGCCCAAGGTAGTCATGTACCACCGCAAATTTTTCTTGGTTAGGGTCCACTGGGGGGAGGAGTTCGTCAGACACGATGAAACACGTACATCCTGTGTCCCTGACGAGAGTCGATACTCGGCAGCCGTTCACGCTGCCCTCCTCAAATTTCAAAGTTCCCGATGAACTTTTATAAAAAATAAAATTTACCTGGTGGCCTGATGGAGGGGGAGAAATTTCTGCTTGGGTCTGCACCACTGGGGGAGCCGGGGTGGCATTAATCTGGTAAACTTGGTGGGCTGGTCCGCTCTTAAGCCTAGAATTTTGGGGGCAATTCCAGCTCATGTGGTTTTCTACACCACAGGTGAAGCATATGATTGGTCGCTTCGGGAAGAGAGATGGAGGAGAAATCTTAACCGGAGGTTTGGAGTCCCGTTGTTGGTTTTGAGGAACGAAGTTTTAGGGTTTTACGGGGCCCGGAAAATTCATAAGGTAGTCATGTACAACCGCAAATTTTTCCTGGTTAGAGTCCACTGGGGGGAGGAGTTCGTCGGACACGATGAAACACGTACATCCTGTGTCCCTGACGAGAGTCGATACTCGGCAGCCGTTCACGCTGCCCTCCTCAAATTTCAAAGTTCCCGATGAACTTTTATCAAAAATAAAATTTACCTGGTGGCTTGATGGAGGGGGGGAAGTTTCTGCTTGAAAACGAGCTAATTCAATCTGATGGTGAAGCTCAGCTTGTCTTATCCGTTCCTCTCTTTCTCTTTATTCTCGTTGGATTTCTCTTTCTCTTTCTTCTCGTTGGATTTCTCTTTCTCTGTCTTCTCGTCGGTTTTCTCTTTCTCTTTCTTCTCTTTCTCTTAACTTTTCTCTTTCCGTTCTTTGCTCCTCTTGAACGTACTCAATTAGTTATTTTCCGGAGAGTCCCAAGGATTCTCCTTGGGCTTTAAAGATTTCGAACTGAGTCATCTTTGCACTTGGGGGCGCAATGGTCAACCAACTTAAATTCCTTGCAACAAGAATTATGCCTCTAGAGAATTGGCCTACCTAAATATGGGCACTGACCTATTCGTACTTGGTTTCTCGATCTAAATAACCACTGACTAAAATTACCAAAAAACACAAACAAATTATTATAACAGTTCCTTGAGCTACTCCAGCTTCTTAAATTTCCAAAAAAGGGGATAGCAATCTTTAAAACAAAAGGGAACTACTATACTCTATTATTATAACGAATAACACTATGCTTTACTCGACTGAGACCAGTGTTTGCAAAGATATAGCGTTAAACCCCACACCTGACACCAAATTTAAATAGTATATATATATATATATATATATATATATATATATATATATATATATATATATATGTCGTAGAATGGACTCTCGACGATATACCATATATAACTATTCGTTGAGGGAACTTCATTAATTATCTTTAGAGTGCATGTATGTCTGGCTGGCCGATATTATGTATCTTCGATATGCTTAAGAAGTGGAACTGAGCTCAAGGATAATAATATTGCTATCATTAATAAAATAGAGTTTTATTAATAATAACTATCAACAACACACAAACCGGAAAATATTGACATAAGCAGAGAATGGAAAGGGTCGTGGGGACTCGAGCTAATCCGAGGATTAAAAGATTTAAAAAGGTAAAACAAATATAAAGTTAAAGGGAGGTGATGGTTCGCTAAACAATTTAAAGCACAGGATAGAATTGACAAAAGGGTTAAATACTCAAAGGTAACGTTCGGTTTACGTAATTTATACTTGTTGTGCAGAGGAAGGCGGCGTGAAGGAATTTTCGGTCCGCTGGCGAGTTCCAGCCGAAGGGGGGGAATATAATGATCCTCACGTGGCGTCTTGGGAATAAGAACCGTTTCTTGACAAACGGCTTGAAGAACAATGGCTGTTTTACGTTGTTCTCTTCTGAACAACAGGGGGGGTGAGAACCGTCTCTTGTCTATGGGCTCAAGAACAATGGCTGTTCTAATGATGTTCTCTTCTGAACAACAAGGGGGAGGGTGAGAACCGTTTCTTGGCGAACGGGATCAAAAGAACAATGGCTGTTCTACGTTGTTCTCTTCTGAACAACAGGGGGGTGGGAACCGTTTCTTGTCAACGGACTCGAACAAACAATGGCTGTTTTAACGTTGTTCTCTTTCTGAACAACAGGGGAAGGGTGAGAACCGTTTCTTGGCGAACGGGCTCAAACTAACAATGGCTGTTCTACGTTGTTCTCTTCTGAACAACAGGGCGGGGGTTAGAACCGTTTCTTGTCAACGGGCTCGAACGAACAATGGCTGTTCTAACGTTGTTCTCTTTATGAACAACAAGGGGGAAGCCTTGTGGACTCAGCGTCACGAAGGCTCGAACCTTGCCACTCAAGGGATATTGTCCTTCTTCTGGACAAGTGATGGTGAATCTCGAGGTCACGGTCCCTTGGCGCACAAGGTGAGAGAGGGTCATGGTGATGTTTCGCGACGAAAATCTGGATCTCCAATCTGATCTTAGTGGTAAAGTTTCCATCTAAATAGTCGATACACCTCCTTAGCGTGGGAGACAATGAAGTGGGAGCTTCGAGGGAATGCACAGCCGAGCCTGGGAACAATGCCTTATCTGCCCATAAGCCTAACTCAATCTGGCGAGGTCGGCGTGTGGGGGCGAACGGGGGAAGATAAACCTCCTTGTTTAAACATTGACTCAGGTGGCTACGATAAAGCGCCAAGCTTCAAAGCGAAGATGCACGTGGGAAGCATCGTGGTTTTAAATAACATGTGATAGTGGTTGAAATTAACGTGGCCTCAACCCGTTCTATCACAAATGGCTTCTCCATAAACCTGCTCGTTTCTTGGAAATCATTGTGATTGGTGACGAGACAGCCTTTTTCATGAATGGAAAGGTAAATAGCTAGAACATTCGGCAATATGCGCCACTGAACCCCCCCCCCCCTTCCCCCCCTCAGTATTCAACTTTGACCGACGTATTTCTTGGCAGTAAGTGTCTCTGTGGATCGGAATATGCGGAAATCGCTATCTTGTCGGCCCATTGTTTTACGAGAATAACTTGAATGGTGCTGCCTACCTTAGCATGATCAACGAAAGGATCTTCCTGAAACTCAGCCAGATTTACGGCAATCAATTCAATAGACTTTGGTGGATTCAGGACGGCGCAACAGCTCATAGACAGCTTGCTGTACGAACAAAACTAAGAGAAACGTTTGACAACCGCATTGTCGCGCTAAATCATGCAATTGAATAGCCCCCAAGATCCTCTGACTTAACACCGTGGGATTATTTCTTTTGGGGGTATCTAAAGAATAAAGTATATGCTACCTCACTACAAAGCATCAACCAGTTAAGAGATAATATCACACGTGAAGTTAATAGACTTAAGGAAAATCACAAGTTAATCAAAAAAGTTGTTGAATCAATGCGATCAAAGGCGCAACTGTGCTTGGAAAGAAATTGAGGACAGGTGGAAGGAAACGATGCTTATAAAATTATAAAATGAATTTGTATTACCCATATGAAGAGGTTTTTTGTTAAAAATGGATTTAAATATATTTGTTGATTTTAAACTTCGTTTGATTATTTTACTTCCTTGCGCAAATATAATTTTAATAGCCTCCACTAAGCCCATTAGTGTATCAACATCGTAAAAGGAAATTTAATGAAATTTCCGGAATCGACAGGTAAATAGTTTATAAATTTGTTTTGTTTTAAAGAACTCAAAAATTTTCTCATAAATTTTGAGTTATACTAATTCAAAGTACGGTTAACTTTTTTTCTGGGAAACCTTGTATAACTAATTAGAGAGTATAGGCTAAAGATAGTGACTTGATGAGTAAATGGTATGTGATGCACTCTAATTTGGACTGTCTACTTGAAATCTACATGAGAAATAGGTCTAGAAAAAGAAAAGTACATCTTTGATGAAAAACAAGTGTAAAATTTTGCCGACCTATTTATAGTTAGTTACCTCTATGATTGATATTTTTGGAAAACTTGAATAATATTTTAAATACATCTAATGCAAGGTCCAAATGTACAGGTAATTAATCAAGGGGATAATTGGCAGCATTCCTGTAAAAAAGGAATTGCGTGTCACAAATTTACAGGACATTTTTTGTTTCATTTTTAAACTGGAATTTTTCTTCAACAAATAACATGAAAATAAACAAAAATTTAACTCGTCACCATTTGAAAAGTCTTCAAAACCAATTTTTATTTTGTTTTAAAGATTTGGATCTGACAGAATGCTAATATGTTGAAAACCTATTTTGCATAGATATTTGTAAACTTTATAATTTGCTTATATTAATTTCTAATCAAGAGAAATTACTAGAGAACTCAATAAGTGAAATTTTATAATGAAATACTTATTAACCTTTGGCTACAGCTAGAGACAGAATAATGTGTTTTATTAAAAAAAAAGAAGATTTTTTACCATCTTTTTTAAATATTACTTGTGTAAAACAAGGTTTTCTGTACCTTTGATTTATTGCAAGCACCAATAATTTGAAGACAATACGAGTGACCATCTCATCGTTGGAACCTAGATTGGCTGATAGCAATCCAACCCATTGAATAAAAAGATTTAATTCAAGGAAGGTCTATGAGAAATTTTTGTTTGTCTTAATTTGCTCTTATTTCTTGCATTCTTTTTATAAACTAAAACTCATCGAAATATGTCTAACAAAGTAAAGATTTGCATTTGAAGCCCATACGATTTTATTATATGGAGTACAAAAATAACCGGGTTTTGCTTTTCTTTATATACGTTCAACATGGATCTTGCGCTATATTTCCTTATGTCTTTTGAGACTTTTGCAATTTATTTGCAGCAATAGATATGTGATACGTTACTGAAGCAATAGATACATGATACGTTACTGCCATCATTGAGCGAACTATATATTTGTTGTCACCTAACTTCAATATAAAATAAAATAACACAGAGGTTATTTATATATATATATATATATATATATATATATATATATATATATATATATATATATATATATATATATATATGAATGTGTACCACATTCCTTCCGTAGTACATATTCATATTTATAGTTATCACGCGCTAACTTTCGTGATATTTCCCATATATATATATATATATATATATATATATATATATATATATATATATATATATATATATATTTAACAAAATTATAATTGAAAGACTTGAAGGATTGCTGTAGTATTCATTTTATTCAGTATAATCACCTCAGCTTCAAACATGGCTTCCAAGGCTCATTGGGACCTGCTGCAGGCCTTCTCAACGGTCCTTCTGTTTAACTCGAAGAAGTCTGGTGATCCTGTACCTAACCTCCACCTTTCTGTTGCACGAGGACTTGTTGGTCTCTCTTTCTCGACCACACCTCAAACATATTAGTCCAGGGTGTTGCAGTTTAGGGAGTTAGGATACGAGATGTTCGTAATGATGTGTTCAAAGAGATTGTCTGACAGCCAAGACTGGGTCCTGTTTGTGGGGTAAGGTGCAGAGTCCTGTTGCCACACGTATGACCATCCAACTGGCATATCCTATGCCCAAGGTGGCATATATATATATAAAAATGGTACATAAAATGAGATGGACTTAAGTTCCGAATACTAGTTAGATAACCGTAGTTAGGGTATGGTTATTATGGGAGATTGAGGGTAATGAATGATTTACTTCCTTTGAAACTCGAGGGTCATGTGGGGCAACTAGGGACGAGGGGTCTTGGTGACGTTGATTACTCACGGGGGGTAGCCACAGAACCCACAGCGGGTGGGGCTACTCTTCTCGCCCTTGCGGTGGCGAGATGCGGGCCTCCTGTCCTCAGGAAGTCACCGAACGAACTTCGAAATGGGGGGGGGGGGGAGGGATGACTTCTTCACACTTGGCTTGAGCGAGCTAATGGGCCTCTTATTGTAAGAGGTCACCAAAAGAACTTCGGAGGACGGCTTCTCCAATTCTTAATCCGAAGGCGGATGAGAAAGGCTGACGTTGCCTCACGAGACTCTTCTCCCTAATCTGAAGACACGGGTGTGATGGCTAGCTCTTCCGTGGCTTGCGACCGTCACTCACACTTCTTGGGAGAGAGCTCGTTGAATTGCATTCCTTTTGGGAAAGTCGCGTCCAACTGAATCTGTCCGTCAGCCTGGAGCGGGTGCATATATACCCGGAGTTATTCAAAACATGGAGAGAGATTGAGACCATCTTAACCTTCGTTATCGGGCGTGATGAACCGAACGCCTCCTTACGAAGAAGTGTCAACGGCTGGCATCAGCAACCAGACGGGCCACAGCGGCGGGGGCCATAAACGCGGTTTACGGCGAATCTACAAAGCAGTCTCCCGACCCGAGGGTGGGGGGGGGAGGTTGAGACGACCGGGAGGAAGCTTCGGTGTGAATTTAACGGGAACCTGGCGGCGGGTCAAAAAAAGAGGTAGAGGTCGGAAAGGGAGGGGGGGGAGGGTAACGGCTTGATTTCTCTCCCTAAATACTGTCTTAGGAGGTGGGGAAATTATAGTATTCAACGGGAATTCCTCCACATATTCTCTTTCGAATGATATAATTGCCAAGGTCCACCTAAGATTAGCCACGGGAATTATTTTGTTTTTGCAATGACATCATAACTTTTTAGCCGATTCTAACAAAATTTCAACCTCTTATGATGTATTATATTCTCTTTTGAATGATATGATTGTCAAGGTCCTCCCAAGTTCATCTCGGGAATTATTTTGTTTTGGCAATAACATCATAACTATTTAATCGATTCTAACGATATCTGAATCACTTATGTTGTTTTACATTCTCTTTCGAATGATATAATTACGAAAGTTCTCCTAAGGTTAGCCGGGGAATTATTTGGTAATAACATCTTAATTATTCTAACCAAATTTGAAACACCTATGTTCTACATTCTTATTTGATTGATATAATTGTCAATCTCCTCTCAAGGTTAGTCCATGAATTATTGGAAGTTTTGAACTTCGTAAGGTCATAAATCAGAACAAGTGAGAACACGTGAATTTCGTTCAGCAGACCTTGTTATGTAGATGATGACTCTTCAAATTTCCTCTTCCATTCGCACATCATGATTTAAATACTCCTACTCTTTCCTACATCTGCCTTAAATTTGACGGTCGATCCTAATTTCTTTATCTACTGCAAAACCTTTTTGATCATTACTTTCGTCGTTGAAAAGCAAACTTTAGTCTAAGTATTAGACTAACTTGAAATAATTTTGTCATTATTGATTATTTTTGCTCTTTAGCAAGTAATACTATGACCGCGGCAAAGCAAATCTGAGCTTTTTCATCCCTCATTAATTTTGATTTCCTTTCGTATCCACTTGCAAAGCCCTCAAATCTTTTTAAGCATTGCTGTAAACAGTTTATGGAAGGTTTATTCCTTTTTATTTACTCCTTGTTTATTCTACTAGTTTCCCTATGTGGTAACATGCACTGGATTGATCAAAATCGAAAATTTCATTCGAAGACAAACTTTGATCAATGAGGATTAACCTACTGAGTAATGGCTCGGAAGTTACGGACCAGAGGTCCTTTAACTCATTCCTGTCACCTAACAAATTTCCTCCTACAATATCAATTTATGTGTGAGTGCGTCTCTCACACATTTAAAAACTTACTTTTCTTTCTCTTTCTCTCTGATTAAACAATTAAATTTATAAATTTAGAATAAAAGGAATTGGATGCAAGATTTGGTGTGAAAATTCGTGGAAGGCCACTGCATTAAATCACATCGCCCCACCTCATCTCAACCGAGACACCGAACGCATTCACAATGGCCTACAACACAACACCTCCGAACCTCACACGCGAACATCTAAATAGAATTCTACCCCCTCGGGATGCGCCTATATATAAAAAATTACACACACAAACATTTCCATATAATTGTACATATATGGGCCGTAAATCGTTCTCCCTTTTTATACATGACACATTTTGAGCCTCTCTCATTAATCATTGTTGCTTTGACTACATTTTTTTTTTGCTTTTTACGTCTCTAAGTTTTCTTTATCATTAAGCGCTTTAAGATGTTTGTATCTTGAAAAAATCCTTCTACTAATTTCAATTTTGAATCACCTTAGGTTAGGATGTTAACTATTCGGCTGTTTTATGTATTTATGTTAGGCGACGCTATTAACAATTCCGCTGTTGTATCTCCTTAGGCAAGCAAGGCAAGGGTGTTAGAAATATCGCTGTTGTATTTCCTTAGGCAAGGCAAGGCTGTCACCAATTCCACTTTTGCATCTCCTTAGGCAAGGCAAAGCTGTTAGCAATTGCGCTGTTGTATCTTCTAAGGCAAGGCAAGTCTGTTAGCAATTCCGCTGTTGTATCTCCTTAGGCAAGGCAAGGCTGTTAGCAATTTCATCGTTGTATCTCCTTAGGTAAGGCAAGACTGTTAGCAATTCCGCTATTGTATCTTCTTAAGAAAGGCAAGGCTGTTAGCAATTCCGCTATTGTATCTTCTTAAGAAAGGCAAGGCTGTTAGCAATTCCGCCGTTGTATCTACTTATGCAAGGCAAAACTATTAGCAATTCCGCTGTTGTATATCCTTAGGCATGGTAAGGCTGTTAGCAATTCCGCTGTTGTAATCTCCTTAGTCTTTTAGGTTATAAAAATAGATAAAAATCAACTGGGTCAGTTTTTCGGTTTGCCTCTTATAAGTTTACAGATATATATACATATACTGTGCAGATACACCCACAAAGGAAAAGTGAAACACGATTCCGAGCGCTTTCATCTTTATTCTTAAATAAATTTTCAAGGAATGAACAGGAGGCTGGATACACATTGGTTTAAATAGTGGAAGGGATGATTAGACTACCCACCTCTGATCCTTAATTAAGGAGTACAAAATCCTGAAAGAACTTTATTTGAGATTTTATGTATGTAGTGATAATGGGGTCTAGCATGAACAAACCAGGGCTAAGATTAAAATTTGGGAACACGTTAATGGAGATACATTCTAATATATTTATCGAAATATAATCACTGCATTTTATGACTCGTTTGGCACTGTTCCAGATAATGCTATGGTTAAGAGTGTACATATGTAGAAAAAGCGCAGATTATTCACTGTGATTACGTAAATTGGCTTGATGTTGCTTAACCCATACATCTAGTTCTTTCCCGATTTGTCCATAGTAACATTTTTGGCAGTTGTTGCAGCCTATCGAATAAACAATGCCAGGTCGGGGACGGGAGGGGAGAATTTTTGACAAGGATGCGATAAATTGTAGCCTCGTACTTAAAAATAACATTTATGTTCAGAGGCCTAAATAAACGAGGTAATTTAATGAAAATATGGTTATAGGGTAAAATTAATAAATGTTTGTCCTAAAACTTAGGGATATTAATATTAGTTTGATAATAGGAACGCTTAGCGGACTTATAACAATTGTCGAGAAAGTACAAAGGGTAACACAAATTTATCCCTATTTTATATATTCTATCGACTTCTGTGTCTAGGTATTCTGGCGAGACATTTCCAAGGGCACGCAAAAACATAGAGGAGAAAACACCTTGTTTGATGTTATTATGGTGTTAGAATAAAAGTGTATAAAACAATCTATGGATGTGGGTTTTTCTATATATTTCATATTTGAAACAATGGTTTGTCCGATGAATTAGGATATCTAGGAAAGGGAGTGTGCGATCTTTTTCAACTTCTAAAGTAAATTTAATCGAGGGGACTAAGGTATTAATTTTATCAAGAAATGTATTAATATTTAAATTATTAGGCCAAAGCCAAAGGATGTCATCAACATATCACATCCAGGCTATAGGGGTTTCATTAATTTGTGGAAGTATTCTAAATTTGAAGAATTCCATGTATAGGTTTGCGAGTACAGAGGACAAACATTTCCCCATTGCCATTCTAAAGATTTGGAGATAAAATTTTCCATTAAAAGTAAATTTACAATTGTTGATGCAAAGAGCAATGAGTTTAATGAGGGTAGAAGCGGGTATAGAGAGAGTAACTGTGTCGAGGTGTTTTACAAGGAAATTGAAGAGATCAGGTACGGGAACTTTATTAAAGAGGGAACAAACATCGAAACTAACTAGGCTAAAATTATCAGGGCAGGGTTGCTCATTAAGTTTACTAATGAGCTGCATATTATTGATAATATGTGAATTAGAAATGGTCCCAACCAAAGGGCTTAGTAGAGAGGCTAACCATTTTGATAGGGTATAAGAAACACACCCAACAGAGCTAATGATGGGGAGCATTGGGTTATCAGGTTTATGGATTTTAATAACACCATAAAGGTAGGGAAGGGAAGCATTTGAAGATTTAAATATGCTAATGAGGTCAGGGGATCCTTTAAGTAGAGAGCAAACAGTTGAGGGAAATTCTTTGTTTAACTGGTCATTAGGATTCCTTCTAAGGGTCTCATAGGTGGAGGTATCCTAAAGTAAGATATTCATCCTATCTAAATAAAGGGATTTGTCAATTAGTACAATGGCGGCAGATTTATCAGCTTTTTGAAACCTAACAGGATGGTTATTGTTCACATGGCTTAAGCAATTATAAACATAACCTTTAGCTTGGGGTTCCAGAAGAGGGGGTCTGGGGAATTCAGAATCCATATATTCCTCAAAATATGGATTCTGAATTCTCCAATAGCTTTGACATTGGCCATAAACTATGTTACTCTTATCCCTTTCTTCTAAACTGTCTTTCCTCTGCAAAAATGACTTTATATAATACAGCTCCTGCTGTCCATTTTAATGTTAAAAACATTTTGGTGTTACCCTTCTCTGTTTGTTTCATTGACCTTCCCCGTCCTTTTAAAAGAAAACTTTAACATTTCAGTTGCTTTCAAATACGAGTCAACTATAAAAAAACATTCTAGTTCACAATAATTGTAATAATATTGGAGGATTCTATTTGGTCGAATGTTCTGTTTGTCCAAGTAAATATTTTGGACAGACATGAAAACAATTATCAGTCCGTATTAATTAGCCTAAATACAATGTTAGGAGAGCTGTAAATAATAATGCATTTTTTGTGCATATGTCCGAAAATAAACACATAATTAATTGGAATTCAGCAAAAAAATATTTTTCGCTCAAATGACTTAATTAAAAGCAACCTTGTTGAATGTTCATGTATAAGCCAATTTAATAACTTTAACCTTTCCCCTGGCCTTTTTAAAATATATGTTGTTATGAAATAACTCATTATTAAAGAAATTAGTTTTGGCTTATATTCCTAATTTTTTTTGGCAATTTTCATTTATATTTGAACCCGATGTGTGAATTTAATTATTGCATTGATTTTGTATTTACACTATTTTTATTTCTCTTCCTCTCTCCTTGTCCCTCTCCCCTTCGTTTCAATTTACTTCTCGTGACTCTCCTAATCTCCCTATTTAGACTATCGCTTTATCCGTTGATCGTTTTAACCCTTTTGGCTCTGTTCTTGACTCTTTCTTGCCTCTCAGTTTGACCTTGCTACCTGTTATAGCTAAATCTTAATGTGAATTTACCCATCTCTCTCCTACTTCCTCTTTTCCTAGCTTATATATACCCTTATTATATTATTTTCTTTTGTAGTTATCCTTGAGAATGAACTGAATAAAGTTCGAAAGTACTTGGAGCACCTTTTCATTTTTCCTGCGGGACACACACACACACATATATATATATATATATATATATATATATATATATATATATATATATATATATATATATATATATATATTTATATATATATATATATATATATATATATATATATATATATATATATATATATATATATATATATATATATATATATATATATATATATATATATATATATATATTTATATATATATATATATATATATATATATATATATATATATATATATATATATATGTCGAGGTATGCCTGTGTAGACCCTTTTTGTGTAAGGGCGCGTACACCTGCCTCGGCAGATAGCCGAGACGAGGCCATCTGCGATAGGCTTTGGAGTAATTGAAGGAGTGGAAGGCCACCGCTTCTTTGAGTGAGTGCATTTACAATTGGCTGGGATTTATCTACTGGCTTGCCAAGTTGTAGTTCAAGGATATGTAAAGATCAAGACCACAAAATATAATTTTAATATAAAAAGTATACAAGGCAATATATATACAAAAGAGGAACAAATTGTGCTTTATAAGGATAGTTAATTAGATCGTGACCATTTTCAATGTGACAGAGCTAAGCGGGGAGTGCAAACTTATCGTTAATCCGAATAATGGGGATTATTTAAGTTTGAGCGGGGAGTCAATTAAAAGTCGATGCTACGGAATCCAGGTGACGAATGACGGGGGAAGGGAGGTGTAATCATGGGATTACAAAGCAAAATCGCTTCATCTTGGTGTTTAAGTTGTTCGGAGAGGAAAGACCAACGGCACCGGTATTCGAGGAGACACTTCTGAGGGTGTTGACGAGGAGGACTCGTAGATGGGGGTTCGAGAGTACTTCTTGCAAAAGGACGAGATTTTCTCTGCTCCAGAGAGATGTGATCTCAAACACGATAGACTTTTCTGCGGCACGGCTGGGAGTCTCAGGCACGGGAAACGGGAGTCTTAAAGGTGTTTACGAGACGAGGAGGGCCGCAAAGTTCTACGGGAAGAAACTGACTCGATAGGATTTCCTCTGATCAGGTGCCAAAACTTCTCGAAGGGCAATCTGCTGGTGAGATCTTAACAACGAGGTACGACTCGAACAAGGGTTGCGAGGCTTCGCGGGAATCAGACACACGGTCTGAACGGAGGGACTGATAAGCTCTCAATCTATTTAAGGAATGGCTGACACAAGGTTAAATAGCCCTGTGGCTAGTCCGTTAGATATCTCCAGGCCATAGCCGTCAAAAGAAAATTCATGACGCCAGTCTGTTCAAACTTATTTCGAGATAAAGGGTCGGATCGAACGGCGAAGTTTATCTCAGGATATACGGTTGAGCTTGCACGGGCGCACTCGCGGGGGGAGGAAATGTCTTCGAGGCATGGAGGCGAGGATTCGGCGTTATCGCGTGGGAGGGAGAGCGATATGTGTCCCGTTTAAGTAAATACAGCCGGGTCGACGGCTTAGTACGAGACAGTTTCCTTCTCGTCGATTCTAGAATTGCAACGCCAAGTAGCACGTGGTCTGCGGCTCGAAGGAGCTGAAAAAGGGTATTTCGAAGGGGCTTCCTCCCATGCTAGTCCTTCGAGGGGTATCCTCTCACAGCGTGGTATATAATTATTGGGAAAGAGTGCCATCAGATTATTGGGGATGGCGCTATTACATTATTGAGGTGGGTGTTATTCCTTCACTAGGGAGGGGGCTGCATATTATTTGGAGAGTGTTATGACAATAATAGGGGCTATTCCGCTATAGGAAAGAGCTGACTAATTTTAAGACAAGGTACCCTATTATCGGTCGTGGAGTAACCACATTATTGAGAACTGTAAGATTTCACATTATTGGGAAGGGTGCATTGCAAAATTATAAGGAAGGTTGCTATCACATTATTAAGTGAGGTAATATTTCATTATTGGGAAAGGTGCTACTACATTAGTGGGGAGAGTGGTATCATAATAATGGTCCCAATAGAGTAGTAGTTCGAACCCTGTCCTTTGCCACTTTGGCAAAGGAAAACTTATCTTGTTTTCGATTACTCGTTCACTTTGTACTCACATCTTCCAGTGGTTTCGAGTACATGTGCACTTTGTACTCATATCTATTGTTTACTCATTTGTTCTTTTCTCTCTATTTGCTCTTCTCTCTCACTCCGCATCTCCGTATTCTTCACTTCGCATGAGTACAATCCATAAGGGTTAAGAAGGGGTGAAGGACTCCTCTACTTAAAATACTTTAGTGTGAAAAAAATCCTTGTAACCTCTATTTTGGGGGAAATGTTACTATAAATATACCCTAATTAATAAGATGTTCGGAAAATAATATCGTATTTTAAGACTAGACAGATCCCTCACAAAAAAACAGGGCACCCAATATGGCTCCGAGGCGGTCACCATCCAAACCTAAACACACAAGTACCGCATCGGCCTGACCGAAAAAGACATGCGTCCCCACTGCCACCAGGATCCATACAGAAACCAGTTCGGGACCTGGGTAAATACCTTGCCCAGAGGCAACTTAATTACCGTATAATCAACTAATTTCCTTAGTTTATTAACTAGCATAAAGTGTAAAATGAGATGTCTGTCCTTATTGAAGGAAAAGACTTGAAAAATAACCCTGTCCAACCCTGTTTAGTGAACGTACGACAGTCGAAAGAATAGTAATATCAAACAGGAAATTGGTAACATTTGTGATTTAAAAATGTGATCTTTCTGATGAGCCTCGGTCTGTAAGAGGGACCAATTTAGGTACCAATCTTTCAAATGTAACTGACCAATCTGCCAAAGTAGTAGCGATTTAACGTAAAAACTAAATGGTTCATGTTGAAGTGTGTTTTATTTAAAAATTCTAAATTAAGAATGTGAATATTTTCAAGTCGAAGATTTCGAGTACAAATGAAGATTAGGTTCGGTGTATGAATTGAAGTTTTGTGTCACTCACAACAACCAGCCTGGCTATATTCTCCATGAAATTTCCCCCTGGGGATATTCCTATTTCCATTGAACTTCACTGAGCATCTCAAGAACTTGAGAAGAACATAAAGAAATAATATGGCTTCTTCAGGAACTCTCCTTTGGACCACAAACTCAACTTCTCTTTTCTTGTACCGATTTGGTGCAAGTGACGAAAATGGTTAAAATATCGTAAAAAAAATCACAAAACAACAATAGTTATCGATCATTGAGAATCCGGTGTCGATATCAAAACCAGTAATTCACACGAGAACAATTATCTATCTGTCTGCTGGGATACGACTAGTGCTGGCCACAATAATTTACTAGAATAATGAAAGACTTTTACCTCAGTCTTTATATCTAGAAAGTTAATTGTGTAAATTAAAGCTGACAGGGGATGCAGGTTTTTGAGTGCCAATTCAAATTTGAAAAAAAGGGAGATATTTTCACTAAAAAAACAAGCTCTGCTGACCAAAAAGTCCCGTGCCCTCACTTATTCTGATTTATGACCTTAACGCCTTCAAAACTTTCAAATAATTCCCGGAGTAACCACGAGAGGACCTTGGTATAGCCACACAACTTAGCATAGCATAATAGAGAACAGCCAGCCTAGCATAGCGTAGTATTGTCTAGCATAGTATAGCTTAAAAAAGCCTAGCCTACACTTGCCTAGTATAGCATAGCAGTGTATAACCTACCCTGTATTAGCCTAGTATAGCCAAGTCCAGCCAAAGATAGGATAGTCTACCCTAAAATAAAATAGCCTAGCTGTGCCGGGCCTAACCTAGCCTAGCTTAGTATAATCTAGCTAGCCTAGTATAACGTAGCATAGTATAGCCTACTTTATCTTACCTTAGCTTAGTATATCATAGCCTATCCTATCCTAGTATAGCCTAGCCTAGCTTAGTAGACCCTAGTCTAACCTAGCATATTATAGTATAGCCTAGCGAAGCATAGCCTAGTATAGCCTTGCCTAGCGCAACATTGCCTATTTTAGCTTAGCTTAACCAGGTATGGCTTAGCATTGCATGCCAGAGCCTAGCCTAATATAGTCAAGCTAGAATAGGCTACTATACCCTAGCCAATATATCCTTGCATAGGATAGCCTATCCTAGCATAGTATACTATAAGCTAGCTTGATATAGCCTATCATAGGATAACCACACCTAACATAATATAGCCAAGCGTATCATATTATAGCCTAGACTAGTAAAGCATACCATACCCTAAACTAGAATAACCTTGCATAGCTTAGCTTATTATAGCCTTGGTTAGCTAGTCTATCGTACCCTAACATAGTATTACCTAGTGTAGCCTAATATAGCAGAGCATAGCCCTCACTACCCTATTTTACTTCAACCTACCCTAGCATAGCATAATATAGCCCTATCTAGCCTAGTGTAGCTTAGCCTAGCCCAGCATAATATGACCTAGCCTAGCATTAACTATTCTAGAGAAGTATACCCTATTCAAGCATAGCTTAGTATTGTCGAGCCTAACATACTATATAGTATAGCATTTTATAGCCTAAATTAACATAGTATATCTTACCCTTGTGCATTATAGCTTAGCATAGTATAGCCTATTCTAGGCTTGCCTAGCAGAATATAGCATATTATAGCCTAGTCTAGTCTAGCAGAGTATCGGCCGAATAGTTAGGATGTTATTTTTAAAACCAATAATTCCCGGGCTAACCTTGGGAAGACTTTGTCAATTATGTCATTCGATAAAGAATGTAAAGCATCATAAGTGTTTAAAATTTTGTTAGAATCAGCAGAATAGTTATGATGTTATTGCCAAAACAAATAATTCCTGCGCTAACCTTGGGATGACTTTGGAAATTTTATCATTGGAAGGATAATAATGTACAACAACATAACTGTTTAAAATTTTGTTAGAATTAGCCGAATAGTTATGATGTTATTGTTAAAATAATATAATTCCCGGGCTCACCTTGGGAGGACTTTAGCAGTTATACTCATAGCATTAGAAGGAGAGTGTAAAACAACATAAGGTTTTCAAATTTCGTTAGAATGGGCCGAATAGTTACAATGTTATTAGAAAAAAAAGAAGCAAAACGGGGACTGATCAACACAGTGAGATGTAGAGTCGCTCGCTATTAGACTTGCACGCGACTAAAAAGGCATTTCCATAGAATTTCATATGCATATTCTTGCATACAGATAGTAAAATAATATTTAACATAATAACTTTTAGCCTCTATGTCAGCCCCAAGGCGGCATCGAGGGCAATTGCATAGCCTTTTATGTGGCTCTAATTCATGTTGGCTATGTCTCCGGGGGCTGCTTTGAGTGAGGCCTTTGGTTAGTTTATCTTTCAAAAAGACTCCACACTAAGTATTCCAGGAGCTTTAATTATCTGGTGAACTAGGAAGCCATATACTAATGGTGACATTGTGGCGAAAATTCTTATACAGCTTGTTCTATCTCCAGCGGGGTTTGTGGGAGGGAAAAAAGTCCTAGTGGAACGCGTACCCGCCTTCCCACGGCTTGACTACCTAGTCCTAATTTGTACCCTTATCGACTCTGTGAGGTCGCTTGTTGATAATGCCCTGGACCTATTGCACGAACTCGGTCGTCCTGACGACGTCTAACCAAAGAAAACGATTCGTTCTCTTTGCCTTAGTTGATACGTCCAACAAGAAAAGAAGGGGATCTTTTTTATAGAAAACACAACCACCACGCACAAGGTGCAAGGCCCAAATCAGCGTGGTTTGTGTTTAGCGGAGTACCTTTTTATTTCTGGTCGCAGATTAGAAGCTGCCATATTTGGGCTGAAATAGAGAAATGATAAACTTTGGGGCATTTTAGGCAAGTTAGACTTGTGTTCTCAAATTTCTGACTTTAAAACAAATATAAACTTTTGGCTGATACATGTCTCTTTAAAACTGTGTTCTCGAATACCTGGCGCATCCTGTAGATCACAATTGTCCAGCTTTGGGAACATAAAAAACCCCCGGAAAAGGTAAGATCGTTCGTTTTCGTGGTTCTTTCTACCATATCCTCCAAAATAATCTGGTTTATTACCTGTGTAATAACACTTGCTTATACCGATAGAGCATTTCTGTTAAAGAATTTAAAAGCAAACTTAACAGTTACTTTAAAATTTTGGGAACAAAAACTTATTTCAACGAGGTTGGAAAATTCACTTCACATTTGTCTTGTCGTCATCCTTACTGATAGAGACGGAATTCATGGGCCATAATGATTAATCATAATTCGTAGTTTTTTATTTCATTTACAAAAACGCAAAACTACATTCGGAACACAATAAATACTTAAAATTTCACTACTTTATTTCTTTCTTACTTAGGAGGTTATTTTTTTTACTTTCTTTGTGTTACGAGATAAATTCCAAAGTCACAGTCAGGTTCTTTTCATGATACCCATAAACTTACACTAAAGCATCAACCATTCACGGCTTCTTCCAGCACAACTCTCCCCCCCTCCAATTTTCTGTTCATATTTGTTCTTTCTTACTAATCCATCAAACACTTGCTCTTTATGTACATCATTACAAGAATATATGAAGGAACTTACCGTGCCGGGACAAAAATTTGAAATTTGAGACATAATTTTGTTATCTGCAATTTTAGTAAACTATTTACGTGCATTTATGTATATGCTTACAAGTACTCGTACCTAATTTATTGCATTATCTTTATTTTCCATACTCGATGATTATTCCTCATTTCATTCCAAGCGCAGAATTATTCCTTAAAAGCCAAGTTAATAATTCAAGACAGGCTTCCTCTACGCATTAAACACAGTCAAGCTTATTCTTGTTAGAAGTAGCACTAGAAGATTACCAGAGCACTTTGAGTCCCTCACTCTAGTCACTAATCTAATCAACATGAAACGAAGTTGGAATTCAAACCATGAGTGAGAGGAAATCGCGCGCAGACCGACTAAACATTCATATCTCATTTCAACCTCTCTTAGCCTCAGGTGATAAAGCTCTTAATTTCTCTTGTTAAATTTCTACTTCTCTGATTATGCGTCTTGCTTTAATAATCTACACAGTCCTTCACTCTCCCCAGTGCATTTCGTGGCCCTAATTCAATAACCAGCAATTATGAAGCCATCATCATTTTCATTCTAAAGAATTATGCGGCCGCCTTCGTTTTAACTCGCGGTGGAGAAGATATGAAAGACAGATAGTTAAGGAGATTTTATGAGAAAAAAGTATGTATGAGAGGTAATAAAAAAGTCTATGAAGTGGCTGGTGTAAAATGTTAAATTTAAAAGTAGTAAAACGGTAT
The DNA here is from genome assembly GCA_963969495.1 of Ceratothoa steindachneri. Classification (NCBI taxonomy): domain Eukaryota; kingdom Metazoa; phylum Arthropoda; class Malacostraca; order Isopoda; family Cymothoidae; genus Ceratothoa; species Ceratothoa steindachneri. The sequence goes on from OZ018329.1 coordinate 41,384,078, forward strand.
CGTTAACAAAAAGAATTAAATTTAGCTTAATTATCGTCGAGTTCTTTGAAAATTATATAGAGAGACAGGGGATTAAGGGCGCTGGTTTGCAATTTGGTGTCTACTAGGGTTTCGTGGGTCTACGAATGAGCGTGACGTCATTGAGCAGTGAAGAAGCCTAGGTATAAGTGAGCTTCGTATTTTCAGATTAATTGTTTCTGTGACGCCTAGATCTTTGTATTGCTTAATCCTAGTTTTATATCTTAAAATAACGTAGCCAATACGAACTAAATTATTGTAATTATGAAATATAGAGTTAACGAAATTTGCATTGCTTTTTATCTTTAAAGTAGACCACATTTCATACCTGAAATAAGAGGATAGACAGCATGATATGCCATAATCAATAATCATGGTACTAGACTCTTGTTATACTAGAACAGTGGTTCCTAAACTTTTTCTGATCTCTACCCACTTTTCATATATGAGCCTTATCCATGGCCCCCCTCCCCAATCCATATCTCGTGACAACAGTGACTGTCTGTAGCCCTGCATTTATTTAGGTCTATTATGAAAAACTCCGGCGATACCTGTAATTTTATTCATTCAACCCCATATTTTTTTCTTTTCTTAAATATTGTCATGGAAACTTGTAATTTACTTTTTGCCAAATCTCAAATAAACATTAAAATGATCCTGAAGAAGTAACTTGATGCACATAAAATAATTTTTATAATTTGAGAATAGGCCTACATGTAATTAAAACTAATAATTTCCAAAAACCTTTCTCCAATATACAAAAGTAGAAAAAATAAATTTCACTGCATAAAAAGTGTAATCAAAAGCAATTTTATCGTTTTTTACTGACAAATTTAATAATTCTGAACGAAATCTTATCATAGGGCATCATAAATAACTAAACCAAGACTTTTAGTGGAAACATCACCTTCTCTTCTCCCAGCAAGAACCTTCATGGGCAAGTTTGTTTGTTCAAACCACAATTAAACTCAATGTGAAGGGTGATGTTAAAAGCCATCGACCAGCATCTTAATTCTTGGCCTTGTTTCACTCAAAGCACATCGTAGGTCATGCTTCGCATCCAGTCTATTGCGATATTTTGATTTGATATACAAAAGTTGAGAGAAGGAAGCCTCACAGGAATAAATTGATGCAAAAGGTAGTAAATGGCGGAAAGCTAAGTTACATAAGTTTGGGTATGAAGCTGCCATTGATAAACAAAATACAGTGAGAGATTCCGTTTCAAACTTCATTTTGGCTCCTGTATCTTCCTGAAGCGTCAGCAGTTCAGTCTGGCTACCATCATTATCATCAGGTATCCATGTCACTGGAGCAGTGAAGGGGAACCTTACTACCAGAGAGGTTTTGCTGTGGATATCTGGGAAGTACCTTTTAAATTTTTCCACTAAGGCTTCAAGATGTTGAACAATCAAGTTCTTTGTAGCAGTATCACACTCCTCTGCAATGTCTGACACTGTTTCCAGCATTGCCAAGTTTCCCATTCCAACTTTCCGCCTCCAATTCTCCATCTTACGAATGAAAGCTTTAATTTTGTCCACAAAATCGATTATCAAAGTTCATTTTCCTTGGAGTTCAAGGTTAAGTGTGTTCAACTGTTTAAATATGTCAACAAAGTAGGCTAGCTGTATTTCGAAGCAATATACAGACCATGCTGACAACAAATCTTGCTTGTCCAGTAACTCGAGGAAGAGTCTGATCTCTTCTTTGAGCTCAAATACAAGCTGAACTACATTTCCTTTGGATAGCCAGCAAACTGCTGTATGAAATAAGAGGATTTCATGAGCTGCATTCATATCATGGCAGAGTTTCTTGAAAAGTCGTGTGTTAAGAGCACTACCTTTTACAAAGTTAGCAATCTTTATAATGGTATTCAGGGTTTTCTGTAATTTTGAGGGTAGGGTTTTTGAAGCAAGAACTTGCCTGTGGATCATGCAGTAGAGAGGTATAGCATTTGGTGATTTTTGTATAACTCTTGAGACAAAACCTGACTTAGAACCTAACATGGCTGGAGCCCCGTCTGTGCATATCCCACAGAGATTGACCCAGTCGAGACCATTTGCTTCAAAGAATTCTGAAAGTTTCTGCATTACATCTTCACCTTTTGTAGATTGCTCGAGAGTTTCACAAAACAAGAATTCCTCCTTCATATCCTCACCAGGAACATATCTAACAAAAAACATGAGTTGTGAGCAGGACTGGACGTCAGTGGACTGGTTGAGTTCAATACTAAATAATCCAGCTTCTTTAACTTTCTGTATCACCTGTTCTTTGATATCATCTGACATAAGAGATATTCGGCGTTGCACTGTATTATTTGAGAGAGAAATAGCATTCAGCTTTTCAGCACTTTTCTCACCCAAAACAAGCTTGACCATAGTTTGGGCACATGAAAAAATGAACTCCTCCCCAATGGTGTGAGGTTTCTTTTTCTTTGCTATTTCAAGGGATACCAAAAATAATGCCTCCACTAATGCAGTATTTTGTTGGTGAATGGAACCGCTAGCACAGAGTCGTTGTCTCTTCATATTCAATTATTGTCGACCAAAGAAAGAACGATCCTTGCCAACATGTTGAGAATTTGTACTTACTAGATGTAATTTAAGCTTGCTAGGCCTCAGTGATTCAGCGGAGAGTATTTTATGACAAATTACACACTGTGGCTTCACTACATCTTTATCACTAATGCTTGTAAATCCAAAATCCAGATGCTGTCATCGTATTTGCGTTTCTTGTTAGAAGCCATCACAGAGGGGTCTGAAGCAGAAAGAAATACTGCTATACCTAAATGACATCACTCATAATGAGCCTACAAAAGGTCAATTTGAAGCTTCATAATACATGAATATTTGGTACGTAGTGGACTACCCATGAGAGGGAAGATTATTGCATTTGATTTGTGTTTATATTTTTGTATTTATATTTAACATAATGTCTTTGGTATTCCAGTGGACTACCATATGAGAGGGTAGATTATTGCAGGTGTTAGCTAATTTGACTTTGCTATTTGACCAGAAAATAGCATTCATCAACTTACTTTCGATAGGCCCTAGCCTAGTGGCTTTTTATTATCGGAACTTTCCTAATGTTCTAATTTTCTAAAGGAGTGAAACCATCTTTAAACAACATTTTCAAGTGGTTTATAACAATAAGAAGTTGGAAAGAAATAAAATTTCAGGTTACTAAACTCTCACAAAAACAAAAACTTTCCATGGATTGTGAAAAAATACGACATATATTTTTTCCTTCTTCATAATACAATTCCTGATGACAAGCTTACTTACCATTATTAAATTGGTATTGATGGTGGCTTAATTCCCAATATCACTAAAATTGGCGCAAACGGATTATTTATGTGAGCCACACACACTCACAAAGTGTTTATTTTTTGAACTGTGGCCTCTAAAGTGGGATGGTGGACTGGTTGATACCCAAGATTCAAGACTAGGTTCTCATTCGGAAACCATAGCATAGGAAGTATTAAATAAGTTATTGAGTGAAAAATTTTTGGTATCGAAATGGATTCTAATGAATTATTTGATCAAAAACCCCAAATCATATATAAAAATGGAATTACACTGAATACAGAAAGAATTAGGCATATTACTCATGCATCTGGCAGCAAGGCATTGTTCAAACGTATACCAAGTACAGACGCACCTGTTTCTCTGGCTGGCGCAGCTGCTGACTGGCTGTTCTAGTGTGGTGGGGCTTGGGATTTTTATGTGTACATAACCTTAGCTTGTAGCCCCCTAAATTTTGCTGTATGGTCCCCCAGGGGGCCATGGCCCCCAGTTTGGGAATCTAGGTACTAGAATCATAGCAGAAGACTGCATACTACATGTAACAAGCGCAAATGAAGTGTAGTGTCTGGGATAATTTTAATTAGGAAGATGTTTCGCTGTAATAATCTCACCTTCAAGCCCAATACTGATTAATATGAGGAATTAAGCGATTGTATAAAATAAAGAAAACAACTGAACATAAATTGTAAATTCATCGTGTAGTCTAAATTTCCTTTAATTACAAAATCATTTTGCGCCATTCTCTAGACAGATAAAGTTATTTATATTATCTAGTTTCGACTTTCGCCGAAACTAGTTATGTTCATAAGTAAATCGGATTCAAATATTCTGGTTTATTATTTCTTGCTCTGAATATATATCTCGTCAATGTGATATCTTCTAATATATATATATATATATATATATATATATATATATATATATATATATATATATATATATATATATTGTGGGGGAATTCCACGTGGAATATCTTTTCCAGCACGAAGTGATGTCCTTGCGCTGGAGAAGATTCTAGAAGTTGGTTAGGCTTGAATGGGTAATGCCTCCCTCCCCCTTTTCCAAAAGCGGTAGCCTAGAACCGCGACCACGACGGACCACCTTTACATGGGTTAGAATCGCCTCAGCGTGAAGATTCGAGGCCATACCAGAGTAGTGCTGTTTCCCCCTACCCCGCTGGAAGAGCCTCGGATATATATATATGCCTCGTCTTCCATGTGGAAGACACAGAGTTGAGGAGTCTCGCCCGGCCCAAAGAAGATTCTCCTATTTCCAAATCAGGTGCTAACAACAAAGCAAAGTGACGGCTGAACTTTTTGTGTGTTGGAATTTTGCCCCAGCCAGTGAGGTGATTCCATTTGACGATTGCTACCGAGCGATGTTTTCGACTCCACTCATCAACTCCTGTTGAAGCCCTCCTCGTTCGCCCCTCGTTTTCGGGTGGCCGAAATACTCTCCCCTGGACCGGACGTTACCGCCCCCACCCTTTTGGAGAACCGTCATCACATTAACTTCCCGCTCAGAAGCTCCGAGCGACCTTGCCTCACGTGCAGAAGACATCCGTGAAGCCTTACCCTGACGTCTCACCCGGAATCGTCCGTAAGCCAACCCCTCTCCCCCTTCAGTAACCCATTTGAGTTAATCCTTCCCGTTTGAATAGTCTCCTTCTGTAATACATTAAATTTTAACTTCAGAGTCTGATGCATAACTACACCCCCCCCCCCCCCTCCATCGTTTACCGATGTAATTTTGCCCATTAATTCTCTGATATAATTTTGTCCATTAATTCTCTTATTTTTCTGTAAATAAAATTATATTTTTGTAAATGCCTCTTTAAAAACCTTGAGCTTTGCCAGTGCCCAAATTTTACCTGACCTCGTTGCACTCTTATCTCCTTGTTCCGCGCGTCGAAACTCGTGGCATTCCGTTCCTTGTCGGTTCGCCTATAAGTTATTGGTCTCTCCCCCATAGATATAATATGGTATTGATATAATGTAATGTCATACCACGATATATATATATATATATATATATATATATATATATATATATATATATATATATATATATATATATATATATATATATACACACTAAATTCACTTTCGGTGAGTCCCTCACATGTTCTTCGCCCCAAATGCGAACATTATGCTTATTGACTTTGCCATTCATATGAAATGTGGCCTCATCACTGAAAACAAAACGTTCCTTGACCTCGACTTCTTCAAGTTTCTCTTGCATATCAACACAGAATTGTTTGCGCTTTCGCTTGTCATCTGCCGTTATGGCCTAAACTAACTGCAGTTTTGGGGGTTTCATTAGCAAGCGTTTCCTCAGGATGCGGCAAACTGTCGTTGAAGGAATCTGGGTTTACAGACTTGTTCTTCTTATGGACTTCTTGGGGCTTCGAAAAGGTTTTAGGCGAACCCGCTCGACCGTCTCTTCCGATGTTATTGGTCGTCCAGTTTCTTTTGCTCTGCACAGACAGCCTTCCTCTTTGAATTGTTTGTACCATGTCCAAATCTGCATTGCCGTTGGTGACTGCTTAAAGAACTCTCTCACAAATGCACTCTGCATAGTCTTGTTTGACTGTGTTCGAGTATACTCCAACACACAAAACGCCTTTTTCCTTCCAGTGAATGGCATTTCTATACCTGTAAAGATAAAAACATTAAACATAAAATTTTGACCTGTTTCTACACATTCTGTTAAAGTTGGAGTCATTTGAACGGAAACTGGCAAAGTTAATAGATTGCAAAATGATATAATTTTTTTTAAACAGCCGGTATATATATATATATATATATATATATATATATATATATATATATATATATATATATATATAAATATATATATATATATATATAAATATATATATATATATATATATATATATATATATATATATATATATATATATATATATATATATATATATATATATATATATATATATATATTCAAGTGATCTGATCTTTATAGACCGGAGTTATCAGGCTTCATACCGAATCCTGCAATTTACAGGTGAAAATCGATTACTTTTCTATAGTCTCTTTAGGCAATAAGAACCGTTGAATCTAAAGGGTCTTTCAAACAAGGACGCTCGAAATTTGTCAGGTGATAGTGATCCTGTTGTTAAAGCAACATCTGTCACCTTCCTTATGAACTGTTCAGTAGTACTTGGCAAGTTACGATGAAAGGTTATAGCGTTGAACAGCGTGTGCAAATCATCAAATGTTATTATCAAATTCAGTGCTCCGTTCGACAAACGTTCCGCGCATTACGTAATTTTTATCCTCTTCAGGGACGAGGCCCATTTTTGGATGAATGGATTTGTGAACAAGCAAAATTGTCAGATTTGGAAGGAAAAAATCCACAGGAGATACAACAGCACCAATTACATCTCAACAAAGTCACTGTTTGGTGCGGATTTTCGTCCGTATTTTTTGAGAACGAATATGGGATTGCCATAACCGCCAACGGTGAGGCCTACAGATCGATGATACGCAACTTCTTGTGACCTCAACTGGATTATATGCCTGATATGGATACTGACGACATGTGGTTCCAACAGGACAGCGCTATGTGCCACACTGCGCTCGCCACGATAGACAATTTACACCAGCGATTTCAGGGCAAGGTCATCTCGCACGGCGGCAACGTCAACTGGCCACCGAGATCATGCGATTTAACGCCATTAGACTACTTTCTTTGGGGCTACCTTAAATCGCACGTCTATTTGAATAATCTGCAAACAGTTGATGTCCTCCAAGTGAACATAACGAACACCATCCAGCAAATTCAGCCGGATTTATGCGACAAAGTCATCGAAAATTGGGCCTCCCGAATACGTTCCACCAAGCGAAGCCGCGGCGGACATTTGACCGACGTCATATTCCACACCTAATGCAATAAAATGTACTTTCAAATTTAAAATGAATTGAGTGCATATATCACATAGAACTTATTTTATTTACATTTAAAAAAAAAGCGACCTTATTGAAAGACCATATATATATATATATATATATATATATATATATATATATATATATATATATATATATATATTTTAGAAAGCAAACCAACACTAATGACCAAACTTCGTCCTTCACATTGCATATTGTACGTATAACAGTTCCTCCTATTTTACAATTTTCATGGTAAATAGAATAACTGTTGTCATTACTAATGCATTTGCATTAAACATAGTTCCAGCACCATTAATTATTTAAAAAGTGGTATGTAGACAATCCCTCTTCTGTTACCACTTCCATGTTAATTATAATTGCTTATTTTGCCATTACTAATGTATTAATATTAATATAATTTTAGTACTCAGATGATAGGCTCGAAACGTTGGCTTATAATTAAATGAAGAAAAAAATCCATTTCTTTTTTGCTGTCCTGATTTATTTATATATATATATATATATATATATATATATATATATATATATATATATATATATATATATATATATCCAGAAAGTAGATATGGCAATAGAACGAATACTTTCAGTAATCTCACCATGGTTGAGCATTGGGTAAGTGTAATGGTAAGAGTATGAATGCAACTGGGTTTATAAAATCCACTTGAAGTTTGGGTTCTCGTAAAATGCGTTAAGTGAATTTGTTACGTTGTGTCGCCGTAATGGTTACGTGAATTTGAGTAAAGTTATGAAATTGAAAATTCAGTCACAATTTTAACTGTATTTACTGTAATCGAAAGGGATAATGGCCCCCACTATTGAATAGCCAAATAATGAGGCCACGAAAAGAGAATTAGTAGAGTGAGATTGGAAGTACAAAAAAGAAATATGGCAACCACTATTACACCAGGTAATCTTGTTAACTTTCACTATAAGAATATTAGAGATGGTGCTACTAAATATCCATAATCCATAAACACTGAGATTAATGGATATATTAAAAAATACAAATTTTATTAAACGATGTAGGAAATTTAGCGATTTCGACATTCTAAGTTAGTTTTAGCAGTGCTCTGCCATGCCATATCATATAACAACTAAGTATGCGGAAAAATATTTCATTTATATTTCTTTGATCGTTTTGAATTAGTAAACTCCTTCCATTTAGTATTTTTTAACAAAAAACATTTAGTATTTCACCTTTATAAATAGTTTGGGAATAAGATCTTCTAGCCTCGCGCAGTTCTCTTGTAATTGCCGTATTGACGAAAAATATTCTAGCCTCACGCTTTTTTTATTACCATTTAACCAAAACAGTACTTTTAATTGTGTCGAAAACTCATTCTTTATGTGTTTTCTAAAGGTTTCACCGATATATATTCAAAGAGTTTAATTAACAGCTTTCCCCTATCAATTCGCAAAATCATAATTATTTACTTTTGGGGACAAAAATAGTTAACCTCAGAGACTTACTTTTGTCAAATTTTCCCAAAAGAATTTGATTGCGTTGGAAACATCCTTTACCCATTATGGAAAGATTTTTACTGCTAATTCCTAAAGATTTTACCCGAGTTTTCTAAAAACCATACCATTCTTTGCACTCGATCTACCACAAGTTTATCTTTCTAGCCATGGGTTCTCCAATAATTACTGTATGGGACAAAAATAGTTTACCCTCGTGCTAATTTTTAGGTTAATCAAAAGATAGGTTTCCATAGAGCTGTATATTCCCAGCAATTATTCATTAAGAAAAGCTTTTCCCACTATATTTTAACGCAATTTGTTCAAAATATTACTTCCTACCACCAAAAGGTGACTTTCCAAAAAACAGAGATAAAACAGAAATTTTAGCTCAGGTTTATAAGCAACAAATACATCAGATGAGGAAATGTGTATGGTTTAATGGTTAAAACTGAAGTGTGTTGTGAAAGGATCACTTTTGATTTGGAAAGAATTAAAGAAGTTATCAGGATATAAATTCTAATAAAACAGCAAGACCTGATTATATATATGGTGATCCATTTACACAAAAGTTACATACACTCTATTTACAAGGTCTCTCCCACGGTCTTTCCGACCGGAGCGACCATTGATATCACTTTGGTCACGTTATCTTCTTTCTAGGAAACAACAACATCGGTTCCCACAAAACTGCCACTTAACCATTCTGGTTTTTTTTTGTTTATTAACGCTAATATGCTAGACTGAATTCATATTTCCCAAACTTTCTTATCTTTTTCTTACTATAAAATTCCTTTTCTCGCCATCTTTCTATAAAATTTCTTTGACAGACAATCTGTTCTCTCCCTCTCTTGAACACACATCTACAAACATTGAATTCAGACAAAGCTCGTCCCCGGAAACCCCATTGGTCACACCCACCTCTCTACGCAAACAAAAACAACTACACATCCACACAGTCGATCAAATCATTTGCGTCTTCTTTGTGCTCCAACCACCTCGCTGGCTAGGATTCACAAGCTCCAGTCATTTATCTTATTAAAATCTCAACTTCAAAATAAAGCTATTTCTCATCAATTTGTTTTAAATCCAAAATACGAAATTATTGGGTGGTCACCCCCAAACGAACTCAAATCTCGAACTTGGATTCATGTAGAAGAGAAGGAATATTTGTTCTAACATTGAACTGGTAGCCCAAGCTACAATCATTCAACCTCTTCGCTCCCTACAAGCATGAGCCCCTTTTTTCCGCTAAAGTGGTTAAACCAGAGAAATTGGTGACACCTTGAGTGTATCCCATCATCTTCCGAAGCCATAAAATTTCACGAGTCATCCTCGAATTCTGAGAATAACGAAGTACAGCTGAGGACCCCATCCGACCTTTCATCAAGGAAACTTTATTTAACCCACAGAACGGCAACCGCAACGTGATCGAAATTCATTAGCATTCAAATAATGCTAACAAAGGTAACATGCATCGAAACTCATTAGCATTCCCCTAATGCTACCTACCACGCCATACCTCTTAAGTAATAGCATTTATATAACTCTACCTATGACAACATACTTCTTAATTCATTAGCATTCATATAATGCTACCTACAGCGATATGCCCCTCATCTAAAGAACCGACTAGAAGAATTAATTTTCAAATGCACGGCCATGCAACCCGTACGGTTTTCAACTGATTCACTCAAGATTTGCAAGTTTGCTCGACAATTTCGTTCATCAAATTATTTATCAATGTATTTTATTTAATTAATTTTTAATTTCACTTTATTTATGTTTGCTCTCTCCTTGTATCATTAAGAGAAAATGTGCACTTAATTGACTCATTCTTGTTCCTTCTACGTTCATACTGAATGGACCCATACGCATTGAGATGATCTACAGCTGAAAAAAAATTACCCTTTCACCACTGTATTTCAAAGTGTATTGTTTAAGATTTTAAAATGGAACATTTGTATATTTAAATTTCATCATTTAAATAGCGTTTTAATTATTCTGCACTTTGTAAAAATTTGATTTAATAATACTATATAACTATATTTAAACATTATTTTACTTTAAAGATACTCGTATTTCATGGATCGCATTACACATTTAATTAACAATAACTAATGTGTTTTTATACTCGTGTATTATTTTAACCAACGAATAAACGTACATCTTACCTCATACTTTTATTTATTCAATTTACCATGCCAATGAATCTTTAATATTATATTTTACTCACTTGACTAAGTCTAATTGAATTATATCATTATTTTGATTCGAATGTCCATAATCTTTGCTACTTGCATCTTAATTCAGAATTTTTATATTTTATATGTAACAACACAAATGTAAATACATTTGCTAATTCAAAAGGCTGAATGATTTTGTGGTGATCCATTTACACAAAAGTTACACACACTATATTTAGGCGGTCTTTCCCACGGTCGTTCCGACCGGAGCAACCACTGATTTCGTCTTAGTCACGTTACCTTCCTACTAGGTCACAACACCATCCATTCGCACCAAACTATCATTTAATTTAATCATTTAGGTCTATTTAAATTCTAGAACGATTTGCTACACTGAATTCCTTTTTCCCAAACTTTTTCATCGTTTTATTACTATAAAATTTCTTTTCTCACCATTTATCTATAAAATTCCTTTGAGAGACAATCTCTGCTCTCTCTCGCTCTAACACACATAAAAAAACATTGAAGTCAGACATAGCTCCTCCCCAGAAACTTCATTGGTCACGCCTACCTTCTCCACACATATAAAACAACCACACATTATTCACACAGTCAAATTCTCATTATCCACACAGTCAATCAAAACACTTGCGTCTTCGTTGAGCTACATCCACTTCGGTGTATAGGATTCACAAGCTCTAATCATTCATCTTATTAAAATCTCAAATTCAAAATAAAGCTATTTCCCTTCAACTTGTTTCAAATCCAAATACAAACTTATTGGGTGGACACCCTCAAACAAACGCAAATCTCGAACTTGGATTAATGTAGCAGAGAAGGAATATTTGCTCCAACATGAAACTTGTGGCCCACGCTACAATCATTCAACCTCTTCGCTTGCTACACGCATAAACTCACTTTCTCGCTAAAGTGCTGAACCGGCAGCAAGTGGTGAAACCCGGAGTGTATCTCATCGCCTTAGGAAGCCATCAAATTTCTGGAATCATCCTCGAATTCTAAGAAAAACGAAGTACAGATCTAGACCTCGTCAAACCTTTATCAAGGATCCTTCATTCATCTCACCGAAGCAACCACTCGACTCAACGGGACGCTCAATGTCCGCGTCATACAACTCTCCCACTCTCACTCGCATCATTCTTCAGTAAATGACACAATTCACTAACTTTTAACTTACAGCCGCAGATATAGTCGCAAAACCCCTCTCGAACCGACTTGCTAGGTGGTTAAATTATTAGCACCTTCAATTAATTCATTAGCATTCACATAATGCTACCAACGGCAGTATGCAGAGAAATTCATTAGCATTCACATAATGCTACTAAGGTAACACACATTGAAATTCATTAGCATTCACATAATGCTATCAAAGACATCATACCTCTCAAATAATAGCATTCACATAATGCTACCTATGGCGACATGCCTCTCAACTCATTAGCATTCACATAATGTTCTCTACAGCGATATGTAACTCATCTAAAGAACCGATTAGGAGAACTAACTTTCAAATGCCCGTCCATGAAACCCGTACGGTTTTCAATTGATTTACTCAAGACTTGCAAGTTTGCTCGACAATTTCGTTAATCAAATTATTTATCTATGTAGGTTGGCTAATTAATTTTTTCAAATTCTCTCTATTTACGTTTGCTCTCTCCTTGTATCATTAAGAGAAAATGTGCACTCAATTGACTCATATTTGTTCCTTCTATGTTCACACTGAATTGACATATACGCAGTGAGGTCATGTACAACTGAAAAAAAGAGACCTTTTGACCACCGTATTTCAAAGTGTATTGTTTAAGATTTTAAAATGGAACATTTGTATATTCAATTTTCATCATGTAAATAGCGTTTTAATTATTCCGCACTTTGTACAAATTTGACTTAATAATTCTGTCTAACTATTTTTAATCATAATTTTCATTTAATGATACTCGTATTTCACGTGTCGAATTACACATTTATTTCAAAATAACTAATGTCTTCTATACTCGTGTATTATTTTAACCAACGAATAAGTGTACATTTTACCTCATTCTTGTATTTATTCTATTTATCATGCTAATGAATCTTGAATATTATATTTTTACCCTATTGATAAATTCCGATTTAATTAAATAATTATTTTGATTCGAATGTCACTAATTTGTGCTACTTTCATCTTATTTCATAATTTTTATATTTTATATGTATCAACACAAATGTAAATACATTTGCTAATTCAAAAGGCTGAGGTATTTTGTGGTGACCCATTTACACAAAAGTAACACACACTCTTTCCGACCGGAGCGACCATTGATTTTGTCTTGGTCAAGTTACCTTCCTACTAGGTCGCAACAACATACCTTCCCACAAAACTGTCGTTTTATTATTTAGTTTTATTTGTTTATTAACTACACTTTGATACACTAACACCCTATTTCGCAAACTTTCTTATCTTTTTCTTACTATAAAATTGATTTTCTCACCATCTATCTATAAAATTCCTTTGAGAGACAATCTCTGCTATTTCGAGCAAACATCAAAAAACATTACCTCCAGACAAAGCTCCTTCCCAGAATTCTCATCGGTCACACCCAACTTCTCTACACATATAAAACACCCACACATTATTCACACAATCAGATTCACATTACCCGCACAGTTGATCAAATCACTTGTGTCTTCGTTGTGTTTCATCTACCTCGGTGGATATGATTCACAAGTTCCAGCCATTCATCTTATTAAAACCTCAAATTCAAAATAAAGTTATTTTTAATCAACTTTTATGTAAATCTTTATAGGAATTATTGGGTGGCCTCCCTCAAACGAACTCAAACTCGAACTTGGATTTATATAGCAGAGAAGGAATATTTGTTCTAACCTGGAACTGGCGACTCCCGACACAATCAATCAATCCTTCCGTTCGCTACAAGCATCAACACCTTCTCTTGCTACATACATGCTGAAATTCTTCAGGAAGGATTCGCTATTTAACTTTTCAATTAGCTAATGTCTTCCGAATTTTTAAGAAGAGTAGTGATATTTGTCTTATTTTGAAGAAGTTGATTTAGGCTAAGTCATGTTATTTCTTGGAGACAAATATTTTGATATAAAACTCTCAAATTAGATTTTGAAAGGGTAAATCAAGTTTATTTCACTTGTCAGATACTTGAATATATGACTGGCATCTTGGATAAGAGGAACGAGGTTCATATAAGTTACCTAGACTTTAGTGAGGCCTTCGACAAATTAACTGAATATTGATTTTTAACTTAAATGAAAGAGATGCTTTGTTATTCTTTTAGTAGGATTTGTGATTGGATGATAAATTAAAAAGAGAGAGCGATTTTAAAGGGTCATAATTCTAAGTGGAGACGGTTTTTAGTGATGTGGTCAGGGATGTGTTCTATTTCCAGTGCAGTTCATATGAAATTTTCATGATTTAGGAAACAAATTGCAAAACAGAGTTTGTAGGTTTGATAATGATCCTAAAATGCTGCAGAAGTTTCAAGGATAGAAATGACTGCCAATCTTCAGGAAATTTACAAACTCTTATAGGTAGACAGATAGAGGGCCGATGAAACTTAAAGTATGTAAGTATATGGCAATTCCTAAGCTGCAGTGAATATGGCTTTTAGTTATTAACTGAATAGTAGCTGGTTAAAAGAAGTCAATGAAAAAGAATTTGGGGCTAATCAATTTATTGGATGCTAAGGTACATAAACCCTGTCAAGAACCAGAAACCAATCTAATAAGACATTAAGTGTTTTAAAAAGAAAGGGTCTCAAATAGAAGCAAAGATGTGATTTGTTGGTTAAATATTTCTTATGTAAGACCTCTAGATTCGGTTAATATATCAATGAGTAGCGAATTTCCTACTGCATCGGGTATACCTGTGCGACGCCCTACACCCACGCCAAGCAAGGGACTGCATCCAATAGATCAGTGGTTCTTAAGCTTTTCTAGTCATTGCTCCCTTTTGATTGAGGATTATTTTGGTTGTCAACTCATAGCCGTTTACCCCCACAAAAGCTCATTTTAGAATAAAATTTTCATGTTTTAAATATTAAACCAGTTAAATTATATAAACCTTTATTTCAGTAAACAATATTACATTTATGGGTAGTGGGAAGGTCCTGTTATTTGTTTGTGCAAAGGTAACCAATTTGTGGGTGCGTCCTCGGTAAAATTATAAGGGGATCTAATGAAGAGTCCTCGTTGCTGTTGCACTGCTCAAAATCACACGTCTAGATCAGTGTGCAGGCGAAGGTTCCGATAGAGTTGACTCGATGGGTAACGAGGACCTTAAGTAGTGAGCCTAATTTATGTCCCTGTTGAATTGGTTCTAACTCCTTATAGTTTCTCCTGTGGGATTATGCGTTAGGTTGGGCTTACCGAAGGAGTCTTCGTGATAGGGTAAAGGAAAGGACATCGAAAGGACGCGGCAAAATAAAATAACTTTACTCTTAAGTTGGCCTACTAAATGGGGAAAACGGAAACGTCTCGAGTTCTTTGTGGTCAGTGAGTAGGCTTCTGTTTTACGTGAAGTATCGATTCTAAAGGCGCAGGATTTAGGCGAGTTAACGGTGCTTCGCAACGCTACTAAGAGATTGAATGATTATCTGATTACCCAATTCGGATTGACTGATCTTGACTGCTGAATTTTTTACTAAATGATCGAATGAATTAACTGCTTTATTGAATATTGGTTTCACGGCCCCTCTCTCTTTCTCTCTCTCTCTCTCTCTCTCTCTCTCTCTCTCTATATATATATATATATATATATATATATATATATATATATATATATGGAGTGCCGTCTCCAAGGGGCGCGACCTTGACTTGTCTGTGGGGCGGACCCAGTGATGTAGTTTGTTCGTTACTTCCACCCCTTGCGAAGAGTTCCGACAGCTATTTGTACTTGTTTTACCTACATATTGTCCATGCCTCATATTTATCTTAATTATAGGGAATCACTTGTCTCTCACGTTTTTTTGTGAAATTTTGCTGGCCAAAGCCTGTAAATGTTCACCTTGCCTGTTGTCTCCCGTTGTGCCCTTTTGCTAATAACTATTCTCAGCACTCGTATGTACTTGTGTACGTGGGCGTGTGCTTGTGCGCGACTCGTATTTATTTAGGTGGTGACCTTTGACAGCTGTGCGTATGTTCATGTGTTTCCGCGTAACTTAGACGAACCGGAGCTGCCAAGTGTAGGCCATGAATGGTCTTTTGCAGTCTCCTTCTTTTCTTATGTTCTTATGTAACCGCTCGTTTTATATCTTTTTAATAGATGTAAAATTTGATATATATATATATATTTTATTTATTTTTATAATTCTCTTTGGTTCTTTATTTATTACACGTGGCATATTATTTTCTTAATTTACACAAAGAGCTATTTTTAAGATTTGATATATTCACCGAGCGTCCATTTATGGAGTTCCTCGCTGGCCTATTAAATCCTGCAATTTGGGTGCCATAGGCTTACCTATTTTGGAACATGACCTCCACACATTTACACACTCTTATTTTTGAGAGATTTGACAATATTGTTAATACAATATATTGTTAATACCATATATAAAAACATAATTCATTTAATGAGATCTTTGTGCCATATGTTCATCGGCAAGTTTTTTAATATCAAGTTCGAATGTTGTCAATGACAGACGAACATCACCCTTTTTTACAATATCCAACCGGTTTCGAGCTTTAGACAGCAAATGTAAAATACGGCTAATGTCAGCTTCAACAAGGTTGGATGTTGAAACAGCAATAGCATACAAGTTTGTTTTGTTTCGAAGAGAAATGGATATTTCATAGCAATGCCACTGTTCTTCCATATATTAAGCTTCTTTCCTTTGAATCGAGAATTAGCTACTTCATCAATTAGTAATTCATTGAGACTTTCCTCTAAGGTAATATTTTCAGAATCGACATTAAATTAAAAAGGAATTCTTATCCAGACCGATATATTCATTTCTATAAGGTTTTTAAAGCAAGATTGCATATCTTCATGCAGTTTTATCAAACGCTCAACATAAACAGAAAGATCACGTCATGCAACTCATTGCTAATTGAGTCCAGACATAGAAACTGTTCTAATGCATGACGCCATATATCAATTTTGAACAGCTTAAGTTTGGCAAGAAAAGTAGTAACAGACATTTTGCATGATAACAAATCACATTGTTTACCTTGTAGCTGCTTTTTAAGTATATTAAATTTTTTAAATATATCTGATAAGTAAAATATTTTGCATTTCGCAGCAGTCAACTGTTCTCCGAGTTGCTTACTAGTTAAAAACGAAATAACCGAATTCCTACGTTCTACAAAGCGACGAAGACAATTCCCCTTCGATAGCCATCGAACTTCTGTATGCACTATAAGGCGTTTAAATTCTTCTTTATTTTCATTCTTTAAAAGCACTCGATTTTATATAGTTAGAAACTTTTATTACAATATTATGGGAGTCGTGCATACGTCTACTCAAATATTAGCAATTAAATCTTGTCGTGGATCACGCAGTTTATACAAAATGCTTCAAGCACAACATTTTTTAAAAAGGCATTAAAGCCTTTGTGCTTGCCAATCATAGATGGAGCAACATCAGTAGCACACGCCACTATATTTGCAAAGGGGATGTTATTTTATTCAAAATAGGGAACAACAACTTTCAAAATTGTTTAGCCTCTAGTATTTGTTTCAAGACTTCTGGCAAAAAGCATTTCTCTTAACTGATCTTCATCGAGAAATCAATCATATGCTAATAGCATAGCTTCATTATAGCTTAAATAGATTTTTCCAGTTGAATGAAAAAGGGTTCCTTGAAGTTTGGAGACTAGTTGCTTATCAACATCCACAGCCCTTTCACCAATACGTTTTGATACTGATGAATTGGGTGGAATGATATTAATTATATCCTGTAGATTTGATTTGGATTCATTACTCTTGAAACTACAATGGACACTTATGACAAAAATACGTTCTCTCCTATGTTATGTGACTTTGCAGTTTTAAATATTACTTTCAAAATCTCGTAAGGGGCCACCAAATCTTTATTGTTCCTTTGTATTTGTTTGGTAAAACCTGATCTAGTTTTTTTCTTGCTTGAAAAAGGTCACACCTTTTCTTAAAGTACTCAAATGGCTTGTTCGTATTTTCTTTGTGCTTCGTATATAAATGATTTTGAAGCATAGATATTTATATATATATATATATATATATATATATATATATATATATATATATATATATATATATATATATATATATATATAACAGATTAACTTCGTCACATTATTTGTTGATACAATAAATACGTAAGACAAATTTTCAACAAAAGCCAAAAGGTGTCGGAATTTCTTCTTCACAGAATCCATGGGTTCTATAACAAATCTAAAGAAACAAAATTATTCCAAAAAGTAATTAATGAGTTAAAAATTAGTGAGAAATAATATTTGAAAAATATAATTAACTTGTAGTCATAATGATTATAATTATATTTGATTGTAATGTGTTTCCTACGGTATCAATTATAGGGATAATTATACCATTTATTTTATGTTAGTTACCCCAAATATTATGTATTCTTTGGGTCACGTTTTATATTATTTATTACTAGTATGGTAAGGTAGAGCTGATTATTGCTAACATTTTGTTTTAACATATGAATTTGATATTAGAAAACTTATAATTTCTACTAGGTTTTAGGTCTAATGATATTGAAATTAGTACCATATTTTTATTTACTTTAACCTTAATAAATATGAGTTAAACCTTAACCATTGGCTTCTCTAAATTTTGGGTGATCCTGATTTCTGATCCTGCTTCACTGTAATTTACCTTACGTTGCATTGTAATGAATTAATCTAATATTAAATACAACTCTATCACTAATAATGGTTAAACACTGCTCAATTTTGGTAATATTTAAATTTTAGACTTAAATAATGCACATAATATCAATAAGATGCGCAGTATAGAGGTAGTGCAATCAAAAGCCCTAAATAAACAACGGAATGGAGAAAAATATTAAAACAATTGCACGACTATGACACTTCCTCAAAGTTAATCTTGGCAGACATAAGATCTTTTCGTCTTTGCCATTTTAAGTAATGAGATCAAATATCAGTTCATATTAGCTAATTATCTTATTACTATAATAATTCAATAATCAAATTTAAGTAATTTAAAAAATAAAGTTGAAAACATATCTTAATTACATAATTTAATGCCATTAAAACTAAAATATATGTGGAGCAGATAAGGGAGAAATATTGGGAAGTTCTATGGCCCACGTTAATTTAACTATCGTCTCCCCAATTCTCAAAATTTTCTGTCCCCTGTCCCCCTATAATTTGCAATAGCGCCAGGAGGACCATACGCAATAGAAACAGTGCAATAGAGAGTAGTCTAACAGCTTTAAAAAGAACTGTATCAATCGGTTACTTCAACCTTCTCTTTTGCCATCGCATTCCCCTGGATCATTTTCATCCACCCGTGGGGCACGGAATCATTTTCACCCAGCCGGGGGGATGGGGAACGCTATATCTTACAATAGTAAAGTAAAGTCCAATGTACACATTAATGGTTTGCGATTATTATAGCAAGTTGGTTAAGAATTAATGGATCCATCTCAACTATTTTTCTATAATTAATATTATAATAACCGAATTGTTATAATAAACACATACCATGACAAGTTTTTCTTATTTTATTATGAACTTACTTCCACCATAACACAATACGAGATATATCATCGAATATTATAACAAATATTTCTCTTCAGTTCATTTGTAATTTTTTGTTATACTCTATATATTTATATAGCAATGAGAAAAGTTTATTATTAATAGAGGACATAAATAAATAGGTATTTATTTGAGTGAGCATCGCTGACTTAATTAACTTTTCGAGTTTTAACTCCGAGAAGATATTATCGCAAAGATGAAGCTATTTGGGGGATTTTTATTGGGTGAAAATATATTTTTAAATAGAGGGTGAAATATTTTTTAAATTTATGCTAAAATATGGATATTCTAAGTTCTATTTAATCGCTCAATTGGCTTTTTATGGACAGCAGTTCATAGAAGTAACCTCATTCACCAAGAGTCCAAAGTATGAATTTACAAACAAGGAATTAAAAAGGAAAGGAAGCCAGATTTTTTTAAAGGAAGAGGATGAAGCCATGCAAAGTCATTCTGATCTTCGCAATATCTCTCAGAGGGAAAAGATTAGTTACCAAGTCTTTAAGCGACTTACTAACAGAAAAAGGAGGATACGGTCCTATTTTTCGGCGGCTTTACATTGATCGAAATGGCTCACCAAGATATATGCAATGTATTGGGATGGTTAGTAATTGACTAGATGGAGTTGAAGAGAACTGATCTCTGGAGTCATTTTCTAATCTTCTTTCCTGTTCTTCACTCTAACTTGGAAACTGGTTTCATTTGTACATTTTTAATTGATTGCAAAATTTTCCCAAATATTCGGGTTAACTTAAATACTTTCTTCTATTTACACGGATAGACTATTTAACTTTCGAATGATATAAGTAATTTTGTCCAATTTTAGCGAATATTTGCTTTAAAATCCATTTTAACTATTTGCCTATATCAATGTTACTCAGTCCTTGTCTATATTTTAATCACTTCACTTCTTTGGCCACTTAGTCCATAGGTATTGTTAGGAATATATTAGATAGATTTATAGATGATGATAATTAGGCGTGACTGTAGTTGGTGATGTGAAGAGAAGGTACGTCGTACTGGCTATTGATTATTCTTTTTCAGATTCCTTGTTTTCTTATGTTTGTATCTTCTTATTATCTAGTGACCATTCGAGCTACCAGAATTATAAATAATTAACGATTATTTTTTTCCTTCAGTCTTTTAAAAAGGTTGGAAATCAATTTATTTTCTATGCGTAAACCCGTTCTTGTAACGACCTGTAGTTATACAAGTAAACCGACCGAAGCTGAGCAGCGCAATCGTGATGAGATTTTGAAAATCAAGATTCCATTTATCTTTGACTCGTGAAGCAAGTTCGTTCATTTTATAATCCGCTCTATGTAAGTTAGACTGCGGTGCTTGTGTTATAAATAAGTAGGCTGCTGGTACAAAATTTCAGGATTTAATAGGCCCGCCGAGAAACTCCACAAATGGCCGCTCGGTGGATTTATTAAATCCTAACAAATTGCCTTACATATAAATAACGGAAATAATGTTTAATGTGAGAATAAGTAGATGGAAATATATATGTTCATTTGTATATATTAATTTGTATAGAGAATAAGGGAATTAAAATACATATATTAATTTGTATAAATAAACATGAGTTAAGCGGTCGGTAGAGTCGCGCGCGGGAACACACAAAATAAGAACGCGGAAAGCAGATATCAGGTCGGACTCCTGAGTTTAGGCATTTTAGATTGAGGAATTTTTTGTTTGTAAACTACTCAGAGGGCACTATAAATTAATCGATGCAGGACGAATTTAGGAGATATTTGCAGAGTATTTCCTATGGAGGGTTATGGCTTCAGCTTTTTAAATGAATGTTATAGATTGACTCATTACATGTATTATTTGTGTTTTATACTAACAGGTCTTTTTATTATTCATTTTCAGGGCTAAGATGAGTAAAAGAACTAGAACATCAACAAATCACAGTGTCTTTTGGCTCCCCACTTCCAGAACTTTCTCATGATGAGCTGCCAACAAAAGAACAAGTTGGAAGATATATTTAGTATGTAAAGGACAACAAATACAAAAGGAACAAGGATGTTATTCCTGAAGTATCCGAGGTCCTTACTGAGTTAGGATATAAAAACAGTATTCCAGTTCATGAGATCAAGAATATTAAAACCAAATTGCCTCATTGTTAGAAGGAGCGTCTGTTGTATCAACACAAGAAATGAATGCCGCTAAGAGTAATATGTCTATCTTATTATTGGGTCAACCCTTTTATATAGCAGGCTACCAGTGTGCTGACCTCTTGGATTGCAAGTGTGAAAAGAACATGAAAGTGCCACGTCAAGAGCATGAATTTCTTATTGACAAAAGAACTGGGCCTCACATGAAAATTGGAGGAGTGGATGTGAAAACAAGTGAAATTATTAAAAAAGGAAAATCATAGAAGATCAAATTCAGAAAACAAGAGAAGAAGAAGAGTCACAGAAAGAAAAGAGGGAAGAGAAAACTACAATTTCAGACGAAGCCTTGGATGAAGAAACCTCATTTTTCTGACATTTCTGATGATGAATGGAAGAAAGTCTTTTCGAGAACAGAAAATAACATTATACCAATACCAACAATTGCCATGGAAGCAGATCATTATTCTGCGTCAAATAGAGATGCTGCTGTTGCTATTAGTAGTGCAGTCCTATTTGACTATTTTAAATTTAGAAGACCACTCTCATGTAATTGACCATCACAAAGTCTGGAAGGCACGGCAGAAGTTAAAGAGGAATTTCCCTCAATCTGAATGTTTAGGAGATAACAAAATTAATGCTTTGTTTTTTGATGGGGGGAGAGCCATAACACTAACTAAAGAGAAGGAAGGGAATAAATGGTATGGGCCAAAAGAAATTTAAGATTACTATGTGTTTGCAGGAGAACCTGGTACTTTTTATTTAGATCATCTAAATATTGAACGAGGAACAGGTGCAGGTATTGCGGGCGGACTGATGAAATGGCTTGTTGAAAATGATATTAAAGATTAGATAAAGGCACTGGGAGCTGAGGGCAAGGCAACTAATACTGGCTACATGAATGGAGCCATAAAAGGGCTGGAATGTCAATTACATCGTCCTTTACACTTGATCATCTGAAGCTTGCATCTAGATGAGCTTCCTTTGAGGCCCCTGTTAAGGAAATACGTTGGTCCAACAGAAAGTGGAACTCAATGGTAAAGCCTTAACCACCTGTGAAACTACCAATATCATCAACCAAATAGCTTTCAATGTATTACTAAAGGAGCTCCTCTTCCAGATGTATATGTGAATGAGCTTAGGCATGACCAAGCTTACCTGTACAAAATTATCAGTGCTATTAGAAGTGGTGTAATTGACGATGATCTCTTAGATATAAAACCAGGGCCAATATCTTATGTGAAATGCCTCACCACTGCCAGCAGAATATGTCGACTTTGTGTGGCAACAGAAAAAACTAATAATGACTTGTATGTCTTCACAGGGTTTGTCGTGTGTCATTATGGGCCTATCTGGTTTCACATTAAATTCTCTCCAAAATGCACAGAGGGATCTTAACATCTCATGGAACAGATCAATCTTCTTCAAATACTCCAACTTGCCAGTAAAGCCATATCATGGCAAACAATCCAAAAGAATTCCTACTGGGCCCATCGAAAGAATCGCTGTAAATAAAATAGTTTTTAATTTATCTCTAAATTTCAATTATATAATTATTCTTTATTTGCAATCATTACAATGGTTAGGTTCTCAAATGAATATTAAGTTGTTTATATTTGTATAAACATGAAGGGATTTCTAGTCTTTATAATTTTATGCTTAGTCTTAAGTTTCTGCCCTAAAAGTCACTGACTTATTTTGGGCCCATAAATAATCCTGTATGTATAAGTACTTATAGTAACTTGGCATTAAGATCTAAAATGTAATATGTTTTTACTGTACATTGGATTAGTATGGAATAAATAAATAAATAAAATAAAAATAAAATAAAATGCTGGCAGATGTTGATCAGATATAGAGGAAATTAGATATTGACAGAATCGAGAAGATCCGAGAGGTTACTGTGTATGAGGAAGAAATACGCGATTTCAGGCCACCAAAAATAGATAAGACTGCAAAGACCCTAACAGATCTACTTCTCCCTGAAGAGGAGTGTAGGTTTGAGCCACCATTTACAATGCATCTATCTAATGCGGACTGGCAAAATATTGTCGACGAGCCACTCTCTATTGACAATCCATGCCATTCTCAAGGTGTGGAGCAGTGTGTGCAAATGGTGAGGAAATCTGTTGGCGAAGTTATGGAAGAGAAGAGAGAGATGGCTCCATTCGAGTGGTACTAAAATCTCGTGACTTCATGCCATCGTTTGAGACAAAGAAACATTTAATGTATCAGTTGATAAATAGTATGTATCAGTTAGATAATAAAAGTTGAACTCCTCACTTGTTTATCATTATCATTCACTTTAAACTCAACTTCAATGTATTTAGAAGCATTTATAACAACAAACCAACAACTCTGATGTTGTATATTTTTGGCTCTAGAATAAAAAAAAAGTGAAATATTTAGCTTAAAAAGGAGGGTTGTTCCAAATATTTCTCCCACCAAAATTTTCCAACAATGAAATACGTGTACTCAAGTGTACAAAACCTGAAATGTGAATGTTAATTTGCTGAAATTTGTTTATTGATGCTACGGCCTAATATTTAAGGATTAAATCATGCTAATATTAGGAGATCAGGGGAATTTTATATTGCAGGTCAGGTGGAATCAAGGACTAAACGATCGAAAACTGGTTTTATATACCAGGGTTTAAAAAAAAACATTTCAACTAGATTATTATAATCCCCTTAAACTAAAATCTAATGGAGGTTTTAATTTTTTTTAGAATAAAAAAAAAGTGAAATATTTAGCTTAAAAAGGAGGGTTGTTCCAAATATTTCTCCCACCAAAATTTTCCAACAATGAAATACGTGTACTCAAGTGTACAAAACCTGAAATGTGAATGTTGATTTGCTGAAATTTGTTTATTGATGCTACGGCCTAATATTTAAGGATTAAATCATGCTAATATTAGGAGATCAGGGGAATTTTATATTGCAGGTCAGGTGGAATCAAGGACTAAACGATCGAAAACTGGTTTTATATACCAGGGTTTAAAAAACCATTTCAACTAGATTATTATAATCCCCTTAAACTAGAATCTAATGGAGGTTTTCATTTTTTTTAGCTTTACCCTTTCTAAAAAAATTATGTATCTTTAATTTGCTATGGAGAGATGAATGCTTTGTTCTAAAGTTGGCATTTCTCTGATTTTGCTTAAAATTTTCATCTCCTTCATAGTTTTTTATATTTATGACGCCATGGAACCATTTTATAAGTTATTAAGAGATTCTCGAGTAATTTAAATTCTAATGTGAGATTTGTCATCTAAGTTTCAATAATTAATATGGGAGAGTAAAATTAAATGGAACTACTTCGTTCGGAAGAAAAAGATTAAAAGTGATGCGCAAAATTGCTTAGCACCATCAAAGATACCCCCTTCCCTTTCCAAATAGGTACGGATTTTTCACGCTAAATAGATTCATTAATTTACTATATAGAAATGAGACGAGCTATTCTTTTATTCAATAGGAAACGCAGTAAGAAATATTTTAAAAGAAAATCTATATAAAAAAAATTTCAATATTAGCTTTTTTCGTGTTTGTATTCAAAGTGGTAGCACTATTTGTTTATCAAAAAGACTATACAGTGAAGTTAGACTACCATGTAATATCAACCCTTGTCATTAGGTTCGTTCTCATCCAAGCTCCCCAGCTACTATTCCAACTCTCTCTTTGATTGCATGAGCGCCGACGCCAAATGTCTTTAGTAGTTATAATCAATCAACATCTTAAGAGGAAGTAGTTGCTTTATCGTACCATTGGAACTGAACACTTACATCCTCTGATGGATTATTTGCTCTTGCTGTTCAAAGCAACTTTAATCTACAATCCTTTACATTATTTAAAACTAATGACACTCAACTATCCCCAACAGCTTTGAATATAATCATGAGTACGATGCTGAATTTCCAAAGTTAACAATTTATTGGAAACTATAGGAAGTATTTTTTAACTAATACTGGATCGGCCCTTTTAATAATATTATCGGCCGAAACCCTCTCACTTCCCCATCAAGGGGAGTGAAAGAGGTAGAAGTGACTCTTCTATCGAAACTGATTCTATACTCGAAAGAAAAAATCGGTTTTTACATTCATATCTGGATAAAAACAATCACAACCCAAGATTCGAATTTGCTTAAAGCTACACTTATTGGAGGTCAGGCCAGCTCGATGGCACAATTAATCATTTATCACGTTTCTAAGTAAACAATCATTTGCTAGCTTGATGAAACAACAAATCGTTTGCCATTCTGATAAAGTAACCAATTCTTTGCAAGTTTGATGAATTTAACAGATATTTCCCAGCTTCAAGATGTAACCAATCACATGCAAGCCTTTTGAAGCAACTAATCATTTACCAGTTTGATAAAAAAAACCAATCATTTGCTAGCCTGATGGCGTACCAAAGGTTTGCCAGCTTGATAACACCATCAATGATTTGCTTGTAAAGTCTAGTCAAAATGATTCAGATTATTTTAATTCGAGAGTAAAAAGGACACTACTGAGTTATTGTAGCATAGCATAGATGGTGTTTCTAGAACTTTTGTTTTCCCCAACAAGTTTTAAGGTGATATCCTGAAGATGGCTATAAGAGATTATTTCTACAACAATCCAAATGCACGAACAACACATGCAGCCATCAAGCGTTTGATCAAACAACCTCCTTAAACTCATTCCACAATAGATCAAACTGGAAGCATCATCGCGCCAAAGGCTCCGACTTGGTCCCCGACCGAGACTAAATCCTTACATAGATCGGACTGACTGACACTGACATCTGTAGCCACTGGTAACAATAAGTAGACACAAATCGAAACATCTTGACAAGCAGTCCAACACTGGTGTTATTAAGAATAAATATGCGGATAGACCGAGTGATGGATCTTTGGAAGGACTATGTGCAGCAGGCTTAGCTTTTCTAGGCTGCTGGCCTACACTTAACGCCGGCACATAACTGTAAAAGCTTACTCTGATATGGAAGAGGTAATAAAGGATATCACATCATATATTTCATAAATAAACACGATTTACTTGATTAAAAAGGTATCCACTCTTTAGTTAAACAATGATAGAGCATTGTCAATAATGATGAAAATTATAATAATAATATAGGTTTTTTACTGGGCTCTCAAAACCTTGAAGCCTTCTTAGGGCGCCTCTCCATCGACTAAGAAAAGGCCTGAGGGAAGAAGTGTATTTCTAGAGCTTTCTTGTATGCGCCAGGTGAGGAAGAGGAGCGTATGACAGGAGGCAGAGTATTCGACACCTTAGGGTAAATACTCATGCAGCAGAGATGAGTACTAGAAATCGAAAGCAAGATGACACACAACCATTGTGGAGGACAAGTAAAGGGTGAGAGTTGCAGTGTTTAGGATTTTAAATGTGAGAACTGTCCTCGACGGAGGATTACTCGAGCCGCAAAGTTCTGTACAAGTTGAAGGGGACGAATGCAAGTGTTGGGGGAGCCAATGAGAAGACAGTTACAGTAATCAAGGCAGGAAGTAGCAAATGCATGGGTAGGTATATGGGTGGGGGGGGCTCTTCTTATATATTTTTTTCTTTTACTGAAGATGCCCCTCGAAACATTGTCTTGAATTCTCATTTATTTATCTGACTCCACATTATTTCTTCTTTGATGAATCTTCCATTTTAACGACGACATATTATCTTGATGTGATGATTCTTGAGACGCTGATGATTTCCTGGATACTTGATGAGCTGAAACGAGTTAGATGGGATGAGATGAGTTTGTTCTTGAAAGTCAATTTATTTGAGTTCCGTTTTCTTTGAGCGCGGTTTTTTCTTGAGTTGTCCTTAAAGCATTTTTCGTGGTCTCCGTTTTCTTCGAGAATTTTCTTCGTAAAAATTGTGAACTGTTGGGGTTCAACCGTGGGTCTTTTGCATCCCGAGGCAAGTACTCTACCAATACGTCACTGCGTAGTCCGTTCTGACTTGGTAATTTAATGGGCTATTTATATTCTCGCTTTTGGAAGTAAGTTTTTCTCTTATACATCTTCGCACCCCTACAGGTATTTCGGAACTATTTTAGTTAAAGTGAGACTGGATACAACTGAGGTCACGGAAAAGCAGAGAGATAATTTGCTGATATGAGCAACATGCGATTTGAAATGAAATTGATTCTCCAAGGAAACAGCCAGGTTACTAACGTTGTTAGAGAAGTGATCGGAGAGCCACCTAGATTGAGAGAGAGACTACATTTTTACAGCGATCGACATCTGCTGAAGTGGCATCAAAAGAACCCTAGTTTCGTCATTGTTGAGTTTAAGGGAGTTATACGATAGCCATTCTTATTATATGCGAAAAAAACATTAGTGACTGTCAGAGCAACGTGTTTGTGGAAGAGGAGCGAAATATTTGCGTATCATTAGCATAGAAATGAAAGGACATATCTAGGTGACGTAGAAGAAGGCCAAGATGAGGGGGTTAGATACCAAAGAGGAGCGGGCCAAGGTCAGAATCCCGAGGAACACCGACGTGCACAAAAGCTCAAAGAAAGCCGTCATCCCCGATGTGAACAGAATGAGTACGCGATGACTGATAAAAACGAAACAAGTTTAGACAAGTTTCAGAGACACCAGAGAAGTCACGAAGGCAATGGAGAAGAACTGAATGATCAACGGTGCCAAATGCAGCCAAGAGAACAAGCAGCACCAGAATTGTAGGCGTACCAGCGTCGGCTTTGCGGCGGAGTCGGTAAATCACATATAGGAGAGCTAATTCAGAGCTGTGGCCTGCATTGGAGCCGGACTGGAAGGTTTCGTCGATGCTAGAGAAGAACTCATGTTCAATGATGCAGGCAGCTAGTACCCTCTCAAGAGCCTTGGATATGAACGGAAGTTGAGATATTTATCGATAATGTGAAAGATTATTCTGGTCAAGATTTTGTTTCTTTAAGATAAGACGGTCAGCAGCATTTTTAAAGTCAAAATGCACCTCACTTAGCGACAACGAGGAGTTAAAGATATCCAGTAGGTGTGGTAAGAGGACAGATAGGAACTGAGCATAGAGAATGGGGGAAAAGTGTCAAGCGGAGACCTGGTGTTTTTTGATCAGCAGAATATTAAAGCGAGTTCTTCAAGGGAGACTGGGGTGAGGAAAGTGAGAATGTAAGTGGGGTGACCGGGGTTAAAGTGTAACGGGGGATAGAAGAAGACAAGATCCCACATCAAATATTAACTAACTTTTCACATAAAAAGGCACAAAAGGTGGATGAGGAGTTGTAGGAGTTGTTTGAAAAGTGCATAAAGATTTTGTTTGATATGGTCAAGAATTTTACGGGTATGGGCCTCGCAGGAAGATCGCAGGAGGGTTCTGTACGCGTTAGTTGCGAGTAAATAGACGAGAGAAGCTTGTTTCATTTTCCTGCCTCAGTTACGTGCGGAACGAATGCTTCTCTCACATGCTCTTCTGTGATGTTTGACTTTGAGGAATAAATGTATTTTTTGTATATTAAATATTATTTTAATTTCCTTTTAAACATTCTATTATTTTCTTGACAAGCGAATATTTCGGAACAACCTTGAATAAGAGGAGCAAAAAAAAAGCGCTAATTTACTTTGACGTGAATCAGAGGGAAGGAAATTTTCCAATTCCTGGACTATTGACAAAAATATGAACAGGAAAGTTGATAAAACCGTTCATTGTTCTCGAATAAATTAATTATTTTATTTAAAATATTCTTACTCAAATATGATTAATTAAATAAAGTTCTGCTCTTGATTTTTCTTTTAATAACATTTAAAGAACCACCTTTTCTTAGCAATTTCTTTAAAAGAATACTTATTTTTATTAAAATAAATGATGAAATAAATGTTATATTTGTAATAGTTTTTATTTTTAGGTTCATTTCGGAAGTAATGAAAGGGCAAAACCGGTTTTATTTCAGGTACAAGTTTGTTTTTCACCAAATGGTTCCCTTTAGAGTGTTGTAATATTTTTATTTGGGGATTATCCGTGGTGCTCATTGTGATAGAACGGGTTGAGGCCGCGTTAATTTCAACCACTATCACATGTTATTTAAAACCACGATGCTCCCCACGTGCATCTTCGCTTTGAAGCTGGGCGCCTTATCGCAGCCCCCTGAGTCAATGTTTAAACAAGGAGGTTTATCATCCCATCCCCCGTTCGCCCCATCCGCCAATCACGCCAGATTGAGTTAGGCTTATGGGCAGATAAGGCTTGTTCTCAGGCTCGGTTGTTCATCCCCTCGAAGCTCCCACTCCATTGTCCCCCATGCCAAGGAGATGTCTCGACTATTTAGATGGAAACTTTACCACTAAGATCAGATTGGAGATCCAGATTTTCATCGCGAAACATCACTACGACCCTCTCTCACCTTGTGCGCCAAGGGACCTCGACCTCGAGATTCCCCATCACTTGTCCAGAAGAAGGACAATATCCCTTGTGTGCCAAGGTTCGAGCCTTCGTGACGCCGAGTCCACAAGAATTCCACCTTGTTGTTCAGAAGAGAACAACATTAGAACAGCCATTGTTCTTGAGCCCGTTGACAAAAAACGGTTCTCACCCCCTCCCTGTTGTTCAGAAGAGAACAACGTAGAACAGCCATTGTTCGTTTGAATCCGTTCGTGAAGAAACGGTTCTCACCCTTCCCCTGTTGTTCAGAAAGAGAGCAACCTTAGAATAGCCATTTTTCGTTCGAGCCCGTTGACAAGAAACGGTTCTCACCCTTCCCCTGTTGTTCAGAAAAAGAACAACGTAGAACAGCCATTGTTCTTTTGAACCCGTTCGCTAAGAAACGGTTCTCACCCTTCCCCCTTGTTGTTCAGAAAGAGAACAACATTAGAACAGCCATTGTTCTTGAGCCCGTAGACAAGAGACGGTTCTCGCTCCCCCTGTTGTTCAGAAGAGAACAACGTAGAGCAGCCATTGTTCTTCAAGCCGTTCGTCAAGAAACGGTTCTCATTCCCAAGACGCCACGTCAGGATCATTTAATTCCCCCCCTCCTTCGGCTGGAACTCGCCAGCGGACCGAAATTCCATCACGTCGCCTTCCTCTGCACAACGTATAAATTACGTAAGCAGAACGTTACCTTTGAGTATGTAACCCTTTTGTCAATTCTGCCCTGTGCTTTAAATGGTTTAGCGAAACATCCCATTCCTTTAACTTTATATTTGTTTTACCTTTTTAAATTTATTAATCCTTGGATAAACTCGATTCCCCACGACCCTTTCCATTCTCTGTTTATGTCAATATTTTCCGTTTTGTGTGTTGTTAATTGTTATTATTAATAAAATTCTATTTTATTAATGATAGCAATATTATTATCCTTTAGCTCAGTTCCACTTCTTAAGCATATCGAAGATACATAATATCGGCCAGCCAGACATCCACGCACTCTAAAAATAAGTAATAAGTTCCCTCAACGAATAGTTATATATGGTATATCGTCGAGAGTTCATTCTACGACATATATATATATATACTATTTAAATTTGGTATCAGGTGTGTTAGGTTTAACGCTATATCTTTGCAAACACTGGTCTCTGTCGAGTAAAGCATAGTGTTATTCGTTATAATAATAGAGTATAGTAGTTCCCTTTTTTTTAACGATTGCTATGCTCTTTTTTGGAAACTTAAGAAGCTGGAGTAGCTCAAGGAACCGTTATAATAATTTGTTTGTGTTTTTTTTGTGATTTTAGTCAGTGGTTATTTAGATCAAGAAACCAAGTACGAATAGGTCAGTGCCCATATTTAGGTAGGCTAATTTCTCTAGAAGGCATAATTCTTGTGGCAAGGAATTCTAGTTGGTTGACTAGTGCGCCCCCAAGTGCAAAGATGACTCAGTTCAAAAACTTTAAAGCACAAGGAGAATCCTTTGGACTTTCCGGAAAAGAACTAATTGAGTACGTTCAAGAGGAGCAAAGAAAAGAGCGAGAAGAAAAAGAAAAAGGAAGAGAAAGAGAAATCCAACGAGAAGAAAGAGAAATCCAACGAGAAGAAAAGAAAGAGAAAGAGAAATCCAACGAGAAGAAAGAGAAAGAGAAACCCAACGAGAAGAAAAAGAAAGAGAAACCCAACGAGAAGAAAGAGAGGAACGGAAAAGACAAGCTGAGCTTCACCATCAGATTGAATTAGCTCATGTTGAAGCAGAGATACAGTCAGCCAGTTCCCGTTCCGAAGCCCCCTTCCCCTCAATCTCTCGCTATCGCTACCCAATTTCAAGGATGCAGAGGAATTCGGAGCATTTTTAGCCCACTTTGAAAAGATCCTCGAAATCAATAACATGGATCTGGAGGCGGAAGGTGAAGCCAGATTACTTTCCTTGTCAAATTGTAAATTGCGCGAAATTTTTATATCTCTACCATCTGAGTGTAAAATTAACTACAACAACTTAAAAGCTGAGTTATTGGCACCTCATAATATGACTCCCGATTTCTACCGCCAAGAATTTCGAGGAGGTCGTATTAAACCCGGACAGACGTTCCGTCAATTCGGATACATTCTTCATAGGAATTTTAAATTTTGGTTAGAATCCTCAAAGGTTGATCCGAACTACAAGTCCTTAACAGACTTCGTGTTGCCGGATCAATTTTTGGTGTCTCTCCCGTCGGAGATCCGCGCGTTCGTCAAGGATCGTCGGTGCCAGACCTTTAAAGAATGTACCGAAGAAGCGGATGTCAATGCCGCCAGCCATAATTTATACCCAAAGGAGAATCGAACTTCTCACCAATCTCCCTACAAGGAAAGAAGGAAGGATTCGCGCCCCTTCACCGGAAAGCCGACGAAGTTTCCGAGCCCCGTAAAACCCCAAAACTTCATTCCCAAAACCAACAACGGGACT
Source organism: Ceratothoa steindachneri (assembly GCA_963969495.1). Lineage (NCBI taxonomy): Eukaryota > Metazoa > Arthropoda > Malacostraca > Isopoda > Cymothoidae > Ceratothoa > Ceratothoa steindachneri. Next base: position 41,416,679 of record OZ018329.1, read on the forward strand.
GCAAACCTCCCGTTAAGATTTCTCCTCCATCTCTCTTCCCGAAGCGACCAATCATATGCTTCACCTGTGTTGTAGAAACCACATGAGCTGGAATTGCCCCCCAAATTATAGGCTTAAAAGCGGACCAGCCCCCCAAGTTCACCAGATTAATGCCACCCCGGCTCCCCCGGTGGTGCAGACCCAAGCAGCAACTTCTCCCCCTCCGTCAGGCCACCAGGTAAATTTTATTTTTGATAAAAGTTCACCAGGAACTTTGAAATTTGAGGAGGGCAGCGTGAACGGCTGCCGAGTATCGACTCTCGTCAGGGACACAGGATGTACGTGTTTCATCGTGTCCGACGAACTCATCTCCCCAGTGGACCCTAACCACGAAAAATTTGCGGTGGTACATGACTACCTTGGGCGGGCGAACCAATTCCCCGTCGTTAGATGTTACCTGCAGTGTCAATATTATGATGGCTGGGCTGAAGTCATTTCAGCACCCATACAATTCTGTTCCGTACTTATAAGACAAAGCCCCCAAGTAAGTTCCAACCCTGTGTCTCAGGCCGCCCTTCCTCGAGGCCGAGCTAAGAAAGAAGCCCGGGAGCCCGTCCCCATCAGAACCCCGATACCGTCCGATTTCTCGGAGACCTCTAACCAGGACTTTAGGACGGCACAAAAGGAGTGTGAATTACTAACACCCTTAGGCGATAAGGCCCAAGACAAGGACACGGAGACTGTCCGTGGACCCCCTGAAAAAAAGTACCCCCAACGCGCCCATGGAGATACCTTCGTAGCACTGGACGAAACATCGGCGCTTGAAGAAGATTACCCCGCGGAGTCCCTTAATGTAATACAGACAGTGTGCACCCAACCTGATGCCGATTATCTCCTCCTTCCTTACCAGGCAAGTCTTTGGAACCCTCTGACCTGGATATTGACGCGCAGCTGACACCACATCAAAAGAGTCAGCTACAAGAACTATTTGAATGGAGTCACCATTTAACCACCCTATTAGCTCTTTTCGAGCGACTGCGCGAAAATGGCTTCACCATTGGCCCCAGCAAATGCCATTTCGCCCACGAAACCATAAAATATTTGGGTTTAAAAATAAGACAAAGCCAGTTAGGTCCCCAAGAAGATAAGATTAAGGCAATCGCCGACATGCCCCTCCCGATTACAAAGAAGCAATTAAGATCGTTCCTAGGATCAGCTTCGTACTATCGGCGATTCGTTCCGAATTTCGCTGCAATTTCTGCGCCCCTCAGCTCCCTTTTAAAAAAGAATTCACCCGATCGTCTACGTCGGAATGATGTCGCTATTTCCCATTTTAATCAGCTCAAAAGTAAGCTCATTTCTGCCTCCATTTTAAAGTTGCCCAACCCGGAAAAATCCTTTGGGATTAAGACCGACGCGTCCAACGAGGGCATTGGAGGTGTACTCCTTCAATACGAGGATGACGGAACGAGTCATCCAGTTGCATATGCTAGTCGTCAATTATTACCACGCGAAAAGAGATATGCCACTATAGAGAAGGAAGCTCTATCAATTATCTGGGTTATAGACAAATTCAAAATGTACTTGATAGGGAAAGAATTTCAGATAGGAACCGACCACCGTCCGTTAGCCTATATTAGGAATGTGCAACACTCTAACGGCCGAATCATGCGCTGGAGTTTACTCTTGCAAGAGTATCAATTTAAAATAAATTATATAAAAGGTTCCGATAACCAGGTCGCTGACGCACTCAGTAGGAATGCGTTACCGAATAGCGTAGAGTAATTGTATTCATAGGATTAGTATCTCCATGTAGGTATATATCGTCTTGTAGACTTAAATTAGATTCTCTTGTATTATAATTAGTTAATGTATATGTCTGAATTTTGTAACGCTCAATGTCTATTTTTTTTTGTATGTATATATATTTGTACCCATTAATTTACGTATAATTTTTTTTTTCCCGTATGTACTAATTTTATATCATTTCATTGTTCCATGCCCCTTTTTTCTTGATTGAGTTGTATTAAAGGTTATTTTTCCCTGTAATCTAAAGATAAAATAATCATATGTATTGCGGTAATGCTAGTTAGGTTCAGGAAGGTACGGTTGGTACAAGAAAACGAGTTCCCCACAACGGAGCTCTATCTTTGTCCCTTCTCTCTTTTTTTCGAAGTGACAACTTCTCCCGGAATGGAGGGGTGTGAAGAACGGGTTGAGGCCACGTTAATTTCAACCACTATCACATGTTATTTAAAACCACGATGCTCCCCACGTGCATCTTCGCTTTGAAGCTGGGCGCCTTATCTTAGCCACCTGAGTCAATGTTTAAACAAGGAGGTTTATCATCCCCCCCCCGTTCGCCCCATCCGCCGATCACGCCAGATTGAGTTAGGCTTATGGGGAGATGAGGCTTGTTCTCAGGCTCGGCTCTGCATTCCCTCGAAGCTCCCACTCCATTGTCCCCCATGCCAAGGAGATGTCTCGACTATTTACATGGAAACTTTACCACTAAGATCAGATTGGAGATCCAGATTTTCATCGCGAAACATCACTACGACCCTCTCTCACCTTGTGCGCCAAGGGACCCTTGACCTGGAGATTCACCATCACTTGTCCAGAAGAAGGACAATATCCCTTGAGTGCCAAGGTTCGAGCCTTCGTGATGCCGAGTCAACAAGGTTTCCCCCTTGTTTTTCAGAAGAGAACAAAATTAGAACAGCCATTGTTCTTGAGCCCGTTGACAGGAAACGGTTCTCACCCCCTTCCCTGTTGTTCAGAAGAGAACAACGTAGAACGGCCATTGTTCGTTTGAGCCCGTTCGCGAAGAAACGGTTCTCACCCTTCCCTTGTTGTTCAAAAAGAGAACAACCTTAGAATAGCCATTTTTCGTTCGAGCCCGTTGACAAGAAACGGTTCTCACCCCCCCGATTGTTGTTCAGAAGAGAACAACGTAGAACAGCCATTGTTCTTTTGAGCCCGTTCGCCAAGAAACGGTTCTCACCCTTCCCCCTTGTTGTTTAGAAAGAGAACAACATTAGAACAGCCATAGTTCTTGAGCCCTTCGCCAAGAGACGGTTCTCACCCCCCCCTGTTTTTCAGAAGAGAACAACGTAGAACAGCCATTGTTCTTCAAGCCGTTCGTCAAGAAACGGTTCTCATTCCCAAGACTTCACGTTAGGATCATTTAATACCCCCCCCTCCCTTAGGATGGAACTCGCCAGCGGACCGAAATTCCTTCACGTCGCCTTCCTCTGCACAACAAGTATAAATTACGTAAGCCGAACGTTACCTTTGAGTATTTAACCCTTTTGTAAATTCTATCCTTTGCTTTAAATGGTTTAGCGAACCATCCCATTCCTTTAACTTTATATTTGTTTTACCTTTTTCAATCTTTTAATCCTCGGATTAACTCGATTCCCCACGACCCTTTCCATTCTCTGTTTATGTCAATATTTTCCGTTTTGTGTGTTGTTGATAGTTATTATTAATAAAACTCTATTTTATTAATGATAGCAATATTATTATCCTTGAGCTCAGTTCCACTTCTTAAGCATATCGAAGATACATAATATCGGCCAGCCAGACATCCACGCACTCTAAAGTTAATTAATAAGTTTCCTCAACGAATAGTTATATATGGTATATCGTCGAGAGTCCATTCTAGGACACTCATCACTACTCTTTAATTTGAAATTGTTTTTACTTGATAAAGTATGCAGTTAGAATATGAATGAGAGGCAACCATTACACTCCATCGAGCATACCTTGAATAAAACTCTTTACCACCCCCAAGCAAGTCATTGTATCCCAAAGATAAATCAAAAGGCCTAAAATGAATTGTATCGATTGGTTATTTTAATCCTTCTCTCTAGACGTCACCGAACACAGGATCGTTTTCACCCCTCCTCGGGGCCACACTGTTGCGATGGATGGACATTGGACATAAAAAGTGGAGAAACTAGATAGATAGAGAAATATTTAGTTAGTAGAAGGGTTTGTGGTGAAAGATTTGGGAATAAGGGATAGAGAAGAGTGTTAGGTCCCTGGGGAAAGGGTATCTCTGTCCGTTGCGATGGACGCAGTGCTGGTATTCGTCTATTATAACAATGAGTAGCCACCGGGGGATAAAAAGCATCCCGTGTCCGGTGACAGAAAAAGTGAAGGTTAAAATAGCCAATTGATACAGTCTCTTTACGCCTGTTAGATTGATCTAGTGGATAATGTCACATGGTGAAGTTGAAGAGTGTCTGTCAGACTTACTCGATGCAGTGCGATGATTGCTGCTCATTGCCATACTAAACGATTAACTTAACCAACCTAATGGCAGGTAATAACTTTATGAAAATAGTTCTGCTATTTATTTTAATAGTCAAAATCATGGTATTTATCCTACATACTTTTGAACCTTTTCTCTGATGGCAGGGTCATATGTTCAAATCTTTACGTATGAATGTAAATGAGAAAAGAAGAATTAAGATTTGTGAAAGAAACCTCTCTGGCGGGGTTTGGTAATAAGTGTGACGTCAGAGCGTGAAATTGATGTTAGTTGTAAATATGACTCCTTTTACAGCAGTGTTGTTAATGACTTTTTTTTTCTATTATCCTTGTTTTTTATGGGAGTGTCAGGTATTTAAATATGTCAGCCTGCATGCAGACGTGAACAAAAGAATTCAGATTTACACAAGAAGTCTCTCTGGTAGTATCTAATTGTAAAGCCTCAACTTATGTCTTATTTTAAAATAGGAATTTCCAAATTTAACTGTAATGTACGAAGCTAAGAATGTGGTTACTAGATAAAGCAATAGCATGACTTCTCGTCACTGCATCGGGTAAGAATATGGGACGCTCCTCTTCCACGCCAAGCAAGTGGCGCTGTATCCATTAGACCAGATGTGGTCAAACAGCGGCCCGCGTTTCATTTCAGAATTCCATAAAATATTGGAAATTAATTATTGAACATTTTACCAAGATCTCATCTCATTATTTTTTGTGTAAATGTTAGATTCTTAAATCAATCGTTTTAAAATATATTTCATTCGTTAGATAAAATTTTCTTCTTAAAAATTACGATACTTTATAATTACTTGTTCTCATTAATGTTATCTACACGCTCTTTTGCTCGCAGAAGTTAAGCTACGTTGACTGTGGTCCGACTTGGATGGGATATGCCTGAGCCCTGGGTAATGATGACATGATGTAGAAGTCCAAATTGTGGTTCGGATTCCACGTTAAGCTGTAGTTTTCCAACTCTGATATGCCTGGAAACAGTTTAAAAGGGGCGGCGAAACTATGAAAAAAAGATTACCCTTAGTTATTGATGTCTTGTTCTATCTATGACTATGTAGTGTATGCACACAAATGCACAAAGGTAATTACAATTAACCTATGTGTATTAGAAATTTGCATCTAACTGTTTAAGTGCGGCCCGCAAAGCTTCACATAAGCTCCAAAGTGTCTCGCTGCTTAAAATTATGGCCCGTCCCTGCATTAGATCAATCTGGCAGACCTAAAAATAAATTTCAATTGGCTAGCTGAACATTCGCTCTTGCAATGGCCGGACACAGGATAGTTTTCAACCATCCTCGGTGATACGGTAAATTATGTAACCCTTTGGACTACCTGCATCCATTGTAGTTTCGTTTGAGAACATAAGATAGAGAAGGGTGATAAATAATTTTGCCTTATTATTATTTTGGGGCCTTTTTTCTTCTATGAGAGTTTCCAATATTCAAAATTAATAGCAAGCTTCATTTTGTTCGTTATATCGTTTTATATTTATTTTTATTTTTGGTTAAAAGATACGTGGAGTAAGCACAAGTTTCAGGATGATAATAAATGCAACAAATACCCTAACGAAGGGAGTCATCTCGTTTACTGTTGCAAAAAGATTGTGTGAGGCTAGAATTTTCCTCTCAACCCAAGTTAATTTCACGAGAATCACCCAAGGTTGATTATTCTCTTGATTACTAAAATTAATGCAGGCCCAAAGTGAGCGCAGAATATCTTACGTTTTTGCAAGATGATGGTGGAATAACTGCGTGTTACTTTTAATTCTTTCATTTCACCAAGTTAAATACAGAAAGCTCATTATGGTCGACGCGTGCTTTTGTTTATCCCAGATAATTACAGGAAGCCTGTGCGAGGCTAAATATACTCAGTTTGCTCCTTGTTAATTATAGTAACATTATCGATATTTTTTTATTATTTCGTACTTCTAATTATATAGAAAATATTAGAAGACAGCAAATAAATAACATGCACTAATAATATTATAATAAATTCTATCCATTTATTTTTTTAAATTCGAGAAATGTTAACTATCAAAACAAAGAGGTTATCTTAGTTATTTAATTCTTATGTCAGGCCTCACATCGGTTGTTGTAGCCATTGCGCCTCATTGTAGACATGATGTTGATACCGGGAAGGCAGTGCAGAGGAGTTTAATTACAATGATACCTTCCATGAGACACATTGAGAAAAGAATGGTGTGGAATATATATGTAGATAAGTCAGCCGCTTGTGCCCCTCCTCTATCTTCCTCTGATGGGGGAGGAGAGGAAAAGATCCCCGATCTAGAATAGGTTAAAGACACTTAATATGTCCTCGGTTGAAATCAGGTAATTAAATGGGGACATGACGAGATTATATAAAATTTTTAATGGTCTACACAAATTAGAGGTTGCTAAGTTTTTTGAGTTATAGAGAATAACACAAACGTTCGTTATATGAAGATTAATAAGCAATACTTTAGGCGAAACTTGCGTAAGCTTTTATTTAGCAATAGAGTCGTGGTTTTATGGAACAGACTCCTTAGGATAAAAGTAATATCGCCAGTGTGAGAATGTTCAAGCTGAAAATGAATAAAATTATGGACCCGGAGGGCCGTAAACAGAATATAAAAACCTTAGTACTAGTGGATTGGAGTAATATTTTGTATCACTTTGGAACATTTAAGATATTAACTGAGTGAAGTGAATGGAACTGTGTTTAAAGGTGTTAGGTTTTGTATATATTCGATATTGCTTTTTGACAATAGATGATTTCTGATTACTGCTGGTGGACCTTTGTCATTTTGTCATTTTGTTAACTTATATAAATTTTTTAGCCAACATCATAATTGAGTTAATTTTATTACTTTTTCGTTTGTGACAACGGGTTGGTTATTTAACTCAGGGATTTAATATCATTAGAATAATTATGCTTTTAAACCAAATGAAATAGATGGAGACACTATGAATACAAACAGAAAAGTTTTATTTGAATTTAGGAAGCTGCATGGTTAGTTTTTTTACATCTAAGTCATTTCCACCATTTTGATCACTCAAAAATGTCTTGCATTGTAATGCAAAACCATCTTTTGCCTCATTTTGACTGTAGTTTTATTAAAAACTTCTTGAATTTCTTTCACTCTGCTTATCAATGCCAGTTATTTTTGTTGCGTAAACTTTAGAATCAATAAACCCAATCCAAAAATCACAAGGGAAGAATATCATGAAGGCCAGGGCATATTGGATGACCCAACACAGTCATCTTTTGAGCAGTGTCACAAGGAGTCCGTGCCGAATGTAGATTGTCTAATGGGGCGATTATCACCTAGGCCTCTAGTTTATCGTCTAGTGAGAATTGATTCCATATTATAGTGATGTAGCTTTAACTTGTGACATATTCATCCACAGAAATGTAGGTACAAATCCGATCTTTGCTTAACATCAATTCAGACTGAAGTTTTATTTGTGAATGAAAAGCTTCTTCCAATGATCATGGCGGTTAAAATTCCCATTCGAATGAAATTGGATCTCTTTTGAATAAATCATCATGACAAGATCATATCATCTGCTTTAATTTGGAAAATTTCATTAATTAATAAAAATTGTTACTTGATGGAGTTACCTTCTTTTTAATGTTTCTGGAGAATATGAGCTTTATATGGATTATATTTTTCTTTCTTGCAAATGCGCAGAATTGATTTAGGCTCAATAACATTTCTGATGAGGCCTCTCTTGTTGAAGTGTGCAGCTTAGGATAATGAGCAAGACAGGCTGTGTTTTTGAGAGTGATAAGGATTGGTAAGCCGTTATTGAGTGGGGCAGTTGTATGAGTTGAGTTCCACCCGATTGTTGCGTCACTCTGAGGAGAGAGTTACAGTTCGGCTGTTGTTCAACTGAGCTTGAACTTCTAGAGGGAACGAAGTCTTAAACGTTACTGCCATAGGGCATCCCCTGTATGCAGCCAGTGTATCTATCCCTAAGTCGCGTTCTTTCTTCCACGGTGGGAAGGTTTGAGGTCGCAGTTTCTGCTCCTGTACGTTTGACATGCACATATGTTCATCTGTATTCATCAGACTAAGGTAACTGACAGAGACTATGGGCAAATGACAAGAAAATAATTCCTATGACTAGGAATTATGCAGCAAATTTGGCTTCTCTTATAGCAGATTTTTTTTATCAGCATTGCTTCTTTTTACACTTAAATAGAAAAAATATAGGTAGCAAACTTTATGGAGCTATCTTTGCTGTGTAGATATTATAGTGGATTTCGTTAAAAAATAGGCGGTTTTCAAACCGTGAGAGTTAAAATGTACACACATTTAAATCACACTCTTCGACTGTCTTAGAATTGAAATTTTGAAAGAATTTGTGATTCTAAAGATGACCGATTGTTGTTCAATCTAAACAAGATGGATTCATCACACTATAAATTAATTAAAATTGGAAGGAAAACCAGTTTATAATCCGGAAGGAATATTAGTACAACTTACATTACAAATGCTAAGGACAAATTAAATTAAGATCCAAGTGATCAGGGTGTTCTAACACAAGTATTCTCGCCTTCTATCATAATCACTGCAATTAAGTTTAAATTTTTTTACAAAAGCCTGAAATGAATTTAAAATTAGCCTACAAACAATTATAAATGAGGAAAGAACTAAAATGAAAAGTACAAATAAAACAATATAAAATATAATGAAATTTAATGGTAAAGGAGGCAAGCAGACCGGAGAAATAACTATCTTAACACGAAATGAAACAAATTCAGAGTCTGGAGGGCTGGGATTTAAGGCTAACTTTGGTATAACTGGCTGAACTAGTGTGAATGAAAAACCTCAATCGGCTAGAAATAACTATTTGAGTAGTTTGCTTGCTTATCCTTCGATTATATCTGGTATGTGACTCACCATTTCTCCAGGATAAGTTAAGCTACCTGAAGCAAGTATTTATTAATTTGTGATGTCAACCATGAATAATAGGAAAGGCTCATAACTAGGCTCTGAATCTCGCCTTTCAACTCAAACTCAATGATTGACAAAAATATTAAAAGCAGTTTAGTTCGTTGCCTTATTATAATAAATTACATGGATTTTGGAAAAGTTATTTTAAAATAGATATTATTTGCTACTTGGAAACCAATTCGTGTGTTTTTCCGTCATCAATATCGAAGTTTTTATACTTTTAATCTAGTCTATCAATGGTACTTTTTATCTGCATCATCGATCGCTTTTTAAGTGCAGCAATATTTATTAGTGATAAAGAGCTAATACGGTGTATGTAGATTTTTTTATTCCTATAGTTTTTGGCCATTTTTTTTATTTGTAGGACGACAGAGTTAATAAAAAGTATGTATAGATACGCTTGTTTTTTAAGGCTAGACCGTGGAAACTGTAGCGTTTGGAGTTGCTCCATTGCCAAACTAATTAGTTTTTTTAGTGAAGTTTTTGTACTATAGTCTTATTTTGATTTTCAAAACTTATTCTTTGGTAATAGGAACTTTGACGTCAGATGACAATCCTTTCTGTTTCTTTTGGTAAACGATATAATATTGAACTTGTTAATATTTGTTTTGATTTTCTATTTGTTTTCATATTGGCTCATCTTGTTAGTCTCCCTCTGTTCCCTCTCTGCCTTAAAAAATATAGATCCTTAGTAATTTTTTAAGACAATTGCCCGTATGTTAATTATAAGGTGGATATTAATCCGGAGACTTTCCTAGAGGACCAATTTATGTTAATCTGTATTTTACTCGGTCTTGCTGACCTTATTGAATACATTTCTGTCAACTCGGGAAAGCTTACCCTTTCTTTACTCGGCGTAATTAAAGTGCTCTGTTCAATGATTCGTTTTCTTTCATATATAAAACCACACGTCAGACCATTCTTCTTTCCACTATTTTTTCTAAAAACATGAATTGAGAGATGGGTCTTAAATTCGGTTTTTTCGTTTCTGTTTTTACGGGTACGGAAATGAAGATGATACTCGTAGTTTAAACGGTAATGAAAAGTAACCAATGTTTCAAGATACGTTGAAGAGATGAGGGCTCGTTCTTTTAAGTTTTGTTGGTCGTTTCTCGCTATAGAATTTGGATAAGTCTCTTTACCTGGAGCTTGGGGACGAAATTATTTAATAGCCTCTTCTAGTTCTATATATGTGATGTTACCTATATAAATTTATATATAATTCTGACTCTCAGGGCGGGTTTATAGAAGGTGTGCTAATGGGCAGTTTCTATTGAGAGCTTCCATAATTCCAATCTCATTTACAGGTTATAGTCGGAGATTTCCTCCTAGAAGATATTAGATAACCCTATCTATTGTTTTCGACACATGTTTTCTATTCCTGAGGAGTTCGTTGGGTATTTTCGGTTTGTTCCAGAAATTTTGCTTCGTATTGTCCCAATTTTAAGATACATACTCGTATTTCCACTTGTGTGTTTAGTTTACTTGAATTCTGGGGTCCATATGTGTTTATGTAAGGTTATGTAGACTACTTTCAGAATTAGTTTTATTTGAGGGCATGCTTTATGTGTTATTTTTACCCTCGTCGTGCTTACACCGGTTATACTCTTGGGCTGCTATGTTTAGTGGGCTATGTGTTGATTAGTTCCTATAATTTTGCAATTGGATCATTTTTAAGTTTTTCCTCGATAAAATTTGGATGAGGTTCATAGATATATTTAATACATTTGCATTCTTTTTTTAAATTTTGTTTGCTGCGTGGGCTTTGTGTTTTGTTTTTTCATACCATTATGCTGTTGCTTTGAAAGAGGCCAGCTGGTACTACATATGGTTTCCAATGGAATGTTGTTAATCAGAAGACTTTCCTGGAGTGCGTCTAAACGTGGTGTAACTTATCTCGTCTGATTCTATTGATTATGACATTTTGGATTAAGACATCCAATATCTTTCTGATCTTGTTTCAAGTCCTTCTGCATTCAGATTGGCTCCTACGGGGAGTTAGATTCCTAAAATATGGTGGGTTTCTCTTTTCAACAGCGTTTGTCAATTGAGACAGAGTAACGCCTCGTAGTTCAAAAGCTCCAATGGTTGTGATTTGTCTCGGGGGAATTTGAATTATCAAGATTACTATAAAGGACACATTGACTCCTCTAATGTTTTTACGACGAATCTTACTTATTGTTAAAAATTACACTTTCATATCTCGTTCTTGGCTTTTTTTCGCTAAAATTGAAGTGTTATTTTGAAAGGAAAATTTTCCAATTGGAGTTTTGATGATTATTACTTTCGAATTGTTCTGATCTTTGTTCATCTAAACCTCCATCTATTAATGTTCTGTTAGTCTTAATTTTGTTATATTTGGATAAATTCTTTGGTTGATTCGATGAGAATTTATCCTCTGTTGGTAATTTGGTTTTTGGGTTTCATGTTTTATTATAGGGTAGATCACAAGAGAACATGTGATATGTTCTTCATATTTCAATCCGTCTTCCTTTCTTATTCATTTTTAGGTTTTATTTTGAATTCCACCATTAAATGAGGCGTCATTTTTGTCAGTAGAGGTTTGTTGGAAAGTGTGAAGAAGAGATTGAACTCGCGTCTTGCCCTCTTAGTTATATCCCTTTGTTCCTGGTTGAAGAACCCTTCCATAAAGTATAATGTGAGTACGACGACTTTTTCCCTAGTAGGCAGTCACCAGATGGACTCTTAAACTTTTAAAAAGTGCCATTACAGTAGTCATGGGCACAGAGAAAGCTATATTTTAAAGTAAGCTGCATCTACAGGAAAGCGGCTCCATTCTGCCACCTTGTTCCCCTTCTAATTAAGTATTTTTTGGTCGCCTGTGTTTGTGTAGGAGTTTCCTTCTGGGAATAATTATTGGATCTTTTTCCATCTCGGATTTCGTTGCGTGTTTGTCCTTAGTTTCGGGTTTCAGTTTGCGTAACTTCGATTTTTAGAATTTTATTACCAAGAAAATTAGTATGAAAAAATAATCACAGATTAAGAATTAGCCTATTTTTTAATACAAGGGGTTTCTACTTATCCGAGTAGATGTTGGGTTAGGTTCTAGTTCCGCATATGCACAAACATGATTGTTGGCGTCATTTCTACATTTTCTCTTTCCCTAATTATGATAAGGTTACGGTTCTAAATAATTTAATTGGTCTATCTGCTCTGTGTGCATGAAAATACATTTCTATTTTTGAAAAGCAACATTTTCCAATTTTGCAAAGTGGTAAAATTTACAATAAACGTTCTTAAATAAATGTAATAGGTTAGAAAACAGCAGCACGATTATGGCAAAATTTTATCTATTCAGAACGAGAAAAAATCTCATGCTCTAAACATAAACTGTCTGCTGAGCTCCGGCCCGACTTACCTCGTCGAATTCGAGCTCTGAAAGTTAAGGAGGAAATTTCACGCCAGACATTTTTCACTTCAAACTGGATTATTCGGAAAGAAAGGAAGAAAAAAAAATGGTTACTTATAGGAGCAATTTAACTCTTCGCCTATCGCTTCGACCGCACTCTCTCTTCTCTATGACACCTCATCCATTCACCTTTTCCCTACAGGAAACTTAAAAGAAGAGATTTTTACACAGGTTGCTATAATTAATATTATTGGAACCTAAACTCTTCCCATCCTCCTTCCCTACCTCCTCTCGCGTAGCTAAGTACAAGTTAGGTTAGCTTAGGTTCTGCCAATCAGAACCTAGTTCGAACGATACCCGTCATGCAATATGGCATAATTAGAGGCGTTGGGGAAAGAAGGTTTGAGGAATAGTCAACTGCCGAACCCTCCGTCTTAGGTAACCCAGATAAGAGGCGAAGCTGCAACCTTTGGAGAAGAGTTGACTCTATTCCTAGGGGCCCAACAGGACCATGGAGGGAAACTTTCTGTGCTTGCCGGAAGCAGCTTTGATATCCAACTACCCCATCCCCCCCCAGGTAGTGGTACTTGATTTGATCACCAAACATCATTAATTCCGCCATGAGTCATCCTGCAGGATGACCTCTCTGTGTTCATCCATTTAATCCATTCATCCTACTCATCCAGGCAGTTATACCAGCTGTGCGTAGGATTGTGGGGGGAAAGGGACCATTAAAATTCTCATCAAAATATTAACCTAATATTACCCCCAGGGAAAAAAATAATATAGAGCTATAAGAAAAGGGAAATACACCACTAAGTAGGCTTTGCACGAGCACCATGGAAGACCACGAATGTGCGGCAAGGGATAAACCACCCGCGAAAGAATCCTACAGAGAATATATTCGGAAATCGGCGTCAACCTACTAAGACTCAAGGAACAACTCAATGGATATGTTTCGCTCTTTGACACGGAAAAGATTTGGACCTGTTACTGAATCAAAATGCAACAAGGAAACTCGCCAAGATAGGACTCACACCCTCACCGCCGGATGTCACAACAAAGAGATCCGTAATATGCAGGCGCCTCGAACCTTGGATAGGTCCACACTCGCCTAAAAAAATCGAAAAGGAATTGGAAAAAGAACAAATGTAGGCAATCATCGAGGAAATAATTAAGTTTAAGAAACAAAACGGGGACGAACATACTCATGTCCTTCAAGTCATTTTCCGGAAGGCTGAAATGGCCAAAAAGCAACGAAACATGGCCTACTCACTTTAAAAACTAAAGTATTGCCCAGTGAAATAGAACGTGAAACATTCGTCTCTGTCCTGGTATGCTTTACACGCTATCCCTTGGACAAACACACAACCAAAGAGTCGACCTACCAGGGAAATATTTGTTCTGAATGTGTAAGTCAGAAATACATCAACTGTCAGAATACACAATACACTCTAGCTATGTAATGCTCAATGAAGAAGTAGATTATCAGTCAAAAGAAAGCCAGACTGAATGAAAAAAAAGAAAGATAAAAACACCACCTACGCCATGGCAACAGTAGAAGTACCAGAGAAGGCACCTGCGCCACAAAATACAATGGTTCTCATCGAAGAGAGTATGCGACCAGACCTCATCCTCTATATAATTCGTGCTCACTTTGTGAACATAACAAAATCTGGATCCTGTGCCAAAGAATTAAACACGATGCTCGAAAAAAACGGCCTAAAAAAATGTGGTTGCCGGAGAATCCCCCCTCAAGCGAATTTATGCAATAACATGAGACCCAATCAAGAAGAAGAAATAACCCAAAAGGAGATCGACCAGGACACCGAAGGAAAACCTAATGATGAAAAAAATAGTCAAAGCAATTCGAGAAATTTCTCTGAAAAACTAAAAAAGAAATAAAAAATCGAAACTCAATACACAAGAACTAAATGTCAAGATCTACGGTTCTTACACATGCTCCTTTCCTAAAGGACACAAACAAAAAGAAATAGTTGAGGCCTTAGTTTAGCAGACGTGGCATAGCACCCCCGAGACGCTTGTACCTTCCAATCCACAAGTTCATTAGGATCTTTGGTCGTCCAGCATCAACCGTAATGGCGGGCAATCTCAACGTTAGGTAAAGTGAAGCAGGATATACACGCAAAACAAACGGAACAGGAAGAACGCTGCAACTGCCAATGCGAAGGAATCTATTCCACAAAAAAGGTCCAGACTTTCCGGCATTTCTCACAGATCGAGCATCAAGTGTCCCCGATATCGTTGTGACTAACCCCCATCTCAACTTCAACCTCCACACACAACCAGGACCCACAACAGCTTTTGACCACAAAGCATGGTCTCTGCTAAATGCACATCCCCTATCCGAATCAAGATCCGACAAGGAAAGACAATCAACAAAAAAGATTACTAAGGAAACAAGGAGAAGAGGAAATAGAAGGACGTTTGAAACAAATAACCACAAAAATAACAGAAACCGACAAACTATACACTCCCAAAATAGATTACAGAATTTTACCGCCACCACGATGGGAAGATGAAATCAAACTGAAAATGGAAGAATTTCAGATTCTACCGAGAGAGAAAATGGGACTGTGCAATACAATGGAAAGATATCGCAGGCTATCAGAAGGCAAGTAAGAACACTGAGAGAAGTAAAATCAGTTCTGATAGGGAAACTATTATAAACAAAATGAGCAATAAAACACCCATAATCACTTCTTCTCCCCAACCATGTCATCAACATTACGCACCACAGCTTTACATAATATTTTATACCTCTTCTCTCTTATTTTCCCATGCATTCAGCTCCTTTGCTAACCCTATTCTTTAATAAACTGACTGACTATATAGGCCACTTTCTGTTTTCAGTGGCAAATGTCACCAAAACTTTAAAGTTAAACCTCATTCTTTCAAAATTTTCCACTCAAAATGAACTAAAAAAACGTGATATAATATGCACTCAACTAATATTTTACTTTGAATAATAATTATAAGAGTTCCTTAAAGTAACAAACATTAGCATAGACTAAAGATGAACCTACTTAATTCTTCCAAAATTCTCCCTCAAGATATGGTAGTATTACATAAAACCTGAACAACCTATTAATTACCCTTCCTGTTCAGGAGAACTACTATCCTAAAAGTAGAAAACCTCAACAAACTTTATAGACTTGAATCAAATCCTTCTCAAAATTTCGAATCTAAATTTGCTACTAAAATGGTGTTAAAGCGATTTCTGAAGAATCTCCTCTTGACCGGCATTTCTCGCTCGAAATATGCATGGCATGGCTTGACAGAGTTTCTGAATATCAGGATGTAAATTTTATCCAAAGTTAGGCAAAACGCGATTGCTTCGTTAACTTTCGCCTAAAACAAATTTAAAACAAGCTTCAGACAAGTTAGAGATGCGAAGAAATAAATTAACTTTGAATAAAATCGAACTCAAGTGGAAATGTGTAGACTACCGAAACTATGGGAGAGGATATGTGACCTTGAATATGCATGAAAAACGAAAGGTTAGCAAATCCAATCACTGGAAGAGGGGGAAAATGTGTGAAAAGTTAGATAAAAAAGGATGGAAGGGTGTGGATTTTTGTTAAGGTTTTGATGCGCACCTATCATCGTGTGGAAGCGATTCAATTTTAGGGGATGAAATTGTTTTTTTTGTGTGTTGTTTCATCACCGATCTGTAATAATAATAGGAAAATAATGGTAGTAATAATAAATCTTATTTTTAGTTTCTGTTTGATTAAGGACTACATGAAAAATAATTCGTTGACAAGTGAAGTCTGCGCTCTACAAGCATGTTCTTGGACGTACAATCCACCCTCGCCACTTAGGAATGATTCGACTTCATCTGCCATCTACATCCATGCATCTTTCTCACACTCTTTTTCTTTTCAACTCTCAAGCCATTCCTCTTAAGCTTGCAGTTTCCTAATGGATTTATGGTCATTAGGTGGCGATATTTAATTTGTTAGTGGAGGTGATTGGTGAATGTGCTGGCGAATGCCTACAATTCCAAGTTCCATTGGTACTCTCAGCATGACAAATCGTCGCGGACCGATAGCTGAGTAATAGTAATGTTATGGTATGCACGTTACTACTACCATAATAATTCCTTTATTTGTGTCTAAACATCTGATCAACAGAGTTTAGAATGCACCATCCTAGACCCAGCGTTTCTAGCGGATATGCCATACCTGCCTCTCACGTTGTATATAAATAAACTCCAAGAGGTCACAACTCGCCTCAATTTTCTTTGTCGAGGCCCCATTACCCCCTTAGCCACCTCGATTTGGGATTGAATACATTTTAAGGGAAAATGAGTCATATATTTCCTTATTTCCAATAATGTAAGCACCGAGTTATGTGCATAGAGATTCTCCCCTCCGAAGCAAATATCAGACCGCGAGAGGCAAATCTACGGAGACAAAATACAATTTGGGGTTTTAATTTCTGTAGCGAACTAAAATTATATTTCTAGTGATTGCGAACAAATACAGTATAATAGTCGAAATTTGAGCTGGAAAAGTCTAAATTTGCGAGTCAAAATAGATATAGAGTTATTTTTTACATTAGAGAAATGAAATTTAAAAATTCCAGAGTGATTAAGGGTATTGGATCAGAAAGAAATTTTGTGCGATTAAATTTTTAGTCGAGGGTGACTTTACATCTCACCATGTCGGTCGGTACCCGTTTTGCTTTATTTTGTTCTGTTAATAACATTGTAACTATTCGGCCGATTCTAACGAAATTTGAAACCCTTATGTTGTTTAATATTCCATTTCGAATGGTATAATTGTCAAAGTCCTCCTAAGTTTAGCCTGGGAGTTATTTAGCAATAAAATAATAACTATTCGCCTGATTCTAACCAAATTTGAAACCATTATGTTCTTTTACATTTTCTTTCGAATGGTATAATTGCCAAAGTCTTCTCAAGGTTAGCCGGGGAATTATTTGGCAATAAAATCATAACTATTCATCCGATTCTAAATAAATTTGAAGTGTAGCTTAATGGTAGCTAGTGAGGATAGATAAATCGCTAAAGTACTCCACAATTATTTAACGCACCCATGGAGTATTATATAGAACTATAAAATGAAATACTTTTAACTAATTGTAAATAATCACACCAAAAGTGCTTAATATTTATATTCCCTTACCTGATTTATTAATTTATTACACCCTTAGTAAATCTACTTGCCCTACATACCTGCTCTCTATCATATTGCAACATGGTGTAATCATTCACGAGAACAAATTCATGACCCATTCCATAAACATCTCGAATTGAACTTCCAAGCAACAGCTGGCAACCATTCAGTGGCAACCGTTCTCTCTGTGCCTATCCATTATTTTGACTGGCAAACGCGAGGGGAGAAAAACAGATACCTACTCTCGTTCACGCATGCGCAATGCCTTCGCTCCTTTTTAGGTCATTGTTAGATTCCCATTAATTCTATTTCTTTAACTATTTGTCACCGCTCCCTAACACTGTACTGCTTTTATAATTAGCCTAAGTTGCTCATCAATACACAATACATACATAGTTTGTTTCATGTTTTTAATCGATCTGCGTGTCATATAAATATAGCCTAGAAGAATATGAAATTTACTTTAGCAAATATTGGAAAAAAATTTAAATTTTCATGCCATCATAAATGAATTAGAATTCAGAAGAAAATATGAAATGCACTCTGAGTTAAAAACATATAACTTCTCGATGCAAGGCTTAAAATTTCATTTGTAAAATATAAATGGATGGCAACTTATAAATAGCTATGCTGAGATATGTATGTAGGTACATCGGAGAGTTCTGAATGTGCTTGCGATAGAATACATCCCGAAACAGTGGAAACACTGTCCAGACCCCATCGGCAATGAAATATATACCATCATATATTATGATAAAAATCATTCCCATACTCACCTTCATATAAATCCTGGTCATCAAATCGGATATTGTGCTTTATTACAGGTACAATGACTATGGACTTAAGAGAAAAGAATTGGCGAAAATCTGTAAATACAAATGACTTCCAATGACATAAGGTAGAACTAGTTGTTGTAAGATTTATATATCATGACTGTAATTATAGAAGACACAAAACTAGCAAACACCAGCATCAGTAATATCTATTACTGAGATATCAACCTCTTATTAATCTAATTTTAAAGGTTAAAAGGAACAATATATGTTTTGAAGAAACGTTGGGTTAAATATATTGCTGAGTGAAGACTGTCAGAGTCTAGAATGAGAACTATCCTCATGAAAATACATAGATATTAAAAATATAAACCATCACAGAATCATGATTAGTTCAAAGAGTATCCGAAAAATTATAATTATTTAAAAAAAATAAATAATAAGTTTATCTTTCTACTTAAGCTTCATATGACTCAAAACACTTTTCCAACCTGTTTCCAACTTTCTAATACCTTCGTATAGAAATCAGCGTTCCTGAATGGAATCAGCTTTTATTCCTTAACCCAAGTTAGTTTCCTTTATAGAAATTATTGTAAAGAGTGAAAATATTTGTAGAACGCACAGTTAAAGAGGGCCGTTTGTACAAATGGAAATCTTTTTCTCCAAAAAGATTTAAGGGGATAAAATGTTCAATCATGATAAATTCGAAGGTAGGATGATAAAGTGAACCATATTCTATTGTATAAGAATATATTTTTATTGAATTCTTAAGTTTAGTCTTTTGTTTTACTCACAAAATTTCTGTGTTCATTTTGAGCCAGGATTGGCAGCCTGGTGACTGGTCGTTGTCATACAGGAAATGGGATTGTGAGACGAGAGGGCTACATCTATCGCTTGCTCGAATAGTCAGCTACCTCTACCTATTTAATAGCATTAAAAGGTAGCTACCAAAGCAATAATGCATCTTACTGACGCCGCCTCAGGAACGCATTGTGAACCCTCGACATCTTAACTAAGCAAGTGTATTCAATAGACTGATAAAAGAGCGCTAAAATTAACTGTTTCACATGGCTATTTTAACCTTCAATTTTGCTACCATATAGGCGAAGGTCTTGATCTCACTCTATCTTATAGTTGTTAGTTAAAATTTAATGATTTTTCAAGGGCTACTTGATTGGTTGGATACTCATCCCATGGCGTGGATCAGGTATCCCCAAGGGTGTTTAACACAGAATAAAGGTCGCAAGCCGTTGATATTATAACAGAATACCAACGCTGCGTAGAGTGGATTTTAACTGACGATTATAGCTAACAAACCTGATCGTAGTAACAAGTTGACTGTGATTTCTTGCAGGAGTAAAGGATTCTTCTACCAAATTTTGCGGACTTCGCCGACATTAAAGTGTTAACACTTGAATCAGACATCTCACTACACAAGAGTAAATTATTTGGAGCTGTTTCTGTACTATATACGGCTCAATTTGTGATCGTGTTAATGGTTTACCATATTAGCCCTTAGAGTATTTTAAGTAAAATATTTACATTCCTTCTCCTAATTCTGCTCTGATCCTATACCCAGTTCTTCTATTTTCTTACTTAGCTCTTTTTTTCCTGTTCGCTTAACCTATTACGCGTTTCAGACTTATTTTCTGTTGGGAGCTTTCAACACCTTCGCTTCTTCGCATTTCTCATCTTAGCCAAAATCCCGTACATCTTTCTTCATTCTTAGACGAAGACGATTCTTCCTGAAACTTTCGGGACCAAAGACAATTTTCTTCTTCATTACAAAGTGCAAAGTTTGTCTAAATGATCCCTTCTTTATTTTTACGAGAATCGCGCCTGCGCGTAAGGGTGCGCTCTCGTTCGATCAATCGTCTCACAGCAAGACCTTAGAATAGAAGAGAGACTAACAAGATAAAAGATCAGTTGGATTTTATCGTTCCTTTTGTCTATTATGTTTTTCAAGTGTTTAGATTTAACATGTTGATTATTTTCGGCTAGGCATAGGCGAGATTATTATGGTTCAAAGCCTAAATAAACCCAGCCTAGTCTAGCCTAGCCTAGCCTAGCGAATAATAATTAACATTTAAATTAAAAACAGCAAAAACTCACTAACATAATTATATACCTCTAACCTAACCTTATTTACATAGAAAATACAAAAGCCCCGTTAAAGTCAACTGATCCCCGAAAAAAGAGTAAATAGACAGTTTTTCGATGAAATCGCGTTTTTAGAGATAACCTCCTGAAATTGGTGGACGGAAAGGTAGGCTTAGATTTACGGACTTTAATCATCTCCTATTAGCAACATGGCTTTCACATTAGCAGGACCCAAATAGTTAGATTTGGAGATGATTGAGATTGGGTCGTTGCCATAATTAACCTAATCTACTGTTTATCTACTTATTGTTCCAAATTTTCAGTCATATGTCTCACCTTATTCTTTATTTCATACCTACTGTCTTGTGAAAATGAATTAAAACAAACATTTTTGCTTTATTTATAACCAAGCAATCAAGTATTTTCTTTGCTTCTTTTTTATTTAAATATCTCGCTTCACTATAATATGCGCGTATTCACTAAATAAATATCTAGTAGATACGTGAAAACTACCGGTAGATTTATTTGGTAAATAATAATGAGTCAGAGTCTAGATCTAGTATTGAGTAGGTGATTGTATTAGGTGATCTAGAGAGTTGGTGCTATGGAAAATTAAAATATTTGTAAGCAAATTCAATCAATCATTTTGTTCTATAATCTTTCCCTATTTAATTGGTTTTAAAAAATAAAAAAAGTTGTTGGAAATACTAAGAATTGCTATGCAATATGTTTTTTAGCTAACTATCCACTTATCCCTAATGAGCGACAAAAAGGACAGGCTAGACTAATTAATAAATCACTACATTGTTTAACAAGTTCTAACCTCTAAGTTCCTGTCAAAATTCGTTTATATATTTCCGGTATTACTTTCCTAGTCCTAGTTTATAGCTTAACTAAGCCAACTACTCCACATATGTCGCACATTAGAGAGATGTGCGTTGTTAGCTCAAAATATTTTTAACAGAATTTCTTTCTTTTCTTTAAGGAATTTTATTTGTTTTGGTTTTAAAAGTAAAATATAGGGAAAATTGTTGAACAAAATACTAACTATATAATTGATTGATAAATTAATATTTTATTTTTCTAAGGTGGTACTAACTTTCCAAGTGACATTAGTTTTGTTGCTTCTTTACTGTAACAGGAAAACGATTACAAATAGCAAATTTATCAGAAATTGTGGAGTGAGTCAGACACATTGCAAAGCAGTGTAGTAAGTGTGGAAAGTGTTAGCAAGATCGAAAAGGCATAACACTAAACAGAGTAATTTTATCCCAAACGGAAACAAGATGTAGCTGAAAGCGTTAAAAAACTGAGAGTTGCAAAAAACTGTAAAAAACAACTTATTATTGATGATCTACAGAACGAACTATCATTCGCTGGGATAAATGTTTGTTCCAGTACTGTAAGAAGATGTCTTCTGGATGCTGGTCGCTTCGGAACAAAGCCACTCTGTAATAACTTCTTACAAGTGCGAAAAAAAAGAAACAAAATGGGGTAAGAAGCGAAAAGGAAAACGCTTGAGAAGCAAAGATTGCACTGATAAATCTCATTTTGATGCGCTGGGTCAAAGATGTCTGTATGTAAGATCACTCAATGAACCGACTATTGATGTCCACATTGAACGACACGTTGAATATCTACCAAAAGATAATCTTTTACGGTTTCTTTTGTTTTGCTCGACCTATGAACTTTGTCACAGTTACTGGAATGATGAATTCTGAGAAATAAATACGTTGATTTGATTGACACAAAGGAGGGTCTCAATCTCGTCAAATCGTTTCCTAATGGTGAAATGATGCTATAGCAAGATTTCGCTCACTACCAAACAACAGATACATCGGCGAAAGCACAATGAGATAAAAATATTTAAGTACTCAACCTGGCCAGGAAAATTTCTTACTAACACTTTCCTCTTCAACATATAGGGACTTAACTACACTGCTCTATTTATAAAGCTGATTTAAGGCATCTTTTTATGTGGAAGTGGATGGTAGCCTAGCGGCTAGCGTGGTGCCTGCAAAACGAAGAGCGCTTGATGGCACTGGTTCGAACAGCACATATTATTTCACTTTCTTTAGCGGGTAATTGAGTTTATATTATTTTATTCCATTTGCTATCTCTCTTCCTTCTTTCTTAACCTAGGTATTATCTTTATTCTTATAAAAAGAAGAAATCGCCTATGTATACTCTTTTTCTTGTTCATCTGTATCTATAGGACGATAGATCTTTTCCTATGGCCACAACGCTGTTCTATTGTAACTAACGGTCTTGCATAAACTGCTGGACGGGCGCATTAAAACGTTTACTTATTGTAAGTATATTATATGATATCATATGATGTTATATGATATTATATGATAGGGAGAGTGCGCAACTCTCCTGAATCTGCCTTCGGCCTAATAATAATCAGCAAGTAAAGATATTTTTGTGTCACAATATAACAATTTCAAACAATATGTATCTGTATTTATTTGCAACAGAACTATTTATTCTGAACAAGGCCTGATACCTATGCTAATATATATATATATATATATATATATATATATATATATATATATATATATATATATATATATATATAAGTTAGCAGTAAATAAAACAGTGTTATTGGTGAAAATTTATAGATTTTACTATTGGATAATGTTATTTGAGTCATGGAAATTATGTGTGAAAAATAATATCGCCTAAATGTCCGCCAAGGCTTCAAAGGCACACCTCCACTCGATGATCAAAATTTTTGATGACATCTCTGCATAGTTGCTCCTCGATCTCACCAATATGCCTTATTATCTCATCCTTCAACTGTTAAATTGTTGTTGGCTTGTTGGTATAGACCTTACTTTTGAGATGACCCCAAAGGAAGAAATCTAAAGGCGTCAAGTCACACGATCGTGGTGGCCAATTGACCTCGCTGTTTCGAGAGATGATGCGAACTGGGAACTTCTCATTCAATAAAGCCATTGTTGCATTGGCTGTGTGGCATGTGGCGCCGTCCTGTTGAAACCACAAATCTTCGACACCATAGAATTTAATTCAGGCCATAAAAAGTTGGTTATCATGGCACGGTATCGCTCGCCTGTCACCGTAACAGAATTCCCGGCATCATTTTCGAAGAAATACTGCCCAATGATTCCGCTAGCAAAAAAATGCACACCAAACAGTGACCTTTTGTGGATGCAGTGGATTTTCAACAATCTTCCTGTGATTTTCATCAGCCCAAATGCGACAATCCTGCTTATTAACGAATCCACCAAGATGGAAATTGGCTTCATCACTAAAGATGATTTTTTGCGAAAAATCATTATCTGCTTGTCTTTGCCGTGCACCCAATTGACGAATGTACGGCGCTTCAAATGGTCAGCAGTCTTAAGTTCTTGTGCCAATTGAATTTTGCAAGCGTGTAGAAACAAATCTTTTGTCAAAATTCGATGTAACGTTGTTGTGGAGAGGTTCAATTCCTGCGCGCGATGACGAATAGAGGTGTCTGGATCCTCGGCCACATTCTCGCGCACTGCAGCAATGTTTTCAGTTGAACGGCGTAAACGAGCACGCAATGGCGTTTTCATATCTGCCACCGACCCCGTTTGTTTGAATTTACGAACAATTTTCCCAATCGCACTCTCGATTGGTCGATTATGTTGACCAAAAGAATCGTAAAGTGCCCGAAATGCGTTTCTGTTTTCGTAATAGGCTTCGATAACTTTAACACGTTGTTCGATTGTTAATCTTTCCATGGTTGAAATTGCCAAAGACTGGAGTTGTTAAATCTGAAAGAAAAAGGAAAAAATCATTAGACGCTTAAACTTAACTCACATTTAAAATCCGTCCAAGTTATTGGAACACCTTATATATATATATATATATATATATATATATATATATATATATATATATATATATATATATATCAGATGGTTTCTGAGTCATTTCTACGAATGTTCTGGCGGGCTTTATTCGATCCGAACACAAAAGATTAAAATTGATTTGAGATGCAGAATTCCTTCGCCGTTTTATGGGCGACAAGAATTTTCCCACTACGGCAATCCCAAGATTCGATTAAATGCAGGTACGGCTGCAGTTTGAAATATGGGGCTATAATTGCCCAATAGTCCCGCGGACACTAATAGAAATCAGAGGAAATTAATTCAGGAAATTACCATTTAATTACGCGCCTTGGCGGAATTACGGAAATCCTTCGATGCCACAACATCTAAGCGGATTCAAACCGGAATTTTGGTATGTCTCTCATATTATTGCAGACGTTGATTGGCCCAACAAACACTAGAGCGACATGAGATATGCATGAAAAAATTCTAAAGTATTTGCAGTGTATAAATTGCGAGTTCTTTCTTCTGCCTCTTTCTTTGAATGAATTTATTCGCATATATTTTCATCTGTCCATCTAAGTAAAATAGACGCTTCAAACTTGATCGAAGTTAAGCGACATCTGGTACGGTTAATTGCCGAATCAATACGGATCCTCATGCGGTAAAAAGACCTTTGAAACCTGTGGTTTAAATCCTACGTTAAACTTGATTTCACCAACGAAAAAAACTTCAGGTGCTGCAAACTCTTAGCTAAAAAATAACATTCTAAAAAACAAAGAAAATTCTATCCTACTGTCACAGTCTCTGCGATTAAATTGGCATAAAGCAAACCATCATTCTTTGTCTCACTTAAGGGGTCTTTTTATCCTTTTGATAGACGTCCTTCTTTGAGTCTTTCGTGCCCCTCTAATGGTCCTCATTTTCCCTTCCTTGAAAGTCCAACCTCGAGAGCAGGGCTAATATATACATACCTCTTTATCTCTCCATGCCACCATTCTCACCAAATATTCTGGACAATTTTATCTCTGAAGTCAATCTTTTAGTCTTTAGGTGATTCATAAGTATTGCCGAATGGGCGTGTGAGGAAGTGTATTTGCATGCATGCCTTGGCGAGGTTTGCGTGCCCTTTCCCTTTGCTCACAAATTTGATATATGAAAAATTGCAGGTTTAAGACAGAATTATACACACTATAACGATGCAATAAATAATTCAGTAATTATAAACTGTCTACAACGTTTAGTCAATATCAAAGGTAATATCCACGACAGGCTGAGTAAACTGCTTAAGATTTCTGCCTTATTTTGAATAAACACTCTCCGGTTAAGGTCAAAAGAGAAGTTGAAGAACAAAGGGATAGTAATCTTACTTCCTCACAATTCGTTAGAAGAGGAAAGGGAGGACACGCTCCGCTTAACGTTAAAAGAAGAATGGAATAACAAAATGGTATAATCTTCCTTCCTCACAACGCATTATAAGAATAGATGAAGAAAACGCTCCGGTTAACGTTAAAAAAGGCTTGAAACAACAAAGAGCTATTAATCTTACTTCCTTAAAATGCGTTAAAGTGTTGAGGAAGAACACGCTTCGGTCAAGGTTCAAGAAGAATGGAATAAAAAGGGCTAGTAATCTTCCTTCATCACATTGCAAAGGGAGTGAAAGAACAATCTCCAGTTAATGTTAAAAGGCGAGTGGAAGAACAACGTGATAGAGGTCCCCTTACAACACGATTCTTTAAAAGAGAAGAGGAAGAACAGGCTCCGGTTAAAATTAAAAGAATAATGAATTAACAAAGTGGTAGTGATCTTCCTTCCTGACAACGAATTAAAAGACAAGTGTAAGAACACCCTCCGTTCATCTTTAAAAATACGACTGGAAGAACAAAGCGCTAGTAATCATCCTACACCAAAATGCATTTAAATAAGAGTGAAAAACACTCTGCGGTCGAGATTAAAAGAGAACTGTAAGAATAAAGTACTAGTAATCATTCTTCCTCACAATGCGCTAAAAGAAGAGTGGAAAAAGTTCTCCGGTTAAAGTTAAAAGAGAACTGGAATAGAAATGGCTATTAATCTTATTTCCTCCAAATGTGTTAACAGAGGACTGAAAAAACCAAATGCTTGTAATCTTCCCATCTCACAAATCGTTAAAAGAAGAGAGGAGGAACACGTTCCGGTTAATGTTATAAGAGGACGGAAATAACAAAGTGCTATTAAACTTCCTCAAAAAGAGTTAGAAGAAGTGTGGAAGAACACGCGCCGTTTAACGTTAAAAGAGAACTAGTATAACAAAGTGCTAGTAATATTTCTTCCTCATAATGCATTAAAATAGGAAATGAAGAACACGATCCGGATAAGGTTAGAAGAGTAATGGGATAGTATTCTTCCTTCCTTACATCGCGTTAAAAGAGGATAGAAAGAAAAAAAACCGGTACAGTTAAATGAGAAATAAAAGAGCATTGCGCTAGTAATATTATTTGATCACATTTCATAAAAGGAAAGTAGAAAAACACTATTCGCTTAATGTTAAGGGAGTAATGGAAGAACAAAATGCTAGTAATCTTCCTTCTTTAAAATGCGGTAAAAGGTTAATGAAAGATACATCTAGTAGTATTGTTAAATGAGAACTGTAAGAATAATATACTATTAATCTTTCTTCCTCAATATACGTTAAAAGAGTAGTGGAAGAATACTCTCCGTTTGACTTTAAGATAGGAGTGGAAGAACAAAGTGCTAGTAATCATCCTTCATCACTTTTCGTTAAAAGAAGAGTTGAAGAACATTTGCTGGTTAATGTTAAAAGGACTGGAAGAACAAAAGCCTCGTAATCTTAATTCATCCCAATGCGTTAAAAGGAGAGAGGAAGAACACGATATGTCTAACTTTAAAGAGAAAATAAATAATTGTTACTAATCTTCTTTCCTCGCAATACGTTAAAAGAGGATTGTAAGAAAACTGTTCGGCTAACGTTATAAAAGGACCGGAATAACAAATGCTAGTAAACTTCCCTCTTCAACATTCGTTAAAAGAGGAGTGGAAGAAAAATCTCCCGTTAAAGTTAAAAGAGGACTTAAAACACAAAGTGATAGTAATTCCTTACTAACATCACATAAAAGGAGATAGGACGAACTCTGTCCTTTTAAGGTTAAAAGAGGAGTGGTGGAAGAAAGTGCTAATAACCTTCCTTTCACCCAATGCGTTAAAGAAAAGAGGAAGAACACGCTCCAGTTAACGTTAAATGAGAACTGGAATAACAAGGTGCTAGTAATCTTCCTTTCTTGTAATGCATTAAGAGAGGAGTGAATCACTGTCTTCGGTTAACGTTAGAAGAGGACAGAAAGAACAAAGTGATAATAATCTTTCTTCCACATAATGCGCATAAAGAATAGTGGTAGAAAACTCCATGGTTAAAGTTAAAGAGGACTGGAAGAACAAAGTGCTAGTAATCATCATTCCTCAAATGTTTTTAAAGAGTAGTGCAAGAGAACTGGAATAACAAAGTGAAAGTAATCTTCTTTTCTCACAATGTGTTAAAAGAGGTCTAGAAGCCCTCTTTTTGGGTAACGTAATTAGAGGACAGAAAGAACAAAGTGATAATAATCTTTCTTCTCTCCTGAAATGTTTTAAAAGAGAAGTGCAAGAACACTATCAGTTTAACGTTAAAAGAGGAATGGAAGACAAATTGCAAGTAATCTTCATTCCTCACAAGGCGATAGTTGAGTAATAGAAGAACAATGTCAGATTAACTTTAAAAGCGGACTGGAAAAACAAAGTGCTAGTAATCTTCCCTCATCAAAATGCTTTAGAAGAGAAGTGGAAGAAAATTCTCCGGTTAACGTTAATAAAAGCACAGGACTTACGAAGTTTTAGTAATTTTCCTTATAATTCCGGAAAGGAAGAGTCAAATACCTATGTCCGATTATAGCTATAAGAGGACCTGAATAACAAATTGATGGTAATCTTTCTTCCTCACATTGCGTTAAAAGAGAAATGGAAGAACTGGAGAGGAGAGGACTGGAATAACAAAGTTCTTGTAAACTTCATTCCTCACAACGCGTTTAAAGACGAGTAGATGAGCACTTTTCGATTATCGTTGAAAAAAGACTTAAATAACAAAGTGCTACTAGTAATTAGTCCTCTATTTGCCTTAAAATAAGAGCGAATAACACTATCCAGTTAATTTTAGAGGGAATGAAGGAACAAATATCGTTAATTCGACCAATGGATATTATTTAAGTTTGAGCGGGAAGTCAATTAAAAAGGAGATGCAGGTGACGATTGACAAGGGGTGTAATCAGGGGATTACAGCGCAAAATCGCTTACCTTGAAGCTTAGTTGTGTTTTTTTTGTTTATTTTTTTTAGAGCCCGTCTGACGACTGCCCACTTGGGCATAAGTCGCCGGAATCACGACAGCCTAGTACTAGGCTACTTTAAAATAGGAATATGAAAACATAACCATGATAAAAATAGGAAAAAGGTAACAATTAGGAAGCAATCTCAGACGTCGAGGGAGGGCCCCCTCACACCGGTGCAGGAGCGTGCAATCTACGAGGAAAACAATAACAAAAATAAAAGAACCTACTTAAATAAAGGGGAGAAGCCCGGCCTCGCTCCAAAAGTAAACAAGTCCACAAGTCAATGTGCACGAACTCGTCCCGAGTACAAGGGACAGGCGGTAGCGACCTCCCTCATCCCGGTACCGGGACAGGTATCGTGCGCGAAGATCACCCAGAATGGGACATTCCACAAGAATGTGCCGAACAGTCTGAGGGACGACGCAGTCGTCACAATAGGGGGCAAGCGAGCGCTCCATCAGATAGCGATGCATCACACGAGTGTGCTCGATTGGGAGACGACAGAAAGCGACCTGAAGCCGTCACGAAATTGGGGGATAGGTCCATGGTAACAGTCGAGGCACAATGGCACGCAACTTTAAGTTGCCTTCGACCGTCTACCATCTTCTTTGCCAAGCAGTCCGTAAGAGCTACCCTTATTCCTGCCATGTAGTCTGTGTGAGGAAGAACGAAAGGCTAGTCCGGTCGCAGAGTCCTCACAGACTCTTTGACGCCCTCATCGGCGCGCTCATTCCCCGCAATTCCTACATGTCTAGGAACCCAGCAGAAGATAATCTCGACATCCACCCGGCTCGCCAAAACCATTGCATCACGGATATCGCGAACCAGGGAATGCGGAGATTACAATGCTACCAGCTCTGCGGTGAAAACAGACGCAGCGCCTGGCAGAGCCCCACTGACTTCAAACAGAGGGGAAACGGCGTGGAAGCCGACCCCCTCTTCGGACTTGGAGTCATCCGTATACACTGGCACAGTTCCAGCGTGACACGTGGTGTGCTCCAAAAAGATCGAATGCAATACTACAGGCGCCGTACAAGCTTTGGGAGCAGAAGCGTGGCGACAAATAGCCAAATGTGGTACCCTCCAGGGTGGCGTCCTGGGCAGAACCAAGGATGCCACCGGCCCGAAAACTATACCAAGATCTCGAAGGAGTTTCTTTGCCCTAAACCCCAAGGGCTTAGGGTATGACTGGCATCTCGCAGTGGCATAGGCAACATCGAGATCAGCTGCGGATGCACTGAGAGCTATTGGCGACTGAGGGAGGCACTGGGCTCACGCGTACAGGCGAGTAATGCACTGCAGGTGGCATAGAGCAAGTGGAATCTCCCCAGCATCGACCAACAGGCTCTCAATGAGGGTAGTGCGGAAGGCAGAGAAGCATCTCGGCTCGAGAATGCGGAGAAAGCGGTCGCGAAAGATTTCGCCACGGACGCGGGGTATGATATTGCGGTCCCATTCTCCTGGGGAACGGGAGGGGGTTCCTGCAAGAACTTGCCCCGAATCCTTTTGACTCGCTTCCACACCTCTGCTAAAGGGGTCTTCCCGTTAAGTGAAGACAAGTATGCCCGCTACGAAGAGCGGCGGGCGTGCTTCGAAATAGACCGGAACCTAGCCCTAGACCGACGAAATTCAGCGTCAGTGAAATCGTTTGGGCGACGCTTATAGCACATGTAGGCATAACGCTTCTGTTGGAGGGCCGTCTCACACTCGGCCGACCACCATAAGAGTAGTTGTCGTGCAAAACGTTAAAACGTTCTGGGAATAGTATTTAGGCCCGCCGCGATGAGGTTGCCGGAGAAGAACTCAACGGCCTCATCTACCGACCTAAACTCCTCGACTGAGATAGAGAATTCAGTCATTTCCTGAAATGCAGGCCACTGCGCCCACTCAAAGCACTACTGAGGTGGGCTCTCAGGCGGCAGTTGCCCTGAAAATGATATTTGAATGGGAAAGTGATCACTACCATGGAGGTCATCGACCACCCCCCAATCAAAATCAGGCTGTGCATCTTAAGAGCACAAAGATAAGTCAAGGCAAGAAAATGAAGTGATTCTTCGGGCAGTGATGCGTAAACTCATCCACATTTAGGACACCTATTCCAAGCTCTTCGATCAGATCGGCAAAGACTTGTCCCTTGGGATTTATTGAGTAATCTCCGCAGAGAGGATGCATCCCCCAGCCCAGCCATCCCGTGGTGGTGGGGTCGCCAGACCCATATACCCCGGGAGAGCGGGCAGGGGGCACGCGCCTAGAATGGTCTCCTGCAGAAAAATAGTTAAGGCAGTTCCATTGAAGGAATATGCCCTCCAGGCCTAGCTCGAGGTAGCCACGGGGGCCCTCTTCGAACAGAAGACCCTCACGGCAATAGCCGTACGCTTCCCGGAGGCATAACCCTGGGTGCTGTTGGCCTGACAAAGCGCTGAAGGTGCTGTCACCTTCGAAGACTAATTGGGGGAGGTTGGGCTCGCCATGCGAGTCTTTTTTTCCATCCGCTTCGAAAACTTAGGCGGGCGTTGCGGCTTCGGAGGCGGGGGGCCCTTTTTTCGAGAAACCACCGTCTCCCACCCACTCAGCACACTACTAGGCGTGAGAGAAGGAGCCAAAAGCTCCTTCCTTGCTGTCCTCCTTTAGTGGGACAGGTTTAGCAACCCCAGAAGATGGCCTGGCGACTAACTCCAGCGGTGTTGCCTCCTGTTAGTCTAACGACTCAGTAGAGGTGCATGGCCGTTTCGGCTTACGGGAAAGGGTTACGCTGAGGGAAGAGGGGGGAGCCCTGGGCCAGGAGCAGAGGGTGCCTTTCTAACTATTGAGGCATATGACGTCCCAGGGAGAGCCGGGGACGCCAGGACCACGTCCTTAGCCTCGCGGAATGAGAGTCGACCCTGGGCCTGAACGGCCAGGATTTCTTTCTCAAGAAGATATGCACTACATTGCTTTAAAGAAGCGGGGTGCGGCTCTCTGCAATTGAGATACTTAGCCACAAACGATTTAGACTTATCGTGTGTGGCCTTGGAGCAATTAACACAGACTTCGGGTGACCACAAATTTGCACGTCTACAAGAACGATTCGTATGGCCGAAGCGGTGATAGTAATAGCACCGCTGCGGCAGTCGCACGAATGCCTTTACGCAGTATCGGTACCAACCGGCACGCACCAACTCAGGGAGCTTGTCCCATTTGAACGTTATGAAGAGTGTGGGAGTGGGTCTTAAGGCCCCATGGTCGGCTAGCTCTAAGGTGATGTCCTCTACGGAGTAGTCAACGAGTTCCTTCGGATAAACTACTCCTTTCACAAAGTTCATGGTGTGGCGTCACACTCATTGAGGTGCTATGAATTGTCCGAAGTGCACTTATATTAGCCGCCTCGGCGGGATACGCCGCATTCGCCAGAAAGTTCCCGTCCGAGAAACGGGTCACCTTCGGCTCTCCACCAATTTCACTAGCTAATGGAGCGAATGACCAGAAAGCGTTTGAAGCCAGTGGGCTCGAAAACCACAGGTAGCCTCTGCATGAGAGTCTCAGATGTTATCAAGGCTCCGCCTTGTGCACTTTTGGTCTTAGTCATAGTCAGGGGCTACGCACACGGCGGGTGAAGGGAGCGGATGTGCTGATCTTGGCTTGGTCGCTTGCCAAAGTGGCAGCAGACCCATCCGTCCCCGCAGCCCCCGCGGATGGAGAGGAGCCCCTAGTCTTTGTCGTCTTTTTCCTGTTCTTTTTCTTTTTAGGAGGGGAATGCGGAGAATGAACCCGCTTCTCCCCCCCCCCCCCCCTGTCGACGGGAGCCCCCAGGCCAGATGGACCGGCCTCAGCCAGGTCCTTCTCCGAAATGGAGAATGTCCTGACAGTCGTAGGGAAACCAGTCGGAGGAGATCCCTCCCCTCCTTGTACTGCCTCGGAAACCCTAACCGGTGAGGAGGACCTTGCATAGGAGCGGATTCGGGTTCGGTGATTGGCGCCGAACCCGGACTCCTCTCCATGGAAAGCCTTACCGTCTGAGGCTGGGTTGCCTCAAAGACCATGTCTTTCACAGGAGGGGCCTCCAGTTAGCCATCCCCTCCCAGGATATTGCAGGTCCTCTTGGCAGCGTCACCAGTCATGTGTGGGGAGGCACAGGCCTAAACCCCGGCAAGTTGCCAGCAGGTCTATTGAGGGAAGCGACCGAAGGGGCCTGGCTTCCCTCTCGCCCCTAAGGGGGTTTGCCCTATCGAGTCGCTTGAATGAGCTGCGATCGGCAATGGGCTGCCTGCTGGCTTTCTTTGCAGTCCCCTTAAAAAGAAAAGGAGTGAATGCCGCTGGGAATAGGAAGGTGCCCGAAAGCACCTCCAGAGAAGAAGGTGAGGGGGAGTCCCCTACACGTGTAATCGTAGGATAGTAGTAAGCCTCCTCTCCGGTTAGCACATAGGGGTGGGACCTCCATTTTTTCGGTGGAGCTGCCCGAGGGCGGCTCCGTTGTTGTTACAGGAGGAATTAAGGGGAGATGTTTATTTTTTCATAAAGAGGCATGGTGACTCTAAATTTTCTACGGACGTCATATCTCCTCACTCCTCGCAGTAGCTCGCACTGCAATGGGTGCATACAGGCCTGGGAGAGCCAGGTGCCGCCATTCGGGAAACTCCTCCCGCCTGGTGGCCTGGCAGTCCTTCGGCATGGCGTCTCCACCTTGAACACGCCGTAAAATTGATAGAGTGGAAGAGGAAAGGAAAAGAGATTTGAGGAAGGTATGGGTGAGGATGAAGCAGGTTGTTAAAACCCAAACACCCCAGACAAGAGCTCAGGGGTATGGGAACATTGCTCCCATCCCCTCAGCCCCGATCCGGGACGGTTGGCTGAGAACAAGGTGGCCATCTACCCTGTGAAATTAGAGGCTGACCAGAGAAAGTTGTGGGAGAGGTTGTATGAAAAGCGATGAAATAGGGGAGAAATACAGGCTGTCTGAAAGAAGGAGAAGAGGCTAAGCTGGGATCGGACGGGATGTTGAATCCCGTCAGCACGGCGGCCAGGATGGCAAATCGCCGCGCTCCTTACGAGGGCTCAGAGTTGAATATCACTGGTAAAAGGAAATGCCTTCAGTCCAAATCGAGACGATTTCACTCCTTCGTCATGCTCTTGTGCTGCTGCGAATGAACGGAGGTCAAATGAGTCGACCTGGATCGAATTTAAATTCCGAGATAGGCAGTTAGCAACCACATTGTCCTCAACACGTACATAAGCTATGTCATTGACATATTCAAAGATTGTGGTCCAGTTCCGTTGTTGCCTGTCCGTTTTTGCACATAGTGGCGACGAGGACCAGAGACTAGGGGTTTGTGGTCCGTGCATAAATTCGCTTGGCGACCTTCTATCATATGCCAGGAGTTCCGCGTCATAGGTAGAGTACGCTTACTGTGTTTTATTCAACTTCTCGGAGGAGAATGCCACGGGCTGGGGAGACCCATCCTCCATCTGATGGAGCGCAGCACCTACTGCGAATTGGGAGTTGTCCGTCACCCATTGGTACGGGGAGTCATTGGGTAATGGGTTGCGTAACTTAATGGAGTTCGCCAGGGCCTCCTTAGTAGCCTCAAATGCTTCCCGCGCAGCGTCCTTCCAGACAAGTTGGCGAGCCTTAGGTTGGAGCCGTGCGAGTTGAGTCAGAGGGGCAGGGATCGCAGCAAAATTAGGCATCATACGTCTGTAAAAACCTAACATGGCCAAATATCGACGAGGTTCTTTGAAATCAGTTGGTAAAGGCATCTCGGTGATCTCGGAGACCTTCCTAGCTGGAGGGCACAGTCCTGCAGCTGAGACATGGTGGCCCAAGAAATCGATTTTTTCCTTCATGAACTCTCACTTTTCCATAGAAATTCGAAGGTTGTTTTCTGCCAATATTTTAAGACTTCATTCAAATGCTCCACATGCTCGTCTATATTTTTCGAAAATATTAAAATATCGTCGACATACACAAAAACGAACGCCAAGCCCCGAAATATATTGTCCATATGGCGTTTTTTAACTTACTATCCGGCACTTAAGGCAACGGTTTCGAAAAGCTCATTCACCGACCGAGTACCCTGGGATTTTCGTTCCTTTATTTACAAGAGAAAATACTGCATACTGGAGAGTTTAACTTTCCATTTAGAAAAGAGAGAATACAAAGCGGGAAGTCCATCTTCCCATTTACGAAAGTGATTAATATAAAGCGGGAAGTCCATCTCCCCATTTACTAAAGAGAAATAATACAAAGCGAGAAGTCTATCTTCCCATTTGCGAAAGAGATTAATACATACTGGCAAGTTTGTCTTTCCATTCATAAGGTTCAATGTGTGAGCAGTTTAAATTTTTCATTCGAATGTTTTACTTGGTTTGACCCCTACAAAACCTCTCACCCAATTTCTGAACATAAACCCTTCATGCAGACCCACTTTTCCAATTTATGAGCTTAATATATGGTTGGCCAGAAAGTCCTGACTCGCTTAGGAAGCGGAAAGAAAACAAACTTTATGCAGCAACACCAACATTAGGTTAGGTTAGCCTTAGTTATTCAACTACATTAAGTTAGGTTAGTATTAATCATTCGACTACCAACCTCCGTGCGTTGTTGTTGTTTGTTGTTTCTGCGCAGTTTATTTTCCCTTATGCAAGCCCCAACTGACAGAAATGAGTTTGGAAGAAAGTGGAATTAGAGTTTCGATTCGCTACTTACTGTTACAAGCAAAAACTTTCTACAAGAGTTGCTGTGATGGAAATTTGCGATACTGAAGTAAAAGGCACAGTCAGTCAGGAGAAGGTCTCGAGGGGATACAGACGTTTTAACTCCGCGGATCTTGCCCTTGACGATCAACTACGTTCCGGCCGGCCATCAATCTAGTATCTATGACAGATTCGGATGCTGGCTGATCGCTGGGAGAAGATCGTAGAGGATGATGGACTTTATTTTGAAGAATAAAAGTTTGTGTTATTCTATAAAATTTTGTTGTTTTCTTTCCCTTTCCTAAGTGAGTCAGAAATTTCTGGACAATCTGATAAATTCATCTGAACCCACTTTTCTAATTTCTATTCTTAATCAATTCATGTCGACCTACTTTTACAATTTCTGTGCTTAAATCAATTCATGTAAACCCATTTTTCCAATTTATGAGTTTAATCAATTCAAGTAAATCTACTTTCCAAGTTCTGAGCTTAGTGAACCCACTTTTCCAATTTATGAACTTAAAAACTTCATGTGAACCCACTTTTCAAATTTGCGAGCTTAATCAATTTATCTGATTCCACTTTAACCAATTCATATGAACCTACTATTTCAATTTCTAACCTTAATCCACTCATATGAACTTACTTTTACAATATCTGTGCTTAATCAGTTCATGTGAACTTACTTTTCAATTTCTATTCTGAATCAATTCATGTTAAGCCACGATTCTTTTTTCTGAGGTTAATAAGTTCATGTGAACACAGTTTCCCCAATTTTTACTTTAATCAATTCATGTGAGCCAATTTTTTTCCATTTTCTAATCTTAATCAGTCATGTAAACCAACTTTTCCAATTTGTTAAGGTTCTCTTTTGCCTTGGGATGACGTGATATAGTGGCTAATGAAGACCTAAGGTCTTTAGGAAATGCTAAAACAATTGTTTATGGCTTATTTCCCCCTAGTTTAAATATTGGTGTTCAATGTTTCCCGACCTAAACATATTGAAATAACAATAACAATAGCGTTTTGTCTCAATTTTTATAATATGTAATCAAATGTTGCTCTCCTAATTTCCTGTTTAGATGAGTCTCGGTAAAACACTCAATTGCACGTCACTTAAATTGAATCTGCTAAAAACATGCAATTGTAATAGCAAATCATTATTTTGTTTTTTTTTCTTTAAGATAATGAGAAATTAATAAGAAATAACCTAATCTATTCATATTATATTAGTTTATTAAGACATAATGGCATGCCTCGAGAAATTTGATCATCTTCCACCAATATTAATCCCCCAAGTTAAAATCCCTAGCTTTATCTTCTTAGCTCAGTGTCAACGTTTCTCTTCTGATGGGTATTGAAGCGACTTTTTCACTTAGACAAAGGTCTAAAGTATATTAGGTATTTAAAGCATATTTTGAATTTTTTTTAATTCTTCCAATGTAAATATTAAAGACCATCTCGTTATCCCAACCTTTTGTACCGTTTTGTCACAAAACAACGACTTCTTATTTGTACCTAATTTTCCTTTCATCGAAATAAGATGCTTTGTATGAATATCTCCTATCCACAATTTTTCGAAATTATAGAAATATTTGTTTCTATAAACGCACTACCAAAATTATACCTAAGTTATTAAAAAAGTTTAAAATAAATAATGTATTCACATATAAGGAAATTTAAATTATGTAGCTTATCAATTTACAAAAATGGCATTAAAATTTTAGGTGTTTATTAAATTAATTGGAAAGAATGTAATCAATGTTAAATTGAATAAACTGGGAAAAATTGTAGCATTAGGGTTAAAAAATATAGGGTAATATTAGAATAAGAACGAAAGGTAACGATTTATTTATACATGTATCTACGCTAAATCCTAAAATAAATTGTTACAATTACTTCAATCAAATGGCTTCAACTAAATTTCGGATAAATGCTATCACATGTGGACCAAAATTTTTAAAATTTATTCTTTAATCTTGTTAGACTTTTACTATTTCATTTACATCGATAATGAAAAAGATTATGTCAAATGTTTTATTCTGTAAACATAAAATACTGCATAAGTGTGATTAAATATATGGCCGAATACACTTAACAAAAAGTTGAATTCCAAATTTTCTAGGTTGGAATACAGTGCTTAGGTATAGGTGTAGCTTTCAGTGTTCCATTTGTTGTAGTTGTCCATTATTATTTGGAATAAGTTCAACAGTTGCTCATGGTATCCGAGAACAGGCTCACCAAAGAGTGATTAAAGTTACAACGAATTGGTGCAATTTTCGAAAATCGCTTTATAATTTCACTATATAAAATATGCACGCGTTTAGATGACTTCACAAAAAAATAATGAAAAAGACGAGGTCTGAAAGAATATCTCACATTCTTGTATTTTTAAACCGATTCTGCCAGTAATAAATAAAAAAGTCAGTGGGATATTTTTCTTTGACCCAATTTTTGTTTAGTTCCTATACTTCATTAAAAACTTCGGTAGATAAACGTTTATAAAACAAAGACATCTTTCGCAAACGTTGCATCTCTTCAAACGTAGCGCATAACAAAAGAAAGTTGCAAAACAGTTTTAACATCGGTAAACTCGTCTGACATAATAACCGCAAATAAGGATTCTTCTTTTTTGCTTTTAATTTCCTTGAAAGAACTTCACTCACGCATTTAATCAATTCCATTTGAATTCTATTCAAAACACCAGAAAAGCGCTTGACTCTTTCAAATGCATTGGCAGTAAGGGATCGTATTTTAAACATAAATTAAGCAATTTCAAATTATCAAAGTTTTTTTAGAATCTGGTGATTCATCATGGCTTCTTAACAATAAGTACTGCTCACGTAAACAGCAAAACATGTCTATTAATCCTTTTAAAATCTCTCTATTCTTCTTCACTTTTTCATCATGAATTTTCTAATTCTTCTTATATTAGTTGTTTAATAGGAAATCAATCCATGCTTTTCCAAATATAGTTAAAACTATCGCAGATGTTATTTAAGTAAAAAAGATTTCGTGTCTTTTAATTGCCATCTGCAACCAAGGAGGAGAAAATAACCACTTTCTCTTTTAATATTGCGCATTTTTTAATTTTCGAATACAAATCTTTGTTTTCCTGTTAGAGAATCAGATTTGCTTTAACCGCATAAGTTTTCGAGGGAAATTTATCAACTATTCATTTTTATTGTTTTAGACTCATAATGTCTTCAGTGTTCAGTTCCATTTTCGAGTTGAGGATTTTCCCTTTAAATATAACAATTAACCTAAAAACAGTAATTAACACTATAAAAAATAATTAACACACAGCTAAATTAGTCCAAACTGACTTCGAAAATGAAAATTGTCAACTAGCGGCAGTTTACTTGGTTTCAAAAGTTTCAAATCTAATAAGTGATCAAAAATATAAGTTATCATAAAAGAATCTTGTTCTGTTTACGCCTCTGCAATGGCTCCGATCGAAAGACCATCTTGATGACGTAGCTTTACGATCAGCTCGCGGACTGACTGGAGGCGTGATTTAGCACCTGAAAAACAATTTGCTAACGATTGACCTACCGTACACAACATTGAAGTGAAGTTAGTTGCTATACAAACAATAGCAATTGTCTCTACTAGAAATCTAATCATTCTGATTATTATAGACACATCATTTTTTCTAGTAAATTTATTATCTACTGATAACTTTTTTTAATTAGCTAATCTAAATTCGTATAACTTTTAATAATACGTAGTAAATATCAATAGGCTACCATGAAACTATTTTGGAAACCTTGGATTCTCTCTGGCAAAAGTTATGGAAGATTTCGTGATAGAAATACAGGCGTTCTTATGGGGGGACGGTCTTAGAGGCCTCTAAGACAAAAATATCACCAATGAAGAAGTAGGCGAGGGAGAGTAAATGCAGATCAAGATTAATCAGGAGCAGGTACTAGGGAAAATCGGAGTGGCAGAAAATTCAAAGAACAAAGCCAAAAGCAATAAAAATCTAAACGGAAAAGGAGATAACTTAAAGAGGAAGATTTGGGGAGACACGAGAAGAAGCTAAATGTAGGAGACAATATAAATATATGTAGTGCAGGAGGTTGTAGTTGGTTGATACTTGTAGCGAGATGACTCATTGATGCTTTAATTGTGGCGGGGTCACAAGTTGAAAAGTTGGAACAAATATTCCTTCTCTGCAACATGATTCAAGCTTGTTCTTGAGGGTGTCCACCAAATATGTTTGTATTTGGATTTTTATAAACAAATTGATGAACAATAACTTTATTTTGAACTTAATATTTAATGATAAAGTGTGAATCCTATCCATCAATGGTGAATAAATCACAATAACGAAGACGAAGTGATGTAATCGAATATGTACGAGGGGCGGTCAATAAGTTTTGCGAATCGGTAGGGAAAAACAGAGGAAGGGGGATGGCTGTTTATGAGAGTGTTAGGGCAAGTTATAACAAGTCAGAACCTGCAGCCGCACGCTCCTGCCTCGTCTATTTAAGAAGCAGTAGCTAATCGCAGATCGTCAGTCACAAATATTTCAACAATGGAGAAGGTTGAGCACCGCACAGTGATCAAATTTTTGACCGAGGAAGGCAAGAATGCAAAAGAGATCCATGAACGCATGGTTGCAGTGTACACCGACACCGCCCCTTCCTATGCAACCATTGCTCGCTGGAATAGGAAGTTTCGCCATGGTCGTGAGTCCCTTGAAGATGACCCCCATCCAGGACGCCCGTCAGACGTGACCAACGAGGACAATGTTGCCCGTGTGGAGAGGATGATCCTCGAAAATCGACGGGTGAAGGTGGAAGAAATCGAGCAAGAACTTGGAATATCACATGGAAGTGTTATCAACATAATCCACGACAATTTGGCCATGACCAAGGTCACTGCTTGTTGGGTCCTTAGAAACCTCACGCCCAATGATCGACCTCAACGTCGTCAAAGTCCACAAGGCCAGAGTTGCACAAGCTGCCCTGCGCGAGTGCGGATTCGAGGAGCTCAACAATTCCCCCTACACTCCCTATATGGCCCCTAGCGACTACTTTTTATTTCGCCAGCTCAAGGCTGCACTGCGTGGACGCCGGTTTCGGGGACGATGAAGATGTCCAGCTCGCCGTCCAGGAGTGGATAGAACAGCAGTCGGGAGATTTCTGGTTATCGGGAATTCGAAGCTTCAGGGACAAGTGGCGCAAAGGCATTGAAGTCGAAGGTAGTTATATCAAAAAATAATAAAACACTTTTCCTTATATCTCGTTTCCTTATATCCGAATTGCAAAACTTATTGACCGCCCCTCGTATCTGTATCTGACCCTGAATGAATCTAATGAATAATGTGTGATTATTTTATATCTGTAGAGAAGGTGAGCGTGATCAATGAGGTTCCAGGGGAGGAGCATTTTGTTTTAAGTCAATATTTGTTTGAGATCGAGAGAGAGGGTAGAGGGAGCATAGATCGTGGGAAAAGATAACAATGTTGAAAGGCAGGATTATCATCGGTACAAACTAGTGTTAATAAACAAATTGGATGAAAATGGTCAAATGACAGTTTTAAGAAAACGGAGTTTGTTGACCTAAAAATGAAGATAAGTGACCAAAGTGAGATCAATGTCTTTAGTTGTACCACGTGAGTATGGAAAAGGACGAGTACATGAGTCTGTGCAACTTTTGTTTACATGGATCTCTACATTTATATTGTTGACAAAACGGTAGTAGGTTGAAGGCTTAAAATGATTGTTTGTTAATATTTCTTTTTCTAATCGACCCATTTACAAGTTGGTAAAAATTGGTCCTGATGGTGAACCTATTACAACTCCATTTATTTGATTTTAGATTTTTCTATTGGACGTGCGGAAGGGTGCTTCCATTGTGCACGCTTGAAAGAAGATTTCTTAATATGTTAGGGGCAAGTTTGTTAGAGTTATGATAAACACCTTCAATTCTAATATTTATCGTTGCTTCAGTTAGTACCTTGGTGAAAAGGCTTTCCACATTTATAAAGAAGGCGATGAGTCCATCTGATCTGGTTGTGTGTACTATATCGAAATTTGTCCGTTGATTTGATAGAATATTCAAATATAATCAATGATGATTTTGTTGATTTTTTTTTAAATGTATATGCGGGCATGGGAACTTGTGAAATTATCGGTCTTAAGGGGTCGTTATTTTTATGCGTTTTTACGTTACCATACATATATCCTAGAGCAAACTCGCTGGTAAGTTTCTGAAAATGTAGACCTCCATTCACTCTATGACTGCAGTTATTATACGGTTGATATCTTTTGGGGCGATTGTCCGTAGTGTCCCCTTTGATTTGTATAAATTTGGAAGTGTCCTCCAGTATGACTTGTATTTTTGTACTATAATATTTTTTGTTCAGGATAGCGTAGAAATTTGATTTGTCAGCTTTGCGTATGACTATATCTTGGTTGTTTTTAAGTTGTTTAATTGCGTCCCGGGCTGTTTGGGTAATGAGTATGAAAGAGCCAAAATTACGTTTTTTCGTTATTTCTGCCTGCAATCGTTCTTTTATTTTTGGATTTATTTTAATTTTGTTTTTATTTTGTAGTTTGATGAGGGAAAATTATAGAGTAATGATTCAATTTCAGCTTTCTTTTCGGTTTGGTCTAACTCCAACTATGTGGGGCAGTTCGAGTCTGAGGTTCAATGCTACCTATTGATCAGGTGTAAGTTGAAACTTGGGCAAGTTTAAGAAAGAGTTCTTATTTCCCGGTAGAAATACATTTCCCTTGTAAAGTTTGTTCAATTTCTTAGTTTTTTTTCTCTTTTACTGGTTTTCTATCATTATCGATAAATGCCATATCGATAAGGTTTTTTAACTGTATTTTAATATTGAGTTGATTAAAATTGATCTCTGATT
Source organism: Ceratothoa steindachneri (assembly GCA_963969495.1). Taxonomy (NCBI): domain Eukaryota; kingdom Metazoa; phylum Arthropoda; class Malacostraca; order Isopoda; family Cymothoidae; genus Ceratothoa; species Ceratothoa steindachneri. The sequence goes on from OZ018329.1 coordinate 41,459,024, forward strand.
CTTCAGTTTCTTGCTTGAATTTCGGAGTAAACTTGCCGGTAAGTTTATGAAAGTGTACAGATTCATTCACTTTATCTCCGCAGTTATGAGCCGCCCGATATATTTTTGAGAGTTGCCGGAGAGTCTCTTTGGAATTGTGTAAACTTGGAAGTATCTTCCAGTATTTTTTGTATTTTTGTAATATGATCTTCTTGGGTTGTAAAGGAAATTTAACTCAAGAGAATTGTATAAGTTACATCACTATATGTCAAATTTCACTCCAATGGGTTCAACTTGTATGGTTTAAGTTCTTGTTTAGGAACTTGTATCCAGAAATATATATTACAACCATCCTGTCCTGGTTTCTCGTACGTTTTATTGTCTGATGTAAATATATTTTTTTCATTAATACTATTCTTTTCAGATATTTTTTGGCAAGATTTTTTGGGGAGATTCTCTCATTGGTTTTAGATTCTTTGTTTTAAGCAAGTAAAAGTTCTTGCTGCTGACCGTGTCATGCTGAATTGTAGATTCCTGTAATACCATTGGTCTGAGTGGAGCAACGAACGTCATAATTATATTACAAAATCCCAATTTTCTTATGAATATATAAAATTTACCTTTTAGGCGCCATAAAAAGTGGCGAGATCCCACGGAAATAATCATAACATTATTGCAAGATGCCATATAGTCGTTTTACCTGATCTTTGTTAATAAAAGATTCAATAAAATACAACAGGAAATCCGGCCACATCGATTCTTTTGCTTTTAACATTCAAATGTAAATATTGTTTCGGAGAAGGCTTAGGATATGACGAAGGCGAAGTGAAGATATTTGGGAAATATATAAATCAGGTAAGCAAATTAGAGATTTCTTAGGGTTCTCGTGAATGTAAGGTACGCAAAAGTCTTGGACCTTTTCAGGTTCCTCAACAGAGGTAGACTAGCTTTGGGTGCTTAAGAGAGTGATATAATGAATTCTTAAAAAAAAATGAAAATAAATATTTATTTAAAATATTTCCAAGGATGTATATTATATTCATCTCTGATGCAACATATGTGTATTATCAAGAAATTTTTATGTTTCGCTCCTTTTGGAGCAAAAGTATTAAACCAAATCGTAATTCAGAATTGAACTTTCTAGTATATAAAACGTTCAGTAAAGATAGGTCTAGAGCAAGGATGCCCAAAGTGTGCACTAGTGCCCCTTTGTAGGCGTTGTAAGTTTATATTTATATTAGGTTTAACATGCAGAAAGGGGCGGCGGGCATTTATCCCTTTCTTTCTCAAGTTTTCCAAAATTATTCAATATTACTGTTTCTACCTACAAACGCTCCCAATTATCAGCATTATCAATGGGTCCATTTGGCAGATCAAGTAAAGTAACAAGTTAATTATGCGGACTATTAACTAATTGTAACCCGCATTCCGCCACGCAAAGTAGAACCACTTTATCTCATAACATAAATTTTGTTAAATTATGTTTAAAAAGTAGTATTTGAAGAGTTGGAGGTGGTTGTTGGCGTTATTTGTGAAATTTCTTAGTGTCATTATTTTTCTTACTTTAAATTATTTTCAAAGCTTAAATTTAATCATAATCATGTCAGAAATCTCATTAAAGCGAAAATGCAGACAGTATAGTGTTGAATATTTGAAGTTTGGATTTATTACTTATCCTAATAATGAACAACCATCAATGTTTCTTCTTTGCGAGAAACAAATTTTCAAACTAAGCCATCAAGATATTTAAGCTTTCCAGTCTTTAAAAAGATTCATTCTGATAAAGTGAAAGAAAATTTGTACTATTTTAAAATCTATGAGATAAATTTCACAACCGAAAATCTATTCACTCAGAGCAATTCCAAGCTGATTGCGAGATCAAGGAATCTATCGCAGTACAACTTATTTGCCGGCTATAGAGGAAGCCCTTCGTATGGTATTACATCATTCTTTCCCAAGTGCAATTATCAAAACGATCCCGCTTAGTAATAATTCTGTGCACAGAAGAATTGATGAAATGGCCTAGGACATTGAAAAGACTTTATATAAAATAATTAAAAATCAACGATTTGCTTATCAATTGGACGAATCTTCTTTCCCAGGCAATGAATCACTATGTTTATATGTTCGTTTTATTGAAGATAAGAAAATTGTGCAAGAATTACTGTTAGCAAATTAACTAGAAACAGACACTACAGCAATTTTTCAAAGAAAACAAAATTGCGATGAACAATATAACGCATGTTCTACGAACGGTGGCCCAACATTAGGAGGGTTAATGACGGCTTTCTTGCATTTTTAAAGTAAGCTATACCCAACGTCTTTACACTACATTGCCTAAATTCAGCATCAATATCTACGTGTTAGAAACGTAAGTGATTGGCTTCATAAATCAGTTATTTTTATCAAAGTGTAGCAAGTAACATACTTGCTAGCTCCTAAAAAAAGTATAATTCCCCGTCTGAAAGATTACTCATCTCGCTTCCATTAATTCATATTCAGCTACGACAATTCCAATTATATATAACTCGTACGATTTTCAACAAAATTTACCCTACTTATCGTCCGATAATAATTATCCTATACGTTGTACGATGTATATTTCAACCAAACCAAATCTTTGTCTGACATATTTTAAACAGACCAATCAGCATCAACCTTCCTCGCCCCCAATGTTCGCTGACAATTTTAGTTCACTCGTGTTCTCGTTATAGTCAGACAAAGGTCTGTAAATTAACGTTACCATTATTCCACTCAATCGAATATCTTAACTATTCAAAATGTAATTCCCTCTTTTCTCTCCTTTTCCAGTCCCCTTGAGATTATAATTCGAGCAATTAATCTGTGTCTAAAACTATATATATCATATATCCTGTAAATTATATCGACCAGATCTTATATTAAAGATATCCAATATATCATTCTATAATTTATAACTCAAATTTATATAAATATTTATTCGAATATATTTTTACTCTAAACCTACATTTATATTCGATCAAATTCATTCTTCTTATTCTCTACTAGCTCTTTGTTTGACTTCTATATCTTTCTCGTTAATTTATAAATAAATATAGAAATATATCACTCTTAGTTTCCCCTGAAATTACCCGTTGCCTATTCTAATTTTTACTTTATTAGAATCTAACACCTGACTCCTCTATCCTCATTCCTCATTCTTATGAAGCATTGGTTGGTGAAGATCTAGGCTTAACCTTCCCATCAACCAAAGTATATATATATATATATATATATTATATATATATATATATATATATATATATATATATATATATATATATATATCATCCACCCATCTCTCCATATCTACATATACCCGCTTTAACAGCATGGAATAAAATAAAATGACTTCCCCTTAATTCCCGAATCTTCCAATAACTCTGCAAAACAATGATATAGAATTTGATCGTCCACTTTTACATACCAGAGTGAGATGGTTATCCAAAGGAAACGGTTTGAATTGATTTTATTCTCTTTCAACACTACCATACCATCTTTTCAAGAAAATAAAAGTGGTTATTTTAGGACGAGCTCTTAACTTGCAAGTGTGATATTGCCTGCTTAATAGATATATTTAATATATAAAATGATCTGAATTTGCAAGTTGTGATGTAAATCTTATCAAAGCAAAATCTGTTATTTGCACATTCATGGACAAGATTTCACTCTTTGGTCGTCGGGGTCTATCTCAATTTCCAAATTTTGATCTACTAGATAATGGTTATGAGGCAGATAAGTCTATATTGGATGATGACCTCTTGATTTATTGAGACCATTTGAACTCTTTGTACAAGGACATCAGAATCTCATTAATATAAAAATACCTGAATGGCTAAATATCCATTTTTATATCTTTGTACAAATGAAACCGATTTTTCAATGCAAAAGGAGTTAATTTCTTTATAAAGCGAATTCGAATTAAAGCCCCTCTTCAAACAATTATACTAAGAATTTTGGCTACTATCAAATCCTTTTTATTGCTTTTCCATATTCCTATATGGCTGAGCGTGTTTTTAGTTTAGTTACTCAGCTTCTTACTAAACAAAGGAACTGCCTTCAAATTGCAAATCGAGGCGATCTGAGATTACTTCTAAGCATCATGGCACTGAGAGTCAGAAGAGTCTTGGCCAGTAATCACTAAAGTCGACTATCATTAGTAATATAATAGAAATGAAAACTACATTTAAATTACGTTTGCCACTAAACTAACACGCAACTATTATCCCGCTAAGAAAGATAAATTTAGTATAGTATTCAAAATTTAATTTGAAAGGTAAGCGATGCCAAAAGTATTTGTATCCAAAGGGGGCGCTAGTCCAAAAAACATTGGTCTATAGAAAAAGCTGGAAGCCTTATTCATACGAACGAACTAGGCACGATGCTGAAAGACATTGATGTAGATATTAAGTCTGAGATTCTAGTTATCAAGTTCGTGCTAAACACTAATAAAATTGATTTTGTCGTGGTCTAAAGGCCGCCAAAGTAAACGGAATTATACAATATTACTCTTTTTGAAATGTTTTAAGCCTTAATTATACAAATTAGTATGTGGGTGAGATAACTTTACTTTAATTTTCCAAACCTACATTATCAAAATGTAACAGAGGTCAATTCAGGGAATCGACTTTTAGATTTTATAAACTATAGCCTCCAACATCAAACAGCAGACGACCCTCACGTGAACCGAATATCTTAGACTTAAACTTAGCTACTAAACACAAGACAGAGTTTATCAGCGGTCGTTGGTAAACTCTTGTAATCTATTTTTGGACATCGAATCGTATAAAATCTGGAATTAAATGATTTAATAAATGAATTAGAACACAACTTCGAACAGGCAGTATGCTTAATTAATTTGCTAGATTTTTTTCTTAAAATAATTGCAGCGTTTGACCAAGATAAAGCTGTAGATGTAGCTTATTTTTAATTATAAATTACCTTTCACAACTATTAAAATGGATTAAAGACGAAGGCAGAGCTGTCCATGAAAATAATATACCAAAGTTATTAGTCGTTATTTCCTTTTCTCAGGGATCATTTATACGATCCTCGTTATTTTAGTTCATATATATTTAAATAATTTGGACTAGAATTAATTATGTTAATTTCAAAATTTAGTAATAACAAACTAGACGCTATGAAAAAAATAACACAGTGACTGTGATACATTGTAAAAAGACTCGGGTAGCTATTCAAATTGTAGGAAAGGTGATCAAATTTTAAACTTAATCAATATAGAAAAGGACTTAATTATTTTAATCTCATTTGCAGTATGTGATATAATTATTTTCTCCCTACAAACAAAAGGGCATTATTTATATTGGAACGTCTCTTTTTTCAAGTGACGAGATTTGTTATTGAACTTAAAAATAGATCCTACGAAGAAAGGTTGAGGTTCCTCAATCTACTTTCTCTGAAAAATCGGCATCTACGCGACTAACTTATTGAAGGATTTTAAATAGTAAATAGGTTTACTACTATCAATTATGACTGAATAGTTGAGCTAGATCACCAAGCCGCAATTAGGAAGCATTTAAAGATTTACCTATGTGATTGAACTCATTTATTTGCATATAAAATAACACATTGTTGGAATAACTTACCTAAGATGTTGCAAAACTTGCCACTAATTGTAGTAGGCATTTTCCCTTCTTTTCCTTAACACCACCTTTAAATCATGTTTCCTTCGTTACTCTCCTTAATTGCTTCCATTCCATTTTGAGCGAAAAAATGGGAAACCCACAAAATTTGTGTTGATGTAAAACTGAAGTCTTTGGACTTCCCTATCAACCATATTTCCTACGGAAATATTTTTGAGAGGTGCGTCCTAAAGTGTTGAGGTTAGGACAAGTGACAATGTGCGGAAACGATATATCCCAATTAGCGAAAAGAGGGGACTACTGAAGATTACTTGGAGGTATAAGAACTACAAAGGCACACAATTCTCCCGAACAGGATTTTTTCCTGCCCGAAATTAGATCCTCTCTCAAGTTTTAAACGTGAGTCTGTGCTTGGGCCGCTCGGAATCTTCTGGGCATTGAGTGCATCAAGTAGTTCCGTCTTAGGAGTGATCGAACGATTTATCAACCGCAGTTTCACGTCACTTCAAGATCTCTTTGCACTAAATTTCTGCTGGATATCTTTTATGGTTTGCTAGTTTATAAAAAAGTACTATTAGTGTAGATGTAAAGAAACCTTACAGAAGAGGACAAAGTTTATATGTAATCCAAGGAGGAATATTCGCAGTCAGATTCTTGAATGAAAGTGTGCCATTTTTCATTCTTTTTCCTACCTAAAAATAGACGTGTCTATTGCGGTTAGTGTCCTGCCGCCTCGGCTAATTTATATTGCTCTAATTCTCGAGAGAATGCCATTGTATCCTGACTTAATAATCGATTTCTTAGAAGTTCTATTTCTTTATAAAATGCTATTGTATCCTAAATTTCTATTGATATATTATAGGTTCTAATTTTCTATGGACTGCCATTGTATGGTAAATTGGTATCGAGTTATTATAGGTTCTAATTCTCAATGGAATGCATTTGTATTCTGACTTGGTATTAGAGTTCATTTTTGTTCTATTTCTCTATTGAAGGCCATTATATCCTTACTTCGCATCGAGTTCTAATTTTCCTTTAACTTCTATTCTATCGTTAATTGGGATCGATTTTTCTTGGTTGACCTTTTTTTTTCCTCACGACAAATGGAGGTTATTATATCGCTTTAGCGACCTGTGAATATTCTTGAACTTGATCTTATAGATAAGAAATGTGAGAAAATTCCGCAACTTTTGAGAATTGAGTAAATGTGAGACAAACAAGAAACTTTGTGGTAATAATATTATCGTTTTCTACTTTTCTCAAGTGTTATTCTATAATTTTGGCGCTGGATAACTTTTTCGCTGAAAACCGGATTCTGGCAGTGAGAAAAGTTTCCCAGTTCTGCTCACGAAATGAATCGTCCGACCTAAAGATGTTCAAATTATGATAAATGACTTGATTTATTGAGGCATTTTTTTATTGTGAGAAATTAAACGAAAGTAGAAAGTGAGGTTGATCACTCGAATTTATATTTCATAAACTCTAAATATTTAAAGACTTTTTTTCCTCTATTTGTTTATGAATTTTCTAAATAAAACGAAAGGAACTTAAACTTAAATGGTAGAGATCTCGTAAATTGAATATATCACGAATCCATTCAAATTAATCCGGATAATCTCTAATAAGGTAATAACGTAACATAACATAACATAACATAATTCAACGTTTGACAAAAAACACAAGGGCCTTTCATAAGTCATCCAAGTCAACACACAACCTTTAAAGTGCATCTACAAATTGTGTCTGAACTGCTAAAAAACCGGTTGTTAGAAACTAAATTAGGCAGCTAATGCTAGAAAAACTATCGCCATCATAGCTTGTCACAAAACTAAATTCTGCAATACAAATACCAAGAATATAAGAATACAAAAATTGATATTACAATACGTGACTTGACCCCAATACAACTTAAAAACTACGATGAGTTACCCTCCCCATATACTCATCTAACTTACACTTGAAAACATTTATGTTTGGACTGCTTATTGTTCCCTGTGGTAAACCATTCCACTAATCTACCACTCTCTTGGTAAAAAAATACTTTCTCACATCAAACCGACACCTCTGCTTTTAAAGTTCCAATAACTCACTCTTCTTATTTCCAAGATTACGAGCATTGGAATAGAGACAACTCAGCGCTCCTCTCCTTCTGGGGCATCTCTTTTAGCCCCAATACCCTCGCATCTCTTCTGTGGAATCTCTTTGAGCCTGAATACCCTTGCATTTCTTCTCGGGCATCTCTTTTAGCCTGAATACCTTGACATCTCTTCTGGGGAATCTCTTTTAGCCTGAATACCCTGACATCTCTTTTGGAGCATCTCTTTTAGCCTGAATACCCTGACATCTCTTCTGGGGCATCTCTTTTCGCCTGAATATCCTCGCATCTCTTCTGGGGCATCTCTTTTAGCCTGAATACCCTGACATCTCTTCTGGGGCATCTCTTTTAGCCTGAATACCCTGACATCTCTTCTGGGGCATCTCTTTTCGCCTGAATATCCTCGCATCTCTTCTGGGGCATCTCTTTTAGCCTGAATACCCTGACATCTCTTCTGGGGCATCTCTTTTAGCCTGAATACCCTGACATCTCTTCTGGGGCATCTCTTTTCGCCTGAATATCCTCGCATCTCTTCTGGGGCATCTCTTTTACCCTGAATACCCTCATATTTCTTCTCTTTCCCTACCACACCCTGTCTACCTTCGGTATAAGTTTGTCCTCTTCTATTTCCCTGACCACTATCATTCTTACGGTTGAAGGAAAGCTTTCTGCCCTGCGATTATTAGATTTCCATTTCAAAACTAATCATTTGCCAACACTACAATTTAAGAACGGGATTTTGAGAGGGTTTAAATTATAATAGATATTTTTCTCTCTTAGTTCGGTTATGACTTTGGTATATTTTAAGTTTTTATTCAACTTATTTCAAAGAGTTCCGTTGCAGTTTGAAGAAACAAAATGGTGAAGTTTAAGAGAAATCAATATGATTATCAAATGTTTTGAATTCTTTTTTAAACAAATAGAAATACAATTGTTTAAGTTCCCCAAATTTACCAAAATTTAACTATGGCTGCTTTTTATTTTATTTTTTGGTATATTTGAAAGTTTTATCGAAGTTATTTCTAAAATAGATTTCCAATTTTAATGTTTATCAAAAGGAAGTAGCTACTGGCACCTAAAAACGAGAAGAGCGAAATGAGGAGTGGAGCAGACGCGCTTTTGGTCCCTTACAAAATATTTTAAGAACGAGAGTTTTTTGATGGGTTGAATAATAATAATAATCATCATCATCGTCGTCAGTAACTCTATAATTTAAGAAGGGGATTTTTTTGAGTATTTGAATCTTAATTCATCTTAGTTTGGTTATGACTTATGTTTTTTCATCAAAGTTATTTCTAATAATTCTTTTATAATATCCAAAAACCAAATGGTGAAGTTTTGAGTATTTGAATCTTAATTTCATCTTAGTTTGGTTATGATTTATGTTTTTTCATCAAAGTTATTTCTAATAATTCTTTTATAATATCCAAAAACAAAATGGTGAAGTTCAGAAATTTTGTGGATTTTCTATAACCCAAAGAATTACAAATGGTGAAGTTCAGAAAATGTATTTTTATATATCTACTTCTATAACTATATTTTAGCAACGTGATATTTTGAAAGGGGGGAAATTTAGTTTAGAGTTCCGTTTTAAAATTATTATAATTGGTGAAATTCAGGAGAAAATTTATAAAAATTTAACCATGGCTGCTTTTTTTTTATAATTTAAATTTTAATCTTAGTAGCGAAGTCATTTGCCTGGCAATAATATATTTATTTTCTCTTAGTTTACATGTACAAATTAACCCAGGGCAAATGGTTAAGTTCGGAAAGAAATATGATTATCGAATTTTTTTAATTGTTTAAAACATCACAAATTACAAATCAGGAGTTTTAAGAGGGTTGTTCAGGAATTTTATTAAGATTAAAATATGGTTGTTTATATTTTTTCGTATATGCGAATCTTTTATCGAACTTCTTTCGAAAGTAGTTTTTTTTTTATTTCAATCTTTATCAGGAGTAAATAGCTACCATATAAAAAAATAAAGCAAAGTGAAAATATTAAATACAAATTGAGATGAGAAAAATGGAGGCTGAGGATTCTTTTTTTCCGTATTTCCTAAGAATTTCGACGTTTATTTTTACCTTTAGGCCAAGAAAATAAGGATGGATCGTGTAGAGGAATGGCAACATAAAGCCTCCCGGAGGGACAGGCGGACATATACCTTAAAGTCCCCTTCCCTTGTGCAGAAAGCCGGAGAAGCGAGCCCCACTAGGAGACTCGTGGGAACGGTAGCCGGCGAATAACAGTAACTGCCTACCCTGTTTAATCTCCCCGCCGCCTAGGTAGTAAGAGCGACCATATGTGTTAAGGCAACCACTAAAGGCCCTTAAACGACGCTCTAAAGATCAAATTACCTACGAGATACGTAGGCCCGTGGTTATGTCACCAAAAAGCGGTGCCAGTCAAAAGAGACGCCAAGGAATGTGGCGGTTGAGGGTCTCGCTAATTAACAAGCTGACTTGGGCACCTCAGTGCCAACCTTTGCACTTCTCGCTCTCCCAGATGCGAACTCACCATTCGCGCTACCCTCTGCGGCCTCGCCCCTTCCTCCTTAGATGTGGCGGTGGTCCGCCTATAAATAAGCCCCTGAAAGAAAGAGAAAGCATTATTATTCGGTGAGAACAACGTTCGTGAAGATCGATCCTTCAGTCAGTCAAGATTATTATTCGGTGAGAACGACGTAGGATCAGTTCGTGAAGATCGATCCTTCAGTCAGTCAAGATTATTATTCGATGAGAACGACGTATGATCAGTTCGTGAAGATCGATTCTTCAACCAGTCAAGATTATTCGGTGAGAACGACATAGGATCAGTTCGTGAAGATCGATCCCTCAGCCAGTCAAGATTATTCGGTGAGAAACGATAAAGGATCAGATTGAGAAGATCGATCCCTCCCCCCACCCAGGGCCGAATTAACATAAATCGTCAAGTTTTGTATCGGTGCCATACTGAAGAATCTTTTACAGACTTAGAAGAAGTCTTAATGGAGGAAGAGAAACCCGCTCACACTCTAGTGACTCTCACAGCTCAAGCACCGTAATAGTGAGAGGAGAAGAACCAAGCCCCAACGAGGTTCCATTCGTTAATTACGGTAGAAATCCCTTCGTGTACCCCAAAACTAGTTGGGCACCTGGCGTTAAAGAATCAGACACCAAGAGGCTTCAAGATTATTCAAAAGAGGACTCTTTGAGCGAGGAGCACCGTAACTCTCTCTGTCTTCTCAACGTAACCGGAGGCAAATTTGCAATAATAAGTTGACTTCGCCCAACCTCGCTTCCTCCATCCCATCTCGACGAAATTCTAACATCGGCCACTCCAAATATCCGAAGCGCGAGATAAGCCCTCCAACGACATCCGGCAATCCCTGATCCCGTCTGTCATGTAAGTCAGAAAGAACATTTATATTCTTATTGTGATATTATGAGTTTAGTACGTTTCACTATTTAATGGAAGTAAAAACAATTGTGCGTGAGCACCTGTCATATTTGCTAGTAGAAGAGAAAACTTTAATTTAATGTTTAAGGCTAATCTAAAAGGGTCGCGAAAAAATACTAATCGGCAATTGGTGTGTTTACATGTAGCCTATTTGTTTATTTTTGTCATTGAAGATGTTGTAATAGGCCCAGTTGACCACCGTTTGGTCTCGGTTAGCGTAGAAAGAGGATATAAATGTGTTTACTGTTTTTTTTTGGCATTGTTAATTGTTAAATTTAAAATATATGTTTATTTTGGGGTTATTCTTGGCCTTTTCTCTATATCTTTACGTGTTGAAGCGGCTCTCCCTTAAAAAAAACAACAAAATTCGCACTCTTAGATCAAAGCATACTTTAACAAAGAAGTATATTACTCGACAAGGTATCTTACGACAGATCGGAAAAAACAGGCCACTAGTAAATTATTAAGAGAAAAGCCATAGCTTCGCCACAAGCCCTCACGGGGGAAGCTTGCACTTGCTAACTGCCATTCGGGCTGTTAGCCTCCGGCCTATTTGGCCTTTGAACCCGCTTTTTTCAACCTAATTTCATTACGGGTTTTTTTACTCTTTATTTAAACGCCTATTGAATCCCTTTTAAATTCAAAGGAAACAAAAAAAAATAAATGTAATAAATACTTTATTTGTTAATTATTAACCTGCAACCTACAAAATTAATTAATTATGAATTTCTTTCTTCGAACTGCTTCTTTCTTTTAATAACCGAGAATTCTTCAATCTTTTTCTTCTTCTTTTTATTCCCCTCCTTCTTCTCCTTCTTCTTATTATTATAATTTTTATTTTTCTCCTCTCCATCTTCTCTTCTCCTTTTCGATCTCTTCTTCTCCTTCTGCTCCTATTCATTCTCTTACGTCTCTTCCATTTTCTCTTTCTTTTTGTCTTTCTCTTTTTCCTCTACTTCCTCCTGTCTTCTTCTTTATTTTTCTTCTCTTTCTTATCCATCTATTCCTTTCCTTCTTAACCCCTCCTCTTTCTTCTTCTCATCCTTCTTTTTTCTTTTTTGCTCTTCAATATTTTCTTCTTCTCATCCTATTTATTGTATGCTTCTACCTCTACCTTTTCTCCTCCTCCTCCTCTACTTCTCTTCTTCTTCTTCTGTCTCTTCTTCTTCTCCTTCTCCTATTCTTTCTATTCTTATAATTAGTCCAAACTTCATCCTTTTCTTAAACTTCTCCGTCTACTCCTCCTCTTCCTCGTTTTTCACTTCTTTTTTCTCTTCTCCTTCTTCTTTCCTCATTCTGCCTGCTCTCCTCATCCTCACCTCCCTTCTCTTCTTATTATCCTACTCTTATTCTTTTTATTCTCGTTGTGCATTTCTTTATATTTAACCCACCCTAAAATTCCCGTTCTTAAAATATGTATATTGTTAGGGAGAAAAGGAACGGCTTCTCCACTCCTCATTCTTAGGTGCCAGTCGCCATTTCCTCCTGATAAAAGTGACACACTCGCGGGACTCACCGCCATTTGATGGAACGCTCGCCAGCGCCCTACTGTGAAGACTGCGTTGTCCCTCAGACTGTTCGGCACATTCTTGTTGAATGTCCCAGTCTGGGCGATCTCCGCGCACATTACCTGTCCCGGCACTGGGATGGGCGGGGTTGCTATCGCCTATCCCTTGTACTCTGGGCGAATTCGTGCACACCGACCTGTGGACTTTTAGACTTTTTGGAGGAGTCTGGTCTTCTCCCCTTTATTTAAATAGTGTTTTTTTTGTTGTTGTTTTTTCTTATTTTAGTAGGTCACATGTTCCTGCACCGGGCGAGGCGGATCTTCCCCCGACGCTGGAGCTTGCTTCCTGCTTATTACCTTTTTTCTTTGTTTTTTTTATTGGTGTTTTTTTTATTTCTTTTATTTTTAGTGGTGGTTTTTTATTTGTTCTTTTTAGCAACTTTTAAATATGCCTAATTTTAGGCATTATTGAATACGGAGACTATTGCCCATGTAGGCGCTCGCCAGATCAGCTCTTTGAAAAAAAAAATCCTCCTGATAAAGATTAAAATTGAAAATTTAATTTAGATGCTCACAGATGATCTTCTGGAAGAGACAACTTATACCGTTGGCTCCAGGGTTTGGAAATCAGAGTTATCTTTCTCTTAGGTGGCTTGCCTGTCGTCATGGCAACGATCTCACCCAACCCGTCCTCCGCCGTGGTGCCTAGTCACGTAGGTAACCTCCCTAGTAAATACTGTGAGCTTAAAAAGAATCCGGACGGAGATTCGAACTGCCGACCCAACGAAATAATTTAGATAAAAATTTCGAAAATACCAAAAAATAAAATTAAAAAAAGCAACCATGGTTGAATTTTTATAAATTTTCTGAACCTCACCAATTATACTACTACCACTATTACTAATATCTTGATTTTAGAAAAGTGCAAAAACATACCAGGTCACTCATTAACTAAGCCAAAAATTTTTTTAGCATTTTTTGATTTCTTTCCAAAAAATCACGTTCTACAAATATAGAGTTACAGAGGAGGAAGCCAAGATATGTTTTTTCGTATATTAAACGTTTGTATAGAAGTTATTTCTATGACTTTATTTATAGATCGGGAAATTAAAGAGCAGGGCTCTTTTTTGTTGCGTTCAAAACTTCTATTAAAGTTATTGCTAAAAATTGATTTAGAGTTAGAAAAAAACAGACCTTAGAGCTCTTTTTTTTGGTATATTTGAAGGTGTTTTATCCAAGTAATTTCTAAGAGTGACCATTTTTCTCACTTTATACTTTTTACTCACTGAATCTAAGAATAAAAATATAAATCGTGTTCATAGAATAAGTTAAAATTAAGGGATGGCGGTTTGGGGATGGGTGTATTTTTTTAGTACCTGTATAAAAGAAAATTTAGATTATTTTTACGGTATATGAAAAGAATTCAGCTAAAAAAAATTCTTGAATTCCAGGCTAGAAAATAAGTAGGTATATGAAAAAAAAATGATCAAGAGAAAATTAATAGGGAATATGTAATGGAAATATTTCAATTTTAATTTTTATTAGACTAAAACCCCGTTGCTAGAGCGAGAGAGGCCATAAAACACAGACCGAAGGTCTGCCTGCGAAGTGCAAGCTAATCCTATAAGGAGTGGCGAAGCCGCTTTTCTAGTAGATGAATAAAAATATATATCATATTTTTTCTGATTGAAACACACGATATCATTCAACAACGTTCTTTTTAATTACTTAATTGCAACTCTATTCTCCTCGAATTATCCATTAATTCTCTTGTTTTCCTGAACTTCTTTTTGATTCCACACTGTACCCTCACTCTTCAATAATGCCATTTGGAGCAATCTACTCTCACACAACATTATGCCTCATTCCACATTCAATGAGTTTGCATTTATTTACGCTACAAAAGCATCTGAGTCTCGTCTACATTGCGCAACCGTAATATCTCTTTCCACCTCATCCAAACAACTATCAATCACAACAAACAGTGATACTTTAAACATTGCATTTCTTTGAAGCATCAGCCGTGGAATCTAATTTGAGACCACCTTATTTTCATCAACAAACAACCCAGAGTTTTATTTTTTGTCAATTTGCGCTCAGCATCAGATGAGATGTAACCAGTAATGATTTTTTCAATATTCATAGATCTCTCTACATACAATCAGCACAAAACACCAAATCAACAAGACGGAAAACACAATGCTCACCATTACTCGTCAATCTCACTTTACTGTCGATCATTCCAGCGAATACTTCTCTTACCACAAAGTGAATAAATATATAAAAACCATGCCAATACTACACACCATGTTTAACTCATTAACCTATATTAAACCATTTACAGAGTTCATATTTTGGCCATGTACAAGCCTTACTTCTAAAATTTAATATTTTATTTTATATATTCTGTAACTTTATCACATAAACAATAAATTATTGGTACCTGCCATAACTCTTCTCTAAAAAACACGATTATAGGCTTTCTCCAAATCTATAATCTAGCAGGTACCTTACATCTCATACCCATACCTTCTCTGACATGTACCTACACATAAATACTTGATCAAAAATGTTCTAATCATGAAAATCTTCATTATTGGTACCTGCCATGTATCTCCTCTAAAAATCCTCATTATTGGTACCTGCCATGTATCTTCTCCAAAAATCCTCATTATTGGTACCTGCTATATATCTTTTCGACAAAAACACCATTATACGCTTTCACAAAATATATAAGCTAGCCTATTGTGATAGAACGTGTTGAAGCTGCGTTTAATTTCAACTCCTACCCCGTATTATTTAAAACCACGATGCTGCCCACGTGCATCTTCGATTCGAGGCTTGGAGTCTTATCTCAGCTACCGGATGCCAATGTTTAAACAAGGAGGTTATCGTCCCCCCGTTCGCCCCCATACGCCGACCTCGCCAGATCGAGTTAGGCTTATGAACAGATAAGGCATTGTTCCCCGGCCCGGCTGTGCGTTCCCTCCAAGCTTCCACTCCATTTTCCCCCACGCCAAGGAGATGTCCTGGCTATTTATATGGAAACTTTACCACTAAGATCAGATTGGAGATCCAGATTTTCGTCGCGAAACATCACCACGACCCTCTCTCCCTTTGTGCGCCAAGGGACCTCGACCTCGAGATTCACCATCACTTGTCCAGAAGGAGGACAATATTCCTTGAGTGCCAAAGGTCCGAGCCTTTCCGACGCCAAGTCCCCAAGGCTTCCCCCCCTGTTGTTCAAGGAAGAACAGCATTAGAACAGCCATTGTTCGTTTTGAGCCCTTCGCCAAGAAACGGTTCTCATCCCCCCCCTGTTGTTCAAAGGAGAACAACATTAGAACGGCCATTGTTCTTGAGCCCGTAGACAAGAGACGGTTCTCATTCCCCCCCTTTGTTCAGAAGAGAACAAAGTAGAACAGCCATTGTTCTTCAAGCCGTTCGTCGAGTAACGGTTCTCCTTTCCAAGACGCCTCGTCAGGATCCTTTTATCCCCCCCTTCGGCTGGAACTCGCCAGCGGACCGAATATTCCTTCAAGTACCTTCCACTGCACCCTAATGAAAAGTTACGTAAGCCAAACGTCACCTTTTGAGTATTGATCCCTTTTTGTCAATTCTATCCTGTTCTTTAAATTGTTTATCGAACCATCCCATCTCTTTAACTCTATATTTGTTTTACCTTTTTTAATCCCTTAAATCCTTGGACTAGCCCGAGTCTCCACGACCCTTTCCATTCTGTTTATGTCAATATTTTCCGTTTTTGTGTTTTGTTTATAGTTATTATTAATAAAACTCTATTTTATTAATGATAGCAATATTATTATCCTTGAGCTCAGTTCCACTTCTTAAGCATATCGAAGATACATAATATCGGCCGCCAGACAGTAAACGCACTCTAAAGATAATTAAGGAAGTTCCCTCAACGAATAGTGTAATATATGGTATCGTCGGGAGTCATTCTACGACACCTATACTTTACATCCCGTACCCATACTTTCTCTTCCATGTACCTACACACAAATAATTGAGAAACAAAGTTTTAATAATTGTATCACGAATAAAAAATATTTAAATATAAATTTAAATTGTTGAATTGATTTATATTGAGTTAACGAATAGATTCTTGCGGTTTTATCAAATTTATTCATTACCATTAACAATTTTAGAAAAACTTTTTGTTATTTACGACATCTTCCCAACGTTCAAATAGTTTTTCGATGTCTCTGCAATAAAAATCTCTGGATTTTGACTCGAAGAATTCGTCTAACTAGGTTCTTAATTCCACATCAGTATCAAACGAAACGATGCGCAAATTGTTGAAGAGCGATCGGAACAGATGGGAATCCGATGGAGCCAAGTCTTGCGAATATGGAGGATGGAGCAGGATTTCCAAATTAAGCGTTTGGATGGCGTCTCCAGCCATATTGACAATGTGAGGACGAGCATTGTCGTGTTACAAAAAGACTCTATAACGTCGATGAGGTCGCTTTTCACGAATAGCTTCGGCGAGTCGATACATTTGTTGAACGTAGAGTTCTGCTTTGACAATCTCATTGTTCGCAAGGAGCTCATAAAGAATGATGCCCTCACAATCCCACCACAGACACAAAATCGTCTTTCGTGAATGAAGTCGTTTCTTTAATCGCGGAAGTGTTTTTTTTATTGGGGCTAAGCCATTGTTTTCGATGGTTCCTGTTGACATAAACACACCACTTTTCGTCGCCAGTGATGATGCGGTGAAGAAACCTGCGGCAATCGTGGAGCGTTGAAGTTTGTTGCTTTTGCTCAAAGCGTGCGGAACCTATGCACCGAGCTTTTTAACTTTCCCCATCGAATGAAGGTCATTTACTACAGTTTTCTGATCACACGTCAATTGACGAGGATTTTCATGAAGAAGTTCGTTCAATCGATCCAACTTAATGAGGCGACCAGAACGTTCTTCGTCATTAAGATTGAAATGACCGTTTTTTAAACGTGAAAACCACCATTGAGCTGTCCTTTCTGATAAGGCATTTTCTCCGTACACAGCACAAATATCGCGACGAGCTTTGGCTGCGTTTGCATTGTTCCCGTCTTGATTGAAAAGAAATAACAATGTGATAGAACGAATTAATTTCAACTCCTATCCCATATTATTAAAAACCACGATGCTGCCCACGTGCATCTTCGATTCGAGGCTTGGAGTCTTATCTCAGCTACCGGATGCCAATGTTTAAACAAGGAGGTTATCGTCCCCCCGTTCGCCCCCATACGCCGACCTCGCCAGATCGAGTTAGGCTTATGAACAGATAAGGCATTGTTCCCCGGCCCGGCTGTGCGTTCCCTCCAAGCTTCCACTCCATTTTCCCCCACGCCAAGGAGATGTCCTGGCTATTTATATGGAAACTTTACCACTAAGATCAGATTGGAGATCCAGATTTTCGTCGCGAAACATCACCACGACCCTCTCTCCCTTTGTGCGCCAAGGGACCTCGACCTCGAGATTCACCATCACTTGCCTTGAAGGAGGACAATATTCCTTGAGTGCCAAAGGTTCGAGCCTTTCGTGACGCCAAGTCCCCAAGGCATCCCCCCCTGTTGTTCAAGG
The DNA here is from genome assembly GCA_963969495.1 of Ceratothoa steindachneri. Lineage (NCBI taxonomy): Eukaryota > Metazoa > Arthropoda > Malacostraca > Isopoda > Cymothoidae > Ceratothoa > Ceratothoa steindachneri. The sequence continues at coordinate 41,477,255 of OZ018329.1, forward strand.
GAGAACAGCATTAGAACAGCCATTGTTCGTTTTGAGCCCTTCGCCAAGAAACGGTTCTCATCCCCCCCCTGTTGTTCAAGGAGAGCAGCATTAGAACAGCCATTGTTCGTTTTGAGCCCTTCGCCAAGAAACGGTTCTCTTCCCCCCCCTGTTGTTCAAGGGAGAACAGCATTAGAACAGCCATTGTTCGTTTTGAGCCCTTCGCCAAGAAACGGTTCTCTTCCCCCCCTGTTGTTCAAGGGAGAACAGCATTAGAACAGCCATTGTTCGTTTTGAGCCCTTCGCCAAGAAACGGTTCTCATCCCCCCTGTTGTTCAAAGGAGAACAACACTAGAACAGCCATTGTTCTTGAGCCCGTAGACAAGAGACGGTTCTCATTCCCCCCCTTTGTTCAGAAGAGAACAAAGTAGAACAGCCATTGTTCTTCTACTTGTTCGTCGAGTAACGGTTCTCCTTTCCAAGACGCCTCGTCAGGATGCTTTTATCCCCCCCCTTCGGCTGGAACTCGCCAGCGGACCGAATATTCCTTCAAGTACCTTCCACTGCACCCTAATGAAAAGTTACGTAAGCCAAACGTCACCTTTTGAGTATTGATCCCTTTTTGTCAATTCTATCCTGTGCTTTAAATGGTTTATCGAACCATCCCATCTCTTTAACTCGATATTTGTTTTACTTTTTCTTAATCCTTTAAATCCTCGGATTAGCCCGAGTCTCCACGACCCTTTCCATTCTGTTTATGTCAATATTTTCCGTTTTTGTGTATTGTTTCTAGTTATTATTAATAAAACTCTATTTTATTAATGATAGCAATATTATTATCCTTGAGCTCAGTTCCACTTCTTAAGCATATCGAAGATACATAATATCGGCCGCCAGACAGTAAACGCACTCTAAAGATAATTAAGGAAGTTCCCTCAACGAATAGTGTTATATATATGGTATCGTCGGGAGTCATTCTACGACATATGTATATATACTATTTAAATTTGGTATCAGGTGTGTAAGGTTTAACGCTATATCTTTGCAAACACTGGTCTCAGTCGAGTAAAGCATAGTGTTATTCGTTATAATAATAGAATATAGCAGTTCCCTTTTGTTTTAACGATTGCTATCCCCCCCTTTTTTTAAACTTAAGAAGCTGGAGTAGCTCAAGGAACGGTTATAATAATTTGTGTTTTTTTTGTGATTTTTGTCAGTGGTTATTTAGATTGAGAAACCAAGTACGAATAGGTCAGTGCCCATATTTAGGTAGGCTAATTCTATAGAGGCATAATTCTTGTTGGAAGGAATTTTAGTTGGTTGACTAGTGCGCCCCCAAGTGCAAAGATGACTCAGTTTGAAATCTTTAAAGCGCAAGGAGAATCCTTGGGACTCTCCGGAAAAGAACTAATTGAGTACATTCAAGAGGAGCAAAGAAAAGAGGAAGAAAGAGAAAAACAAAGAAAAAAGGAAGAAAGAGAAAAAAACGAGAAGAAAAAGAAAGAGAGGAACGGATAAGACAAGCTGAGCTTCAGATTGAATTAGCTCGGATTAAAGCAGAATTTCAAAGAAAAAAGGTAGAAAGAGAAAGGGGAAGAGTAATCCGACAAGAGGGACGAGAAAGAGAAATACAACGAGAGGAACGAGAAAGAGAAATACAACGAGAAGAACGAGAAAGAAAAATACAACGAGAAGAACGAGAAGAAAGAAGGAAGGATTCGCGCTCCTTCCCAGGAAAGCTGACAAAGCTTCCGAGCCCTGTAAAACCCCAAAACTTCTTTCCCCAAAACCAACAACGGGACTCCAAACCTCCCGTTAAGACTTCTCCTCCATCTCTCTTCCCGAAGCGACCAACCATATGCTTCACCTGTGGTGTAGAAAACCACATGAGCTGGAATTGCCCCCAAAATTCTAGGCTTAAAAGCGGACCAGCCCACCAAGTTCACCAGATTAATGCAACCCCGGCTCCCCCGGTGGTGCATACCCAAGCAGAAACTTCTCCCCCTCCGTCAGGCCACCAGGTAAATTTTGTTTTTGGTAAAAGTTCATCGGGAACTTTGAAATATGAGGAGAGCAGCGTGGACAGCTGCCGAGTATTGACTCTCGTCAGGGACACAGGATGTACGTGTTTCATCGTGTCCGACGAACTCCTCCCAGTGGCCTCTAACCACGAAAAATTTGCGGTGGTACATGACCAACTTGGGCGGGCGAACCGATTCCCCGTCGCTAGATGTTACATGCAGTGTCAATATTATAATGGCTGGGCTAAAGTCATTGTAGCACTCATAAAATTCTGTTCCGTACTTATAGGACAGAGCCCCCAAGTAAGTTTCGACCCTGTGTTTCAGGCCGCCCTTCCTCAAGGCCGAGATAAGAAAGAAGCCCAGGAGCCCGTCCCCATCAGAACCCCGATACCGTCCGATTTCTCGGAGACCCCTAACCAGGACTTTAGGACGGAAAATGAGGAGTGTGAATCACTAACACCCTTAGGTGATAAGGCCCAAGACAAGGACACGGAGACTGTCCCTGGACCCCAAGAAAAAAAGAACCCCCAACGCGCCAATGGAGATACCTTCGTAGAACTGGACGAAGCATCGGCGCTTGAAGAGGATTGCCCCGCGGAGTCCCTTAATGTAATCCAGAAAGTGTGCATCCAACCTGATGCCGATTACCCTCCTCCTTCCCTACCAGGCGAGTCTTTAGAACCCTCTGACCTGGATAGTGACGCGCAGCTGACACCACGTCCGAAGAGTCAGCTACAAGAACTAATTAAATGGAATCACCATTTACCCGCCCTATTAGCTCTTTTTGAGCGACTGCGTAAAAATGGCCTCAGCATTGGCCCCAGCAAATGCCATTTTGCTCACGAAACCATCAAATATTTGGGTTTCAAAATAGGACAAAGCAAGTTAGGTCCCCACGAGAACAAGATTAAGGCAATCGCCCACATGCCCCTCCCGATTACAAAGAAGCCATTAAGATCGTTCCTAGGATCAGCTTCTCCCTATCAGCGATTTGTTCCGAATTTCGCTGCAATTTTGGCCCCCCTATGCCCCCTTCAGGAAAAGAATTTCCCCGATCGTTTACGTTGGAATGATGTCGCTGTTTCCCATTTTAATCAGCTCAAAAGTAAGTTCATTTCTGCCCCCATTTTAAAGTTGCCCAACCCGGAAAAATCCTTTGGGGTTAAGACCGACGTGATCAACGAGGGCATTGGAGGTGTACTCCTTCAATACGTGGATGACAGAACGAGTCATCCAGTTGCATATGCTAGTCGTCAATTATTACCACGCGGAAAGAGATATGCCACTAGAGAAAAGATAGCTCTATCAATTATCTGGGTCATAGACAAATTCAAGCTGTACTTGATATGTAAAGAATTTCAAATAGGAACCGACCACCGTCCGTTAGCCTATATTAGGAATTTGAGACACTCAAACGGCCGCATCATGCGCTGGAGTTTACTCTTGCAAGAGTATCAGTTTAAAATAAATTATATCAAAGGCTCCGATAACCAGGTCGCTGACGCACTCAGTAGGAATGCGTTACCGAATAGCGTAGAATAAATGTATTCATAGGATTAGTATCTCCATGTAGGTATATTCCGTCTTGTACGACTTAATTTAAGATTCTTTTGTAATATAATTAATTAATGTATATGTCTGAATTTTGTAACGCTCAATGTCTAATTTTTTTTGTATGTATATATATTTGTTCTTATTAATTTACGTATAAATTATTTTGTCCCGTATGTACTAAGTTTATATCACTTCATTGTTCCATGCCCTTTTTTTTTCTTTGATTAAGTTGTATTAAAGGTTATTTTCCCCTGTAATCTAAAGATCAAAATAATCATATGCATTGAGGTAATACTAGTTAGGTGCAGGAAGGTACGGTTGGTACAAGAAAACGAGTTCCCCACAACGGAGCTCTATCGTTGTCCCTTCTCTCTTTTTTTTTCGAAGTGACAACTTCCCCTGGAATGGAGGGGTGTGATAGAACGAGTTAATTTCAACTCCTATCCCATATTATTAAAAACCACGATGCTGCCCACGTGCATCTTCGATTCGAGGCTTGGAGTCTTATCTCAGCTACCGGATGCCAATGTTTAAACAAGGAGGTTATCGTCCCCCCGTTCGCCCCCATACGCCGACCTCGCCAGATCGAGTTAGGCTTATGAACAGATAAGGCATTGTTCCCCGGCCCGGCTGTGCGTTCCCTCCAAGCTTCCACTCCATTTTCCCCCACGCCAAGGAGATGTCCTGGCTATTTATATGGAAACTTTACCACTAAGATCAGATTGGATATCCAGATTTTCGTCGCGAAACATCACCACGACCCTCTCTCCCTTTGTGCGCCAAGGGACCTCGACCTCGAGATTCACCATCACTTGTTTAGAAGGAGGACAATATTCCTTGAGTGCCAAAGGTTCGAGCCTTTCGTGACGCCAAGTCCCCAAGGCATCCCCCCCTGTTGTTCAAGGGAGAACAGCATTAGAACAGCCATTGTTCGTTTTGAGCCCTTCGCCAAGAAACGGTTCTCATCCCCCCCTGTTGTTCAAGGAGAACAGCATTAGAACAGCCATTGTTCGTTTTGAGCCCTTCGCCAAGAAACGGTTCTCTTCCCCCCCCCCCTGTTGTTCAAGGGAGAACAGCATTAGAACAGCCATTGTTCGTTTTGAGCCCTTCGCCAAGAAACGGTTCTCTTCCCCCCCTGTTGTTCAAGGGAGAACAGCATTAGAACAGCCATTGTTCGTTTTGAGCCCTTCGCCAAGAAACGGTTCTCATCCCCCCCTGTTGTTCAAAGGAGAACAACACTAGAACAGCCATTGTTCTTGAGCCCGTAGACAAGAGACGGTTCTCATTCCCCCCTTTGTTCAGAAGAGAACAAAGTAGAACAGCCATTGTTCTTCAAGCCGTTCGTCGAGTAACGGTTCTCCTTTCCAAGACGCCTCGTCAGGATCCTTTTATCCCCCGCCTTCGGCTGGAACTCGCCAGCGGACCGAATATTCCTTCAAGTACCTTCCACTGCACCCTAATGAAAAGTTACGTAAGCCAAACGTCACCTTTTGAGTATTGATCCCTTTTTGTCAATTCTATCCTGTGCTTTAAATGGTTTATCGAACCATCCCATCTCTTTAACTCGATATTTGTTTTACTTTTTCTTAATCCTTTAAATCCTCGGATTAGCCCGAGTCTCCACGACCCTTTCCATTCTGTTTATGTCAATATTTTCCGTTTTTGTGTATTGTTTATAGTTATTATTAATAAAACTCTATTTTATTAATGATAGCAATATTATTATCCTTGAGCTCAGTTCCACTTCTTAAGCATATCGAAGATACATAATATCGGCCGCCAGACAGTAAACGCACTCTAAAGATAATTAAGGAAGTTCCCTCAACGAATAGTGTTATATATATGGTATCGTCGGGAGTCATTCTACGACAAACAACAAGTATCGAAAATGCGCCTTTCTTTCAACTTGACATTCCATTTTGAGGGTACAGAACAAAAATTAAATTAACCCAACTTTTAAATAAACCGCAATGACTTATTACTCAACTTCAAGACGTAGCCCAAGCAAAAGCCTAATAGTCTACGTTGTTAAGAGACGTAGCCTAAGCATTGCAAATTTTGCTCTCATTATTTATTATTGTTTCTTAATATGTGCACAAATCACGTGAACAAAACTTAAATCAACACAACATAAAAAAATAAGAACTTATTCCTCAACCTTATATATTGTAATTCTGCAGGTGGGTTATTCATTTGTTCGTTAGTTGGTTTTTCCCCTGAACAATTGTTTTTGTTCGTCGGTACGTTTGAATAACGTCACATTTCTCTATTTATTTGTTATTCCTTTATTTCATTGTACTTCTGCCCCTGATGATGTAAACACGCAAGCGCTTGGGCTTATTCTGTGTATTATTTTCCTTTGGGATATTTCAAGCATCTTAGATCAAGTGATTTTTGGTGATTACTTTTGCATATATATATATATATATATATATATATATATATATATATATCGAAAAATATCCAAGACAAATTGGTGCGGTTAAGATAATGGCATAACTAGACAACTGCTCTGCTTCAGTTCCAGCAGGTGATCCTATTCTCCTCAAACTGGAAGACAACACTTAAGGATGGCCCATCCGCTAAAATTATGCTCAAAATCAACTGATTTGGGAAATATAGTTTAAAAGATGTATCTAATGCCGTTTGAAAATTTCGGGCCGTTGTACATCGCTGCGGAAGAATTGGATGGAAGTCCTTTTTAGTACTGAAAAGTACCAGTATATGAGTTTCACATCCCATATATTTTGTTCTGGGCTTCCTCCGCACACAAGAAGATTTGAGGATGCAATTCATCCCGAACATCACGACCCACAAAGAGTCGCACTTTCTAATTTCTTAGCATCTTCGGGATCTTCTTCAATGAAAAGAGACATGCAGAACATCCAATCGAATATGATGATATGCGACTACCTCTCCATCTCCATCTGAACTGAGGTAGTCGAATTGAGCATCCAGAATCCAATGTGTTCGAGAGCGCGTCCGTTTAGCGGATCTTTTCATCCATTTTGCTGCATATCTTCTTAAACTTTATTTAATTATGTTATATTTCTTAAAACCGTCTACCCTAAGAAGCGTAGCAGGTAATGGGGCGATTCTCTTTTTGGAGCCTCACTTGATCTTACGATGCAATAATTATTGATTACATCCTTATCTCTATTCATAATTTAAGTAAAATTAAATGACTGTGGTGATCAATGCATAAAGAGATAATATAAAAAATCAAAAAATTAATTAAATTATTCCACCCAAATTTAAATATTAAAATATACACCTAATTACACGTCAGACAAACAAGTAAACACTTATGTACCCAAACCAAAGGATAGAAAGACTCACCTTCTATAACGCAAATCCTGAGAGGACCTATCCCACCCGATCAGGCACATCTTGCCCGTCCTCTTCACCTCAATCGTTCCTCTGTGGGATGGAAAACTCTCGGCGTTTTGGAGCAAGCAACCGGAAATATCCGTTGGATTAATGGAAAAGGAAGACAATTTTTGATTATTAGAAAAAGTGTAGAATCCCTTCATTTTCACTGTACTCCCGCATCTTAAACCCAATACATTACTCCAATCCCTATTTGGGCACTTACTGCTATCTTTCGATTTCCCTCTCCGATGCTTAGTTTGCACAAACTTATTTATATAATTGGCCAGATTATATTATTTCCATTATTACAATCCATTTCCTCCAAGCTCAAAGTGAAATGCTTTGCGATACTTCCTATTCGTTTGGTTACGTTTGATATATTCAGTAGTAACAAAACATGCGATGCACTAACCTTTGCCCCTGGGTATTCCAGTCCATGACCACAGTTGAGAGTCCATCCCAATTACACTGAGAAGCTTGAAGGTCCCTATGCCCCAACGACTGAAATTATGGCCTCTGCGGTCACCAATTAATTCTTACGTGCATACACTGAGTTACCAACTTGGTAAATAAAGTACTTACGATGATCTTCACTCGACACTTTGTTTAGAGAAAGCACCATAATATTGTGCCTAGTCTCATTGTTCTTAGGCATGACGTCGCAATCTAGTACACCTCCCTCAAACTCACTCGCATTTAACATACAAACTAAAGTACCGGGCATTAGTTATAATTTGTCATGACTTTGGTGACGCTGACGTAACATAAATACATATACCTTATGCCACTTTCTTATAGAGAGAAGAGGCAAAATAATGTCCATGAATTCAAATCGTTTGTGAGTCTTGGCCGTGCGGGCCGGATCACCATCCTGTTAAAAGACGTAGTCAGCCTCTTTGTGATCTTTCTCGCCCAGGGCAGGACTTTATTTCCCCTAAATTCCCTGTTATCGGGCACTGTAAGCCTGTAACCAGCCACAAACCATACTGGTGTCATCTTTCCGCCATTTGAAGCCTTGACGCCCGAGCAGCATCAGTAAGACCGGGTGCTTGGTTTTGGACACGTAGCGGACCTAGGAGACGACTTGACCGAAGCTTATCACGCGGTCGTTGTGCTTATTGATGACTGGATCGACCTAAAATGTTTTTTTCATCAGGAAAAAAGGAGAAATTGATTCTCCTGACAATTCAAGTCGATGAGAAGGCGATAACAGCTGTCCCGACGTCATTCTCGCATACGATCGGTGAGCAAAGTCCTTTCCACTCACCTAAAGATCTTGCCGCCCTTCTTCATGACAGCCCTGGACATCATGGACACCAAGATGTTCTGTTTCTTCGTGAGCACAGTCTTTTTGAGTTTCGAAGCACTTTCGAAGTACTTTCTCACAGCCAAACGCTTGATAACTTGAGCTCTGCCTGAACGAAGTCGATCTTTGAGGTCCTCCCCGTTTTTGAGCCTCACCGTGACTCTGTGGACGGGCATTCGGTTAACGATGAGCCACTTGACGATGGCGGACTTGTTGTCGCCCGCGCGCAGGAGAGCAGAGATCTCGATTCTTTCACTTTCATCTCGACACAACTGGACACATTGGAAAAGACGGTTTAATGACACCTGCTGGAGAGGTAAAACTTTTATTTTGGTCTACCAAACTTTTTCCATCTCTTAAGTAAACCTCTCGAATAATAAAAAAAACTAGGTGTAAACCAACATTTGCAAAACCCGTTATTGACTGTTTTTATCTTTTGTTCTTCTATCTTTCATTTTTGTTACTGTTCTGTGACCATACACATATATGTACCAATATAATCGAAAATCACATGATACCGTGATATATAATAGATGTATTTTTCAAAAGATTTCCTTGGGCCTTAAAAAATACATGTACCCATATACTTAAGTATAAAACCACACGCTAGAAACACATTAATTAATTTAGAATTCAGAACTAATTACACCTTTCACTTTTAATTTTTTAAATGCCATCTGGCGACGGCCACTAAAGGCGTAAGGAGCGTTTTCAAACAGCTTTCGCCATCAATAGGCATAAGAAGAGTAGCGACGAAGCATATAAACGGCCAACATATAACGTTTAATAGGTGAAGGGGATGAAATATAATAAGAAAAAATGGCATAGAAGCAGTCATAAATTAAGTGAGGCTAAGAAATCCGATTATAAGGTATCGGCGTTTGATGGATTGAGGCAACAGTTTTAAATATATATCTATTAAGTTTGCATTGTCCTTTTAGGATATTATAAATTATCCATAACATCAATAATGAATCGATTCAACGAGAGTTTTGGTAGAATTGCTCGACTTATTTATAATTTTTTTAATTGTTTAAATGAAGTTCATGATCTGAAGTTTGTATGTGAAAATTAGGCTTGATGAAAGTGAACCCCTTTTTGAATCTAAACGTTTTTTTCTCAATCATTTCAAACAAACCCCCAGATTCCCAAAAATAGGATTTGGAACAATTTTTCCAAAGGTTCACATTATTATAATTATTCTTATAATAAACAATGAAGGCGATCAACTGGAAACCAAAAAAGCTCTAAGTTCAAAATGGCCCCGCGGGCGGCATACATTGAAAGTGTAAGAAATAAAGAAAAGAAAATCGAGTAAAGAGAAAACAAAGGTGAAAGACAGAGAGTTCTGAACCGCATCAAACTAGAGGAGGGAGTAGTAGTATAGCAACTGAAGGTCAGATGCGTGAGTATAAAATCATTGCACGACCCATTTCCAAATGAGCCACCGGTGCCCAATGAAGCCGTTTATCTGCCGGCTCGAAACTGTTAGATGGCTATGTAAACATCCTCTGCATAGAGTACATGCCTTGCTTCAGGTATTGTTTTTGGTCCAGTTGGAATACCCATCAACCTTCCCACTAGTTATGAAATAACTACTGGGTATCAGTTTGGTCCTCGACAACACTTATGCGACAGGCAGTACCGAATTAAATGTTACCAGTAGCGTGGCAACATCCCCAACCAAACAAATTCAGGTCTCCAGTTGATGGTTTGTAGTAAGAAGCCTGGAGAGAGATTTTTAAATATGGACAAAAAGTAAATGGCTATCTTATTCTCATTATTAATTATTGGCGTATGTTTAATGAACATACGAAAAAATATACAGCTTTACATTCATCTTTCTTTGGTTGTTGTACAGAATAAAAGTATGAACTTGTCTTAGAGTTTAACAAGGTAATAAAATGAAATGGATATTTAAGCTTTTAAAGGCGCCCATTAAGTGATACAATTTCCTTTTTAAGGAAAATTTGGTCATTGTTTTATATGGATACAAACCGCTGTTCTCTTCCTTAACAGGAAGAACTTGGTTACACAGGCACCCCTGCGGGGGTGTGGCCTACCGCCTTATTTGCTAATCTTAACGGCCTTTTTTAATCCCCTTTATACTCTTTTTTCTAACACTCTGAACACCCTTTTCTTCTTATTCTTCTTCTTCTTCTTCACTTTCATCTTCTTCTTCATCTTCACCTTCATCTTCTTCTTCATCCTCATATTCATCTTCTTCTTCTTTATCTTCATCATCATCTTCATCATCATCTTCATCTTCATCTTCTTCTTCATGATCTTTTTAACTATTTCAATCCTTTGAATTTCCAAAACACCCGAAGTCATTTGTCAACTAAGCAAAAAGAAGCATTTATATATTTTCAAAAAATCCCCATCTTAATTATAGAGTTATGGATACCAGGCAATGGCTTCGGCACTCACCCCTTCAGGGGGAGCTTGCGCTTCGCTACTAAGATTGAAATTTAAACTAAATTTCCCCCCTTTCAAAATATCACTTTGCTAAAATATAAGAGTTATAGAAGAAGATATATAAAAATAAATTTTCTGAACTTCGCCATTTGTAATTCTTTGGGTTTTAAAAGATTCACAAAATTTCGATACCTATATTTATATCTGAACTTCACCATTTTGCTTTTGACATTCTTGAATTGAGCTGACCAAGTAACTGTATGTCATCGAACAGCACTAAAAAGTACTGTTACTTTCACCTTTCCATTTGCCGTCTCATTCAGAAATCTCCTATCTCCTTTACAGGCACACTATCCGTTAAATATGTGAATTCAACTACATTACAGGTCCGCTTGCCTATTTTCGTTTGTTCATGTATAAGAAAGGTCATAATGGGTCATTTGCGCCTATAAATGGTGTGTCGTCCCTTTTCCAATTTCGCCTCAATTGCAATATCAACATTCGTGACCAAGTGCCCCAAGGCAGCCATTTAATTGCTCCTTTTTCGATGAAGTCGATCTTTTTCGTGCCATTACAAAGGCAAAAATGCCACTTTGGTAGAATTATTTGTAGTCTTTCTTGCTTCGCAGCGCATCCATAAAACATGGATGATAAGATATTAATATCGTACCATTGACTCTTAAGTGTTGGCACATAAGTCAAAATAATCTATGTATGTATTAGTCATTCGGCTAAATCATTCAGTATTATGTGTAGTTGTGGTACTTAACTCTTATAACGGTTCTATTTTTTAGATGATAGGCCAAAGTGCCATTTTCGACGAGAAGATCCATTTTAAGACCAAGACTGAGTTAGCTTCTTTTCTCTTTTCCTGCTTGGTGGGCGTCGAGGCAGGAAATTCAAACGGGCGAACACTGGTCTTGCACTGATTTACCCTCGAGAGTAAAGCCCGGGGTACAAATGCGAGGTCAGTACGAACTGACCCACTACTACACCGTGGAAAAAAGTAACTTCTTATCAGTTGTAGGTAAGGTAGCGTCTGGTACCTGAGAAGTAGCTTGGTTTGACGCGGATGGAGAGGGATTAAGAGGTAGGTTGTGTATCAATAGTTACGACAGACGTAGAATTCATTTATTTATTGAAAAATAACTGAAATATCTTAGAATATTCTTGAAATGATTTTTGTCGCGTGGTGAATTAGGGGAAGTGAAAATTCGCGGAATATTCCTAACCTGAGTAACCGAAAGAGTAAACTACTTAGTGCAGCAAAGAAACGCGGTAATGCCTATCTAATGATGCGGCGAATTCGTAGCTCAAATTCGTTTGATCGAAAATTCGAACAAATTGCCTCTTTCAAACATCCATTTGGCAGCTTGTCCAACTTTCAAACAATTCTCTCTCTCTCTCTCTCTCTCTCTCTCTCTCTCTCTCTCTCTCTCACACACACACACACACACACATACACACACACACACAACCTCTTTCTCTCATCTCTCTTTCCTTTCTCTTTCTCTCCTCTTTTTTATCTCTCTTTCCTCTATCTTTCTCTCTTATCTCCCCTTCCCTTTCAATTAGACCCAGGGGCGAGCTGAAACGATGGCATTTCACCCAAACAAATGACCTCCCTGACATTCTGTGTAATGGCCATCACTCCTCCTTCCACAACGTTCCACGTTCCTTTAAAGCTTCATTCGTGTTGAACTTGAGGTAATTTCGCTTGGAAGTAAAGTTATTTAGAAAGCCAAAGAAAACTGCATTTAATTAACAGCCATCATTACATCCCCTATCAAAAATGGTGGCGAAAATGGCCTCCAATTTAGGAGGAGGCCTACTAATGAGAGGACTGTGGTATAGAAGTAGGCTCGGAAGAAGACCAGAGGAAAGGTTGGAAGAAAGAGTAGTTACTTTGATGATAAGACCAAACAGTGAAGAGCAGCCAAGAGGATGATTGGTCTGAAAGGAGAAGTTTTAGTCAGATTGATGATAAATTATCGATAAATGGAACATAGTAGTCAATTTGGGGATAGGCCGGGGTAGAAAGATGGTAGTCAGTTTGAGGATAGGCCGGGTTAGAAAGATGGTAGTCAGTTTGAGGATAAGCCGGGGTAGAAAGATGGTAGTCAATTTGAGGATAGGCCGGGGTAGAAAGATGATAGTCAGTTTGAGGATAGGCCGTGATAGAAAGAGGGTAGTCAGTTTTAGTATAGGCCGGGGTAGAAAGATGGTAGTCAGTTTGAGGATAGGCCTGGATATAAAGATGGTAGTCAGTTTCAGGATAGGCCGGGGTATAAGGATGATAGTTAGTTTCAGGATAGTCCGAGAGACAGAGATTAGTTAATATGTTGTTAGGTTTGAGACGAGAAATGTTATTATTCTAAGTGATAGTAGGCCTGGGCATATAATGGCTAGTAATTATAATGGTAAGCAGGAACCAGGGCTTTTTATTCCAATTTAAAGTAAATACCAACGAGGGCATCACCCGAGGAAAGTTTGTAGAAGGTTTAAAAAAGTGAAGATGGATGACGTAAAAATGTGTGGTTGAGATGAAGTATAGTTGTCTACAATTTTGCTTGCATTGATGATGGGAGAGAAAACTAAGGACGCTGGTGTCTAGAGGGCAAACAACTCTCCAGATCTCATCTGCAGCACGGTTGTCCAGGCTACAGTTTGTACCCATTTGGGGGCGATTAAAACTGTATATAAAGGAAGGGGAGGTGGGGCTTGGCAGTCAGTCGCCATCTTTGTTTTGAGTGAAGAATGGCGAGTGATCCTCTGGCGGTGAACATAGGAAATAAATCTCGTCTTTCCAATGACTCAAAAATGGAATTAAGTTTAATAACCAATAAATTATTGCAAGACAAAACTCACCTTCTTGAAGCGGAATGAGGTCAATTTTCAATTTAATAAACAATAAATCCTATGTGTCCGGCCTCGCCTTTTGCCGGGCCAAGCGGACGTCGTAACTATTTGCTGACGCGAAAATTGAAAATTGCTGACCCTACATAAAATAAAAAAAAGTTAATTTAAGGTCATGGGGGGGGGGGTATGAAAGAAGGGGGAAAGTATGAGAAATGTGTAAATTACAGACCTTAAAGGGCATGAGTAGAGGGTAAGGGCATTTAGGGGTTGGGGAAGGTGAAGAGAAAATAGCTTTTAGGCGTTCGAGAGGGGAGTGGGGTGGGGGTAAGGTGGGAGCTTAGGGATGTTGTTGGCAGGAAAGTGAAGATAAGAATTCGTTGATTCCAGATGGAAAATGTTTATTTCGCATTTAAATATAATGTCTATTTTATAAAGGTTTAGACGATTATTTATATCTTTAATATTTGGTCATTTTTCAAGTTTCATAAAAGACGTCTAAATCAGGTTAGGGGCGCGCTGCCCTGTGTACACCTGCCTACTAAAGTTTTTGTTGCTGCGAGGTCAATACTCACTAGCGGTAACGATTAGTCCTGTCTCGAACACATTCAGGCATGTCATTAGGTGCGTTGATGCGCATCAAACTCCCCTTATGAAAGAGTGATTAACGATTACATGATCAAATTTTCAAATGTCTTTTTTTGTACTTATTTTATTCTATCCAAAGTTGTTTTCTGCAAAAAAAGGCATTTTCAAATTATGAGACATTTATGAACTTTCTAATATTAATATTAATTGTTTTCGTGAAGCTCCGTTATTTATCCAGCAAAACTTTGTATAAAATCCGGTTTAATAATTTAGTTTGGGTTGTTTTCATTATAATCACTAACTCTATAATTTAAGAGGCTTTCTAGCGCGGAAGCCAGCAGAGTATTTAACCTAAGGTCAACCGTTACTCGTGAGGGAGTACCGCCCGCCTTTCGCGAAGATACAGTCCTTCGTCTTGAGTCAAACGTCGGATTTAGGTCTCCTCGGCTAGACAAATTGTCGTGAGTTTGGCCACAGTCAATCGGCAAATTCGTGACACGACTTTTTCTTTGGAGAATTGCGCGAACCACTCTTCTCATCTCGTTAAGGGAACCCCTCGTCTGAGATTACTCATCCCAATTCCAGTGTCTCACCCAGCCTGGAAATTACCTTACTCGTGCCCTGGGTAATTCCGACCCCCCCGTCAAGAATACAACGCCCCTAGAGCCGCAAGACTAGCTCGCCTCGTAAGAATCGCTCCTCTCACCAAGAGTCAAGCCGTCAAGGTAAAATCCTTTTACCCCTTTTCGAGGATAATCCCCCCCTTTTGTCCTCGCCACCTGATATCTTCCCTCCTACCCTTTAATTGGACTTCCCAGTGTTTACTAACATTTTTTGCTGTCTGACGAAGTCCCATATTTTGATCCCCGTTAAACTGATTAGTATTTGATTTATTATTTCATTGTGAGCGACATTATTCTCCCATTCATTTGCCTTTGTAGACATTTCCATAATTAGTATTATTAGTGTAATTAAAGTTTATTTTGGTTTTTAATCTTTCATTAACCTTGAATGAAACCTGGTATTTATGTCTTCCCTTTGGCCAACCATTAATTTCCTAACGCATTCTCCTCTTATTAGCCCTCTGCAGCTGGTCTATCTATCTGGCCGCCTGCAACGTAAGTAGACTGCATTCTCTGTAGCACGGCGAACAATGAGATTTAAATTTTGCAGTCGAGATACGAGTATCAATGCACAATACATTATTCATTATTGCTTACATCTGAATAGGAGGAATTATAAATTTTATTCAAACGCAAAAAGTTTGCTTCCATTAAAACCCGCAAGATTTCTGGTAGTGAGGAGATGCTAAATGGCTCGCATCGATGTAAATGCTAAACTTCTCACCTTAGGCTACCGCCAAAGGTTTACACATTGATGTAAATAACTAAGGCCATTTATCCGTTTTGAAGGCTTAATGTTGCTCAAGGTGTACTGCTAACAGCTTTATCTCCTAAACAACGAAATATATTACATATTGTTGATTTCCCTAACCTCATAAATTGCTCGTTGGGGACTAATTTTGTTTTTACGACCAAGAGCCAAGTAGGCTTCTGACATATATATCGTACCTACGAATATTTCACGGATATATGTGGACTCTGACGTCATCACTTTATGATATTGGTTTTTCAGATGCTAGGGTCATATAATCTAGATTATATTATTATGAAATATAAAAGCCAGTCAAGAAGAATGGACATACTAGGCTAACCAACTCGGAAAGGTGCATTGTAGGTTAGGCGCATTTTAAGTAGACTTCCTGCCTGAGGAAATGATAGCTGGGAGGTAATTTTGAAGCCGTTTATAATCTTCATCTTTGAACATTCTCTGATGATTTGCTCTCAAAGGAAGTTCAAGGTTGTACTTAAGGGGAGGAGGCTCAAAGTTCTAAACCTAGGATAGGTGGCAGAGGGTTGGGGTCAATTGCCTGAAATTAACTTTTACTTTTTTCAAAATTTAACACTTCATCTTGGATTATATTAGAGGAAAGTGGAGGTTAAGGTCACCCGATGTTAATTTATAAATTGACCTTACCTAGGTTAGTTAAGATTCACATAAATAATTTGTTCAACCCCTTCTTCTTGGAAGATATATGGGGGGGAGGGGGGTTCCATAGCAAAAAGAGCGGGAACATGTTCAAATGACCAATCCGCGGAGGATATTCAAGTTATCCAATTAGCCCTAATTTAGATTAGGATAAGATAAGTTGACTTAGCTTAGGTTAGATTAAGAGCATTCGGTCAGCTTAAGGGAGATCTTTTTAGATTAGATCAGATTAGATTGAATTGAATTACTTTTTAGATATGTTAGATTATATTTGATCAGTTTAGGTTAGGTTAATTTAGATTTGGTTAGATTTATTGGATCTTTCCTAGATTACAACCCATTTTATACCACTGTAACTAAATTAGTGATAGTAATGGGTAACACTTGAGTTTACGGGCGCACGCTAAGGGGCACTGTTTCTTGGCTGCAATTTAGGTCATATGACGTCAGACGGTAGCTTCTAAGGTGGCCAATCACTGCGTTGTATTTGTTTTGGTGTCTCTACTCTTTATTAATTAGTAAATGGCTGCACTTCTACTCGATTATATTAATTACAAATGTAATGAATTTAGCAATACTCCAGTTTATGGACGATATTTCCTACCTACAATTTAGGCTCTATTGCGTCAGATGATAGCCTAATCTGGATATGGGCAATCATGGCATTTTATTTGTTGTTATTTTGTTTTTTTCCTTTATTATTTAATAAATGACTACACTTCTACTCAATTAAATTATTTAGCAATGCATTGATTTTTTTATGTTTAGTAATGTATTCATTTTTTTATGTTTCGTTTACCTAAAATAAACCATTATTTTCACACAGGCAACCTTCATTTCGACCTTATTTCAAACATTGGCAACACTAGAGCCAAGCATTTAAAAGAGCGCAATTCCTGTGCATTCGGTTTGTTGGACTTTATTACGACGTTTGTTGTTAATTCCTCGGTCAATTTAATAGACTTTGGTATAGATCATGGCCCTATTTTAAAAGCGTTAATTTGTAACAGGTGTGGAAAAAAGCGCGGCTCGATTATAATAGTCAAAGGTGGAGATGGTTTAGCTTTTGTCGTGAAGGAATTATTTATTAGGTAATTTAAGAGGACGATAGCGCTGCCGACATTTAGCAATCGCCTTTAACATTCAAATATGATGTTAGCCTTTCGAATTAGTAATAATTACAAGTTTTTTTTTAAAGTTGCGTGGGGCAGCCCCCCTCAATTAAGTGTGTGGGGGTGGGGGGAGGGTGCCCCACGCCAAAACATGTTATTTTTTTGGCGGAAATAGCCTAAAGCCGGCGGTGCTATCGTCTCTATTATTTCGATAAATGTGCATAGCCTATCGCATTAATTGTATCCCAAAATTGTTTCTCAGAAATAGCGCCTCCTAACATTCACCCATAAACTTAAGTATTACCTAAAAATGTTTCGTGTTTATACCTATTTCGTGTTTACTTGTTTATACTTATTTTGTGTTGCTTATTAATAAATTATTATTTTTAAGCGTACTTTGCCTGGTTTTAATTGTTATTTTATCTTTCTTTTTATAATCTAGAATAGAGTGGTTAGTAGTGGTGATCTAGGAAATATATTTCCCTGGGTTCGTGATCTAGGAAAGATCCGATTTATTTAAGTTTGATTAGATTTAGTTATCCTCGCGTAACTGGATTAGGTAAGATAAAGTTTAGCTTCGGTAATTTATTATTTCTGATTTCTTTCATTTTCCAACCTTCTTCATCGAATATTTCCTTGTTGTATTACACAAATTCCCTATTATGTCCCTAATTAAGGGATAATTCCGGTAGAGTGAAATAATTGGGCTTATTGGCAGTAGTCGGATGGACCGAATGCATAAAGAATTCTTGGACCTTGGACCACTTACAATGACCGTGATCAGCATGGTTTGTACTTTTCTAAGGTGGTTCTCACAAGTACACTGAGTTCAAGGAGTGACTCCCAGGGATTGTCACTACTTATTATTCGACTCTTTTATTAACTGCTATTGTTATTATTATTTCTATTTTATTTTGTTTTCTCCTAATCTCCTGCCATATTGGCTTTCTAGATGGCATTGCATTTCAGTTTCTACAATTGAATGAAATTGATCCGAACATGTCAGATGTGTATCTGTTTCGGTCATAATACATATACACGTATTCATGTTCTCCACTACGTATGCAAATTTGGGAGGAGGAGGGGCTCGTAGGTGTTCAATGACCACCTTTAACATTAAAGTGGTTAATCTATATACACAATATACACAGAGGGAGGATAAAAAAGGGGCAAGGTTGCTATAGAAATCTTCATCTACTTTAGTGACGTTTTCGCGATGGATTCAAACCTTTTTGATTTATATTTGTATTGAGAAAATGGGTAATAAAAAATACTTTTGGCAGGATCCATTTGTAAAGTTACGAACCAAATAAAAGGAGTAGTCGAAAGGTTCGCAAAAACCATAAGCCGGACGTGGTTGTAATCTTAGCTCAATCCTGAAAGAACAGTGTCCAAATTTTTCAAGTACCTGACTACTAAGAGGCTTCTAATATCTCTTAATATAACCTCCTTAGCAATTTAAATCAATTTTACCACTTGTATACATTAAATCTCAATAAAATATTTAAATCCTTGGGTATATTAATGCTAAAATGATTATTAAATTGCTCTGAACTAGATTATTATAGGTACATTACCAGATTATGTTGTAATATTTGTTGTTACATATTTTGTACTGACAAATTTGGGAAACTTCTCAACATACTTCGTAGCATACCACAATTCTTGGTATAATGCTGAACTCTCTTTGTTTTCCATTTGAGAGGAATAACAAAAACATCTTGGTTGCTGTACCTGGTAAAAAAATCATTTTGAACTCCATTATCATAGATTATATGCATCATCATCACGTGATATGATTTTGCTCTGCATATTTCATAAACACCACTGGCCACAGGGGTAATGACGTTCATAAACACCACTGGCCACAGGGGTAATGACGTGTGGAATGTGAAGGTTAGGTGAGAACGTGTCTTGAAGTCCCATAAATTCATTCCAGGTTCCTCATCTCCCATTAAGGTGGCAGAAAGATGGCCCTAACCAGAAGGCGATTAATTACGTCCAAGAGACAATCGATTGTCCTCATCATGCATTGCCTTCATCAGTTGATGTTATGAGAATGTTATTATTATGTATCATTCACTTATTTTCCTACTGGGGTGTCCAATTTTCCTCTTAGATCTCTCAGACCTTGTTGGAAATAGCGGGTTTCTGTCCGCTTGCATGAGATGGTTTGGAGAGTTATAATGTAGCACAGTACGAGCCACCCCGGTGTTATTATATTCTATTTCACTTCCCTCTTTTCATTTGACACAGACGGCCAGAGGAAGGCTCCTCTTTCTCTCAGGGGGCCATATTTCACCCGGAAGGAGATATATTAGATTAACGTGGGCCTTATTCTTAGGTGTGGCTCCCAAAAGTGTTCGAATCGGTGTACTTGGATATTTTGGCTCAACAGTATGAATTTGTTAGCACATTGACTTTTATATATCGGTATAACCGACTATTATATTCTTTACCATTCTTAATCCGTTTCATTAACGTTTCTCCATTCATCGTTTCACTTTACCTTTGTCTACCTTCCTTATCCTTGTCGTATTGGGTGCATTCTCTGGTTTCCTCACTTCAACTAAGATATAATTTTGCGAAGCAACGCCACCTCTCGGGTGATGGCACACAGGTGTCTCAAATTCGGTTCCGATGCTCCGCAGCTTCTCTTTTTCTTTAGTTCTCGTTCTGTGGCTTTGCAGCTTTTGCCAACTCAAACAGTTGCTACTTTAATCTACAGCTGATCTTTGGTTCATATTTCATAAAACTTAGCTGATACAGCATCCAACACGAACATCTTTATTTCCCCGATTCTGAAGGAATTCACAAAATAACATTCATACCTACCTGAACAGTCTTGAGGTTCATGCTCTGTACCAACGCCATATTGTTTTTCCCATATTATTACTGTATACGTCCTTTTTATGATTTATATTTTTTTGCCATTGCATGTCATGTTACAAAATCAATGAGAATGTTACTGGCTACCACAATCGATTCTCAACGCCGCACATGCTATCCAATATGATGTCCAACATATATTATTCACATAGTTTACAAACACGTGACGCCAACTTAGTCATCAAGCGACCAAGAACACCCATGTATTCGGATCCGAAATGGACCGTGTCGAAAGCGCGAATTCCTTCTATGTACATCAACATAATGCTGCTTTTGGCTATGCACAGCTTTAGGGGATAAAACTGGGGGTTTTGTCAGCAAACAATAACTTTGATCCTCACTACAACTCTAGGAATCTACACAGCTACCATCTCAATGGCTCACGAGGTTAGACGGATAGACATAACCAATTCTACTGTTTCAAGGCGCATAAATAAGGTATACATAACATAACATTCATTCGTTAGCATAAACGCATGCTCTATGTGTAGGTAATACACGTTCGTGTGTGTTATTTTAATTGTAATGTTTGCTTCCTTCATTCCTATTTTATCTTCCATCTTACATTTGACCAAGCGGTCGGAGGGAGCAGAGATCATCTGCTCCTGGGAAGCAATGGACCACAACAACATTTGAAAAGATAAAATGAAAATAATAATTTTTTGACCTGTGTATTTAAATTACCCCTCTACGTATATACACTACAGTATCCCTGATCACTCCTAACTCATTTTAACATTTCCCATTCTAGACTGCCATTTATCTTTTATTCTCTTTACAGGCCTCCGCAGACCTGGTCGTACCTGAGTCCTCGATAGTAGACGGAATTCTCGAGCAAAGCCGCCTCTCACTCGCATTCGTGGTTACCGAAAGTCACTTCATCCACGGTCGTCTCACTATCATCTGCTCCTCGCAGGTCGCGTCCTCGAGCCTCTTCGAGAAACTGATTTTTAACGTGTCTGTCGTCGACCCAGAGGAGCAGGCTACCTTTGCAGGTACGCAGACCCCTTATTCAGGAAACTTTTTCACTTGTCCATCTGGTTTAAGTGGATAATACATTTGTTCATTAGTCACTTTTCAAATTCTTTTGTTCAAAATTCGCATTTTTTGGTTTTGTATATCATTTTATTGTAAATTTTATCCATTTTTTATGGTATAATTATTTTTTTACCAATATTAAGAGAACATAGTAAAAATTAAGATAATGCAAAATTGTATACATTCGTGAAAAATATTTCTTACATATTTAAAGTTAATTTGTTATAAAACAAACAAAACTACACCAATGGTTTTATATCATTTTATTGCAAGTTTGATGCACTTTTTTATAGTATGTATTTTGTTTTAGCAACATGACTAGACCATAGTGAAAATTATGATAATGCAAAATTTTATACAGTCGTGGAAATCCGTCGTAGATATCTAAAGTTGATTTGTGAACTAAACGCAAAACTATACCATGCGATTTAAAGTTTTGCTAAAAAACCCGGCTTCTAAGAACTATATTCATTATAATATAGATTGAACTGAATTCCAGGGGATTCAGAACACCATTACTATTCACCTAACACCCCCTTTTCAAACTGAAAACAAAACCTATAGTTGACCTTGTCTGAAAAATATATGTTTTAGTCCACTATTAACACAAATTTACATGGAACTAAAGAAAACTGATTTCAAATGATAACTAAATCATATGTGCATCGTTTGCTCGTGAATTAAGTTCGAATTTTAAATTTAGTAATTATATAGCCATTTATATGATATCAGGTTTCAAGGGGAGGGGGTTCTAAATAAATCCCCTGTATCTAAAAAACAGCGGCATAGGTTATTATGATTTTTGCAAGAATAAAGGGGCTTTTAGTGTGCTTTAATTTCATATATGATAATCTAACGTAGTAAGCAGTTGAAAAATGAATGTGGTATCCCCTTAATAACTATGGTAGTGGTGTTTCAGCACCGATATTATGCGAGGAAGTTGTATGAAATTCGTACCCAGTGACCGAAGGCGTTGTGGTCTTTAGGTTTATAGGTATGCGGAAGAGCTCTCGTGCCTGATTACGTGGTTGAGTTTTTTTTCTGGTCTCTTCTTATTGCAGGTCACTCTTTGACAAACGGCGGGATGCATCTGGATGATAACAGAACACTGTCGCTACTCCTTCTGATCGTGTTCTTTCGCGGGAAGTATCATTTACATCTACAACCACTGACCCAACATCTACAGCATCAGGCAGTCTCCACGTGACCGATCTTGGACAATCCGTTTCATATCTAGTCTCTAGAAGAAGCTTTGGTTGTTTTTCCTTCCGTGTTTCCAGTGCTCTTCATATATCTCTTCTGCCCATTGCAAATGTCTCTGTTTTAGTCTCTGTATCTCTTTGTCTCCAACTTGGGATTTGTCTCTCACTTTGTGTCTATTATTATATCTTTGTCTTTATATGGATCTACCTATTTCACTGTCTATTTTCATGTTCACTTCTTTGTTTCAAACTCTAAGTTCGCATCCTTACCACCTTAGGGTTTCTGCCAATTTTTCCTCCGTCTCTATCGATTCTTTCTTTGTTCCCTTACATTTCTCTCACTCACATCTCTACTTTCCTTGTTTTGTGTCTACCTACCCTAATTTAATTAATTCCCATCGCTGAACGACACTATCCAATCCTTATTTAAATGGTACATTGTATACATAATTTTACTCATTTTGAATATTTATGCTCCAAGGTCTTCTTTCATTATTCCCCCTCCAACAATTTCCCCCCATCATATTTCCATATTACCCTAAAAACACCCCTTTCAAGTTAATTGGTGTAAAACTCAATACATATATTTTAAATGTTTACTTACGTTAGAACATAATAATAATTGCAATGTTCGAGTTAGTAAAAATGTCAATTAACTATAAGTCCCCCAAGGAAAATATAATTATTCATAACCTTTTAGTTTATACATGTATGTAATTCTTATATTTGTGAAAGCATTAAAATATAAATTATAATGTTTTCATTCTATAAATTTATCTCTTAATTAACTTCCAGCGCACAATATATATAATATTCTCGGGAGTTTATCGTCGTTTCAGAAAGTCAGATTCGATCAAGTTTGGAAATTGAAGGACAATTTATTATCATTTGTATATTCATAGAGTACCATAAAATAAAGTTTTCCTTATTCTAAAAACATGTTATTTTTCTATATAACTAATTCTCTATATTTAATAGATTTTTTTGCGTATACTATAATTAATCCACGCCATATACTTCAAGTTTATATTTGTTGCTTCTTTATTTTATTTCGCTTCATATTTATTAATCGAACAAACATGTAAATTATCGACTGAAAACGACCATAATTGACAGTTTTCTATTCACTTTTGGAAGATTTTTATTATAAAATCAAATAAAAATTAATGTTTTTACATGTAGATTATCATCGCAGTAAGATACGTCTTTTTTCTTATTACTATTACTTCTCTCCTTATTATTTCTACTCAACCTTCCGTCAGCGGGAAGAGAAATCGATGATGGTAACTAACCAATAAGAAAGCCACCAGACCAAAACGGAGTGCGTGGGGGCAACTGTACCCTAAAATATGAAAAACCACCCATGTCCATGAAAATGGGGAAGAAAAGGGGGGAAGGGGGAGAGTTGTCCAAACACTTATGAGAGGAATACAGCTGATGTAATTCGGTGGGACGTGCAAAGGGTGAAGTTGGTGTGATTAAAATCTATAAAAGGAAAGCAGACCCAGCGAACAACTCGGAACATTAGATATCGCGACTGGGCGAAATTCTCCTAGATTAGGGTAAATGGCTGATAGAAGAGTAATAAAGGCGAAGAGCGAAAAAACATCCCAGCCCCCATGGAGAACAGAGGTTAGAGAGTGTATTTCATACACGAGGTGAAGCTAAGGTATTTCATACACACGGAGAAAAATGATCCAAAATGAAGACAATAAGAGATACAAAATTTATTTTCCTCTATTCCGTGCCTTGGTTACCTTTGGTTTTATAATCACCACCGCTTCCAACAGTTGATATTAACATCAATCTTCACTCGTTGGTCAGGCCTTTTATTTGTCAGCAGGACGTCCCATAGAGGTTAAATTTGCTTTATTATGAGATCATTATTAAATTATCTTTTCAACTTAATAAGAGTTTAGTTGAGAAAATAAATATTTTTACTTAAATATAATTTTATGGTCTTTTAATTTATATCAATGAATAAATCCTTATACTCACGACATTGAATGTATCTCATTTTTTAATTAAGAAAATGATAACTGTCGGAGTCATCTTGTCTAGAAAAACATTAAGAGATACAGAATAATATAGGTTTTGAAAGGAGAAAACAAAATGGAAATTTAATGATAGAATAATGAGTAGGATTTAATTACAGAAAACTAACAACATGATTTTGAGAAAAGAAGAACAAAAAAATATTAAAGCTGTAAAATTTAGCAGTTATAATGCTATAAAGTAGACTGAAATTTGAAATTGATGAGAAATGTGTTAATGAAATTTGGAAGAACCGAATTTGTATGGGTCCACAAATATTGTTTTAAAATATTTTATTTAATATAACTATGGGTGAGTAAATTGGTTTTAATACTCAGATCCCAATTTAAATTGCAATCTGATATTCGACGTTCAACTGCGGCCATTTTCTCGCAAAACTGTGTCATTGCGAATCAATCCCCACAGCAAATGCTCACTCATGTAGTAATTACGTCTCAAACACACCATTGCCTACCATTTTTCATTACCATTGGACTTTTATAACGTTAGATTGGTACGTGAAGTGGTATATTACGAGTGGCAGCGTCGATCGGGAAATTTTAACGCACATGAGCGGTAGCTTTATCGAGTTCATGCACATGATTTTGGTTTACATGCCCATTGGGAGCAGAATACATAGAGCCCCCGTACAAGAAATCTTTACCGAAGTTTAAGCCTAATTAGGGAATTAAAAGATGAAAGATATACCTTAAAAAAGGTGAAAGAATATTACTTTCATTCTTTTTGCTTATCCCTTTCTTACTTTCTATCTTCCTTTCTCTCATATGTAATTATAGCTAATTATATATAAAATATATTTCTAAATCAATTATGAGTAAGTAAAAGTATGCATTTTTTATATAAATTACCTCGCGGCGATAATATAGCCGTCATATAATCAGGACACAGCTGTGTCTGCCCCTTTATCATCCTTCGTCTGAGTGTTAAAGGTTAATCCTTTAGCACGAAGTAGATACTTCAGCCCACTCGTCGTTTGGATACGTACCGAATAGGATTTGGGACCCGTAGAGCAGAATGAATCTCCATACGCCACGGCACCGTACACATCTTTGATCTCATCGGTGAGATCACCTAGGAATTCTCCAGGTCGAGGTTGTGGGTCATCTTTCCTTGCAATGAAGATGGCACTGTCCGTGTCACAGTACAACAACTGTTCACCCAATGAGTCTAAGAGGACATATAACTTGATTAGGGCATAGGAGTTTGTGAATGCTACAATTGGAAGATTCGTTACATGGGAATAAACATCAACATGTTCAGCATTCTCTACTTTTGCGATGTATGCAATGCCAACTATATCCAACGAGTTAACAATGTAATCCTCGTTTTTGATCAGGTCGATTATATCAGGGTCCGAACCACAGATGATCGTTTTCATACTGCGAATTCTCTGAACGAATTTTCCCCAGAGACTATAAAAGAAGAAAATATGATCAGGATTACTATTATTATTATTATTATTATTATTATAGTATCGCCTTCAAGTTTTAGAAATTATGGACTTCATATTTGTTGTACTATGTGTTAATATTTCTAAAAATTACATTTTGAATGTAATATATCAATGCAGAAAAAAATAATCGCAGGAAGAAATCCTTACCTATTTAGACAGAGCTTCGCTTTAAAATGCTTTCTAGGATTCCATTCTATGCTGTTTATTCAGATGTTTATCTCCTCAGCCTGATTCACCTTCTTTACATATTCCATTTTTCCTTCTCTCTGACCATTCCTCTCGGGAATCCAGAAGCTTCAATTTTTTCTTCTAGAAGAGAGTTTCTATACTCAACGAACAAAGCATCTCTCTTTTCAAACTCCCAAAACTCGTAAATTTTCTTGGTTTTATACTTCTTTACCACGACAATTTTTAGTCTTGAAGTGGTGTACACTCCGTACATCATACGTTGCTTTTCAGAGTGATCGCACTTGCGTGAGTTTTGCTGAGCGCATGTGATGCAGAGTGTGAAAGTAAGTTTACCATCTATGGATTGAGGGAGAACTGGAATATACATATCATTAGGAGGGAGAACATTAACTTTGACGATACCGAAATATGCCTCATTCACCCCTCAGGGAATTCTTGAATAGACGGAATTTCTCGCACAGATACGCAACGTCTAGGCGATCCTATGGGATAGGGGTTGTTTTTCATACAGTACGGATATAAGGAGCAAAAATCGACATAATGGATTTTCACACCTTCGGTTGGTGGGTAGTATAATATAAATGGGTTACATCTGCCACCAAAAGGTGCACTTCCCACATTCAATACACCATTCACTACATCGACAGAGATTCTATTAACTGCCTCACGTCGTCCTGGAATAGTTTGCATCATGGTTTCCAATTCACACTCCCAGAGAATCATAACCTTGTATTTGCTACCGAGAATTCGATCATTCTCTATTGTCTGGTAGTAGCGATCCAACGACCGACGTCCACCAATGGAAACATCTTGTTTGCGATTACAGTCCTCTTTCTGGCACCCATACCAATAGCATGCATGAAAGAGAAACACGGTTCCTCCTCCCGATGGTGAAAACCCGTAAGGGAAAAATACCCTTCCACCAACAGATAGGCTTCGCTCACCACCGCTTCCTGCATTGAAAATCGGGATTCCTCTAACATGTTCTTCAAACATAAGCCAACGCATAGTCTTATAAGAAAAAAACGTTTGGTTTCTTCCTGTCAATAATAGCAATCGAATTTTATGGTAAGAAGGCACCTTTATACACTTTGTAACACAATGAAGCTATTGTGATGCAAGACTGCATAGGATCAATGTTAAATTTTCCTTTGAAGGAACACCTAAACTTCTCAAAACACTGGCGAAGGAGAGAAACACCTTGAATGCAATACTTAATGCTCCCTGTGCGAATATTGCATTCTTCTTCCTGGAAATTCCGGTGAAAATTAATGTCAAAGTATAATTTTTCCTCATTGTTCATTTTCGTATAGTTAAAATACTTTTATTTCAGGAACCGGTCCAGTATAGTTCAAAGTTTCCCTTTGATAGAAAATCGTAAGGAAAATAACCTTTTCCAATTTCTGGAATGCCCAGTGTTCTTGGCATTCTTTTTCAGCGATTAAGGCATGAATATGAGTGTATTCTTAAAAATTATGTTCTGAACGAGCTCTATCTTGAAGGTTTTCGGCCCCGCTTCATTGGATTCGAAGTAAAGAGTTTAGGATTAAAATATTGAAACAGCTCCTCATAAATGAATTGGCCATCGAATTTGGCATTGTTATGTGCCATCACATATGTTTTCACATTTTCTCTCGATCCTCTAATTCTAATTAACTCTTCTATAAAGGTTTTACAAGGTGAGTTTCACTATCTCTTTCAAAATCCTTGTTCATGGATCACAGTTCTTACATTTATCATATTGTTTCATTCTTATTATCAAAACTGAGTTCACAAATTATCTGTGTCGTGGTATGACATTATATTATATCAATACCATATCATATCTATGGGGGAGGGACCAATAACTTGAAGGCGAACCGACAAAAGGGACGGAAAACCACGAGTTTCGATGGGCGAAAATGCGAGATAAGAATGCAACGAGGTCAGGTAACATATGGGCAATGGCAAAGCTCAAGGTTATTTAAAGAGGAATGTACAAAAATATAATTTTATTTACATAAAAATAATAAGAGAAATGATGGGCAAAAATTACATCAGATGAACGAAGGGGGGGGGGAATTGTAGTAATGAATCCGACTATGAAGTGAAACTTAAGGTGTTACGGGAGAAAACTATTCAAATGGGGGGAATTAACGCAAATGGGTTACTGAAGGGGGAGAGGGGTTGGCTTACAGAAGATTCCGGGTGAGACGACGGGGTAAGGCTTCACGGATGTCTTCTGCACCTGAGGCGAGGGCGCTCAAAACTTCTGAGCGGAAACTTAAAGTGATGAGAGTTCTCCAAAAAGGGGGGGGGACGGTAACGTCCGGTCCAGGGGAGAGTATTTGGGCCACCCGAAAACGAGGGGCGAACGAGGAGAGCTTCGACAGGAGTTGATGAGAGAAGTCGGAAAAATCACTCGGTAGCGATCGTTAAATGGAATTACCTCACTGGCTGGGGCTAATTCCAATACACAAATAGTTCAGCTGTCACTTTGCTTTGTTGTTAGCACCAGACTTGGAACTAGGGGGAATCTTCTTGTGTCCGGGCGAGACTTCTCAACTCTGTGTCTGTTTCATGGGAAACGAGCAACGTATATGTCTAAGGCTCGCCTCGCGGGTGTGGGGGGGGGGGGGTGTAGTAGGAAACAGCTCTACTCTCGAATGGCCTGCCTCGAATCTTCTTGCCGAAGCTATTCTAACCCGTGGAAAGGTGAATCGTGGTGGACGCGGTTCGAGGCTACCGCTTGTGGAAGTGGGGGTTAGGCTTACAAACTTAAGCCTAACAGAGCCTTCTATGGCGCAAGGAAGTTCCGTGCTGGACAAGAAATTCCACGTTGAATTCCCTCACAATCTGAATAACCAATATATAAGGAAAAAGTATGAAGTATCCCACTTTTTTATAGGTTTCAATGTCATAATACACGGCATTCCATTTCTTGACCTTCGGCTTCTTCATCCAGCACGTATGCTTTGTTTCATTTGCATTATAGTATTCATAACATTTAGAACAAAACAACTTCTCACACTCGTATCGTCTCATTCCGTTTGCAACCTGCATGATTATCTGATTGCACCTACGAAACATAAAAATCTTCACACAAGTATGAAGCTTCTTGTACGTTTCAAACACGATTAGTTGTAGAATGATCAATTGCACTCATCACATAAAATCCCTCGATTTCTTTCTCCATCACAATGCCCAAGACACTAACTGCACACCCTTTCACATTCTTTTAGATGGGCCGTTTCGTTGTCATGGAACACATACCGTAATTAAAAGGAAGTATCTGGGTTTAATATATGTTTCACTAATGTTTCACCTTCAAGACCAATGAATAGGAATGGGGCTGATTTTTCCGGATATGTGGTCGATAGAGTAATTTGGATTTGCGTTTATCACTATAACCGTAAATATGAGGATCCTACGTCTCTGCTCCTGTTCTATAAAGGAAAACTGATCTGCAGTCAAGGCCTCTTCGTACACAAGATTACATTTTCTTGACAACAACTGAGATTCTTTTGTTATTGTCGGAGGCCAGAGGTTTTTTGCAAGAAACCTCTCCTTCATATTTTTGCGAGGACTGAGGAAACAAATGCGTAGCCTGTCGAATTTATATGTCCTCTATATATTTTATTTCGATCAAATCAAACATTAGATGGTATTATAGCATTGTCTGCAGGGATCCTACAAATACGAACTACAAGATTGAAGGTTCCAAACTCAATTGTATCCGCAGACTGGAATGCTATCTCGAATCGCTCCATGATATAATCGACTAGTGTCGATTCGCGCAGTTGAACGAATGGAATATGTAAATAGATCGTATCACCGGTTGTATCCGCAATTTCAAAACTTATATTTACACGATAATCATCCTCCTGAAGCCATTGCATATTCAATATATACCGTGATAGCTCACGCATTACTCGACCAAGACCAGCTTCTTCACGATTACATGGTATAAAATGATGAGAAAGTTTTTATGTCTGTTTTCTCTTGAGGGTATAATTATAATTTTCTCATTGCTGTAAAGGATTTTCTTGCGTATGAGGGTACGAAGTTCTACACAGTCCATTTACTTCTCCATCCAAAAAAAGAATTGTGTTGTTACATGATTTAACTTCTATGTTTAAACGTTCACCTTCTATTGCAAGTCCTACATCTTTATCGTCAAAATTAGCTATGGGTAATATTGCACCAACAACATCTTCACTAGATGTGGGGCTGGGGGGTAAACAGGAAGAGGTTGGTTGTTTCGGTGGATTTGCCATCGTTTTGCAGGATAAGTAAACATTGTCTTAGACGATCTAAAAAGAGAGAAAAATATTTAGTTTATAGTTATCTGAAAGAACTTGCCTCATTCATTATACATAAGGAAAGTATGAGTGAAGGAAGCGTGAAAAAATTTAAATTTATATTCCCATGTACTTCATCCAACATTGGGCCGACATCTAGCAGAAAACCCCACTTCCTATTTCGGATACTCTGGAATAGAGATAAGATGTTTTACTCAACGCGTTGATAGAATCATCAGGTGTTACACTGTATGACAGAAAGACTATGAAAAAATTACAAATGAAATAATGTTTCACGAATGTGTGTATGATGTATCATCTTTAAATGGAAAAAGTTAAACACTCTTTATTTTAGACGACTTAATGCATAAGATAGATACAAATAAATCAGAGATATTTACAGTGACCTTCCACCATAAGAGTATCTCCATATTCCTAGTAGCCCCAAATCTATTTTACCTTAACCTGTCACAATCTACTCTTATTTAACCAGAGAGGAGACATATCCCAGATAAATATATTTGTTGGAGAAATAATGCCTAGTGAACGGAACAACTTTATGAAGATATAAAAATAAGCAGTCTCAAAACCTTATGGTTATTTGCTCTGCAATTTAAGTCCGAAAAACAATGTACGGTCTTCCTTACGGACGGGAGAATTTCTAAACAATTAAAACCGTATATCTTTTAGAATGAACTATAGAATGAAAATGTATGCGTATCTATCCTATACGTTCCCCTAGCTCTCTAGAAAGATGAAAAAATCAATCATAGGAAGCATTGATAGTGATTTTGTTAAATGTGTAGGTGAAATGTGTCTTGATCTAATAAAAGGTAATGTTACGATAACAGCATCGCAGAAACAAAATATATCACGATTCAAACGGTTGATAAGTACGTTAGCTCGGAAGCCAGCTCATATACGTCTAAAGAAAAAAATAATAAATCAGCGTGGATGACTTTTTCTACAATCATATTCTATGTTCTAACACCTATCCTCTCTAACTTTCTAAGATGAAAAAATATTGTTTATCCAGAAAGAGAAAGAGAAGTACTATACTAAATAATTCACACATCCCACCAGATAGAGGTGTTATCATTTACCAGAACACTATTTTAAACAGTACGGTGAAGTTGTGAACATATCTACAGTTACAGTTAACGAGAGTAAAAAGGATGAAATAAACGGTTGTATAGATAAAGTACTGGAAACACTGGAGCCTTGTGTTCATGAAAGAGGTAGATTAATTTATCAGGTACTAAAAGATACACAGGGATTCATTTGGTGTATTGATTTAGTAATTACTATCGATGGTAAATGACTTCTACAATCTAACATTATCGATCTACTTAATGATTTAGCAAGAACATGGAAAAGATCACCACCCACCTTCTGGGAGGAAGTAAAAGTAAAATTAATATCTTTTAATTTCCCTAAATCTATCCTAAAAAACTCGCAACGTAAGAAAAGAATTAGAAAATATTACTTACACATCAGATTCCTCTATATCAAGCTCAGTGGCTCACGCAAACACACGTCGTACTTCTCTTTATCGTCAACAACAAAAACTAAGAAACTGGTTAAATTATTAATCAATTTTACCCATGAACGATGGCAATTATACGGACCAATCAACGGAGTGTAAAAAATTATGTGGCAATTCCACACGAGACAATAATGAATATTCAAATTAGGTCAAAGAAACCCTATCCTATCGGAGTTTGTTTCAGTAGCTGTCCAGATTCCCTCAAACACTCACGTGTAAGAAGATATCTCTCAATTCCAGGTGAAGCAAAATATACAACAAGAATATAAAATTAATATATTCAGCCTTTTGAAGATTACTAAAACAAAATACGGTTATGTTAGAGTGATCTTTAAAAATACCTACGGAAACACTCGCTATAACGATAAACTAATCCTTAGTAAGGATAAGTTTTGGCTTGTGTTTGGGGCAATACATAAGAGGTCTTGGAACCCTATTCTCCTCCCTATTCCGAAATGCGGCGCCCTATCTAAAGAGTGGTGCTCACTATCTAGGAAAGAAGTCCATTTCCGCTGGTTTCGATACCGTTCAGGATATTATGCATGGAAATACCGCAAAGCAAGCTTTGAAAGATAAGCTGGGAAGGGCGAAAAATACTCTTACTAAAAATACTAGACGATATATTAGAAGAAAGTTAAAATCTGAGAGTGATAATGAGAGGATATCCCCCAAAATGGGTATAATAAATAAATAAGAAAAGAAAAAGTTGAATATAGGTGATGAAAAGAATAAGGATGTTTTTTCTCATAATATAAACAAGCCCACTTTTCATAGATGTTCTCATAAAGTTATCACAGGCTGTAAATCATACAGGTGTAAAAATGAATGCTCTTCACCCAGCAAGTTATATCTGTTCAAAGACAGAACTTGATCTGTTTACCATTCCACCGACCCAAACTTTCATCGTTGAGAGCAATTTTATCAGCGTTACTCTCCACTTAGCATTATCTCTTCAGATCTTACCCCAATTGAATATTATCTGGTAGCTAACAGTATTATATAGACACGAGTGAGGTTTATTTTTATATTAAAGCAAGAATTGTGAAGGCAGACGGAAGCGAACTTAAAAATGAGGAGAATATTTTTCGGGAAAATAATATTCTTCACACTTTGTTCAGCAATGTTGAAATTTATTTAAATGAAACATCTGTAAATTCCATTGGAAATAATTATCCTCTATTGTGCATATTTAGAGACCATATTGAACTATACTGAAGAAGAAAAGTCTACATTTCTTTCCAATGCAGGATATTACTCAAGTAAAGAACGCATAGAAAAGAAATATAGCAGATCGAAGAAAAAATAATTGTCGTATATGGAAAACTACTCGCCTACTACTTCTCGCAACATAAGCTGTTGATGAATGACGTCTCACTAAAGATTAAGCTATCCAAAACATCACATTTATTTACACTATTTATAAACAAGACCAGTTTAGAAGTTAAAATATAATTATTAGAGAGTTTCCTTTACTTAAGAAAAATCCACCTTTTAACATCAACTCATCTGGAGATGGAAAATAGGTTGCTTACATCAAACGCTAAGTACCCTATAACACAAGTTCGTATGCGAAATTTTACAATTGTGAGTGGAATATCAATTAAGAGTGTGGATAATATTTTCATGGGGAGAATACCTACGACGATAGTAATTGGTATGGTTTACCATTCGGCATTTTCTGGTAGCTATGATTCATCACCTTTTGAATTTAAACCTTATAATGTGAATCACGTCACTATCTATATGAACGGAAATGAAGTTGTAAGGCCATTTGAATTAGACTATTCAGATAATGCAGATCCAGTTGCTTCAAGGGCTTTTTACTCGTTATATAACAGAATAGAGTGTATTGGAGGTGGGCGGAGTATTGTAATTACGTATGAAAAATTTCTAAAAATTAAAATATTTTTTGTATTATTGGAGAATGCTCCAATCCTATTAAACAAGGAACATTATCAATACAGTTACAGTTTAGATCTCCATTAATAGACCCGGTATCCCTTGTTATATATACAGAGTTTCAGTCTGTTATTAAGATAGATAAGTCTAGATACGTACTAGTTCATTCTTAGTAAAATGAATGTAATCGAAATAGAAGAACTATTGTATGGAAATAAAACTACAAAACGAGTTTTTCATGGCTGTTTTGCAAGCGACACTCAGCTATGTCTAACTTTAATACTGCCAGCATCTTACATCATTAATCTAGACAGCAGCCATCGACCTGGGTCGCATTGAATAGCTTTGTTTCTTGAAAAAGAAAGTCAATTTATTCAGAGTTCAGAGTTACTTTTCAGACTCATGCGGCCTTTTTTGTGTCTATTTCATTTAGCAGATAACAATTAGTAAATCATATCGAGCTTTTTTTGAACAATTTGATTCTTATAATGATCAAAGAAACGAAGAAATCGTAATAAAAAATACTTGTAGTAGAATGTAAAGAAAATTAAAATTGTACACTCAATAAATATTTATTGTTAGTGGGAAAATATGTAATTGTGTAGCTTATCTACAAAATTGTATATATTACATGTTATTATGTAATTTGGCTAGCATGAATTAAATGTTATTTTTGGATTTATTAATCTATAAATAACGTATGCATATTTGAATTTTAATATAAAATAGATCATTGTAACAACTTTGACTTTATAAAAAACAAGTTACAAAAAGAAAATTACTTACTCTGTGAACGAACGGTGAAATTTTGAAGAAAGATACATATCTCACCACATGAAGCCCATTTATCTTCCGCTAATGGCTCCATATTCTTACACTTAGTTAAAAACTTTAATTTTCGGTCAGCTGAACAAAGAGAAAAAAAGGAACTTTCCCAGCAAGCTATGATTATAATGATAAATGAAGAAGGTTTGGGAAACATTTGGTGACAAACAAATAAAGCTAGGGAGGGGGGGGGGAGAGCCCATTAGAAACAGATTAGGGGGTATGGTGGTGTAGGGGGCGGGAAACGGGGTTTGGAGCTTTTTGGCCACGGCGACAAACAAACAACGATCTGGTTGGGCTTAGCGACCAACCAGTAAGGCGGATGGGGAAGGGGGGACTCGGAGTGCAAGGTTATCTACGTGTGTACGTGTTTTAAGGTGCACATGACTGTGTGCGTCTGTGTGCACTCGTCAAACTATCTTCAATACTAGTGCCTGTGCCTATGCTAGTTCCATTTATGGGTCGGGGGTGGGGGATGAGACAAATAGAGAGGAAAAGTTTAGGAATATTGAGAAGTATGGAAGGAGTATTATAGGAGTGTTAAAATCGTGCAGAATAAATAGGAATGCAGAGTAGTTAAAACAAATCACTCAAATCATCGAAGATGCTGTCAGAGAAGTCACCGGAACGACGTATATTATGTCGAGTTTTAGAATATGTAAACATATTCAAAATGATTTGGAAAAGGCACTTTACACTTAGTGTAAGGTCAAGTAGAACTTCGTAAATGTTGCGGGAGTTGATTATAATGAAAAATTGGCGATGATTGTAGTGCTAATTAAACTAACTTCTTCACTACATCTTATTTTTCTCGCAACGTGGATTAACGAATAATCGGCGCCAAATTACTCCTGAAATAGTAGAAGTATCGCTTATAGAAACCTTTTTTAACAGTTTTCCGTGTTAGATATTTCCGTATTTTTCTATTTCGGTGGTTATTTTTAGTAGCCTAAATTTGTGTTTAAACAAAACAACGCATTTAAATAGAAAATTTAGGTAGGGTTTAGGTACTTTAAACCGGACAAATTATTACAGTGGCAGATTATTTATAATTACCTCTAAAACATCAAATTTATTAAAAGGCAAAGGGTGACTAAAAACCCTAGAGCAAGAAACACTGAACTGGAACACACTAGCGTCAATAGACCCTCTTTGTAGTTCTGCGTCATGAAACGAACCTAAGAGATCAAATAACTATCCCTTTCAATGTTTTTAATCAATTAATCTCCCTTTCGTGGAGTAAAAAGATAAACCAAAACTCTCAAATTATCGTTAATGAGACCCGATGTCTTTGTCGTTTCTCTGAAGATAGGTTCAAAGGGGTTTAATAACGCAAAAGAGAAGATTTGAACAAAATATATTTGTTTGCCTGTGCGCATTTATCATCGAAATGATGTAAAAGAAATGATTTTTTAAAAATAAATAGGCACTCAAAGTGCATATGCATCCAGGATGTTAAAGGACGCTTTTGAATTTTGGTGATAGCCAATATATCTGAAAGCACATTTGTGTAATAGAGACAACAAAACATCATGCATAATCTGAGGACAAATAAAGTAGACTAGAAATATAATATTAGAAATAGCACGAAGGAATTAAAAAATACATAAGTGTATGAGAGAAACACAGATGGCGGAGCAAAATTAATAAAAGATATGAGAAATTGCTAGAAGAATGGATAAAAGTTAGAGGAAAGATATTCTATACGGGACACCTTTATACATAAAGGGGCTTAGAAGAGGACCTTCCATAGAGTAAGAAGTAGGAAGGCGGAATTCACTTAATGGCGGGGTGACGAGGAAAACATTTACCCTGGACTGTGATCGGTGGAAGCTTCTTTCATAGGCCTTTGTACGGCACTATGATTAACCAGGTTGCTCCTTTTGCTATAGCTGGTAAATAAGATGTGGAAGTGCGTTCCTCATCTACGCAGAGATATCACAAATCGACCAAGCATTAAAAACGTGTATGAGGACGCACATACTAACTCGGAGAGAAATTCCAGAAAGATCATTGGCAGTGAAGTAGAGAGGAGCGTGTGAATCCAGTGATAAAAGATTGTGCCCCCGTTTCCTACTAAACATGGCGCCCGGAACTATATGAATTTCACCGAGAAGAAAATTCTTTGGATTTTGGAGATGTCACTAACTATTCTCTTAACTAAGAGAATGCAAAAAGGGTATCCATTGAACATCAGATGACAAAGTCGAATCAAACTAAGCAAGTCGAGGATGAAACCGACAAATGGTGATAGGGGAGGGAGGGAGGTTCATAATGGGAAATCCATCTTGTTGTTATTTGAATAATATATACAACTTGTATTTAAATATATATAGAAAGGTCCAAACCGTCTAAAATAAAAAAGCTGTCGAGTGTAGCCTTTAAATATACAGTGACCGCAAATCATGTATACATAAAAATACATAACAGGCGAACCCAATATGGATTCAGATGATTTTTATTTATTTTATAGCAAAAATATATATAAAATAAAAGATAGTTTAATTTGTTTTAACCATGTACGTGTTCGAACAGTCTACCATTAGGATCAATGTACCACTGCACTGTTTGATTCACTGATTGGCAGACATCAACAAAAATCTTTGTAAGGATATTTATAAATGCTTTTTGAAATGTGCTCTTTATTTGCATACTTAATTCTTCAAATGACATCATAAAAAGTCTTGAGTTCAAATCTGGTGAATGCGATGGATACTCGATACCACCTTGGAGTCCGATCCACCGATTATGAAATGTTTCATCATGGTAGCTTGTAATATCATGATGATAATGATGACGTTCTCCATCTTGTTGAAAGAAAATGTCCTCATCACCATGTAAGTGATAAATTGCAGGAAAATTTTCCCCGAAACATTTCGAGGTAGTTATAACCGGTAACTATACCAAAAGAGAATGGCCCAACCAAACCTTTGGAAAAAAGCGATACCAGGATTAGTTCCAAAATTGGGTCTCCATTGGTGTTGAACTCTTTATTTCTTCTCAGCTTTAAAATACGACGTAGTATCAATTTTCATTGCTCCATTTATAAGCACATACTTCCATTTCCCATGTTTACTGTAACCAGGCAAAGCTACTATTAATTTCGATTTTGCCTTTCTTTAGGCCAGTCTAGGCTGTTAAAAATTCTGCTGTTGTCTGTCCATTGGCTAGAAATGAGAAAGTAGTTTTCTATTGTAGTTTTTTGCGTAGATTACGAAAATGATCTTTATTTTTCATGAAATGACTTCAGTTTTTTGTAATCTTCACATTCAATTTTTTATTAATAATAGATTATTCAGTATATAGAGGTATGAAATATTTGGTATTATTTTTATTTTATTTGACAAAAAGTACAAAGATAAGTGGAAAAAAAAGCTTATTCATCAAAAGAAATTAATAAGTGCTTTTAATGCATTTCAGAGTGTGCTATTATAAAAATATATTTTAAAAACTAATGAAAATTTTAGATTTTTTCAAAATTGCTGAAATCTATACAATAGTCATATATTTTTAGAATATTTAGGCTTCTTTTTACGAGTATGTACAACATTTTTTCTGTCTGTGTGAAGGATCCAGCACCAACAGAAGTTAGCAAGCATTGCCGGACCCCATTTTCCTTTATAACGATTTTTTATAGTAGCAATATCTTGGTGGAATCTTTCACCATGTTCATCGCTGACGTCTGCTGGATTCTCTGGAAAGAAAGAGAGATGGCAATGCAAAAAATGCACCTTTAGTGACATATTACATCCCAACTCATTATAAACCTAATTAAATTCTGAACAAGAATGTAGTAATTTTCTGATTTGTGCCTTCCAAGGAGACCATTACATACCCCTTTGAAACTAAGCCAGGCCTCAAATTCTGGCTCGCTCAATTTTGCCTCAAACTTACTATCTACCATAAGTTGTCGAATCTGAGGCCCAACAAAGATTCCTTCTTTAATTTTAGCATCACTAATTTTAGGAAATTTTGTTTTTAAATATAAGAAGGATGGCTGGTGATGATTTAAGGCTTTCACAAATTGTTTCATTAAACCGAATTTTATATGAAGTGGTGACAAAATTATGTTTTCCTTAGGAACCAATGGTTCACGTATAACATTATGACAGCCTACTTTTGTCTCTTCTCTTAAAGGCCATTCTGAGCGTATGTAATCCTCTTCCCGAGCTCTATTGTCCCACTGGCACAAAAAACACAGGAATTTTGTGTAGCCTGACTGCAAGACATTTAAAATGGCTACTACCTTAAGGTTAGCACAACTCAACCATTTATTTATGTTCACTGTCTTTAATGTTTTTTTAAAATGAAATCTAAATTCTCGTGTTTTTTTCAAAACAACAGAGTGAGTTACTAGTATTGTTGGTAGTTTATTTCCATTATGCAGAAGCATGGCTTTACTACCATATGAAGAAGCATCAATGAAAAGTCTCCATTGACTGGGTTCATAATATCTAATTCTTCAAAGAAACATGGAATACTATTATAGTAGCATAAATTGTTGTCAAATAAAAATTTGTCTTGTAAATTGTTTGATTGAATGCCAAACTTAGTAATTCGAACATCTTCTGCTACTAAATTTCTTTCTTTCAGTCTCGAGGCCAGCAATTTACTCTGTTGCTTTGTTAAGTTTAGATCTTTTACAAGATCATTTAGATCAAGTTGTGAGAAAGGCTTTAGAGTAGTATTAACCTTTTTCAGGAACATAAATTTTAGTTTCTGGTTTACATGATTCCATATCTGAATTATCAAAGTTAGACAAAACAATTTCTGCAGGTGGTTCAGGTACTGGAATGTATTTTTAGTGAGGTATAGGCCGAATAGCAGATCTAAGGTTGGGATATACCACATCTGAAGCGCACTTCGTTGTTTTACCTAAAAGTATGGAAATTATATGAATAAAATTTAATTTATAGCTATGTACATATGTGTGATTACAATAAAGTGGTTTGAAACTTAATTAATTTTATATTTTTAAAAAATAATATTACAGTATACTATGTACTTCAAAATATAGCTACAGTGAACAATAAAAAAATACTTACTTTGTATGTCTACCAAACAAAAATAGCAGTCAGCTGCATGATCTTGGAGCTCTCGCCATACCATTGGAACACCAAATTGAATGCTTTTTATTTTTCCTTTAGACCATTTTGATAAAGAATTAAAAGCATGTCGTGCAACAGATATGCCGTGCCCATGTTTTATCTTCGTCGCAAATTTTATATCCAAAATGCAAATTATATAGTTTTTTAACGAGAGAATAAATTTTTCTTTGAATTTTTTTAAATGATGCTGAATCACATACGAGTATGTAGCAGTATTTATCTGGGTAATTTTATACTGTCCTCTTGGCATTTCAATTAAAATTGTTTC
Source organism: Ceratothoa steindachneri (assembly GCA_963969495.1). Lineage (NCBI taxonomy): Eukaryota > Metazoa > Arthropoda > Malacostraca > Isopoda > Cymothoidae > Ceratothoa > Ceratothoa steindachneri. Next base: position 41,517,265 of record OZ018329.1, read on the forward strand.
TTTAATTTAACATTTTATTTAATTAAATAACCTGAAAATAAGAAATAGTAATTGGCAACTTACAAAAAACTGGAGTCATTCCCATAAAAATAGCTTCCATTTTTTATATCTATATATAAAACTATACTAAAAAATGTTATTCTAATCTTTGTAGTCGACAAAGAGTTCAATTTTGTTAGACAGTGTTATCGATCGTTTTGATATATTATGTTTATACATTTATATATTTTTATTCAATAAATTTATATCATTAACACAATGAAATTCAAGACATTTTAAATGTGACAAAATGAAAAACACATTTTAGTGGAAATAAAACTATTTTAATCCTTCAACTTTATTAAAGATCTACCCTAATTAAAGATACTTCAAGTGCCATAAAGTAAGAATAATGGAAAATATTTTTTACGATTTTTAACCATCGATCATGAAATATAAATTACAGTCTTTGATAGGAGAAAATATCAACGACTTCCAAAACTCAGTGGCTGCCATGAAACTGCTTTATCTTGTGAGTGAGATCCTCCAAGTTTGGTTTTATGCTGATCGTTAGAGAACAATGCAAATCATGTTGCGGATCCAAGCGGTTCTTTGCTGTAGTTTTGATCATAACAAGATTTGAAAATCCTTGTTCACAAAGGTATGTTTTTGAAAAATAGAGAATAGCTTTATCAGACTAACAAGTCAGAATGGGCTTATCCTTGAGTTGGGTTCAAAATTTTAAATACTGGAGGTTTTCAGAGCGTAATTTTCTCACCAGATTTTCCTGGAACTCTATATGTTTTTCTTGAAACCCTGAAATATCTGTTTCAAGTTTCCGGACGTTCATACTGTAAATATTCCTGATCCAGCTATGCTTCTTGAAGTTGACGTTTTCTTGAAAATATATGTCCAATTCTTCCTGTTGATTCTTCAGATGAACTTCGAAAATATTTCTGAGATCAGCAAAGGATATTTATGACGAATTTTCCATCGTAGCATTTATATCTGGAAAGACTGTAGTTTTTCCTTTAGCCGATTTTTCTTGCCAAATAGCAAGTTTTCTTGAATGAGGCAATTGTTTCATCGTTATTCACCATGGTATTATTTAAGCTCCGTATGTCTGAATTCACGTTCATTTAGGTACATACAAATATCGCACAAATAAGCAAGGTATGTCAGACAAGCAAATCTTTAAAGTATTCTGCTAGTGCATGTTTTTTTGTCTTCTTTAGTGGTGGTGCATAAAAGGGCATTGCAGAAGAGGAATTACTCTAGGACATTGATTCCCAACGTGGGCGCTAACGGCCCCTTGTGGGCGTTGTTAAGGTATAAGGGGGCGCTGTAAGATGTTGATTCACTTAGGGGGCGTTGAATGCGCACTGGGGGCGTTCAGCATTTATTCAATGTTAACCATATCAAGTTTAAATATTACGCAATTATTAAAGCATACCTACTTTAAAGACTTGCAGAAATCTATAGAAATACTGCAATTCTATGGGAAGCCAAAAATCTGCAAAATTACAGTTATTTTATAGAATTCTACAGAAGACTTTACTGGATGACAGTGATGTGTGTTAGTGTGCTTGTTTTATCGCTCAGTTGGTGTTACATCGCAGGTTTGCCAAATTGGCAATCTCATAGTCCTAATTCGTGAAAATTGATTACCTTTCAACTCTACGCCTATTAAAATTTAATGTCGATACTTATGTAAGTGCATGAATGGCCATGAATGGTCTTTTGCAGTCTTCTTCTTTTCTTATGTTCTTATACAGATTTAAAATTCTATGTATTATTTGCTTAGATTAATATTGTAAATGTATTGTATTAACATTATTTTACGACTAGTTCTTGATACTTCTTCACGCGACATTTGGTTTGCGGTGACGTGTTTGATGCAAACTGTTATTGAAAGGTTTTTGATATGACGTTTTAATAAACCTCTGAGAGCTGACTTATTGTTTACTATAACTTCTTCAATAATGCCAAACATGCTTGAGGTTCGATCTGTACTTGTATAAAATAAGTACACAAAGCTTCCACTCGTTATTGTTGCTTTAAACTTGATCCGTTTTGTACTTGCATAAAATATGTACGTAACAGCCACACTCTCTTGGGTCCACGTCTGTTTTGGATTGATTTTAGTTTCCGCGTAAGTTATGTATTGGTAAGTGTTGTACTTTTGCCTGATATTAGCTATTTAGTACTTTTAGGCAATAGGTTTTACATACCATTTGATGTTATAATCTTTTTCATAACATTTACCCATATTGTGTAAGTGCAAGTAATAAGAATGGTGATATTTGTATAACTTTAATAACTATGTACAAACTTAATCATTGTCTTGTTAACACATATTTTTGCTGTTTTCCCCTTTTCCAGTTTTATGTTTGCCTGTGCCCAATTATTTCAGTTGTGAGTTAGGCGTATGCCCTGTAATCATTATTGGTAGTGAAATTCTGTTTGCCATTTGAATTATAGTGACCGTGTTTAACTACCTATAATCAGGACTGAAAACTCCCCCAAACGAAAGTGCAGACAGTATACTGTAGTGTTTAATATTTGAAGTTTGGATATATTAGTTCTCCTAATAACGACCAACTGCCAATGTCTCCTCCTCGGTGAGAAAGTGTTCTCTAGCGAGGCTATGGCACCATCCTGACTTCCAGATAACTTAGAGAAGATTCGTCCTGATAAAGGAAAAGAAAGTTTGTCATATTTTCAAATTTTACGAGACAGATTTAACAACAGAAAAACCATTGGCTCCTTTATAATAAAAGTATCCCAAAATGCGACGATGGACTTGTTTGTTCATATAATATCTCCAAAATGATTATCAGGTCTGGAAAGCCTTATACAATTAGAGAAGTCTTGCATACAGTAAACATCATCCTTCACCAAGCACAATTGCAAAAGCGATTCCACTTTGTAATAATACTATTCAAAGAAGATTTGACGAAATAGCAGAAGATATTGAAGAAATCCTATGTGACACATTTAAGGTTCAGCAATTTGGTTTACAGTTGGATGAGTATACACTGCCAGGCAATGAAGCACTACTTTTAGGATTTTTTCGCTATATTAAAAATAACAAATTTGAGCAAGAGCTTCTCTTCGCAAAGAAAGTTGAAACAAACACTATTAAAGATAAGAAATTTGAGCAAGAGCTTGTCTTCGCAAAAAAAGTTGAAAGTAACACTAAAGGTGAATCTATTTCTACTGCAGTTGAACAGTTTTTCAAAGAAAACGATATCCTAATGAGCAATATTATTGCTTGCGCGACTGACAGAGCTCCAGCATTAACAGGAAGATATAAAGGTTTCCTTGCATTTTTAAAGAAAGTTGTGCTGGGTGTTTTTACAATAAATTGCGTAATTCATCGACAACATCTGGTTGCCAGGAACTTGAGCGATTTGTTTCTTAAATCTCTTAACGTTGGTATTACATCAGTAAATAAAATAAAATTCCATCCCCTTAATTCCCGAATATTTCGACAGCTCTGTGATAACAATGCTGAAGAATTTGATCGCCTCCTTTTACATACCGAAGTGAGGTGGCTATCGAAAAGAAATCGTTTAAAGCGATTTTATTCACTTTTCAACATCATAATTGAATTTTTCCGAGAAAATAAATGTGGTCATTTGATTGATGAACTCTTAGCTTGCACGGAGGACATTGCCTATTTAACAGATATCTTCAGCTTATTCAACGATCTGAATTTGTAATTGCAAGGGCTGTGATGTAACTCTTATCAAAGCAAAATCTAAAGTTTGCGCATTCTTGGACAAGCTTTCCTTCTTCAAGAATAATATTGGTCGTAAGAATCTGTCTCTATTTCCAAATCTAAATTAACTGGAATATGATGAGACTAATAATTCCATATTGGATGATGACCTCTTGATTTATTGTGAACATTTGAAAACGTTACCCGAAGACATGAGCTGTAGATATCAAGATCTTATAGATATGAAAATACCTGACTGGCTGATTAACCCATTTACAGATGCTTATACAGATTATACTAAACTTGCAATGCAAGAAGAGTTAATTGTCTTAAAAAATGACTCCGAATTGAAGCCTCTATTCAAGCAATCATACCAGGAATTTTGATTACAAAAAAAATTCTTGAAAAGTATCCAAAGCTGTGGGAAGCAATTAAATTATATTTCATAGCTTTCCCATCTTCATATATGGCCGAATGCGGGATTACAGAAGTTACTCGAGTTTTTACTAAACAAAGAGAGGAGATTTAAGCTTACTTCTTAGTAGGATGGAACCTTGGGTGCAAGAATTAGCCAAAAAGCACCGAAGTTAACCATCTCATTAAAACATATTGAGGTAAATTTTCAATGAGATTCTTCTAATTTTTATATTTAAAATAGTATCTCTTGTAACTTGAGAACGATGAAGTTCCGTTGGCAGAGGGTGCAATATCAAAAGATATAGTGTCCAAGGGAGGGGGCGTTTGTCTAAAACATGTTGGGAAAAACTGCTCTAGGATGTCATCCTTTCATATGCACATGTCAAAAACTATCAGCTGAGGGTCATCGGCAGTATCTGTCTGCAAATAATTTTTTCCTGCTTTGTTTCAGTGCCACAATCAGTTGAGCCAAAATATTCTTCGAAATGATATCTATTTTACATTTAATGCTAAAGTCAGAAAGTGCAACTGATTGCTGTAACCAACAATTATCCATCGCTTTGAGCTTCTTTGCATCTCAATCTCGCATACCACATCAAAAGACGCCAAGGAAGCTTTCTGCAGAGAAAAGGCTCAAGTCGAGAGAGCATCAAACGGACTACGTTTTATTTGCTTTCTTTGCCCTTCAAGTAACAAGGCAAGAACTGAATGCAAATGGCGCTTCAACTTATTCTCCTTCATAAATTATTGGCGAGGACTTACAGGCACCTAACAAACGGGGTTCGAACGTTCCCTGATCATTTTCCCATATTCAGGCTTATAATAAATCCATTTGCGTTTTGCGTTAGACCATTTTCTCGTTGTCTAGTTAGATAAATGACCTGATATGAAAAAAGGAGTAAGACAAAGCATTTTTAGAAAACATCCCGGACTACTTATGTGATTAAAATTAAAGTTAATGAGAAAATGCGAACTCTGAAAAATGAAAACATTTATTCTCATAAACTTTATTTATACAATGATGTAATTGCTTACAATTACATCATTAAATAATCTTATAAGAATTACAACCCTCTCTAGCATATCTGAAGGCATTTTTCTGATTTAAAGGGAAATCTTGTCTTGTCTTGTTGTCGCTAATGGGCCAGGGAGCAATAGATGGTATTCGTGCTGGAGAGCTGTAATCCCCACTCACTCTCTTCAGAGATTTGTGCCCTCGTAATAAACAATCTGTTATTTCCTCTGTAAATGCTAAGAGGTCTGGTATATTCTTCGGTGTACCTAGTTGTAGAGCTTTCTTCTTGTATTCAACCCATGAGTTTCGCCACAGCAAGATCACCCATATGAAAAATAACTCTAAGAGTCCATTTACAAGGTCAATAGTCAATGCATAATAAAGATAGATTAGCAAATAATAACTTTCTTTGGGGTCATAATAATTTTTTAGATCCTATAGCCAAAGAAAGTACAAATGTTACAGCTGAGTCACATTATCCTCTGTATTGGACAGAATAGAAAACTAAAAAATAGTATAAAGTCACGTTGCCCAATTTATTAGACTACCAAAAAAGAGTTTGATTTAGTTCTATTGTACTATAAACATTGTAAATGCTAAAATATACAGTAAACTAAATATTTGACAAGAATAAATAACAATTTCTCTTATATTAGATAAAGAATTCATTAGGTTGAGGAATAAGTTCTTGCGGTTTTATCAAACTTATTCATTACCATTAACAATTTTAGAAAAACTTCATTTTTAATTGATAACAATATTCAATTTAATCAATAATGTATTCTCCGTTGTTATTTGCAACTTCTTCCCAACGTTCAACTAGTTTTTCGATGCCTCTGCAATAAAAATATCTGGATTTTGACTCGAAGAGTTCGTCTAACCAGGTTCTTAATTCCACATCAGTATTGAACGAAACGCCGCGCAAATTGTTGGAGAGCGATCGGAACAGATGGAAATCCGATGGAGCCAAGTCTGGCGAATGTGGAAGATGCAGCAGTATTTCTAAATTAAGCATTATAATGGCGTCTTTTGTCATATTGGCAATGTGAGGACGAACATTGTTGTGTTGCAGAAGGACTCCATAACGTCGATGAGGTCGCTTTTCACGAATAGCTTCGGCGAGTCGATACAATCTCGTTGTTCGCAAGGAGCTCATAAAGAATTATGCCGTCACAATCCTACCACACACACAGCATCGTCTTTGGTGGATGAAGTCCTTTCTTTAATCGAGGAAGTGTTTTTTTATTGGGGCTAAGCCATTGTTTTCGATGGTTCATGTTGACATAAACACACCACTTTTCGTCGCCAGTGATGATGCGGTGAAGAAATCTGTCCTTATATCCACGAGTAGCCTTGTAACAAGCAAGCAAACCTGTGGCAATCGTTCAGCGTTGAAGTTTGTTGCTTTCGCTCAAAGCGTGCAGAACTTATGCACCGAGTTTTTGAACTTTCCCCATCGAACGAAGGTGATTTACTACAGTTTTCTGATCACACGCCAATTGTACAGCCAATTCTCTAGTCGATTGACGAGGATTTTCATGAAAAAGTTCGTTCAATCGATCTTCATCCAACTTAATGGGGCGACCAGAACGTTCTTCGTCATTAAGATTGAAATGACCGTTTTTTAAACGTGAAAACCACCATTGAGCTGTCCTTTCTGATAAAGCATTTTCTTCCTACACAACACAAATATCGCGACGAGCTTTGGCTGCGTTTGCATTGTTCCCGTCTCGATTGAAAATGAATAACAACAAGTGTCGAAAATGCGCCTTTCTTTCAACTTGACATTCCATTTTGAGGGTACAGAACAAAAATTAAATTAACATAACTTTTAAATAAACCGCAATGACTTATTACTCAACTTCAAGACGTAGCCTAAGAAAAAGCCTAATAGTCTACGCAGTTAAGAGACATAGTCTAACCTTTGCAAATTTCGCTCTCATTATTTATTATTGTTTCTTAATATGTGCACAAATCACGTCAACAAAACATAAATCAACACAACATTAAAAAAAACGCAAGAACTTATTCCTCAACCTAATACAATATCCCTACACCTGTTGTATGACTTCTAGGCAAACACTGAATCTGAATCATGTGGTTTTGTGTATAAATGCGTCAAAGAAATGTCCCCTTAATTGGCCAATGTGACTTAACTCAAATATATTTTATATTCCAATTGTAATTAAAGCTGAAAATTTTCAATGTATTGGACAAGTGATTGAAAGGGTTAATAATCGACGTTTGAGTCATTGTAGATAGGATCCCGTCGCCTAGGATCTAGGGCTAGTGTGAAATCCAGATCAACACAGTTTACCTTATCGGGGAGCAGGGCTAATACCTGCCACCCATTCCCTGCTCTGAGTAGAGGGGCACCACTGGTGTAGAGGTAATTTTTCCATCATCTTCCCCACCCCACTCGGGATTTGAGCCCGGGTTCTCTCGCGAGCTAAGTGACTGGGGTAAAAAAACTAAAACAAACAAGTACGATGTATGCGAATCTGTTACGGCGAACGTACTCTAGGGTTTTTCTTAGTGCTCTAAAAAATAAACTCGAAATGAACCCCCCCCGTATCATGATGTGAATAGAAAGAAAAGCAGAATGGAGGCTGTAGTGAACCACATAGATCGGGTAGAAAGAGAGGAAAATGGGGCGATCTGCCCCTATTAATGGGGTCGCTTATGTACACCCCCAGACACTTCAACTACCATCGAGAGAATGCACGAATATAGAGAGCAAGGCTCGAAAATGTAGCCCAGCCCAGATGACAACCGAGTCTACTTGGTCCGAAGTGACAACTCACAGTTACTCAAGGCCCAAGGCGAAGGAGATGGGAGCAGGGATCCCCACCATCCCAAATATCTGGCCCCCAACACATACACCCTTAAAAGGATTTTCATCCTATAATAATGGAAATGTTTATTATTACTGAGGTATTCGCATTCAGGAAGTAACAACTATTATCAAGGAACAAAAATTGTGCTACTCAAAATAACCACTTCTGACCTAATTAATAGTGTTCGTATATACTAGGAGAAGTGTAGGTGATGGACACAGAAGTGTATTAATCAGGCAGGAGTCTAAAGAAAGTGCAAACTTTCTAAAATGTGTGGACAAAGTAGTACATACTGAGACTGTCCAGCAACCCTCAGATTCACTCTCACAAGCCGCATTTGGGTCGCGACCATGGGTTTGGGAATCAATTCCTTAGGCTATAAAAGGAAATAAAACTCATCTAAATCTGTTTGTGGGTTCACTATTATAAGTTTAAAATAATGTATACATTGTTTTCGTTTTGGCACACAGTGTAAATGGTGTACCTGAGCCCCGTCAAATATGACGACATAGTTAAGTAACAAACCTAATTATACTAATAATAGATTGATATGACCACATCAGGTAATCCGAAAATATTAAATCATACCAAACGAGGATGTCAGTCATATAGTAACGATCAAAAGGCAAATGCTCAAGTTCATAAAACGCAAAAGTACTAAACTAGACGCGTTTTACCGATTTCGTTGTTGGTTGCCGTATCAAAAGACCAAGATATGGAATAAAGATACAGCCGCTTTCGTCCCTAAAATGGTAAACAATAGACTATGAAGCGATACAGTCAGTTCTTCGCGCTTTGAGAGAAGATGCATCAACCTAACAATACTGATGGACGTTCCAAGTAGCAGCCCTATGGAGAAAAAGGGGCGAAAGAATAGATTCCTCTGTTGTTTGAAAGTTGTTCTTAAGCTACACCATAATTTCTGTTACTGACGGCAGAATTTGGCTTTTTGAGGCTCCAAGCGAGCCAAAAGTGTCATAAACCATGTTGCAAAACCGGTATTGACTATACGAAGACCGGTAGTTCGTTCTCGCTTACGGCGCACCAGAAATTCTATAAAATAAGTATTATCATTTAATGTGTATTAACTTAATTTTAAAAGATTACACTCCGAAATAAAATTCACTTTAAACCCAGACATAATAATAAATATATTATTACATGCAACAAGACTCAAGCCCCTTTATTGAACACATATTACTTTTTTATTATCGTCTCCCAGTACCCTCCCTCCACCCTCCCTTAATAAAGAATCCTTAGCTGGGTTCATCGTAGGTTAAAAAAGAAAAACGACAGCTGGTCTTTTTTCCTCGTAATAGAGCCCTGAAGTCTTTGTCTGTTTAAACGTTCACATCTCGCTGCTCAGGATAAAGGCGAGAGATGCACCTCTTTGTGTTTCACAGCTCTATTTGTCTTTATGAAACAAAGAAAGACTTACCGCAGTCAGCAAATCGGATGGCATAATACCCTTTTTCCCTTTCTCTTTCGGGTCTATCCAAGTGTTGCTAATTATTTTATTTATTAAAAAAACGGAAAACAACGGAGGGATTTATTAGTCATTGTTTGTAAGGGGAGGGTAAAAAATTAAGGGTGGGAAGGAAGGTTGCCAAATGTAGTTCATTCAGAATAACAGGAATTGTTTAAAGAGGAGAATACTAGGTGCGCTTGCAAAAGGGCCGGTGCGCAACTCTCCTAGAAAGAGCGATAACAAATATGTTTAATATCCGAACAATAAATATAACAATACATGCTGATGTGATCGACTCATCTCTTGATCATCTCTTGGAGTTTGGCCTCTTTCAGTAAGGGAATTTGTTTATTCATGATATCCTGTGAAGCCTGGCACAGGTCTTCGTTGATGTAGATTCCTGTGACCTTAAGTTTTCTTGCATTCCTGAGTACTGTCTCTCGATCACCAATTTCTCGAATCTTGCAATAACAGTGCTAGGTCATGAGTGGTTCGTTTGGCCTGTCCGGTGTGCTCTTTCTAGTTCCATTGGTGGTATTTGGAGCTTATCCTCGAGTAACTTCGTTACAATTTAAGCTCTCTCTTCACATGATTTACGACCGGGTTGTTCTTGTTCCGCCGGTTATAATCCTCTTGGTAATTTGTTCTTCTTTCTAACTCCTCAATATGAGACTTCATATTTTCTATAGTTCTCTTATTATCATTATTTGTTGTTTCTTTAGCACCGCTTCTTCATACTGTTGCTCCTACACATCCGCTTGCGTAAACTCAGGGCTCTTTACCAAGTCTGCTATGGTTTCTTCTGAATGGTGAATTCTTGAATTCAGTTGTTCCAACAATAAAGTCCAAGGCATTCTTGAAGGTTTTTTGATGTGCTTCAAGGATCACCTTAACAGCTTCAAGGTCTATGGCGATGGTATTCTAGGTCTAGAAACAATTAATCTTTACATTATCTGGTGCACTGCTTAGGCCTAGAAACACTTGATCGTTACCGTATCTGGAGCACTGCTTAACCAGGTCCGCTCGCTAGCCTCGTCGATGATTCAAGTAACATTCGAGGATTCTAGGAGAAATAAATAGGAATCAAGGAGAATCTGATGATTCAAGCAGCACCTGATTATTCAATGGACACTCATGAGAGAGCAAGGGGAACTCAATGATTCAAAGAACACTCGGAAAATTAAAGATCACTCAAGGAATCGAAGAGATATATAGGAGAATCAAGGTAAAGTAAATTATTGGAGTCACACTCGTGTATTCAACGGGCAATCACTAATAATGAAAGAGAAATCAATGATTCAAGTTACATCCGATTATGCGAGATGAATCATTATGAATCAAAAAGAACTTTATGAGTCAAGTATCACTTTTGGATTCTATGAAAAATTCAAGTAACTATCGAGTAATCATAGAACGCTGAAGCAGAACCAAGGGGATTTCGATGATTCAAGTACCACTCGATGCTTTGAGAATCACTAGAGAATTCAAGGAGCCATCAAGGGTACACAAGGCAAATATATTATTCTATCATCACGAGTGTATTCAAGAAATACCTTAAATGGAATCGATGATAACTCGTTGATATAGGTAACACTTGACTAAGTAAGGAGAAATTAAGAAGAATCACTGAAAATGCGATGATTCAGATGCCACTTGAGGGGTAAATAACACGCAAATATTAGAGGAGAACTCAATAAATTGAGAAGCAAAACAATAGGAATTAACAGATTCAAGTAGCACTCAAGGATTTAAAGAGTAATTAATAGGAATAAGAATATCGATGATTCAGGAAGCACTCAAGCATCAATGATTTATGTAGCAATCGGAGATTCGAGGAGAAATCACGAAGAATCAAGGAAAATTCTATGTTTTAAGTAGTGCTCCAATATGTAAGAAGCACTTGAAGAATGAATGAAAAATAAATAATTCAAGTAGCGCTCGCAAATTCAAGGAAAAATCAATATGAATCGAGGTGAATTCGATTGTTCAAATATCAATAAGGTCTTCAAGGTCCATTGCCAAATTTGAATAGAGATCTAAGAAATTCGATGATTCAGTAGCAATGCTTGTTCGAGGAGCACTCGAGGTTTCAAGGAAAAAAAACAATTGGTTCAAATAAAAGATCAATAATTAGAAGTATCTCTGGAGGATTCAAGAGTACAAATAAGTAGGGAGAGAAATAGACGATTTCAGGAACAATCAATACGAATCAAGAAATATTCGGTGAGTCACAATTCACTCGAAGAATAGATACAATCTATAGACATAGTCAAGGGTTTTGAGTTAATAGATTTTTTTATTTTTTTCATTCGTTTTTCAAATATATTGATAAGTATAAATTCTAATATATAAATAATTGCAGATTTATTAAAAAGTCAGCATTTCAAAAATAATAAGATAAAACTGCATTCCTTCACTGAATCCAAAATGGTGTTCTGGTTCTGTTCCTCTAGGAAGTAAGTTTCAGTTCCTGGTGCTCTGCTATTCGATCAAAAGAGTAAAATGATGAGAAATATGAGTTAAATGAATGATGTCCTGTAATTATAATATAATTTGTAATATGTTTTTGTAAAAATAAAGGTTTGAATCATTTTTAGTTCTGGAATGTATTTTCCAAAGTAAAACGTGCAATCATTGTTAATCCTCACCAACGTGGCCTGATATTCAAGGAGAAAGTTTGTAAGGCTATTGCATCAACAAGCACCATCCTTAAGATCGCTAATGACTTAAAAAAATGACTGGTTATACAACTGTGAAAAAGTCTTCTGGACGCCAAAGATCTTCAAATGAACGTTAAGATTGCCTAAGGTAAGGGCCCAGCTCAAGGGTTGCCTATAGTATCAAGCTTGTTAATAATTGGAACGCTTCAGCGCGCACAGTAAGGCGTAAATATTTCGATAAAGTTCTCAAATTGAGGAGAGCTGTGATGAAGTCTCATCTCACTAAGAAAAAGCTTACGGATAGGCTTCACTTTTGTAAAAAAATATAAAGAATGGACATTTAAAGACTGAAGCATTGTGATATTCACTTATGAAGCTACATTTTGCTTGTTTGGAGCTTTTGGAAGATTCCTTGTAGGAATAAAAAAGGGGAACGATTTCTTGAGTACTGAGTCGTACCAAAATACTTCATGAGCTCATTTATCCAACGTTTTAGGACCAATTTGGGCATGAAAACGTTTTAGGACCAATTTAGGCATGAAAAGTGCCTTTTCCAGCATGATGGCATATTTTGGCCTGAGAATTCGCCAGATTTAAACTCAATAATGGATTTCTTGGCGATAATCAGACTAGCGGTTGATAAAAAAAGGTTTGCTGACCAAAGGTCGCATGCTCTCTTTGATTCTGATTTATGAACTTACGACCTTCAAAACTCTCAATAATTCCTACACTGGCCTTTGGAGGACCTTGGCAATTATATGATCTGACAGAGAATATAAAACAACATATGGGTTTCAACTTTCTTTACAATCGGCCGAATAGGTATGATGTTATTGACAAATAATTCTCGGGCTAACCTTGAGAGGACCTTGCCAATTATTCCATTCAAAAGAAAATTTAAAACAGCATAAGGGTTAAAATTTCCTTAAAATCAGCGTAATAGTTATGATGTTATGCCAAAACAAAATAATAATAGTAAAGCTCCAGGGACTGAAACTCACCTCCTACACTAACAGGATCAAAGCATGATTTTGGATTCAACAACGGAATGCCCTCTTTTGAATGCTGACCTTTTGCTCTACCTGCAATAAATTAAATATTAGAATAATGTTTCCTATCACGGAAATTAAAAAAAAAACGAATGAAAAAAATAAAAACATATACTACACTTAAAAGCTTTGACAATGAGTGTAGAACAGCAATATTGTATTTATATACGTACGAGGTGGTTTCGCCCATGAACTAGGAAACAAGTACTCTTCAACTCAGCAGCAACATAACCAATTGTTTACGAAATCCCACCAACACAATCTCAGGCCTTTTAGAAGACTGAAATGAATCCATAGAATTGGAAGCCGATCTTTATGTAATGAATACCGGTCAGATATTTACGAGGCTCTATTTTTTGCACTGTAATTTAAAGCGCCTGAGCAACGATGCCGTATCGGGCAGTGCTGTAAGGAGAAACCTGTAAAAAAGTGGTGAAGCTAGAACATGTAAAAATGTGTGTAAGATGAATAGCCATAAGTCCCCTTGCAACCATTGGGGACGGGAGGGTGCACAACTGCTGTCTGTGGCAGGGAAGATTTTCCGTTCCTCCAGGTTTCATTTGTATCTGGGGTATTGCCCGTGCCACACCATCCGACCGCTTGCTTGCTAGTGAGACTATAAACACGACGTTAAACTTATAATCCACTGTCGCAAATTCCGTTCCGAGGGGCAGGACAGATTCCGATGAATACCCATAAGTCATCAGCTACTCAAAAATAATTGACAGACTTGTCTTAAAGCTTAGCTCCAATTTTGTAATTTTCCGATCTGAAATTGTTGTATAAATCCATATCGAGTCAAAGATATAACGAACCATAAAACTTGTCTGTCTTTCTTATAAAAACAGACCCTCTGGTGGCGAAACGGTTAAAATATTGAAGAGGGTATTAATAATTTATCCTCTTTCCTTTTTTTCGAGAGCTTAAGGGATAACAAAATAGAGGGAAGGGGGCAGTTTAATTTTTACAATTTAAAAGCCTTCTAATATTTTGTTTTTTCTCTGAAATAAAATTGAATTTCGATAAAACAGAGGAACATATATAAAATTTTTGGTGCCATCTCAATATGTGTTCTACCATAAAATGTAAATTTGAATAAGTGCAGTATCTTAGTATTATTCGGATTAACGGTGATTAATATAGTTATCAGTGAATTTTTCGATTAACAGCGATTACTCGAATTATAAATTTCTGAAATTATATCTACAGAGCTTTTCAAGTAAATCGATACAAAGTTCAAAGTGTGCCTAAGGGCTAATGACCCCACCAATCTAGGTTAGTTGACCTTGGACACGCTCAGAAAGCGTTTTCCTTTCATGCGGATAACAGAATACGCGTTTTTTTCTAAGAATGCCATCTGAAATCGAAACACGGCACGCCATACTCGCGGTCCTCCGAGGCGGGAGAAGCGTGAAGGAGATTGTGAATTTGTGTAACCACCCGAGGAAGGTCGTTTATAAGGACAATGCGGACGTTCAATTGATGTGCTGGGGACTTTAGCCACGCCTTAGATGGACTAAGTAGCCGTGGTAAGGCCTTACGTTTTCTAATAGGACTCTATTCCTACACCAAGGGCCAGGAAAACACAGATATGGTTGTTCAACTACGTCCCGCATCACTGTTCCCAAGACTTGTGGCAGCCCAGCTTCCCCGAAGGAGACCCCATTGATTATTTCGTATAGGGCATGATTGAGAAGGATCCCAACGAGGCTGCTCACGACACTTTAGAATTTATGAGAGCCGCCATTGTGGCGCAAGTGTCTTCCGTCGACAAGAACTCCCTAACCAGGTCATGCAACGAGTGCAATCCCTCTTGAAGAAAGAAGGTCGTGAAGGACGACGACGTTCGTTTTTTTGAATGATTTCACAACTAAAGATATCGTTCTATTTCTGTGTACATTCTGATGAGAAGATATTCCTTCGTTTTATACACAAATTTTGTCGTGTACAAGTTGTATGTATTTACCTGAAAACCTTGTATATAAGATATTTTTTCGTATTCTTCACTATTAGCATTTATTAACTAAGGTTACCAATTTTTGTAAATGATATTGGTTTTGTGTAACGTTAGAAATATTTGATTATTCAGTCATTAACTTTATTGTTTATTTAGATAAATTTAAGATATTTTTACATTACTTTTCATTAACTTATATTTTTTGTTTACTTGTTGTACCTATAATAAAAATGAGTTTATTCAGAAATTTATTTGCTAATGTTTAGCTTAGATTTTTACGGTAGAGCACGTAATGTAGTCTGGTACATAAATCACACTTTTTAGGTAGAGCGAATATTGGAAGATTACCCAGATTTTTAGGATATAAATTTGATTACATTTATAAAAGTGCAGAGAAATTATGCAACTAATGATTTCTGGCAACCACGGGCTACCTGTGCCTATTTAGTTGAGTGCCTTGGCACCGAGAATCATCCCTTCTTCTTTCTCGGCTCGCACCACGCATCACTCGTCTGTTGGAAGACAACTGAGCTTAACAGCTCGAGATCTCTCTAACTGTATTTAGTGACTATAAATATATATAATATATATATATATATATATATATATATATATATATATATATATATATATATATATATATATATGCATTGTTTATTGACGAAGAAGGTAGTTAAATGCACATTTAATTAAATGCGTGTTTACAAATGCTCAAATTGACGCCCTCCATCTTACGAGCGCAGCCGATAATGGGGTCCAATGGATTCAACAACGTCACGAATCATTTCAATTGAAAGTGCGAGACATTGTTTTTCAATTTCCTCCTATTATTCATCGATTGTTGCTGGTTTTGAGGCGTAAATCTTAGTTTTGAGATATTCCCATAAAAAGAATCTCATTGGTACAAAGTCTGGGGAACGTGCAGGCAATTCAACACAACCTATTCGCCCAATCCATCTGTTTGGAAGGCCTGCATCGAGAGAGGCCTTTACATCACGATAGTCGTGAATAGGTGCCCGTTATATGAAAGCCAACAAGCAACTCTTCGATGCTTGGAGCGACGAATTTCTGCAGCAAGTCTAGGTAAACATCCCCAGTGACAGTCTGGACTAAAAGGATTATGGGGACCCCAATAAGTGACACTGTGTTCGTTAATTGAACCATTTAATTTAAAGCTGGCCTCATCACTCCAAAACTTTTGGATGGAGATGCTGCAGCGTCTGCTCGTTTGCCTAGCTACCATTCACAATATTCAAGGCCTCATTCAGAGCATGGATTAATGTTGAAATGGAACATTTCTAATGAACTCGTTTCAAAATGCGATGAACAGTTGATTTGGGATTCTTGTCTCACAAGCCCTTTTTCTTAGAGATTTCAGTGGGGATCGGAGGAAGGTTTACAGCAATCGCTCTTCTGTGCGGGTTGGTCGATGACCATGGTCTCCCTGAAGGTTACTTATGGATATTATGCACCGTTTCCGCTACTTCAATCTTATCTCTGATGCGAGCAATGATGAGTCGCGTTGGTGGATCATTGTGAAAATGACTTCTATATTGTCTTTACACTTCAATGATGTTTTTGTGCTACCAGTAGCATTTTATA
This sequence comes from Ceratothoa steindachneri, assembly GCA_963969495.1. Classification (NCBI taxonomy): domain Eukaryota; kingdom Metazoa; phylum Arthropoda; class Malacostraca; order Isopoda; family Cymothoidae; genus Ceratothoa; species Ceratothoa steindachneri. Next base: position 41,533,973 of record OZ018329.1, read on the forward strand.
ATAATTTTGGGGACCCTCCATAAAAACTCGATCAAGCCTTACATCGCTCAAGAAGATATTATCTCACTCGTGGTCATTTCTCTCAGATCTTCGGATCAACAGTCATCTGTCACACGTGAGTCTTTTGTCTCAACGGTACAAGTGCCACATTACCTTCGTGATATGTCCAAAGATTGGCTACAGCTTTGTTATCTCCCGTTTGAGACAGAAATTCTCTTTCCCAATGAGTAAGTTCAGGCGCGATTATTATTCCACATCACATGAGTCAGTTATAATTTTCTAATAATTTCCATCATTTTAGATCAGCAAAATCTAAAAGAGTGTGACGTTGGTCAGATAGATTTCCTGACCTTCGCTTGCCCACCCTAGACGCGGGGGGTAGAAAAGTCCCTTTTAAGTATGGGGGATATTCGAGTGCATGTATTCCGTTGACCGATATAGAAAATAGATCAATGGCTTCTTATTTGGTTCTGGGATTTAAACAAGAGGAACAAAAATAATCTTTACTATTATACAATCAAATAACACAATTTAACAATAATTTATACACTGGGAAAACTAATCGTTCAGCAAAGGAATTCTTTACAATGAAATGCTTCAGCACAAGCTAGGAGTAGCATAATATTTACCCGAGCGAACAGAAGGAGATTAGGCGGTGAAGCTTCGTAGTCAGAAAGCGTCACGCCTCTTGAACGGTGATCGAGAAAATGTAATAGGCTTACGATTTTCCAAGATGGGGCTTGGAGCTCGTGTTGATGGAGAGCTTTCTTGAATGTTGATGTGAAGTCTGATATTTGCATTGGAATGATGTGATGTACGCGTACATCTCCCTTGAGAGCAAGATTTAATAGTCAGGAATAGCTTGAGATTGCCAGCGGTCGCTGACCGCGCCATTATCTTTCATTTGTTTTATTTTATTCAAAACAATATGAGACAAAAACACAACTTTGTACATAAACAGGTCAGACTAGAGTTGCGGAGAATGAAGAGATTTTTCTTTCACTCAGTTTGAATTTTCTCGGTCCAAATACCGATCAGTATGGTGATTAATTTTCCCTTTTAATTGAAAATGGGGCTCAGGAGACTATAGCACAGACAAATTGCTGCGATTTGCTACACGTTAGGCAATTTCATCTATAATAAATATCACAACATTGGACTTTTTTTACTTAGAGTAAAGTTATGCAGAAAGTAAAGAGCTCAAGTTTACTCCAAGACGTAGTCAACTAAGCTTAGGTAACTGACATAGACTATGGTAAAGAAAACCATGATATTAGATCATACTTGGCCTAGAGATTTTTCCTATTTGGCAGCCGGCTGTTTTTGTAAGCAAAAATTCACATGTAATATTTTTCTTGTGTTAAATATTAATATAACATCTCTTCTGAGAATAATGAAAGGAAATGTCGAACAAAATAACATTAAATGCGAAATAGTTTACGTTGCGGACGACCTTCTTACGCAGCGCAACATGAAATTATAAATATTTTTTATTAATATAATTATAACATTGTATTATAATTTATTAATCTATATTAATTATTTTATAAACATTAGTTATTTTGTATGTAAATTTAAATATTCGAAAAAACTGTAGAATAATTATAGCCACGCGATAGATTTAATCGTTACACGCGATTCATAATTGTTTCTTGAAATAAAAGTAAACAAAGGACGCGAAAAATAATTTACACTCGATTTATGTTAATATTATATCAAACTAAGATAAAATAAATTTTTTTAACAGTTTAAAATTACCCCAAATAAGAAATTATATAGGAAAAAACACCAAATACAAATTGATGAAGTTGGGAAAGATGGGCAACACGAAATTATCTGTAAGAAAAAAAGACGCGGCAAAAACGAGATACGATTTCTCTAAGGACAATTGAAATATTTATTTTCTCCTGTTCGCGCGAATATACAAGTTTGAAGTACTAGGAGAAAAAGCTGATATATCTCACATTACAGCTGTTGATTTCAATAATTATTTAAGGGAGCCTCATCTACATAACCTAACCCACCCAACCGTATGCAATTGCCCCTGTTTCAGATAGGTGGTGCCTCTTTTTTCTCTGCTCCTGCAGTTATCGGTCGGTCATGACGAACTGTAGAAAAAAATGAAACCTGCTACATTAAGCGGAAATATGATGGGAAAAGAAGGTTTCGAATATATGAGTATTGGGTGGAATATGGAGGGAGACCAAAGAAGTATTCCTTTATGTCGTCCTTAGAAGAGATTAAAACCGCTGTTGTCCTACATGAAAGCCAACATCCACCAAATCAATACTATAATTAGTGTTAAGTAGTGTTAAGTTTGAAACATTAAATCACTCAGAGAAATACGTCGATCCAAAGAGAGGTGCACATATCCGAGGTATTAAAAGTGTATGGCATACCTAGAAAAACCAAAATAAAAGACATTTGGGCACACTGTGAAATAGTATACTCCTACTTATGCTAATGTATGTGGCGGCAGCGAAATAAGAGGAAAAATATATATTTTATTCAATATTTAGTTTTAAATCATTTACTTTCATTGAGGTCTAAGGATTTATGCTCTTTTGCTTGCATTCTACTCATAAGTTCTAACAATGTAACCGAAACATACATTATATATGTTACTATGCTATGTGCCCATCTTTTTAATTTCGTACCCTTTCCCCCAAAGTAAAAGGATATTACAACTGTCTGTCGAGAATAGAGGCTCCTTGCGGCCAAGTGGCCCGTCTAAACCACGAGGTCAGGCTCGATGTCAGTCCACGTGAGCGAGGACCGTGAAAACATTCAGAATATCGAACTCCTTTCTGCGATAAGCGAGGGACTGGAATTTTAAAGGCGTACTTCTATCTTCTCCCAGGGTCTTATCAAGAAACCCCCGTGGGAGTGTCTCCCATCCCTCAAGCACCGTGCTGGTTCGTAGAGAGATTCCCACACGTCCCCCTTCTTTGGCGGAGAAAGTAACGGACCTGGCTGGTCCCTATATATTGTTGATCCTAATAAGGCATCGACAGTATAGCCCTGCCTTTTACAACGAAACACGTCATTCTCGATCGCGCTCTCTTTTCTCGACGAGCCGAAGGCTATAATTATACCGAAGGATCTGAGCCCCAGTCAATTGTCCCATCCTTAGTTTTGGTAAATTTCATTTGGCACGAATACTCCCTCCAGTTAGTGTTATTACTAGAGGTTAAACTCTCCGTTGTTAAAGCCCCTTGAATAACCATCCGATATCCCATTTCATCTCTTATAGCCTCGAACTCAAGCAAGGCTAAGACGAATCATCTGTGGCTATCCGGCCAGTCATCTCGGTGTGTGTTTATACAGAAGCTCGTATCGCCTCTCGACTCGACCCCCATCCGTAGATCCCGCTCTGAATAGCTCTGATACGTTCGGTCTTTGTATACATTGAGGATCTCTTGCCATTATTTCATTTAATCTATTTGTTGTGTTTAACTGTATATATATTAAAGTTTATTTTTGTACCTACTTTTTCATCAGCCTCATAGCCGAAGGCTTCATTAATTTTCTTCGCCAACTGCACTCAATCTTTGGAATTTAAATTCCTTTGCACTCATTCCCTTCCCCCCTCACTTCAATCCCCCATTTGTGTCGTGGACAAAATAGAATCGAGGGCACGCGCAGACCTTGAGCAACCACGCCTATTGGGTAGAAGTGACGTATATGTCGGGGTCATGCTACGACGCGTCACAATTAGCAGAAAGTCATAGTTTTTCCAAGGTCCCAGCCATTGTTTTGGGCTTCTAGTGGCCTCAGCTCGGCTCTCCTCTTTGCGATGGCAATGTAGGGTGGAACCAACATAGCCTAAAACATTCTCCAAATTTCAGCTCAATAAATCCACAATTGTGCCCCCCTCCACATGAAGAATACATACAAAAACACATAAATGCAAAGAATTAAGTAGGAAACCTATAAATAATTTAATAATTTATCTGCTAATATATTTGCCTAAGATTTATTTTCCTTTTAGGCCAGGAAAAGTTGTACTGGCCCCTAAAAAACAGACACCAATATTAAATTATCAGAACCCTTCTAGCTCAGAAAAGAGGGCCTGCCGGGCTGTCCTTTCCATATTTTACAAAGAAATCCGATTAAAGTAAAACATTTAACACCCTCCTTCACCCTTTGTTGGGACTAAGCAGGCGTGCAAAAGAGAGTGGGAGATTTGAAAAAGTGAAAAAAGAGGACCCGAGAGAGAGCACAAGTTTTTTTTTGGGGGGGGGAGTTATAGAGCCGGGAGGGCACGCTGCTCCTCCATGTTGCAGTTGTAGTAAGGGTCGTACCATTGTTAGACCATCCGCCCTCTTGCCGGGTCATAAAATAGGTTCTGGCCTCTAAAAAACATTTAATAGAGCCCATAAAGATGAAAAAACAGCCGCCATGACAGTTTTTCCATGTTAGAAAGTTTGATTTGGAGACTTTTAAAATATATTCCCCATTTTAATAAAATCAACAGAAAATTATAATTAAAGCCATCTAGGTTGGGAAACCGAACCCACCTGACTGTTCTTTCGGTGTTTCAGAAAGAATAGGCCCAATTTGGAGCAAAATTGCCGCTCTCGCCCTACCTGTCAAATTAAATTTCAAATACTACACTATATTTATCTTTCATAGCAAGATATCACTTATTTATTAGTGCAAAAATATTTTGAATGTAGTTTTTATTTCCATTTCAGGAAGTAAAGATGAAAATGCGAAAATATTATTTTATTTTCCTTTAATATGTTTTCATGTGATAGGATCCATCCTGATTAGAACTAATCTCCTCGTTTTGCAACTCGCAGTCGGTCTTTTTGTTTAGTGAGAAGCTGAGTAACTGCACTCAATTCACGTTCAGCCAAAGAGGAAATTGGAAAAGAAATGGAAAAGGTGTGATAGCTTCCCATATCCTTGGATACCTTCCAGAATTTTCCTTTTGTAGCCTAAATTATTGGTAAAATTGTTTGAAGAGGGTCTTTAATTCGAAGTCGTTTTTTGAAAGCAATTAACTCCTCTTGAATTGCCGAATCGGTTTCATTTATAAAAGCATTAATAAATATGTTTATGAGCAGGTCAGGTATTTCCAAATGTATGAGATCATGTAAAGAGTTTAAATGGTCGCAATAAATCAAAAGGACATCATCTAATATGGAGTTTTCAGCCTCATAATCATTTTCTAGTCGATCAAGATTTGGAAATTGGGACAGCGCTCGACGACCAATATTCAGACATAAGAGTAGAGGCCTGTTGAGGAATGTGCAAATAACAAACTTGGCTTTAGTAAGTTTGGGGTCATAGCCTTGCAATTGAATATTCACATCATTGAATATATTGATTAAATCTAATTAATAGGCAATGCCAAAGTTGTAAGCTAAGAGTTGGTCCCTCAAATAACCACTTATATTCTCCTGGAAATATTGCATAATGGTGTTGAAAATAAAATAAATTCGTTTCAAAACAGTTACCTTTGGATAGCCATCGAATTCCATTATCTAAAAGGAGAAGATTAAATTCTATATTGATGTTGTTGCAGAGTTGTCGAAAAGTTCGGGAATTAAGGGAAAGGCATTTCATTTTATCTATTGCTGTGATAACGACACCGAGTGATTTCTGAAGCGGAACACTCAAGTTTCTAGCATGAAAGCTTCTAGACCGCTTGTTAATGGTGGTGCACCGTCCATTGCACAAACAATTATTTTGTTCTTATCGATTTATTTTTCCTTGAAAAACTGCTTAACTATACTAAACACGGATGCACCTTTAGTGTGTTTCAATTTTCATTGAAAACAATAATTGTTGGACAATTTTCTTATATTTAATAAAACGGACATATCCTAAAAGTAGTTCTTCATTGCCTGGGAGTGTAGATTTGTTCAATTGTAAAGATATTATTAATTTTTAATTATGTTATATAAGTTCTCTTCAATGTCCTCTTATTTGCATACAATACTTTCTAAGTGGAATCTCTTTGTTAATTCCAATTGTACCATTACATGAATAATCAAATTCTTGGGCCAATGGCTAATGTTGATAATTTGGAGTGTTTGTAGAAACACTAATATTGAATAATTTTGGAAAACCTGAAGTAAAAATGGATAAATATGCACCGAACCCTTGAAATATAATTAAAATATATCTTAAAGTGCACATTATAACCTAACAGCAACCACAAGTGGGCGCTAGTGTCTATGTTATGAATCAATGTTATAGAATAATATTTGTTTTAAGGAAACCTTCCAGAACATTCCAGGTATTACGAGAAATTTCTAGAATTGAGTAGAATTTGATGAAGTTTTATGAATCTTCCAGAACTTGCCAGAACACACAAATGTAAACTTTTAGAACCTTCTCGAATATTACTTCAGAATTATTGATTCAGGGATTCGCAAATAGACTATAATTTCAGCTCTAGCTACCATAGTGAATTTATCAGAAGCGAAATTGCATCAAGAGGCTGCAATCATTCTCTAGATGGATTCTCTTAAATTAGTGGGCAGTTCATCCAAACCAGAGCAAAAAGGTTCCATGGGATTATGTGAAGGTTACCAAGGATATTTTGGCATGCAAGAAACACTGGGCACCTCATTATCCTTGTGAAAACATCAACAAAACTTGAGAACGTAAAAAAATGTTTGTTGTAAAGAGAAAAATATTCAATATCATAAGTATTTAAGCTAATATGTTGGTTTGTAAGTCAAAAGAATAATAAACTATATTTTTTTATCATTAAAGGATGGTAGAGAAGGAAAAGACGAGCCATGAAGTTTGCCATGACCAGGATTTGGCACAAACCCAATAACCCCTTTCCAAACGTACAAGTGGAAAAAATGCACCTACAATTTTCTATCCCGATCTTATATCATCTATTACACCAGTACCACACAGTACTGATCATACTCTACCTACCCTCCTTCCCTCCGCAGAAAAGAATAAGCCACCTTCAGAAGAAAGAAACAATTCAAAGCTAAAAGGATCAGTGCAGATGCAGACTACGGTGTTAGAGAGATGGTTATTGAGAGGAATCCATACTATCTAAACCAAAGAGATCTTATTGACCTTGTCAAAGATCTTGACTTGTCAGTAAAATGCTGATCTTTTTATTTCTAAGCTCAAAAGGTGGGATTGCTGGATGAAAAGTGTGTATGTGATAAGCCAAACAAACTTCATAGGGATTTCATAAGATTCTTTACTTAACAAGCTTAGCTATGCTACTGCACTCATATATCTTCTCTGTTTGATCCAATTCGAATTATATGTAATTCAGTTGAGTAGCGGCTTTTTACTGGCAGCTCCTATAGAAGCATTAAAGCTTTACTTCTTCATAATTCGAATAAGCATCCACCCCTTTGCTTGGCTAATTTAGTAAATCTCAAGGAGGACGGACTACAACAGTATCAAGCTCCTACAACAAGCTTTGAATTATAAGGAGTATGTTTGGCAAGTGATTGGAGACTTTAAAATGATAGCATCTTTGATGGTCTATAGGGAGATTTTACAAAGTTTTATCTCATTGCTGTCTTTGGGGTAATATGGCTATTGCTGCACATTACCACCACAAGAAGCACTGGCTACAAATGACCGAGTTCACTTTAGGTGGGCATAATGTCCAACATCAGCACTTTATAGACCCGCAAAATATGTTGATCACTACATAGTATTTGAAATTAAATCTCATAAAACAATTGGTTAGCGCTCTTAACAAAGAATCTGCAGCCACCAATTGCCTTCGAAATTTCTCTCTCAAACTTTCTGAGGCAAAGGTGAAATCTCATGTTTTTGTTAGACCACAAAACAGGAAAATCATAAAGTTCAGAATTGCATGAAAATCGTACTAAAAGAAAAGAAATCAAGACTGAAACAGTTTTGTTTCCGTGTGTCATGGTTTAAGGGGTAACTACAAGGCTGACAATTATGTGGAACTGGTTGAGAACTTAGTGAAAAGCTGTAATCAAATGGACTGCAGGATGTTCCTTAAGGTGCACATCCTTGATGCTTCTCTTGACAAGTTCAAGGGGGATGCAGGAGCATACTCAGAGGAGCAAGTGAATCGCTTCCATCAACATATAATGAACTTTGAACATAAATAAAAAGGATTATACAATGAAAACATGATGGAAGACTAGATTTAGAGGGTGTAAGGAAAGGCTTTACATTACAAACCGAAATTCAGGAAAAATGTTCACTTCTAACTTTTTAAATTCTTTTTATATATTTATTGTTGAAGTTTCAATGAAGTTATATAAATTTAATACTGTGTTTATCTTTTAGCTCGAAAATGGATGAAAAAAAACAAAAATATGCCTATTTTTAGTAATTATTTCATCATATAATCCACAAAAGCAAAGCTTAACAAAAATAATGGCTATTGGAAAATAACACTTATGGCAAGAAACAAAACCGTGTTACATAGTGTTATATGGAGATTACTAGTCACATTAAAAAAAAACAGCTCTACACTCTCGCCTCCATGCTTGACTGTGTAGATGGGTGTTTTTCCAATCATAGGCTGTTCCATCACGAAACCAAACATGGCGAGCTGCATTCTGCCAAAGATTTTAATTAAGGTCACATTAAACAAAAGCTCATTCATCCAAAATGGATCTGACTTCTCTTTGTGCTCCTTAGCAAACTTCCGTCATGCTAAGAATTAAGTCTTCTTTAGATAAGGAGTTTCGCGTCGGGATCCAAATCTGAAAGCTTTTTTATTGAACTCATTACTAATTGTTCCTTTTTTCAGCTGATGTCTCAGGTGTACGAAGAGAGTCTTGCACTTCTGCCCTAAATATCATTAAATCCTTCGATATCGATTTCAAACTCCATCAACGAGCTTGTTGAGGTCATTTCCTTGAAGATCCATTGCGAGGAGCGTTTGCAGTCGTCCTGCAGGTTTTCCATTTTTTAACCATCCAACCTACAGTGTAGTACCTAATTATCTCGCTTTCAAATCACTTGAGAGCTCTTTATATTTTAACCATAATAACACACTGTCGCTTTATGCCTCTCATATGGTCATTCAAATTAGGCCAAAAACTTATCTAAGTAAAGTATTGTTGGAACTTATCGTATCGTTCGAGATCTTTTTAGAACATTTTAGAGAAAAATTCTCTAAATAAGAAAAGGTCAAATATTTTCCATGGATATCTAAATAATTGTTTCCACGCTTATTTCCTTTTTCCCCATAGAATATAATACACTCTTTAGGATCGTCCTTTTTATTTTTTTCTGTTCTTAAAATACAGAATATCAAAATACATTAATTGTATGATTATCATTCAATTTTCTAGGCTGGAATATACAGGGTGACCCGAGGGTTTGCCACAGAAAATATCTTACCCCACCTTGCCTTTTTTTACTGGGGTATGCTTAGGAAGGTGTACTTAATGGTCTTCTAGTTCACCAAACCTTACCCATCCCACCCTCCTTTACCAGTTTCTGCGGTATGCTAAAGGGAGAAGGTATAATTGAGAATTAGAGGTACGAGACACCTGAGGGAACAGCGCCTCATAAAAGATTGTGCTTAAATTGAAGGAAATTTGGAGTTAAAGCATCGTGTTCATCGCATGCATCTCCCAAAGCGCATCTAACTTTTCATCACAAATGGTGGAAATCACATTGAAGGTTATTTATTAATGTCTCAATTAAGTAAAATGTAGTTCAATTGTTTTATTGAAAATTTGCATTTTGCCCGAGTCCAGACTTTAGGGACAGCCTCTATATTAAATAAGTTATTTGATTAAATGTGTCCAAATGATTGTTTCACCTCACTGAAAAAGAATTAAAAAAAATATTTGTAAACATAAAAAAATATGGAAAATAATAATAATAATGATAAATGCCAGCTCACTTTGGGAGCTAATGTATGGGAGGGGGGTTAGGAAAGCCTACATAACTTTCCTCACAGGATCTATCCGTATTCTAGTGCAATGGATTCAGTTGGCCAAAGTGGGGGTTCGATCCTAACGAGCACAAACACAAAACTTTAAAGGGCTTCTTGAGCTGGCTTTCCATTGGGCAGATACGCTGATATTCACCCCCTACGGTCGAAGTAGCGCCATACGCATCATAATGTAAATAGCTATTCACAACACCGCTGTAATTTTCATTCCAGTCTTCAAGCAGAACCTGCCAAATCTATTTCCTCTTTTCAGGTCCCTTTCAATGGAGCATTTGGGCCTCAATCGGGGTAATCATATCCACATACCCCCTCATGTGGTAGAGTTCCCCCATCCCTCCCCTAGTCCCGAAAGGTTCTAACATTGCTGGCTGCTCCTCATTACATATAATACGATCTAGACACCTTCTACCAAGCGCGAACCGGACCCCGCTGCCTTAGACTAGCCAGTGGTTGTCTTTCTGATATTTATGTATATCTTATTATCCGATCAGGGTTTCTCGTACACGATGCGAGGGAAGATTGGCGCTAATTACCTATTAATAAAATAATGAGCGATAAAGAGGCAAAAATGCCATTAGGAAACAGAACAATAAAAGGATTGGTAGAGATGAAAACTGCGAAATAACTTTGGCGCTAACATGTATTGTGTATCTCATTGCCATTTCAGAATGAAGTTCTTGAGTGGCAAAAAAATCAGCTCTCATCCACCCCAAAGCTTCTTTTTGCCATTTTAAAATATCTTTAATTTTTCTTTTTCTTCTATTTTAATCTATTTATTGTTATGGCCCCCTTTTTTAAGTGAAGGTAACCCAAATTGCTCTTGAAAGGTAATTCGCTTTTTCAAGTGATTAGTATATTTTTCAACTTCAAAGAGTACTTCAGCTCTCATGACATTGGCAGGAGATATAGGCAGAATGTATCCTTTGTTTTCTATTTTTTTAATAACTGGAAACTTTGTTGTAGGTCCTTTATACATTATCCCCAGTGTCGAAGTTACTTTGAGTGGTAGTTTAATTAGAAAAACGTGTGGTACTAGTTTTCATATATATATATATATATGTCGTAGAATGACTCCCGACGATACCATATATATACTATTTGTTGAGGGAACTTCCTTAATTATCTTTAGAGTGCGTTTACTGTCTGGCGGCAGATATTATGTATCTTCAAAATGCTTAAGAAGTGGAACTGAGCTCAAGGATAATAATATTGCTATCATTAATAAAATAGAGTTTTATTAATAATAACTATCAATAATACACAAAAACGGAAAATATTGACATAAACAGAATGGAAAGGGTCGTGGAGACTCGGGCTAATCCGAGGATTTAAAGGATTTAAAAAGGTAAAACAAATATGGAGTTAAAGAGATGGGATGGTTCGATAATCAATTTAAAGCACAGGATAGAATTGACAAAAAGGGATCAATACTCAAAAGGTGACGTTTGGCTTACGTAACTTTTCATTAGGGTGCAGTGGAAGGTACTTGAAGGAATATTCGGTCCGCTGGCGAGTTCCAGCCGAAGGGGGGGGATAAAAGGATCCTGACGAGGCGTCTTGGAAAGGAGAACCGTTACTCGACGAACGGCTTGAAGAACAATGGCTGTTCTACTTTGTTCTCTTCTGAACAAAGGGGGGAATGAGAACCGTCTCTTGTCTACGGGCTCAAGAACAATGGCTGTTCTAATGTTGTTCTCCTTGAACAACAGGGGGGGTGAGAACCGTTTCTTGGCGAAGGGCTCCAAACGAACAATGGCTGTTCTAGGTTGTTCTCTTCGAACAACAGGGGGGGGATGAGAACCGTTTCTTGGCGAAGGGCTCAAAACGAACAATGGCTGTTCTAATGTTGTTCTTCCTTGAACAACAGGGGGGGGGAAGAGAACCGTTTCTTGGCGAAGGGCTCAAAACGAACAATGGCTGTTCTAATGTTGTTCTCCCTTGAACAACAGGGGGGGGGGAAGAGAACCGTTTCTTGGCGAAGGGCTCAAAACGAACAATGGCTGTTCTAATGTTGTTCTCCCTTAAACAACAGGGGGGGGGGAAGCCTTGGGACTTGGCGTCGGAAAGGCTCGAACCTTTGGCACTCAAGAAATATTGTCCTCCTTCTGGACAAGTGATGGTGAATCTCGAGGTCAAGGTCCCTTGGCGCACAAAGGGAGAGAGGGTCGTGGTGATGTTTCGCGACGAAAATCTGGATCTCCAATCTGATCTTAGTGGTAAAGTTTCCACATAAATAGCCAGGACATCTCCTTGGCGTAGGGGAAAATGGAGTGGAAGCTTGGAGGGAACGCACAGCCGGGCCAGGGAAAAATGCCTTATCTGTTCATAAGCCTAACTCGATCTGGCGAGGTCGGCGTATGGGGGCGAACGGGGGGACGATAACCTCCTTGTTTAAACATTGGCATCCGGTAGCTGAGATAAGACTCCAAGCCTCGAATCGAAGATGCACGTGGGCAGCATCGTGGTTTTAAATAATACGGGGTAGGAGTTGAAATTAAACGCAGCTTCAACACGTTCTATCACAATATATGTTAGGATGTTTTAAATATTAAATTCGGATTGATTTTAGTGTAAATTGTCTATGAGAGATTATTTCGACATAAATTCTTTTTCTATTCATTTGGACACTAAATTCGAAAATTATTTTATGGTCTCAACAGATAATAATATTCTAAATAATTAACTTTTGTCTCGATTTCTTATTTAGTAAATACCTAAACTAAATGTTAGCATAACATAGTATTCACAGGAAAAAAATAATAGAAAAGACTCGTGGTACCTTATGTTTTCTTACTAAAATATGGCAGAATGAGTGTTAAGATGAGATTTTCGGTTTTGCACTTCTGGAATAAATGCAGATGTATTGATTTAATTTATTTAACACAATATAGAAACACGGAATCTTCTTCAGACATTGAGTTTCTTGTGGGTGTTCAATTGTTCAGCAAACAGGAGATTGACAAATTTGAAATAAGAATACAACCTCATTTTTATATGAAGCAGAAAAGCTACTTTATTTTGCATATTTTAGCCAAATTTTATCAGAGGTACAAGAAATTTCTCTTGTTTTGAGGATATATGTAAATAAAAGAAAACGCAGTTTAAATAATGGAATTTATTCTACAAAATAGTTTCCATGCACTTTGAAGATCTTTTCCAAACAAATTGAGTTTATCTAATGCTCTTGAATAATAAAACTTCTTTGGCTTCGAAGCAAAAACTCTTGAAGTGTCGTAAGAGTGGGCTTTTATCAAACAAGGTCTGCTGACCAAAGTCGCGTGCTCTCACTTATTCTGATTTATGACCTTACGACCTTCGAAATTTTGAATAATCCCCGGGCTAACCTTCGGAGGACCTTGACAATTATATCATTCGACAGAGAATGTAAAACCACATAAGGGTTTCAAATTACGTTAGAATCGGCTGAATAGTTATAATATTATTATCAAAGCCATAAAAAAGCAAAACGGGAAATGACCGACCGACCCACATTGTGAGATATAGAGTCGCACGTGACTAAAAATATATTATTCTGAATCTAATATGATAAAAAGAAAATAAGTGGTGAGCAGAAGGAGACTTGTCTGGTAAATAAAGCGGATGAGAAGGTTGTTTAAAAGGCTTCTTGAATCAACCTTTTTTGGGGTTGAGGATAGTAGCTCTGGCGATCAGCGTCTTGGTCATATAAGCGATGAGCGCTTAATGATACAGGTTCAAATCCAACTTCTTTATTTATTTTCTTATAACGGTTAAAATAGTTTACCTTATCTTTCCGTTCTCGAAATCTCCCTTTTTCCTTCTTAAGCTTTCCTTGAGCCTTTAAATACATCTATATATCACGTGTCATGTGATTTTCAATTTATAAAATAAGCCCGTGCCCCTCGCACTAAAAACACTTGTCTTGTTTCACACTGGATAAAAGCCTACACTTCGTTGTTCAAAAGGCTTCTTGAATCAACCGTTTTGGGGGTTGAAGATGGTAGCTCTGGCGATCAGCGTCTTGGTCATATAAGCGATGAGCGCTTAATGATACAGGCTCAAATCCAACTTCTTTATTTATTTTCATATAACGGTTAAAATAGTTTGTCCTATATTTCCGTTCTCTACGTCTCCAATTTTTCTTCTTAAGATTTGATTGGTTCTCGTGATATTCTCCTAAGTGTTTTTCCGGGTTGTGTCACCAATTTTCATTTCCTTGGGACTTTAAAAATTCTTACACTATTCAATGTATCCCCAACACACAAGAGATGTGTGGTTATGCATTGGCTTGAAGAAAGAACTCTTTAGCTTAAACTCTTAGCAGCTGTGTAGCGTATACTTCACTTATTTTAGTCTTTAGAAATGTGAATTTACAATGAAATAAATTTTAATTAGGCTGCACTTGATGAAAGACCTTAACAAGTTTTGCCTAAGCAATTTAATTCAGGAGGCATAGATAAACTTTAATCCAGTCGGGAAAAACTGAAATAGATGAGATAAATTCTACTAGAAGAAATGTTTTCATTTTTTTCTACGTCAGTTAAAAAAAATAGGACGAACTTTTTGGGACATCTGAGATTTAACTTTCAGGATATTTTTTTGTAGAAATTTCTTTAGAAATGGAACCTGTGACTTTGGAATGACTTCTGACTAGTGTAATTGGTTATTTTCGATCACATTTCTGATTTTGAACTTACGCTTGAATTAATGCAGCTGTTTATCTATTAAAATCTTTAGTGATTTTATTTATGGTTTAGGTTTGACAAAGATACATTTTGATTCGACCTTAAAATTTCTTCTCATAACCAATTCTCTTTAGGTTTACAACAAATATCGAGGCTAGAAAAATCTCTTTTTTTCAACTAATCCATCTAACGATATTGTGTATAAGGTAAAGGTTTTGAAACTTTCTTGTTTAAAACAGTTATTAACTATGTAAAAGATACCAACTTATACGAATCATTTCCAGATTGGAAACGGATAAACGGTGATCAAATCAGTGCGCTACTAATCCACGTCACGCATTTTCATAGGAACCCATCACTGTTTAGACCATCAACCACGCACTCACCGCCACTGGCCAATACTCGTTCAGTCTTCGCAGAGAACGAAAGTCTCTGCTTATCTGGCTATAACCTTAATTCTACATGTTTTGAGACTCATTCAGCAGAAGTGCTGGACTATTATTATTGTTTAATAAACGCTTAATTGAACGCTCCCCTTTTCTCACGTCGAAAAAGTCTGAGAAGAAGCCTCATTTCACGAAGAAGTACCTTACAAACAGGCTAAACTTTTTTAGGAAATATAAAGGATGGTCTGTTAAAGACCGGGTTAAATCGATATTCTTGATGAAGCTCCCTTTCCTTTGTTTCGATCTTCTGGAAGATTTCTCGTTAGGATGACAAAAGAGGATAAGAAAACTTTCATGAACTCAAAGTGGTACCAAATCGAGTCATTAGCACATTTTCTTAACAGTTGAGGAACAATTTGGGGATGATAACTGTATTTTTCAGCATAATGGTGCACATTGTCCAAAAAAATCATTAACAAAGTTATTTGCTTAAAATTATATCAAGCTTTAGTGCCCTTGAAAGAGGCAATCGCCTGATTTGAGACCAATAGTGAATTTGTGGGCGATAATCAAACTGGTGATTGATAAACAGAAGCCATCCAATTGTGAGCAGTTGCAATGGTTATTGAAAAGAAATGGAGCAAAGTTAGTCTCCAGCATGCCAAAATGAACTGAAGCAGACCTGAAGTACTAGGTACATCATTGTAAATATTTACTGCGCGCATCAATTGACTGTCTATTTATTAATAAAATATGTTTGGGCTCTAATTTTTTTAGATTTTTCCTTCAAATTATGATACAAATAGATTAAAACAAAAGGCATATTTTGATTAATTCTATAGATTTTCATGGCAAAAAATTTTGCCATGAATGTATGTCTTATATACATTTACACTTCCTCTATTTTCACCACTTTCTGCAGGAAATATGTACTCTCTTTGGAAAAGTACACTTGATCGTGCTTCATCCTCTGTGTTTCTGTGGGACTGGAAGTCGAGTCAACAGGTCCACGCGCCGTGCTTCAGGATTTCGAGTTATTGCACAGCCTAGTTACTTCCCTCAAGCAAATTTCTCCACCATTCACAAGCTAAAGAAAAGATGTTTTCAATCACACACGAGGAGCTTATTTATTATCTACTAAATAACCAGGGTGTGAAGTGCTCTCCCTCTAAAGGACATTCAGATACATCATGAAATTTTCTTATAATAAGATGAAAAAAAAATTATTTTGCTACATGATAATTTAAAATAATCTATGCTATTAAAAACAAATTACATGACTGGTTAGATAAATTGACACTTCAAAAACCTTGAGTAAAATAAGAAGTTCCACAAGGATGGGTTTTCGGACCATTACTGTTTATTATATTAATCACTCACCTGATCATTGTGAATTTGTCTGATAACGGATTTGCCTTGACAAAAAGGTCTCGAATAAATATAGAACATCTTTACCTGTAAACTGAAGGATAAGTATATCTTTCTACAAAGGCTAGGTACATTCTCATTTGAAGACTAGATCCAGAGTGCTCGAGCTTGGTTAGCATAATTTAAGTATGGTGTCACCTTGCTTCAACGGATGCAACGAACACACATACCACAACAATACTTTGCTTAAATCATAAATTCGGACGATAAATCTTTGAGTAATTAATCGTAACTTTCGGAGACGAGACGACTGAGAGAGAAACTACTTCACATCTCGAAAATTTTACGTCTTTGAGGTAGTTAAATTTTAAGACTTATTTTCCCTAGAGACCAACGAGGGAACGAGGAAGATGAAGTAATGGACTTAAACTGCATACTGAGTTTCTAAACGGACGCTTTGAATTTTTTACTTCTAAAGTAGAGAATTCCTGGAAATGCTCTTCTTGCAGAAGGTGTTAGAAGAAACTGTCTGGAGAGCCTAAAAAAAAATCGCTTGGCGACCAATACAAGAGAATAACTTAAGAAGAATGTCCCTAAGTATATTAGTTACTCTTTTTCTTTCATGAAAGGTAGATAGGGAAGTTTTCAATAGAGATAAAATGATGACAGTAATAAATTTGTTGATTATTCTGTGTGTATTAACTAATCATATTAAAGAATTGCTCTAAAAAAAATTCGCATAAAGAGTAATAGTCTGCTTTAGTCCGAAAATTTCATTAAATCAAAATAAATAATACAGAACAATAAACGAAAAATATCCACCCGAAATTACAATTTTCCTTACTCATCTCCTAAGAATTATTAATATTGCTAAGGATATAAATCACTCTATTTATGGTATCAGCTTCTTAATGCCCGAAATATTTATCCTAAATGCCACTCAAACTAATTATAAGTTCTATTTTTACTTCTATTCATGCCACTTCATGCCATAAACGCACCTAATTAATGATTTTCTCAAGGGATAAAATTTACCCTATTTAAATGGCATCACAACCTCAGGATGAAGCCTATAAACGTAAGAAAAGACAGAGACGTCTTGAAAACACAACTTTTAATAAGTTTGAAACGTCGAAGCCAACAAATTAACTATTGGCTGTTAAACTCATTGTAAAACCCGTCCCGAACTATTTTTGCCGATTACAAACGAAAGATACAACATGGCAGTGATTTCTCATGAAATGCAGCGAAGTAATTTTGGTGTGAACATATTGTAATTCCGTGGTTCAGAATAAATTACTTTGGTTGTGAAAGAGTGAGCTTTTATCCAAAATTTCTTTAATTAGCGAAATTTGGCAGATATTAATGATTTTCCGCGGATGTCAAAATATCTCAATTTGCTTCCCTGAAATATTATTTCTGTTCCTGATTTCATCATGAACTTGAACAATTTGTTTTTTGCTTCTGTTAATTATTTTTGGAAATAATGTTGCTCAGTATTTTACTAATCTTTTTGCAGTTTAGTTTTTTTTATTAAATTAAAGTTGTTTTTGACAGTTCAGCTAGTATTAATTGCTTCCATTCAGTTTCCCTAATTTATATTTTTAGTTTCCTTAATTATTTTGAATTTTAAATTTAATTATGTTTTTAATTTTAAACCCAATTATTTTCGATTGAGAAAAGAACAAACCACTAAAGTCATGTTGTCTAGAAAGTGTTTGACGAGGTCTGAAAAGAACATGGTGAGAGTGGCAAAAGGAAAAAAGTATGAAAGATAGATAACCCACATTTCCTGAAGAGTAAACTAAGTGCTAAGTGAAGCGCTTTCTATCGGCAGGTCGCGCAACCCTCCTCATATCAAGAGAAAGGAATAAGAGATGATAAGAGCCGTTTCCATATGAAACATTAAAGATGCATAATCCCCATTTCACTAATCGTCAAGATCGACCTCACTGTTTGCTCCCCCTCATATCCAATCATCGCTGCCGCAGTAGACGCCTCCAACCAAGCGGAAATCTCGTCGAAGAACCAAATATGTAATCAATTACTTGCGATAATTTTGTATCGCCTTTATTTACTGAGGTCTTGATATGTTCGAGGAGAGAGTAGATTATTTTGGGGGGAATTGGTGGAGGAAAAATAGGATTGTTAGTTTTGGGGTGGTTGAGAAAAGGTAGTATTGCTTTATTCGAAGTGGTTGAGATGTAGGATATTTTTTCCGTGGGGTTGCGGAGAGATTGGATTATATTATCGACGTGGTTGATCAGAGGTAAGATTTATTTTCGAAGTGGGTGAGGAGAAATATTGTTTTTTTTAAGTGGCTGGGGAGAATTAGGATTATTTTTCTATGTGGTTGAGGAGAGGACGGATTATTTTCTTGGATTGAGGAAAAACAGGATTTTTCTTTTCGATGTGGCTGAAAAGTGGTTGGATTGCTTTTATCGAAGAGGTTAAAGCGAGGTAAACTATTTTTTTGCGTAGTTGCATAAAGATAGCATTGTTTTTTTCGACGTGGTTAAGGAGAGGTAGGATTTTTTTATGTCGGTGACGGTAGGTAGGATAATTTTTTTGACGTGCTTGGAAAGAGGTAAAATTGCTATTTTCGAAGTAGTTGTGAAGAGATAAGATATTCTTTCGTAATTATTAAGGAGAGGTAGGATTGCCTTTTTAGAAGGAATTGAGAAAGGTAGAATTGATCTTTTGAAGTGAGTGAGGAAAGGTAGGATTGATTTCTTCGACGTGGTTAAGGAAAAGTAGGATTTTTCTTTGAATTGTTTGAAGAGAAGTACGATTACATTTTCTACCTGGCTGAGGAGAGGTAAGATTCTTTTTTGGACTTGGATGGGGAGAGTTAGAATTATTTTTATGGACGTAGTTGAGGAAAATTAGGATTGTTCTTTTTGATGATTTTGAGGAGAGATAGGATAGTTTTATTGAAGGGGTAGAGGAAAGGGAGGATAGGTTTTTCGACGTGTTTGAGGGAAGGTAGGATTGCTTTTATCGACGTGGTTTTGGAAAGTTTAGGTTGATTTTTTCGAAGAGGATGATGAGAATTATTATTGCTTTTTTACCGTGGTTTGGGAAGAGGTAGAATTGATTTTTTTAATGTGGTTACAGAGAGAAGGAATTGTTGTTTCTTCATGGTTGAGCAGAGTTAAGATTTTATTTATTAGTAATGGAGGAGAAGTATGAATACTTTTTCGACTTGGTTGCATAGGGATAGATAGCATTGTTATTTTCGAAGTGATTATGGTAAGGTAGTATTTCTTTCGACGTCGCTGAGGACAGACAAGATTTTGTTCGACGTGAGTCAGGAGAGGCAAGATAGTTTTTTCAGATATGGTTATTGATAGTGAGGTTTGCTTTTTTCAATGTGATCGAAGATAAATAAAATATTTATTTAGAAGTGGTTAAGTAGAGTCATGTTTTATTCAACCTGGCTTAGGAGAGGTTGGATTTTTTTTACGTGGTTGAGGAGGTTTGGACTCGGCCTTTTAGACATTTTCTATTAAAAGTTTGCTTTTTTTTTAAGAGTTTTAAGTTTTTTGAGTGTATTTTGGGACGTAGTTGATGAGAGTTTAGATTGAGGAAAGTTTGACTTGGATGAGAAAGTTTTGAACTATTTGATTTCCACATGGATAAGAAGAGGCTGGATTATAGGTTTTTTTTACATTGTTGAGGAGAGTTTTTTTACTTGGTTAAGCAGAGGTATTTTCTAACGAAGTTAAAGTTGATTAGGATATGTGAATTTGTTTTCATTTTATCTCGGTGTAGGCGATGTTGGATTCTGTCATTTTGACGTATTTGAGAAGATGTTAGATTGGAGTTTTTCGACATCGCTGAGGATGGCTTGGATTTTTATTTTTTCTTGGTCTAGGGCAGCTTTGATTGCTTTTTCGATATGGTTGAATAGAGTTTCTTTTGCTTTTCTTTGACTTGGTTAATGAGGAATTGAACTGATTCTTTTGACCTGGTCCAGCAGAAGTTCTTCTGTATTTTCAGCTTGGTTATAAAGAGTTTGGATTGTTGCTTCATGTGGTTAGATAGGTTAGATTGGATTTTTAACGTATTTGAGAAGGGATGGAACTTGTAATTTGAGACGTGATTGATGAGAGAATTGATTCTAAGATTTGTGACTTGTTTGGGTAGGCTGATTTTTGCGGGAGTAGGGGAAAACTTGATTGAGGAGAAGTTATAATGAATTTTATTTTGATATGATTGAGGAGATGTTGGGTCGTTTTTATCAGCAAGGCTGATGAGATGTTGTTTTCTTTTGGGAAAGACGTGGATGAAGAGATGTTTGATTGTTTGATGGAGGTGGTTGAGGAGAATTGGATGGGCTTTTCAGCATCGTTGAAGAAAGAGATAATTATAGTTTATTTCGACTGGGTTCGAGATAGGTTGGATTAATTTTATCAGCGTTGTTGTAGAAAGGTTGTTTAATATGTTTGTCATGATTTATAAGAGCCTGGACTTTTTCAATTGCCTAAGCGAGGGGTAGAAAATTTTTTGATGTTGTTATTGAGAGGGGGGATTAGTGTCTTTTCTACGTAAGTGTGTGGTATTCGGATTGTTTTTCTTTACTTGGTTGACTAAAAGTGGGATTTGTGTTTTGGACTGATTAAGGAGAGATGGGATTATCATTTTATGTTTTGTGGAGAGGTTGGATATTTTTATAACATGGGTGAGGAGAGCTAGATTGCTTTCTTTATGTGTTTGAGGAAAGGTTGGTTTGTAAATTTTATAGATTGTTGAGAAGAGGCTGAAGGGTTTGTTGACTCGGTTGAGGAGAGATTAAATAGTTTTTGACGTGGTTGAAAGAGATTGATTGTGGTTTTCTACGTGATTGAGGACAGTTTTAGTGTTTTATCGAGGTTGTTAAGGATAGGTTGTAAGTTTATTTTTTGACGTGGTTGGAATATTCTGCGAGTGCCCTTTGGATTGGTTTGTTTTCAACTTGGCTGATAAGGGGTTTGAGTGTGGAAGGGACGTTCCGACGTAGTTTTTGAGAAGCTGAGTTATTTTTTTTTTAACTTGGCTGATCAGAGTTTTAAGGAACCAGGAAGGGGGGGGGGAGAGTTGAACGTGGTTGGGAAAAGGTGAAGTTTTTTTTTTTACTTGGTTGACGAGAGCTTAGCTTGTGGTCATTTCGGCCTGTTTGAGGAAAAGTTGGATTGGTGATTTTATCCCAATTGGTTCAGCTGTTGGATTATAATCTTTTTAACGCCTTTGAAGATATTGTTCCTTGCCTTTTGTCGACAAAGCTGAGAATATTCTGGTTTCTGTTTTTCGTCATGGTTGAAGCAGTTTTCATTGTTTGTTTTTATCGACGTGGTGTAAGAGAGATTTGATGATGGTTGAATTGATTAGTCAACGCACCATTCCTATATCCATCTATCTCAAAAATTGCTGGAATAAAATTTGATTTAAATTCATTCCTAAGAATTATCCGATATGCAGCCTGTCTCTTAAACTGCAGTTTTTGTGGATGTGTAGAGGATTTTAGGGAATACTTTAAGAACGGACTATACAAATATTTGTTATAACAGGCAAAAATAGAAGTTTTGGAACTGAAGATATGATGGACTGTAGCATCCTTAGCACGATTTTAGCAAATGATATGAAGTTAATTTTTTATCATTATTTAAGAGAGGAGTACGCCTTCTTCTGCTACCATAACATTACTATTTATTTATTATCTCCCCTTTGCCTTGTATTCCTTTCCTTCTTTTCCAATTATACTATTTGACACCTTTGTTAATTAGAGACTCATTTCCTAAGAACCTAATACCCTTTCAAGACTTGGTCCAATACTCGAGGCGTTCTTATAGAATTTAGATAGCGACCGTTTGATTCGAAGAATTAATTAATTAAATCGCTTTGTGAAGATTGCGGTGATTTATCGAGACGAAAATGGAATATTTTGTTAGGATTGGTTGAGCAATTGAGGATTTATTGAAAGAAAGAATTTAGAGGAAAAGCCTCAAGGAAGAAAGTGCTATAAAAGGATCGTCTAAAGACAAATTCGGTTAGGAAAAAGTTTAAATGGACAAACCATATAAACGGACAAAGTAAGATGAAAAGACGCTTTCTAACTTTATACTTGAACCAAGCTCTAAGAATAAGTGAAAGAGAAAAGGCCACGATACCGAAAATCAGCTTGAAAATATGTGGAATAATGTATATAGAGCAGGATAAAAGCCAAAAACTGTGGGAAAGGAGTAGGGGTGAGTGATTGACTGTAAGTTCTGCAGGTGTGGGAAAATATTGATGATTTGCTTTCTCTGTCCATTCACTTCTTTTATTGCATAGTTTAGGTTAAATTCCAGGCTTATTAAAACGACTTCAAGCTTGGTAGCTGGGTTTGAGCTCTAGGCTCTTAAATATTCCTAAGTTTACGAGCACTTCGAGATTTCGGTCTGTACTATTGAAACCGCACATTCAAGAAGTTGGGAGCTCAAAAGTCCGCTCTTCTAGACAGCTACTAATGTGATATTATTGGAAGCTCACTATATTTGTGTCATTAAAAACTGCCTGTAGGCCTTATCCAAACTGAGGATTACAAGTTATCTTATATGCATTCTGATTGCGATTGCCGCACCATTAAAAGCGACTTCTTTGGTGATTGTGTTTATTGCGTTATAGCCTCTAAACCTTGTATAAACCCTATTTATTTATGTAAACGCTTCATACCTTGTGACTTATTGTATATAGTTTTCTGAGTAAGTTGTCATAGTTGATTCATTCTGTTATGGTTAGTTTACAGGTTTGTTAATTTGGTGGCCTTTACTCTGTTTTTGTTTTTCTGCTTCCAGAGACGGATCTCAATCTTGCGTTACGTTTATATTTATTGATTTCAATTTTACCTGAGATAAGGGATTTTTCTAAATCCCTTTTGACTACTGGTGCGTCGTTTGACCAAATAATGTGTCTAGAGATTATACAATGCCACTTTAGCGTCTTAATTATTCCCCAGATAGAGTTTATGAATTTTTTGTTTGGTTCGTCAATAATGAAATAAGTGCAATTCAAGTAGATACTAACAACACTATTAATCTCGTGTATTATATAGTTGAAGGTCTATATTTTGAAATTTGGTTACAACATCGGTCAAGAATTCTTTTGCAAGAAGAATTTTCTGATACCTAAAATGTCCAGAAAAAAGGAAAATTCTCAAGAAGAGAAGAATTATATCGTAAAGGAATTAAGTAAAAGAAAGTCTTATTAGCAAATTTCAACACATTTAAAGTGTGATCACTAAACTGTTCAGTAAATTGGAGAGAAGGGCATTTAGGTAAAAACAAAAAGGGGTTCAACAAGAATTTCGTGTTACAGATCATTATCAAATCAAAGGAATTTTTCAAGTAGTTGGCTTTTCTTATTTCGAGACGAACAAGGTTTAAGGCTCTTATAAAATTTTCTAACGTTAGGAATAAACCAAAATACTCTCGTTAAAGTAATTATACTTTGTTAATATATTTAGGTTGAAATTTCTATGTATCTTTACTAATTGAAAATTTGCAAATGATACAGCAAAATAGCCAATCCAACAATGTCCTATTTTCTTCTCATATGTCAATTCAATTCTATATATTCACATTACATTTTCCGCTAATGATTTCGTAATTCCCTGAAGAATGGTTACACAAATATACTTCTATTCTAAGTAACTCCAAAGAGTTACGCTCAGGAATCTAACTGTTTAATCTCTGAAGTATACATTATTAGATTCAGTCTTTCAGTCTCGAGTTATTCCAAGTTCCTTCGTTCTTCATTACCATTTTCTGATTTGTGAGATGTTATTGGGAGGCTAGGTATGTGGTAGGCTTTGTTTATATTTACAAAACGGCATGCATTCTGTCTCCATATTTTGCTTTGTTCCTTATTTCTTTCCTTTTCGTTTTTGTCTCTCTAGAGACTATTTTACTGCCTACTACTATAGTTGTGTTTCCAGGTTTAGTTGTTCTTCTTGTAGTTCGGTTTTGGGCGTAAGCTGAATGTTTTGAACATCAGGGTTTCCGGGGAACTCTCAGTCTGACTGCTCATATTGGATGAAGTTTTCCCGAAGCTTTGATTGTTTATGCCTCACAACCTACCACTGGCGACGTAGATTTTAAGGTAATTAACTATAACTTTTCAAATTTCACCTAACTCTTATTAGCTGAGTCAACTTTCTAGGATTTAAAGCTCTGTCAGGGTTAGAAGAATCATATACCCTTTGGTGAACTTAGTTATGGATTTACCCTATAAGCAAAATAAGAATGTGCTTACGGCATCAGAATTTTTCCATAAACGAATTTACCATTTAAATTATTAAATTAATTAAATTTATAACAATTTTCAAATTTTAATGAAACATGAATAAGTTCCGTTTGTTCTCTCCTGTGTCATGTTTATCCTGCAAAATAAAGTACATTGTGCTCTCAGATTAAAAGTTATACAAGTTTTGAACAAGCCTAGTACGCGTTTGAAACAGCGCAAGTGACGTATAGTAGCTCGCAAGTTCTTAATTTAGTTTCCACCTGTCACTCGCAAGGTTGGTTGGTTTAAACCAAGCAAAAAAAAAAATAATCCCCCTGGTTTAAACCAATGAAAAAACATGTTTATTTGGTTTTAATGTTTTAGTCGCGTGCGAGTCAGGTTGCGAACGACTATATATCTCACTATGTCGGTCGGTCGGTTCCCGTTTTGTTTTTTATTTATTTTTAATAACATCATAACTATTCGGCCTATTCTAACGAAATTTGGAAATCTTATGCTGTTTTACAGTCCCTTTCGAATGCTATAATTGCCAAAGTCCTATCAAGGTTAGCCCGGGAATTATTTTGTTTTGCCAATAACATCATAACTATTCGTCCGATTCTAACAAATTCGAAATCCTTATGTTTAATTTTTTTTCTCAAAACTATGTGATATTTCTATTTCCTCTATACTGTTTTTAGAGCTTTAATAAACAAGTCACAAGATTCAGCAGCAAACTGGGAATAAAATTGTCCGTATTGTTCTGCCTATGATATGTGTAGCTGTGTTGATTGCCGCATAATAATTCAAACGAAATAATATTTTTATTTCTGTATTTAACAGACCCCAAGAACCAAGATGAAACGGATTCAGTTAAGTGGGGCACAAAAAACGAAAACTATCAAAAAGAAACAACAGAAGATTTTGGAATTAGAGCGCAAAACTGCATAGCTGACTGATTTCTTCATGCAAGTTCCGCTTCAGAATCACAATATGCGGTGTCACATACAGGTTCATCTAGCACATGTCTCATAACCAATCTCACCTTGCCTCTAAATTCTCTTGATACGGATACCTCTACTACAAATGTTGATTCGAGTTACTCCACAATACATTCTTAGGGTCAGAAAATGCTGTAAATGGAAGTTTAGTGGATCATGGCGATGACGGTGAAATTATTCTGTCTTTAAAAGATAAAGAAAATCATAACTTAGCAAAAGATCCAGTCTTGTGGCTTGATTTCTCTGCTGATGATGTGGCCTATTGGATCGCTTGTGGACCTTGTAACTGTCAACACCACAATGGGCCATTTGACAAGTCTTATTCACATTTTAGTAGTGGCAAACCAGTAAAGTAGTGTTTACATAAAATCTTTATTGGGACAAAAGCCAATGGTGAGTAATACAAGAGAGAGTGGTTACTATATCTATCATCAACCTTGTCTTAATTATCAACCCTTCTCTTGGAACAAATTTTTCAAATTTTGTTCCAAGAGAAGGGTGCAATGACTGGCGAAATACTATTGTAATTGATAAGCATGAGAAAAGCACTACTCACCGAGACTCATTGCAAACATACTTAAGTCGCAGACAAGGTACGGAGTTCAAGTCACAGCTGAAGAAACAAAGTCAGGAAGTGTGTGATTACAGAAAACATGTCTTAAGGCGTTTCATAGCTGTTATTTGTACATTAGTTGAACGTGGCTTGGCTTTTCGAGGAACAGAACAAAGGTTTGGATCATTGCAAAATGGGAATTTTTTAGGACGTTTGAACTCTTAAGCCAGTTTGTCTCCATTTTTAGCAGACCACATTACGAAATATGGAAATTAAATTCTAGCAAAGGAAATCCTTCTTACCTATCAAAAACCACCCGCGAGGATCTTATTCATCTAATGCTACAAAAGGTCCGTGCGTTCATTGTTGACGAAGTTAAATCTTCTGGTTATTTTAGCTTGTCCGTTGAATCAAAACCAGATTTATCACATAGCGATCAGTTAAGTGTTGTATTTAGGTAATTAAAGGATAGACAGCCTATTGGATGCTTTTTAACCTTACTGGAAATAGAAAGCCACACCGGAGATAAAATGGTAAACGAGGGGTTGCAGTACTTACGTAAATCTTGTAGGCTAAATTGTTCAAAATGTAGGGGGTGAGTCTCATGGCAATGCTGCTAATATGTCTGGGTGTTATAAGCCAATGCCACATTTTTTTTAGAAACAAACAAGTTTGCTATATGGGTACTGTGTGCAGCTCATTCACTAAATCTGGTTGGCAAAAGTGCTGTTGACTGCTGTCAAAAGGCTGTTAATATCTTATCTACAGTACAATTACTCTATAGCTTTTTGCAACCTCAACCAGCAGGTGGAAAATTCTTAAAGATCGTATTAAAAATGAAACTGTCTTGAAATCCCTCTCTGATAAAAGAAAGGAGGCACATGTTATGGCGACAGCAGAAGATTTGAAAGTTTCCTCGAAATTTTAGAAGCATTAGAATATATGGCCGAAGACCATTCGCAAAAGGGAGACGCTAGAAGAGAAGCAAATAATATTACAGATAAGATGCAAGAGCTAGAATTAATTTTATGTTAAATATTTAGAATGGGATTTTGCAGAGTTTTCACAGTAAGCAACATTCTACAAAATGGAGATGTGAACTTTAAAATATGTGTAGATTTGTATGCATCATTAGCTGACGAACTGTGCACTTCACGAGACGAATTTGAAAAATATGACAAAGATGCAAAGGAAATATTACCAGATGTTGATTACAAGTCAGCTACATCTCGTTAACGTATCAAAAAGAAGTAGATACACTAGAATTATATCTGAATACCAGAGATAAATTTTGTATCACCACCTTTAAACAATTGTTGACAAACTTGCAACTAAGATGAAAAGAAGAGGAAAGATATACAAAGAAATAACAGAAATTTTCCTATCTAAGTGATGTGCAATATAATGTCACTTAATCCTCTACTAACATTGAAAGATATTCTCAATGCTGTCAAAAGCTGAGTCCTGCTTACCCAGAGGACTTTGACATTAATTTCCTAGCTAGGCTTCAGCTTTTACATTTATATTTGCGTCATAAGTTCAGTGCAACAGAAAATGTACGAGTCAAAACAAGATTAGTCATGCTAAACCTTATAAAATAATTGTAGAATACAATATTAACGTGCCTTTCCAAATGTAGACAATGTCTTCCGTATATTTTTTAACATTAATGGTCATAAATTGCTTAGCTGTCTGATCATTTTCACCGTTGAAATACATATATTAAAAATCCTCTCAGAACAACTATACAACAAGGTAGGCTGGATGCCTTAGATCTATTCTGTATAGAAGCAGATGTGTTACGTAAGATTGGTTATGAGGATCTGATCACAAAGACATTGCATGGGAAAAAGTAGGAGAAAATGATTCAACTATAAATAAAATGGAACCATACAGAAATAAATATTATTTTTCTTCTTACTCTAAGTTTTGCTTAATTTCAAATTTTCGATAAATAAAACTTTACTGTATGGTTTATTATTGTATATATTTTGAGTCACAAATGTATGGCGGCACCAAAATCTTTTAGTGCTTAGCGCCTCTAAGGGACTTATCCGGCCCTGACCTTATATCTAATGAAGCTTAGTGTTATAATGGGGGCCCTTACTAGGGCTAGTGAACGGAAATGAGATGGTGGTAAATGACTGCCAGGGATAGGCACACTGATGGAAAAGAGGTGACTTACTTTGCTTTACATTCTCTTTAATTTACATGCACTACTTTGTCCTTTATTAGGAAATGCCATTACCATGAAGAGAACTACGAGTACTAGAGTTTCTCTTTGGGCGAAGCAGAAAAGAGGAAAAGTGTTTGAAACAATTTTTGGTTAATTGACTAATGCTCTCTTATGTTTACTGGCTATCTAAAAGTTCTACATCGGGATTTTTTACTCAAAAAATATGACGAATCTGACATTAGACAAAGCCTTAAAGCTACTAAGGAAAATAGACAACCTAAAAGTTCCGCTCCCAGTTTTAATCTCAGGAGCAAAATATGTCAACATTTAGATCCTAGGCTTGGCTCCCGTAACAGAGAAAATTAAGTATAAGAGAGATAAGAACCACTATTGCGTTAAAGTTAGTGTCTGAATTAGTTAAATTAAAAACTTACACACCTATTTAAAGTCTCATTAGGGAAAGTATAATGGCTCAAAAAGTTCAAGAACTAGGTATACTGGTGTGCCACACAAAAGTCTGTCCCACTCATATTAAACGAGAGGAATTTACAGATATTCGAATGTGCTTTCAGTTTTTATAAGATCGAAAATCACGTAACTAAGACCTCCGCCAGAAAAAAAATCTAGTTTGCTCAGAATGCGGCGGCGAACGTCATTCTTGACTTTCCAAATATCAAGAAAAAAGATATTTTAACAGAAAAAGAAATCCTCGCACACCGGCGAAGTCATCCAAAAGCTATAAAAAATAAAGAGAAAAAGAATTGCACGGGCAAAGAAAGTAAATTCTACTTATACACAAGTAGCCATTTAGTGATAATGAAAAGACTAAATGCCAGCTGCAAATAGAAATTGAAACCCACAAGAAATTTACGCCGTGCGTACAAATACTATGCAAATTATGCTAATCTTACCAAACCACATTCATGAAGAAATTAAACAATATGTTGACAAGTAATGGTATGACTGAAATTTGGTTCCTAGACGACCTAGGATGCAATTCCAACAGCCTACTTCGTCACCCAATGACATACCCCAAAGACTTGCACCCCAGACCAATTTTGCAAGCGAATTTGCAAGTAATTTAAGATGTGAGAATGCTTGCACAATAATTTCACCTAAACCTTGCTACTAATTTGGACAAAAGTGATAAAGACAATAATAGCATAGAAGAGCCTTCCTAAATGGAAGCTTACCAAACTGACGAAACTATTGAATACATATCTCGGTCGGAAATCATATCATCCTCTCGCCAGATTTCTTTCTCAAGTTCTGAAACACCGAAAGAACATAGACAGGTTTTTCAAGCAAGAAAAATCAATCTCTGAAAGTACACCTCTGACAGATTTCCATTCCCATAGAAAGTGAATACCTTAGAAATTACTGAAGGCGTTAGTCAGTTAATGACAAATGAGAGTATGATGATTCTACTCCAGAACATTAGGACAAAATTAAATTATCTTAAGACTCTTTACATACCATCCAACTAAGAAAATTTAATAAAAAATACATTGGATCTTTCCATCTGAACCAAGCAGCGCTATAAATTAAAGAAAGAATACACAAAATTCTATCTTCATAAAGAAGTACATTCTTAAAACAAAATGAAAAAACTACTTTACAAACTAGAAAATACTAATTATGAACGTAAATAGATGGAGAATTGAGGAATATTTATTGGAATTTAATAAACAAAATGGGCCTAGAAATAATATTAATTAGTGTAAAGGAATAGATGCACGACGAACTAACCCGAAAATCTTATGTTATCCACAGTAACAACGATTTAATGGAGCTCTTATCAATAAACAGATAAACCTTCAATATAGACAACCTTTCCTGTTAGGAGAGTCATATGACGCGATATAAATAATCTATCTACAAATTTCTATATGATATTAAACCCTTGAAGTATCTATTTGGCGATAAATAATTGTTCTTGAGAATCTTTGGACCTAGTAAAACCTTTATTTTCGCAGGGAATCTAAATGTCATACGGAGATCTTCCCACTACAGATATCACGAAAAAGCCAAATGAAATCTAAAGCTTTTACTCAAAAGAAATATTGCAACTAGATCGGGAGCCAGATTTACCAAACTATGTATCCAGTAGAGCAGCCATTAAACCGGTAGGGGTTTTAATTATAAAATTTTCACATAACTATTACATTGAGTTAGTAGTTGCAATCTCATTGGACTAGGATGAATATTGATTAACATCTAGAATTTCTTCATAAAAGTTCTTATAAAAGAGAGAAGACTGTACCGGTATGCGGCGTGGGAGCAATAAGGAAGAATTCTTAATAATTTAGACTAGGCCACTACAGAAGAGATCGGCCTGGAATTAAACAGACTTTCCAAGGTCTCGCTTAAAAGTGTACAGTAATCTATGCACTATGCACTTTCGAGCGAGGCCTAGGAAAGCCTAGACTACTAAATAGTAATTAGTCTGACACCCTTTATGATGTCTAAAGTTTCAAAAATTACCCATCAATGGGATCTTTCTAGTGAACAGCAACGTACTCTTTTACTCTATGATTGCAAGTCCGGCCTAAACGTTGCCCAATCGCAACGTTGTTTTAACCAAGCATTTGGAGAAGACACAATAAGTCTTTGCACAGCCTACGATTGGTTTGAAAAGTTTCAGCGTGGACAATTCGATCTTCAAGATGAGCCAATAATTGGTCGACCCTCATATTTTATTATAACGACCCCAGCGTGTGTTTGTGTTTTTTATGTTTGTGTGTGGGTCCGTCTGTGTATTATAAAAAAAGTGAAATGATTTCTTTTTCTTGCATAGAAACTTTGAATGTATTGTGAAATAAAAAAATATTTTTCTCTCGCACCTTTTCTTAATTTTGTGAGCCAAGCGAAAAAGTGACACAGGCCTAGCCACAAACAGCCGTAGGGCGGAATTTTGCTAATGACAATGGGCGTTTGTGTGCCTGTGTCAAAGCTTATCAACATCTCACATCCAGTGACTGGCTGAAAAATTTTGCGAGAAAATTGTTTCCAACTGAATTACAGATAAAACATATGTTAATAAAAATAATTCTAAACAAAGTTATATTAATAATAATTACATAAATCTCAAGGTATTGTAACAGTTATATTAACACTTTCGATGTGTAGGTTAATGTAAATATTGTCCCAGACCGAACTTCCCCAAAATTCTGAATCTCGTTTTATTGTCTGTCTCCGGCAGAGAGCGGATCATTTCTTCTATCGACCTGTATTCAAGTTTTGAGTTGTTTTCCAATTTTTTCCAAGTCGTTGCCCCAGCAACCACAACAACGAAAACAGAAAACGTCAGAGATATATTTCGATTAACAAAAATCTATTCTTTATATGGCTCGGCCCCGAGAGTAGTAAGAACTATTCAAAAAAGGGGTGCGAATTAATCATGCTGAAAATCTAAAATAATGACGTCATTCCGTATACGTCACATCCTTTGCACGTACAAATTAATTATTATAAATCTAAACTAATTGCTCAGTATTGTTGGAAGTTTTGATGTTCTTGAAAGTCTTTTGTGTCAAGACGAAATTGATTCTGCAATTTGTCTAATTTATACATCCTTAATTATGATTATGTGTTGTGTGTGCACTGCTTAAACCAATGAGATAATTTTGTATTTCTCTGTTTTATTAATGAACTTTTTAAATTTCCTAATATAGAGTCTTTTTTGTGTTTTTAACACATCGTTCCTTATATATAGTTTCTGCAATATAAAAATTTTATCGCATTTGGAACAACATAAATTTCATATATACAACGTGAAGTGAATCCACTTCTGTAAGATTTTAACTCAATAATGCTTTACGAGATTTGAAAAAGGAGAAACTGCTCTAATTCCATTAGGGATGATTTTTATATTATCATTAGAAAGTTCACCCGGAAATTTGAAATAATTTTCATTCTTTTTATCGACCCACACAAATGTGTCATCATCGTATCAAAACCCAAGTCACTCCAAGAACCAAACAATCAGAAAAATAACAGAGATATTATGGATTTGAAATCTGATAAGGGAAATAAGATAGTATTTTTAAATACTTCATTTTACTTAGATAAGATAAACTCTTTGCTTTCTCTCGAAACTGTCTATTCTATGCAGAGGATAAATCTTTTTTAAAACTACATAAAGAAATTCGATAAAGATTTAGCGTTGCTTAAATGTTTTACGATAATGATGATAAATTTAAACCATATTTACTCTCCCTTACTTATATTTATGGGCTCTCAATGGAAAACGGAATACATACGGAAAACGTTCCTCTCCGGCTCATTATTTCAAATGTAGGATTGTGCGCTGAACTTTCTCCAAATGGTTGGTTAGTATTCCTTTTACTTATGTTGGAAATATTTCAGCGTTTCATAAAAATCTCTGATGATTAGGAATCCAAAATTTAGGAAGGTTGACACAAACAAAATTCTGCTTAGTTTCATTAATTTTGTTATTCACAAGTGTCCCGATTAATTTTCTATTGGGAAAACTAGAATATTGATTAAAAAGCAACCGCGAACCATACGGGAAGCATCTTCATGGCAATCGAAACCGCAATGCTGAGAATCATCATCTAAGTCAGTTTCTTGGTCGTGGACACGTAGCGGAGCTCGGAGACGTCCTGGACGAAGCTTACTACACGGTTGTTCTGCAAGTTATGACCGGATCAACAATGAAGGCTTTTTCATCAGAAATAATGAAAATTCGATTACCATGATTCTTCATGTGTTAAGAAGACAACGACAGAACTTCAGACGTTGTTTCCACGCACCTCAAGTTCTTGCCACCGTCCTCTTTGACGATCTTAGACACCGTAGCCAGGCAGATGTTCTTTTTCCCAAGCAAAGTCATTTTGGGCCTCGCAGCAGATTTGTAGTCCTTTCTCACAGCCATAGGGTAGAAAATTTGAGGTCTGCATGAAGGAGTTCGATCTTTGAATTTTTCCCCTTTCTTGAGCTTCTCACGAGTCAAGAGACGGAGACCCGGCGGGCGTGGAACCGCTTAGCGATGTCAGACTTGTTGTGGCCCGTGGGGAGAAAGGTAGAGATCTCTATTCATTTTAATTCCATAATCTTAGTCAAAAATATATAGTTTATGCAAATTGCTGAATAATTTTTCGTCTTAACAGAAATCCCCCTTGACAAAATCTAAACTTCCTAGTATATTTATCAAATTGTTTCAACTATGTTGAATTAATGTATTTGTTTTGTTCGTTCAGAAGGTGTGATTTTTATAACTCCACGTAATTTACTTCACCTCTTTTGGAATGTTTTTTATTTCATTGTGGCTTGTAAATGATCAATTATGGCTTATCGAATATATCACCAACAGTTTCGGTTTTCTTTGCGGTTAAATATTTTAAAATTAATCATTTAACATATATATATATATATATATATATATATATATATATATACATGTTTTATTAAAGACCAAGTTCAGCTGAGCTTTAATTAACTTTTATCTTTGCTTTTCTTATTTTTTTATTATTATTTTTTCGCCTTGCGTAAGGCTATGAATAAGGGTTCCCAATATTTATAACTTATTTATTAGTTGCCAGAAGTATCTTTCGACCATATTGTTCATCTTCTGGTGCTACACTGATAAATATAAAAAAAATTCGGTAAATATGTAGACGAGCGGCCCGGAGGATAAAACGTACTATTTTCGTCTGTGTTCCAAAATGTTTCACGTTTTTGGAGTACATTTAAGGGGACGGCTCGTGTGAGGGTATACACAAGGGGGGACCACACTATGAATATCCTGAGTTTCATAAAATTGGGGGGGTCTGGGGGGCACAGCCCCCCAGTATATAATCCTAATTGTTATAATGTTCTGACGTTTACAGAGGTGAATGCTTTAACTACATCATGTCAGCGCCTTTAATCGTTTTGCGAATTATAATATGGGTTGGGGGGGGGGGGTGTATGACGTCAAAAATGCTTGATTTTAATTTTTTTCCCACTTAATAGCTTTTTATTATCCTGATTCGGAGTCATTTTTATTTGTCAATATATTTTTCCCCATTTTACTATTTTTATTACCTTCTTTTATACAATTAAATGTAATTAGCTAGATCATTTCAAGGAACTACTTGTTTTTTAGCAGTTTGGGTGTCAAACATTCCCCTTTTACGCGGTTTGAAAATGGTCAATCAGACGTTTTTTAAGCAGTGTGAAAATGGTATCGAATTGTGAATTTGGTTCGTCGTCTATTGCGGAATTATTAACCCTAGTTTCTGATAAAGATAAATTAAACACCTTTTAGGATGTTCATAATTTAGTGCGAATTAAAAGCGAATGCGACATTTGTGGCCGAGCATTAGATGTGAACCCTCAGTTTGAATTTAGATGCTCTAAAATAAAACGTGATTCAAGTCAGCTAGATTTCGAATAGGACGCAAACGCGCAAAATAAATAGGCTTTCTTCTTCGCTATTTCGGAAGTATAACCACTGCAATTAGTACGGAAAAACGTGTTTCGTTTGTTTTTTTCGGGCAATTTTGCTAAAAAAAAGGCCTACGTAAACAACGTTTTCGGTTTGTTTACTTTCGGGCATTTTTTTAATACAAAAAATGGCGGCAGCTATCATTCGAAGAAAACTCAAACGCGCATGAATATTCAAACACGGGTGAACGATAATATTTACACAAAAATAATTTTTTCCCGCCGGGCCGCTCGTCTACATGTTTACCAAAAATTCACTTGTATAAATGGAAAATATGTGTAGATATTTTACATTGTTTAATATTAACATAGAAAAATAAATTTGAGATTAAAATGAAGAATTTTGAGTTTCAAATGAAAATATTTTGATGGTAAATTTGGGTAATGAGAATTTTATTAGTATTAACCATTCAATCCGTTAAGAGTTTTAACGTTCTATGTGTAACTTTCTGTTGGCCATTAAGCTTCGGTCTCTCTTCTTAGATTAAGATTGCTTCTATGATGTGAAGGCGGGTGCGGGCAGTTGTCTTTTTGATGACGGTGTTTTCCACCAAAAATTCTCTCTCATATATATATATATATATATATATATATATATATATATATATATATATATTAGGGTGAGTAAAAAATTCAACGGTGTTCGGACTATAACGCGGATCCCGGCATTTTATGCGTATTGATAAAGAAACACTACAAGCAAGATCTAAGTCTTGTAGCATGACATCTTCATGTCACACATACACTTTGAAGTTTGTCCCTATTGCAACACCACATGCAACGAAGGCTTGGTCACGTCTCGTACAGTTTTGTAGTGAAAGAAGTAGTTTCAATATGGTTTTATGTTATGTAAAGATCTCCGAATTATTCTCCTTTTTATGGGGTTGTGTTTTCCTTTTTTACAGATGTCTTCCACGATGTCTGCTGGCAGGTTATGGCTCCTAGGAGCCCCAGCAACTCAAAAGCTACCATTAAGTGTTCTCTCGAATCGTGAGATAGCCCTGTGTAATTTGCAGTACCACACAAAGCTAAATATGCGTGATTTGACGTTCTCAGTTCGCCAGACGGCATTCAAAGTTCAACATCAGTACTTCAAGGCAAATATTCTGACCATTGATCCGTGTTATATCTTTAAGGGAGTACGGTGTCTGCAGAAAGAGTACAATTCATTGAAGAAATCAAAATCCCGGACAACAAGGAAAGCTGAGGAAAACCAAGCCAATTTCCTTGCTTCTCTGAAAAATTTGTCTGATGTAGCACATGGCGACGCCATGCACTTGATCAAGATCAAGGAGGACCGCGAGTTCATTGAAGCTCAGAGGAAGCCGAGCAGGCAAAGGAAGATGGACGGTGTAGATCCGGCCTGGTTAGAAAAAGAGAAACGGACACAGCATTGAGGGGAAATTGAAAGAAGTCGAGCTGCAAAGGAAAGTCAAGCGTTTACAGAAAGGCAGGCCACCGTTGAACTCGAGTTTTCGACCTCGTCCGCTTCCTCTGAAAAGCACCAAAACGATCCCACCGTGCACCATGGCAGAAAAAATCTCTCCGCAAGTTTCTGCTACTCTGGACTGGACCAACATATGTGACAGTCAAGCCTCATAGGTGCTGCTTCCATTTGTTGAGGAGCTGGAAGCAAATGCTGCAGAATTGTCGTTGAGCGCGAGCACGATCAATCGGAAGCGAAGACGTCACCGCCAGGAAAAGGCTGCACAGCTGAACGAAAACTTTGCTCCTGATGTACCACTCACACTCCACTTGGATGGAAAACTTATGCCCTACCTCACAAGCGAAAGCATTGTGGACCGACTGCTGATCCTTGTTTCTGGATAAGACGTGGAGAAGATCTTCGCAGTTTCCATCACTGACAGCAAAGTGGAGCCTACGGCAAACACCATCCATTCCGCTATATCCAAGGGAGTTATTTCCGATCTAATTCGAGTGTTGTGCTTCGACACAACAGGGATGAATACGGGATCAAAGGGTAGAGTGTGCGTTCGACTGCAGCAAATCCTTAGTCGAGATCTGTTACATCTGGCCTCTCACTATCATGTGCTGGAAATTCTGCTCGAAGCTGTTTTCTCGAGCTTCATTCCAGAAGCATCTCAAAGTCCACATAACGCTGCCTTTGTCCGTTTCCGAGAATTCAGGCAGTTTGTTGATCAAGACCGGGCCCTGACAGCAAACGAAGAGCTCAAGAATGACTGGGTGGGCGACATCCTCAAACTCTAACAAGGATACCTCCAACAGTAGTACCCACATGACGATTACCGGGAATTGCTATAACTAGCCGTTGTGTTCCTTGGTGGAATCCATTATGGATGCAAGAAAATCTATTTCCACGAGTTGGAAGCAGTCCCTCAAGATCAATGGATGGCAAGAGCGATTTACGTTCTGAAAATGTGGATATTCGCGCCTCATTTCCTAGAATACAACAAACAGCGGCTGTCCACTTCACGCGCAGTCAAGGCCTCAGTTCCTCCAAAGCTGGGCGAGTTCTGCGTTTTCATCGTACGCTACTACATTCGAGCGTGGTTCTCAGCTGTGTGTTCAGCAAAAGCCCCAAGAAACGACCTTGACCTTTACAAAGCCTTCGAGAAAGAGACAAACAAGGCAATCAGAGGGTCAGGGCTGAAAGCGTTGAGACGTCACAAGTGGTACTTGTCAAAATTGACAGTTGGTCTCGCCCTTTTTGACGATGAGCTGTCCCTGGAGGAGAATCGAAATATTCTTGCCAACCTCCAAAGCAGAAAAGCATCAAAGGATCTTCCATCCAAGGTTTGCGTCAAGGAGGCTAACTTAGACAACAGGACCGTTGCCTCCTTCGTCACGAAAAGCACTAAGAAACACCTGGATCTGCTGGAAATCGACAAAGGGTTCCTTGACGTCAATCCTGCGCTGTGGGACACAAACCCGATATACCAGGCTGGGTCAAGGCGAATAGGTGGCCTTCTCGTCACCAATGACGCCGTGAAACGTGGGTCGCTCTGGTGCAGGATTTCACTAAGAACCCTCGCACAAAGTCGGAAGACCAGTTGCAATGACTCCTGTACGTTGTCGAAGAGCACCGAAAAATGTATCCAACGGCCGAGAAAGTAAGCCTGACGAAGTCGAAGCACTGATTACCTATTAGTGTATAGGGACACAATTCTTTTCCCTTCCATGAAGAAAGGTATGATAACTGCGAGACATGAAGATATAGTCCAATCAAAAGAAAAATTTCTTTCCTATTGTTTCTGTTGGAAGAGAAAAAGAATAAATAGTTCAGCGTTAACATCATTTCATTTTGAAATTCCACTTCTATTGACGTGATGCACCCTAAAATATATATATATATATATATATATATATATATATATATATAATGGAAGATAAGACACTAACGTCATGTATATCAGTGAAAAATAATGGTAGACCACAATATTTGAATCAAGATTTTATCTATAACTATCAGACTAGTTAAAAATGGTATCCTGCCGAAACTAGTCCAATAGTTATATATAAAATCTTGATTCAAATATTGTGGTTTACCATTCTCTTTCTCACATATATATATATATATATATATATATATATATATATATATATATATATATATATGCGGTTAGGTAAGTGTCGTAATAAGAATTCCTTAATCCGCTAGAGGTCTCCTGGAGTTCCTCCACCCTCTTCCGGAGCGTTACAGATACGACTAGACAGCCATCCACTTCTCTAAAACGAGAAATTTCAAGAAGCCATTTGTATAACCTACCTTTCAATTTTAACATAAGACGGAGGCATGGACATTCTTCCTCGTGTCTGGTGAAAATAAAAAAAGACGTAAGTGCTATTTTCTAACACAGAATTCTAACCTGTGTATTTCTAACAAAGAATTCTAACCTGTTTATTTCTAAGAAAGAATTCTAACCCGTTTGGAATCTCTCTATAAATTGTAAAATCTATTATAACAATAGACAATTTTAAAATCATAAAAACCACCTCTGATACCATATCGTTCAGAATTCTTGAATCAATGTATACTAAATATTTTTCTCCTTCTCTAAATGCCAATTCCTCTTCCCATCCACTACTTTTACTTTAAAAATATAACCAACCTCTCAATCTTCTCTTTCTTCTTACACTCCTCACCCTTTCTCCCCCATTCTTCTTCTAAAGTTAGTGTTATCTCCATATGTTTCCAATGTTCTCCTCTAATTCGTTAATTTTAATTCCCCATCATAATAATCCAAAAAATACCAATTACCTGTAAATTTTTGCAATGCCCCCTTAATAAAACTTTAATATTTT
Organism: Ceratothoa steindachneri; assembly: GCA_963969495.1. NCBI lineage: Eukaryota > Metazoa > Arthropoda > Malacostraca > Isopoda > Cymothoidae > Ceratothoa > Ceratothoa steindachneri. The sequence continues at coordinate 41,572,991 of OZ018329.1, forward strand.
CCATTAATTACATAATTTGTTGTTTTCAATTCTCACTTAAATTATTTATCTTTTTTAATGAATTGTATCTTTCCAGTACCCGAAGATGGGTGAAAGAACACCCAAAGCAATGTATCGATCAATAAAATTAAATGAATTTACCTTTATAAGACCCTTCGTTCATTCTAAAAATTAAATATAAGCTCAACAGGAGATGCCCAAACCTATATATAATATATATATTTATATATATATATATATATATATATATATATATCTCACTACTCAATAGCGAGTTTTGGTATATGATTGTGAAACCCCTGTATAGGAGCATAGAATTTATTTTCGAAACTAGTTCCGTAAATAAATTTTATGCTCTCATACAGTTGTTTCACTATCATATACCAGAGTATCATGAAAACTTGTAATAAATAAAACATAAATATGTAACTGAAAATAATAACTTATAAAATTATTGTAAAATATAATACTAGAGGCAAAAGATATTCAGAACAGGTATAAAAACTATTCATAACCTAACATGATAAAGATTGTTCATTGTTTACCAGAACAGCTTTCAAACGCCTCTTAGTAGGATAAAACAAGTTTCTGCATAAAATCATCTTAAAATTTCTCCCATTTTTCAACGCCTACTCGCTTAACCTCCGCAAGATTGGTGGACTGCCTTTGTCCAACTTCAAGTTTTAACTCTTTTGAAATAAGTTTTATCGAATTCAAATCTGGAGACTTGTTAAGCCACTCAACATTATTAATACGATGTCTATTGATCCACTCATTTGTTTCCCTTGATGTATGCTGAGGGTTGTTAGCACGCCGAAACACCCAATGTCTATCCATCCTGAGTTTTCTGGCGAAGCTACTGAGATACTTTTCTAAAGAACTCAGTATTCTTCTGATTTCATTGTCCCTTTTTGTTGTGAAGGTCTGCTCTGCCTGCTGATGAAAAGGAGCCCCAAAGCATTATGCTCCCTCCGCCATGCTTCAGCGTTTTGGCAGGAGGTTTCTTTTTGTAGGTGGTATTAGGTTTGTATCAAACAAACCTATTGTAGTTATCATCATCATCATCATCATCATCATCATCATCATCGCTAACTCTATAATTTTAGAAGCCGATTCGTTTGAGTATTTGAATAATAATTTCATCCTAGTTTGGTTATGACCTTTTTTTAGCAATTTTATTCCTAATAATTTTTTTTATAATATCAAAAATCAAAATGGTGAAGTTCAGAAATAATTATAAGTATCGAAATTTTTTTAATTTCTTAAACTCCAAAGAATTACAAATGGTGAAATTCATAAAATTTATTTTTATATATCTCCTTCTATAACTATATTTTAATAAAACAACGTGATATTTTGAAGGGGGGGTGGAAATTTAGTTTAGAGTTCCTTTTAAAATTATTATAATTGGCGAAGTTCAGGAAATTTATAAAAATTTAACCATGGCTGCTTTTTTTTAGATTTTAAATTTTTATCTTAGTAGCGAAGCGCAAGCTCCCCCCCCCCCCCTCGTAGGGAAAAGTGGCGAAACCATTGCCTGGTTGCCGAATAATTTTATTTTTGTTTCATCTGACCGAAAAATTTTGTTGAAATAATTATCCTCCTTTATAACATCTCTGTGGCGAATGTTTTGCGAGTTTCAACGTTCTGCTTCGTCAGTAGAGGAACCTTTTGTACCCAGTACTGGCGGAGTCTTACTCTTCACAATGTGTCCCGTACTGTCCGTCGAGTCACGTTGAAGAGGGTTGACGCCACTTCTTCAATTAATTCTATCCCTGTTGTTCTTGGATCTTTTTTCACCATTCTCACTAATTTGCAGCAGGCACGAGGCGTTATTTTCCTCGGAGCACCTGCTCTTGGTTTGCTATTGACGGTTCCTTCCCTCCCCAATTTCCGAATTATTTACTGCACAGAGCTTATAGGCATATGAAACTGTTTAGAAACTTTCCTGTACTCTTTATTGCCTCGTACTCTTTGGCAATGGCGCTTTCGACGTAATTTTTTTTTTAGCCTTTGAAATGATAAAAGTCTGATTAGATATTTACACAGTGCTTTCTTGTGATAGACTGAATGCTGGCAACGCCAACATAATCACGTAAGCTTTTATACTTGGGTACGAATACTCTGGAACAATCTAAACACGCTTCGAAACAGAACTATCGATCCGAATATCATGTACGAGTAACACAAATCCATATTATTTCTAAGTTACGAATACTTTTTAGCATACCTTTTTTTATCATTTTATATAAGCTTTCTAAATTTCATTAGTAAAATATGTTAACATAACTTTTTTGTTTGATAATTGAATTACCTCATTTTGGCTGAACATTCAAGGAGTAATAATGAAACAAAATGCACTCAGTTTAATACAATTTAAATTTCTTATAAGGTTACGGATCATTATTTGACCCAATAGGATAAAAATAAAGGACCAAGAGGGAGAAATCCATTTCATTACTCGATTACGACAAGGTTTTCGTTGTTAATTTCACCCATCTTCCGATACTGTAAATATGCAAATTTGGGAATAGCCTAACTCTAAAATTAAAATTCAAAGATTCAAATTATGGAATTAATGGAGGACTTTGCCCGTTAATATAGGGAGTAGTGAAGAACTGGCAGCGTATTGCGTTAAAATTTATGTTGGGAAATTTAATTCGTAAAATTTAGCTACATAAATTGGAGGAAACAATAGAGGCACACCCACAAAACCCTAACTTTGTCCAATCAGTTGTGAATGGAAGACGCGGGAAAAGTGCGGGGAACGTAAGAAGAAAGAGATTATGAGGTTGGTTTATGCTTTATATTTCATACCAAAAGTAGTGGATGGGAAGAGGAATCTGAATTTAGAGTATGAGAAAAGTATTTTATATACATTGATTCTTGAATTCGGGGCTGGTTTTCAAAATTTTAAAATGTTCTGAGGTGACATCGGTTTTACAATGAATAGAATGTATTTGAACAGGCGAGAACTCTTTCTTAGAAAGAACTTTCCCAATCCTCTGGTTAATTGCCACATGGAAACAGAACCTATCCTTCTACGAGCGCACTATATTGTTAATATATTTACCGAGATTACACTTGGGGAAAGTAAATTCCTATATGACGGAGCACTTCACATCTAACAGGATTCTGTCCTTTCAATTGAAATATTGTCGTAAATGATGATTATTTTTAAATATTCTCTTAAAATTGATGTGAGAAAAGAACTTCCTAAATATAATTTGTAATTTCTTTTGAAAATTAATTTGGAAATTAGAACTTTATTAAGGACATCTTGGTCACGAAAGTCCTGCCTTTGTTGAGAAAGATCACGAAAAAGGTGGATTACGTCCTTCAGCACCACGGTGCCCCGGCCCACACGGACAAGACCGTGGAAGATTGGTTAGGGTCGAACATGAACCTTTGGTCGGCGCAGTCACTGACCTCAACCCCTTCGACTACAGCTCGTAAACGCATGTCGAGGGCAAGGCTCGCAAGGTCCACCACAGCAACGCCAACGAGCTAGGCGACATGTGCCAACATGCGGGAGGACTTCGTCCGCAACGTGGCGTGGCCTGTAGTTCTCCCCTGGAGCGCATGCTCGCCCATGAAGGCAGCCACATGGATCAATATTACAGTATTTAGAATATAAGCGCATTTATATTGTAAAACAATAAAAACTTCTCTAAATGCATCAAAACTATCATTGTGCTATTTTTTAAGAGCGTCGTAAAAAGTGTAACATGATTTTGAAAATATTGGATACTTTTGACACTATTAATTTAAGTGTTTTTTTGTTTGTTAATTTTAAATTTGTCTCCAAAATTATTATATTAATTAGAATATATGATTGAAATTTGGTCAAATTTTTGCTATTTTAAATGTGTTCAATAAATATTTTTGCAATCTATTGTATATTCATTTAATCCATCATATATATATATATATATATATATATATATATATATATATATATATATATATATATATATATATATATGTATATAATGTCTCTCAAAGTAGCGCGAAAGAATGATGAAGATGAATGCAATAAACCACATTGAAAGAGAAAACGGAATAAATTTTTCTTACAGTAATATTTATTACCTTTTTTTCGAAAAAGTCCGTGCAGGGAAGGGATTCGAACCATGGTTCTCTGCGTAGCATAGTGTACTAACGGCATACTTTTAACTGTGATCAAAGCGGTGCTCGCTGCCTCAGTGTGCCTGGTTCGAATCGCTTCCCTGCACGGATTTTTTTGAAAAGAGGTAATAAATATTACTGTAAGAAAAATTTATTCCGTTTTATCTTTCAATGTGGTCTATTGCATTCATATATTTATATATATATATTTTTCTCTTTCTATATATATATATATATATATATATATATATATATATATATATATATATATATATATATATATATAAGTACCATGATATACAATTTATAAAAAGAGGTAAACATATGGGTCAGCGTTTGAGCTTTTTATCTTTTGTTAATTTTGATATAAATTATGTTCGAACAAAACACTTAATTTTCGTACCTTCCACATATGCTGACTCTGCAACAATTTCCCAAAATAATTTTTTTGTGTACATTTTTAATAAAATAGTTTCCCTATTTCCCATGTTTAGAAAACGTTAAGGAAATTCATGAATTATATATAACACCCCAAAATGATGCTCCCCACGGTTCCCAAAGGTATTTGACATATTGTATTCACTGATATTATAGTTTTAAACCTAAATTTTAGGAAGGATCTTCAAAATGTTCTCAAAAAGTTTAACTTTGACACATGTTTTAAAATAGTTTTTATTAATAAACAGCGTTTAGGTAATGATTTTCATTACAAGGGCAGTGTCCCTCTTGAAGCAAGCTGGTGCATGAATGCAATTACTCTAGATGTAATCTAGGAAAGTACGTTAGGAGCACGGTGCAAACGCTGAGGGCGAAATTGATTGAAGACATGAGGGTTGCTTTGAAAGAAAGATTTTTTTTCCTGTTCATTCACAATATATAAAATGTAAAACCAATATTTATATTAATTATGTTTAAGCTTCCTAAAACTGCTCTTGGTTCAGTCTCCTTAGGTAGTTTACGAATCTTGATTTATTAAAATTCTTCCTCCCTTTCGCAACTCTAACAGCTCCTCCCAGCTCCTTTTACTTATGAATAATAGTTCCTAACCAACCAACTTTATTTTTTGTCTGCGTTCTCTGGTGAATCACACTCACTCTCCTGCCCAGTTCCTCGCCAAGGGGCTAAAATTAATTGCATTTGTAGGCAACTTTCCCATTTTAACTATTTTATTTAAAAGTAATTGCCACCTGACTATTGTTCCCTAGTTTAATTTGTTTTTTTAATGTTTTAAAGTCAGAACTTAGAAAAAACTTGGTCAGTAAGAATTATGGCTTCTAAATAAAGCAAAGGTGGGTGCGACTAAGCATTGAAATAAATAATATATATATATATATATATATATATATATATATATATATATATATATATATATATATATATATATATGAAATGAATATCTCACAAAGTAGCACGTAAGGTTCGCAATGAATGTGTCCGCTGGAAAAATTAAAAGGTGCTTCCAAGTACTTTCGAACTTCATTCAGTTCATTCTCAAGGACAACTACAAGAGAAAATAATATAAAAAGGGTATATATATATATGCTAGTAAAAGGATATAGGACCGCCTCTAAGACAAGAAATCACCAATGAGGAAGTAGGAGAAGGATGGGTAAATTCACATTAAGATTTAGCTATAATAGGTAGCAAGGTCAAACCGAGAGGCAAGAAAGAGTCAAGAACAAGTCAAGAACAGAGCCAAAAGGGTAAAAACAATTTACCGGTAAAGCGATAGTCTAAAGAGGGAGATTAGGAGAGACACGAGGAGAGATAAATTAAAACGAAGAGGAGAGAGGAAGAGAAATAAAATAATGTTAATACAAAATTAATGCAATAATTAAATTGACAAATAGGGTTTCCAAAAAAATGAAAATTTTTCCCCAAAATTAAGAACATAAGTCAAAGCTAATTTCTTTAAGAATGAGTTTTCTCAATTTTCACCTGCTAATTTTAACGCATATTATTTTTTCTTTTGCTTTATTATTTTGGCAGCATAATTGATAGTGGAAGTGGAATGGAGTCCTACTTGAAATCTGCGTCGGGAGTAAAACAAGGAGATTTCAGACTTCCTCAACCTCAGCTTTTAGGATGTGAGAGGAGCGGGGTTGCGATTTAAAGAAACCTGGCGGGAGGACATCGAAACCGGCGTTGGGGTCTAGATCCTTCTGGGCCTGTTTGAGAAGCTCCATTGCTGGTGTTACTGAATCCTGCTGCTCTTGTCCTTCCCATCCTTGGGCGTCACCGCAGTTGTTGCCACGGTTGTCCTGGTTGTTGTTCTGGTCACCTCGGCCCATGAAGTCGGGGAGGGACACTCATGAAGTCCCGCAAGACGTCTCCTTGTTCCGACAGGTGAGTGGACCAGGCAGAGAAGCCTAGAATCTGTGGGCGAGAAGGGATTTCGATCACGGTGGGGACAGCCAGGCTTGGCATGGGGATTATCGAGATGAATTCATTTATGGCCGGTAGTTCCGGGGGTCTTCGATGTTGAGGGCACCCAGTACCTAAGCGGCGTTGACGAAGAAATTTCCCACCACGTTGTCTTCGATGGTGAGGTTGCTGAGTGTCGTTGAGGCCTCCTCAAAGTAGTCGCGTAATCCGAGTCGTACTGGAATAGGATCTTCTGGGATGTCGATGATGGTGATCTCATCGTCACTGGATAGATGGACTACCTGTGCTGGGAAGAGAGGTGGAGGAGAAGTAAATAAGAATTCCCTTTGTACCTGCTGTTGTGTGGAGGAGTCTTCCGCGTTACTGTCCGAAATAGAGACCGAGGGCGATGATGATCTGAACCCGAATAGGTCACTTCTGGCTGCAGGCGAGAATAAGAGGTCGTCAGAATCAATTGCGGAAATCGCAAAGGCAGAGTGTGACGAATCTAAGGAGAGGTAAGGGGTCGAGAAGTACGGGGGACTAATGGGGGACAGGAGGCGGAACTCATTTGAGATCTCTCAGCGAGGGCGATCATCGAGCACCATTCTTCGCCTGGCCCTGGCAATCCAGAGTTCCAAATGCCAGTCCACTCCGTTACAGACGTCGCGGACGAAGTCTTGCGCCCTGGTGAGACCTATTTGCAGGGCGTTCCCCACGTCCTTTTTGAGGCGGCGGCTGGGTCCACGATCCATACGCCGGTGTTGGGCGTTGGAATACTGTGAGGGAACGAGGAAGGGAGCGTTCCGATATTACTATTCTGCTTTCTCATGCCGCTTTTTCCTGGGCGTCGTTGATAGCCGTTGTCCACCAGTGCTGCCACATGACATGGTACAGTCTTAGGCACTGTTGTAGGCGGTGGTAGTCCGGTCCGCTTATGTTGTTGCGAAATGGAAATAGCGCGAGCAGCAACTGTATTTCTTCTCGATCGCGTGTCTTGAAGCAGGTAGCTTGGAGGTTAGAGCGGATATTATTAGTTACAATGTCCCACCAGGTACCGACGTAAGCTGCCAGGTTAGATGGCTTCAGAAAGATTCTCTTTGGAGGGTTCTGGGGCAGCGGTGGCTGGCGATCTCGGGAGAGATCTAGGAGTCTCTGGTACAACTGGGTATGCAGGAGATGATGACGCTGTCTCCTGTGAGGCCGTTGGTAGAACCTGGGGGTCAGAGAGGAAGTATCGTGTGCCAGAAGTCGCCGCACTGCTGTCCTGACTCCCATTTAAGGCTTCCTGTGAGTCCTGGGTGCGGGCAGGTGCGTCGTTCAGGATGGTTGTAGCTTCCTCACTACTCTCGCTGATGTGGTCAGTTGCTTGTACGTGCCCCTGGGTGGCCGGAACGGGCCTGTGTCTCGTACCAATTTATCTACCTGTGTTACTCATTCCCAGTGATCCAAAGGGATGCCAGGCGGGAAACGAGAAAGGAAGGAATAATGAGTCAGGAAAAACATATAGCCGGTGTCGTGCCGGTACGAGCGCTAATCTGCGAAGGGGAGTCAATTCCATCGAGATCTTTGCCGTCCCGTGTGTGGGCTACAACAAGTCCACATCGTTAAACTGCTTAATGTTAGCGGCATGACTGTCCACAATCGCTGAGAAGCTCAAGGACGGATAAGAAATCGAAAATTGACCTCATTTAAACAGACAGAACTCATTTTTTTAACGGTTTGGTTGTGAGAAAAGCCTTCGAAAGTGCCCTGAAGCTCAAAATGACCATTCGCGAAGAAAAAGAATATCTAGGTGGCCACGGTGTTCACGGCAGTCGAGGAGGAGGGCGGCAAGAGCTTTGAGGTGAATGGAAAGCTCTCTGCTCACCGACCGTATGCGAGAACAATGTCGAGAGCGCTGTTCTCGCCTTATCAACGACTTGAAGAGTTATGACAATCGAATTCTCGTCTTTTTCTTATGGAAAAGCCTTCACGGTCAATCCAGTACTACACAACCATAACGATTTTGCTAGGACGTCTCCGAGAACCGATGCGTGTCCATGACCAAGTACCCGGCCTCCATGATGATGCTCACCGTAGTGGCTTCGAATGGCAAGAATATGCCGCAGGTGTTGTATCCGGCCGATTAAAGGGACATATTGGCCAGGAAAGTCCTGCTCTGGTTGATAAGGATCACGAAGAAGGCGGAATGCGTCTTTGGTAAGAGGGTGTTTGTGCCCCCACGCCCATGAACATGTAAGACTAGTTGGGATTGAACATGGACTCATGGTGCATGGAAGTAATGGGAGGAGCAGGGGCCACATTTACAACGGGGAAACAGAAAAGGGTCATCAATTCTTTCAAGCAGAGAGCACTCAATCACTCTATTATGACCAATAGCGCCAGAAGCAAGGCCCTCTACAATATTATAAACGCGATTAAAAGCATCTAAAATGCATGTATAAACACTAGATACTCTCCAGACGACAACAAACATACAAAGATAATCTTGGTCTCAAAACAAGTAAAATCCCTCAATTTCCTTTTTAAACTACAGATATATATATATATATATATATATATATATATATATATATATATATATATATATATAAATATATATATATATATATATACGAGAGCGGTCAATAAGTTTTGCAAGTTGGATATAAGGAAACGAGATATGGGGAAAAGTGTTTTATTATTTTTCAATATAACTATCCTCGACTTCAATGCACTTGCGCCACTTGTCCCTGAGGCTTCGAATTCCCGATAACCAGGAATCTCCCGAATGATGTTCAATCCACTCCTGGACGGTGAGTGGACATCTTCATCGTCCCCAAACCGGCGTCCACGCAGTGCAGCCTTGAGCTGGCGGAATAAAAAGTAGTCGCTAGGGGCCAGATCTGGACTGTAGGGGGGACGGTTGAGCTCCTGGAATCCGCACTCACGCAGGGCAGCTTGTGTAACTCTTTCCTTGTGGACTTTGACGACGTTGAAGTCGATCATGGGACGTGAGGCTTCTAAGGACCCAACGGGCAGAGACCTTGGTCATGGCCAAATTGTCGCTGATGATGTTGATAACACTTCCATGTGGTATTTCAAGTTCTTGCTCGATTTCTTCGACCTTCACCCGTCGATTTTCGAGGATCCTCCTCTCCACACGGGCCACATTATCCTCGTTGGTCACGTCTGACGGGCGTCCTGGACGGGGGGAAACTTGAAGGGACTCACGACCATGGCGGAACTCCCTATTCCAGCGAGCAATGGTTGCATACGAAGGGGCGGTGTCGGCGTACACTACAACTATGAGTTAATGGATCTCTTTTGCATTCTTGCCTTCCTTGGTAAAAAATTTGATGAGTGCGTGGTGCTCCACCTGCTCCATTGTTGAGAAATTTTTGACTGATGATCTGCGATCAGCTAATGCTTCTTAAATAGAGGAGGCAGGAGCGTGCGTTTGCAGGTTCTGACTTGTCATAACCTGTCCTAACACCCCCACAAACAGCCATCCCCCTTCCACTGTTTTGCCCTACCGATTCGCAAAGCTTATTTACCTCCCCTCTTATATAATATATATATATAGATATATATATATATATATATATATATATATATATATATATATATATATATCGGTTGTGAATTTCATAGGAAAAGTCTTTCAAAAGATTTTAGAAGAAAAGTTGATATAATTTAGTAAAAGAATTAAGCTAAATAACGAATACTAGTTATGGTTACATAAAGGATGAGATACTTCAATGGCACTTAGCATCATAATTGACAAGATAGCCAAGGCTAAAGTCGAGAAGAAGTACATCAAACTGGCCCTAGGAGATGTCCAAAATGTCACTGCTAACGTCTGAAACAAAGGCATCCAACATAGCATCTTAAATCCTTAGTTAATCAATAGCCTCTAGAAAATTATTTGTGAATATCTGGCTGATAGAAAAGCTTTTTTGGTGATCAATGTATAACGAAGACCGAATTTGAACTGGATCAGGACTGACCCAGGAACGCTGCCTCAGCCCTAAGGTGTAATTCATCTACACAGCATATCTACTTCCACCAAAAAAAATGAATGCCTAAACATTCAATACATTGACGATACAACTTACTTAGCCTCACTCAGTACATAAATGAAAACTTTCAAGGTAGAATGACGACCATAGAAATCTACATCTTAAACCGATTATAAACGGCCTGAAAAAAAACCCACAAAGAATTTACCATACCCCCAATTTCCGGAAAAAGGAAGGAGATATGGAGGTAACAGCATATAAACGAAATCATCCTGAAGGCAACATATTGGTACTAAATACAACATCGGCTGGCTACATTCAACATATAGCCAAAGGAATAACTTGAGAGGCTTAAACCTATAAAAAAGAAAGATCTAACACGCATTAGAAAGAAAGGCACTTATCTTCCTTCCTATCTCGCTGAACATTGCGTCTAAATAAAAAAAAAACATGAACTTCGGGGAAACAAAATAAAGCTCTCCACCTAATCACCAACACATGGAGAGTGCAAAAAGGCAAACGAGATATAAATTATCTAGCAATTATTGAACTGCTGAATATAATAATAATTATAGTCACGGAAATATTTGGATGTAGACAGACTCACTTCTCCAGTATTTGCACAAAGCATAGCCACCAGCCCCAGATGTGAACTTCAATTCATTTCCATTTTCTTCTTTCCATCTAAGTAAGACGGTCAACTTATATTGACTTATTACCTCTTACTATTATTTCTTATTTCAACTTTCTTTAACTCCCCCCCCTTTGCTCCTCAGTGTTGGACAACCACCGATCTCCCTCCTCTTGAATTGAGCCTGTAAGAGGGAGGCGATGAGACATGGAGGACGGTTGACCTGAGGTTGGCTACCTGCCAAATTCTCTCGGGCTTTGAGGAGAGGTAACTTTCGGTGATGCTTCTATCCCTCATTATCCAAGGTATATGACGGGAAGAGGTGTGGGTGAGGAAGGAAAATGTCTAGGAAAAATGGAGTTGTTAGGGGAGGCAATTTAAATGAGACATATAAAGACGGTCGAATTACATCAAGAAGAAGCTAAAGAAATGAAATAAACTAAGAAAATATTTATAGATAAGAAAAAATGACCTAGAATGATTTATAAATTTGGGTAAGTACAGTGTTAGAATAAGTAGTCCGTTTAAATGTCTTGGCGGTTTTGTGGATTGACGAGGAAGCAGTTTTAAAAATATATTAATTAAATTTGTATTTTCTTTCAGTAATATTATGATTATAAAAAAACCCAATAAGAATCGACATTTGGCTGCCTCTTTCTAAATCAATCCTCTGATTATCTGTTCGGTAGATCCTCAAATGGACAAGATGAAAAAAAATCTCTTCAAATACCTAAGCAATATTCCTAGATCATTTCTGTTGAGATGTTCATCAAGGCGTGTGATTTTATATGTCTATATATATATATATATATATATATATATATATATATATATATATATATATATATATATATATTTATATATATATATATATATATATATATATATATATATATATATATATATTATATATATATATATATATATATATATATATATATATATATATATATATATATATATATATATATATATATATATGTCTATATATATTAGTGTGTCTCATAATTTGTGAAGTGCAATAATTTTATCAGCACGGGTTTGCGTTTGGACCTTTCCTATAAGAAGTGCTTCGTACAAAATCTTAGCGAAATCGAACCATGTCTTATCTGTGTGGTCCGGTGGGTGCCATGGGAATTTCATGGTGATGGTTATTAACTCTCCCTTCTGAATGACATGTTAACGTTTCTTTTTCAGATTATGTCATCCACAGGAAGCAAGAACCTTCTCTGTCTTCTTAAGAAGTCACCGAATCCATGTTTCTTGGGAATCCGCCTGCCCTCGCGAAAAGATGTCCTCCTAGGCTTCCTCCATCACCATCAGGTGCAGAGGGAAACTCTCCCGGAGGCGGCCAAGAGCACATCTCTCAAGCTGCACGAAGTGTGGGAGAAAGCGAACCTCACTATCAAACCCGGAGCATGTGATCCATCGCAACATCAGGAACCTTCACAACGAGTACGTGAGCCTCAATAAGGAAGCTAAGCAGGAGACACCTGCCGCCGTAACAAGAAGGGGGGTACGGAAAGGTGACCTACAGGATGTCTTCGATATTACGAGTGGTAAGATCGCGAAGACCAACGTCCCAGAAAAAGATTTGGCCTTTCTGGAACTGCAGAGGGAGAATAGAGAGTCCTGTTCAATGGGGAGTGTCGATAAACTCCATTTGTTTTCTGCCGCCAAAAAGGCAGACGAAATGACACAAGGGGCAGATGAGGAAGAGGAAGCAAGAGACTGAAGTGGAGAACTTATTGAAGAAGGTTGCCCTGGAAGACACTCCGATTCATCTTCTGTTTTTTATGGATCATCTGTGTCAGATGAGGACTTCCAATGCTGCCCTTCTCCCGCAAAACGCCCAGGGAGGAGATGGTCGACAAAAAACCCAATGATTCCAGCCTTGATCACGACTTGAGAAAGGGAAAACCTTTCATGTCGTCAAGTTGCTGCGTCTTTGTTGTTGTAGCCTCAAGCTTGGGCATGATGTCTTGAAGATCTCCTGCTCGGCCTCCACGGTGCATCGGAGGAGAAGTAGGAACCGAGAAACTGGAGCAAATCGCATTGAAGAAGAAGCCTTCCGTTATCCTCCCTCCCTTGTTCTCCACTGGGATAGCAAACTGATTCAAAGTGCTGCCACATCTCAGATCCCAGAGGAGAGGATCGCTGCTGTGCTTACTGGGACCAACTACGAGTAGCTTATTGGAGTACCTATTGCCATTGATGAGTCCAGGAGAGAAGTAGTAGCTATTGTCCTTCAGCTGCTGGAAACGTATCAGATTGCTGACAAGATCATCGTTCTCTCATTTGATACGACTGCGTCCAACAGTGGCATGATTAGCAGAACCTGCACCATAATTGAACAGTCCCGTGGAAGACCTCTTCTTTGGCTGGCATGCCGGAATCACATTCACGAAGTGGTACTGAAGGACACTAACGAAATTCTCTTCGGCCCTCTCCCAGGTCTAGAGATTTCCCTGTTCAAGCGATTCCGAGAAAGATTGTACTTTTTGGACAAGTCATCTGTCAGTACCCTCAGCGACGAAGAACCCCTGGATGAGTCGACAGAATCACAGAGGCTGAAGATGATAGATTGTCTCAAGGTAGTCATCCTTGACAGAGCACACCCAAAGGAGAACTATTTCGAACTCATTGAGCTCTCTCTTGTCTACCTGGTAGGATGGAGCAGGGATCTGCCTCGATTAAGGGCCTCTTGAGCGTACCATCATGCGAGATGAATGACAAAGGGTATTTTCAACTTCAAGATGGCCCTAGCTTCACAACAACTGGAGCTAACGAGGTCGAAGAAACGCGGAGTCCGACAACTTGCCCGTTTTGTTAGTCTCATTTACGTCAGATTCTGGCATCAGGCAGCCGTCTCGAACTGTGCACCGAAGAATGAGCTAGAGTTCTTGGCGACTCTCCAGGTGTTTGTGGATAGAGAATTCGGGTCAACGGCAGAGAAAGCTCCCCGAAGGGACCTCTGTTACCTCTTGGAGCAAGCAGCGGTCTTCGACGAACAGGTGTCTCCCAATGACTGGACGGCCATCGTAAAAAACCTAAGCCGCCTAGCAACCTCAAAAGCACTAAAGAGACCTGAAAAGAAGAACGTCACTCTCCTTGACGGCCTTCCCGAATTGGTGACAAGGCATACTTTAGAGGCCATTATGGTCTTCGCTGGGAGGATGGTCACTACCTAGATTGTAGACCATGTACTGAAAGATCCACGAACTCGAGCCACAGTCTGAGGCCTGCATGTCACCAATGATGCAGCAGAGACAGGACCAGCACTGAGCCAAAGACTCCAAGCCCGAACCAAAGACAAACAAGTGAAGCAGTTTCTCCTTAAAGATGTTCATCATGACCGCAAGACAGTCAAGAGACCAAAGGCCGGAGTGGTCGCTAAGTTCCCCCCTGCTCCTTGAGCCCTATTCACCAATGACTTCATTGTCCTGCTCTACTTACAGAATTGTTCTGCATTTCTGGTGCCCCCTGGATTTTTTCACAACGTTGTTTGGTAATTTTCAGTTGAATACCGTTCGTTGCAATTTTTTGTCTTCTCGTTCAATTGATTTTTTCGAAGTTTCACTTGAAATGTGGAATGTTGTCAATACGTGCGACCAGTAAATATTGACGAATCAAACCAATTTTTTGCATAAAGTATTTATAGGTCATAAAAAAACAAGGAGACACCCGTGCTGACAACTTTCAACACATTTGATTTTATTACCGCCGGGAGTAAACACCCTAATTATATATATATATATATATATATATATATATATATATATATATATATATATATATATATATATGAATATGTACCACGGAAGGAAAGTGAACAAAAAGCGGATTCAAGTTAGTACTTTCGTCTATTTCGATGAAGATAGCCAATCTTCAAAGATAACGTTCGACGGGAAATGTGGGATTAATCGTAATTCCACTGGAAGAGAAAACTACTTTCCTTCAAAGGTAATCGATGGAGATTTTCTTCTGATCGATTAAACGAAGAGAGACTGTCGCGCAACTTCAAAGGTTTGCCGTTCACAGAAGGTACCAATTGACTGGGGTAGAATCACGGCGGAGGAAGTTTTGCTGTCTGATGAACGCTCACGGGACTTCGACTTGAGACGATGAGGACGACTTTGAGGTGCGTGTGGGACTCCTCTGAGGGGAAAGGGGGATTAGGAGAAGGGAGTCACAAGCTCCATACAGCTTAATCCGGAGGCAGATTCGATTCATTATTTTAACAACAAAGCGCGAAACACAGTGGCTCTTTCTTGCCTCGTTGCCGGGATGCGTGAGGGGGGAGGGAATTTTTTAAGATTGAGTGATATTTCACTAATGCGCTCAGGAGTCGAAACTTCTCGAATGTGCCCGAATAGGAAGTGACGTTTTCCATGGCGGGATACAATTGCACGTGGTCTCCAAATAATGGGGGAGGTCAGAGGTTGTTCCTTTACACCCTACCTTCTTCCTCTCCCCACACTCTCCATCTATATCTACCCCTCTATCTTTAACTACCTCCTCTACTCTACATCCTCTTCTCTCCAATTGATAGGGTGTTTCACAGGGGGGAAATGGAGGGGGTGGAGATGTGAGCGGGCAAGGTGAGGGAAATAGTGGGTGGAGAGGGGAGTGATAGAGAGAGAGAGAGAGAGGGGGAAAGTGTATATTTTTAGAACGTGATTTTTTTAATAATTTTTAATCGAGGCTATCTGGCTCGAGATTAAATATCACCTGGGGGAGATAATTTTATTATTCTTACTTATAAAATAATTTTGGCCGTGAGCTTTCGATATATATATATATTATCTGAAATCAGATAGAGAGAAAGAGATAGAAAGAAGATACGCGCCGCATCGCCCTTAAATATAGAGAAAGACAACAGACATCTGGGCGACCCTTTATTCTGCGCTAATGGAGGTGGGAAATAATAAGACGCTGTGAGACGTTGCGATGACCTGAAATACGGCCATCACGGAAAGCTGCGACAGATGTGAAAGCCCAGAAGGTCCCATCTGTAGTTGGACAAAGTTTGCCTCACCGACTTAAGAACCTTCTCGCGCTCTTGGTAAAAGGCAGAGGTTATCCTCGTCTGCCGAAGCGTCTGACCCTAAAAACCTTCGGATGGAGAGGGAAACCCCACATTTGAGCCCTATAAATCCTCCGGCGCCAGAGTTGGAAGGCAGTATCGGCCGTTCTCCCTTCCCCGTCAGTATCCTCTGTCCACCCCAGTCAGTACCCGCTATTTGCGTCCTGTTGGACTCTGCCCATTTCCCGTAGAATCCCTCAAGCTCCTGATATTCTCGTTAATTCACATGAGTCTACCTCGACCCGCTCCTCAGCGTGCTCTTTCTAGATTCGTGTTACTCGAAAGCAAGATTTAAGTTCACATCCGTAATAGTCATTATCCAGAGACTCTTGTTTGAACTTTGCACCAAGTCAAGGTTTACTCCCTTGAACCAAATCTTCGAGGTAACAACAACATCAAACTCTCCTGTGCAAGTGCTCTTTCTGCCCTCTCCCCACCCCAGTGTAAGCCTCATCATCGGCTAAGTTTACGCTCAAGGTCGTTCGAGCGTCCCTCGGTCAATATTGTCGGTTTGTTTGTTTGGTGACTGTCCTCACCATGTCTCTCTCGCCCTCTTAGCTACGGAGACCCGTGTGCCTATAGTGTTTGTATAGCTCATTTAAAATTCCTTTTAATCTTGTAACATAATATTCATTTGAATATTAGTAAAGTTATTTTTGTACCCGTTTTTCTACGACATCTATATTAAACTGGGGTAAGGTGTGTAGGGTTAACCTACGACATCTTATTAATCTGGTGTAATGTGTGCGGGGTTAACCTTCGACATCTTTATAACTCTGGTATCAGGTTTATGGGGTAAATCTTAGGCAATCAATTG
Organism: Ceratothoa steindachneri; assembly: GCA_963969495.1. Taxonomy (NCBI): domain Eukaryota; kingdom Metazoa; phylum Arthropoda; class Malacostraca; order Isopoda; family Cymothoidae; genus Ceratothoa; species Ceratothoa steindachneri. The sequence continues at coordinate 41,590,021 of OZ018329.1, forward strand.
ATTGAAATTTGATCAATCTATCGGGTAACCTTGGTTAAAATTGTTAATTGTTGGCTAATATTGGTTCCGGTTCTAGAGTTTTATAGGTGAGAAGCGTACTTGTTCCCATTCCCATTTTTTGGGGGGAGAATTGATTGTCGAGTGACCGTGTTTAACTATTTATTTTATTTCCCCACGGAATTGATTGTTGTCCTTCGAGGCCGCATCTCGTGCCATAAGTTAAAGTATAGGAAATAGTATTATTCTTCCTATTGCTGTGTTAGGAGTACTGTAACTTTCGTCTCAATTAGTGAAATCTCGAACTCAAAAGCTCTCTCGCGAGTGTTTCCCCTTTGTTGTTCGTGTCTTCTTTGGTAAGCAAAACCATTCGCACTTCCGTTCGTACGTGAAGGAACCCATAATTCCTCTATACTCATGTCTTGCGTTAATTTAATTTTTATTGTTGCGCCCATCGCGTAAACCAGCAATCAAGGTGAGTCACTCAAACTCAGTGGAAAAGATTTGATGGCCTACATTCAGGACGAAGAAAGAAAAGAAATAACCTAAAGCAGAGACTGATAAGAAGAAGAAAAGGAAAGGGAACGAGAAGAAAGAGAAAAAGAACGAGAAGAAAGTGAGAGAATTCACTCTCACGAATTGGAGATGAGCAGAGTGAGGAACAAGGTGCTCTCCCTAAACTCCTCTAAGTGTTAGGCTAGACGCACCGCAGTCTGCGACCAAGACACTCCTTGTCTTTAAAGAAGGCAAAGACTTCCGTTCTTAGATCAACCACTTTGAAAAGATTTTCGAAGTGAACCAATGGGACATCGAGACGGACTGCGTAGCACAATTATTGCCCCTGTTGAGCTCTCAACTCAGAAATATTTTTATATCCCTTTCATCAAAGGCAACAATTGATTACGCATCGTTAAAAGCCGATTTGCTCGCCGCTTACAACATGACCTCGACTTTTTATCGAGCTAAATTTAGGCACTATCGCATTCAACCTAACCAGGCCATTCGACAGTTTGGCTACTCCCTACAGCGTCATTTTAATTTTTGGAATGACGCGTCCAAGGTGCCTCATGAATATGACGCCCTGGTCGATTTCATCCTCAAGGATTAATTTCTTGCGTCATTGCCTTCGGAAATCAGAGCCTTCTTGAAGGACCAGAGGTGACATACTCTTGATAAGTGGATAGAGGTGGTAGACGTCTATGCCGCTAGCCACAACTGCTATCCAAATGAAGGGAAGAAATCAGAACCACCATCTTCTAAACCAAAACCAACAAGAACGAATTTGTTTTTAATAATGGGAATAAGTTCGTTAAGGTGACTGGGCCCGTCAAAACCCAAACCCCTCTTCTCGTCGGACCACCGTGACTTTAAGCCATTTTATCCTAGGGCTTCTGCTTTGTCTTTTCCAGGAGAACCATCATGAGTTCCTGGCCACGTAGGTCAAACTGCCCTCAAAACTCGCAGTTTAAAAGCACCTCTCCTTCCCACCAGGTACACTAGGTCAGTGCCACTTCTACGCCCCCACCGTCGCAAAACGGATCTCCTTCTTCTTCGAACCCGCCGAATTCTACTGGCCACCAGGTAAACTTTTTGTTCGATAAAAGTACCCCTGGGGCCCTCCAATTTGGAACTGCAACCGTGAATGGGTGCCGAATCTCCACCCTCGTCCGTGATACAGGGTGCGGTGTATTATCGCATCCGATGCGCTACTCCCACCTGTGGCCCGGACCACGATAAGCTCTCCGTAGTGCATGATTACTTGGGGCCCGCCAATAGATCCCCATTGTTCACTGAAACATTAAATGCGCGTATTTTACTGGTTTGGCTGAAGTCCTGGGCAGCCCCCAGTAAGATTTGTTCGGGCCTAATTGGTCAGTCTCCTGGGTTCCTTCTGCCCCCGTGGCTCAACCCGTTACTACCTGTTCCTGCGCGACGAAGGAACTGAAATTCCCTACACCTTTGGAATCCCCGTGTGCGATGACCCATGACTTTGCCAAAAACCAGAAGGAATGTGAATCTCTTCGTCTCCTGTGGACCAAAGCCCAGAATAAAACACGCGAAACCGTCAGAGGAACTAAGCTGATTTCCTTCTTTGTCAAGGACGATCTACCCTATCGAGTATGCACCGAATAAAACGTCACCGTGCGTCGCACACTATGTGTACCCAGTTCCCACGTTTATTTGCTGCTCATCTAAGTCACAAGAAGACCGCTCAGAGGATCTTAAAATATTTTTAGTTGCCTGGCGCGACCGAGGAAATTCTTCGTTATTGTCGTTGGTGCGACATTTGCCAATCGACGGTCATAAAAGGACGAATCAGACCTGCGCCATTGCAAAAGGGACCACTAATCTCTGAACCCTTCTCCCGAGTGGCTATCGACTTAATCTGCCCGATCCACCTTCCCTCGAGCGAAGGCCATAGTTACGTTTTAATGCTGGTCGACTTTGTCACTCGTTTTCCAGAGGCCGTACCACTCAAGAAAATCGATAGCCTCTCCTGCGCCGAAGCCCTTAGTTCCATCTTTTCCAGTGTGAACCTGCCCAAGGAAATACTCTCGGATCATGGTCGTCCGATTCACCGCCGAATTAACGGAGTATGTTGGTAAATTATTGATGATCAAGCCTATGTTTTCCATTCCTTTTCCCCCGAGTGGGAATGGAATGTGCAAAAGGCTAAATGGAAGTTGTGTGCAGATAAGCCCACTGAATGGCACCACTTCCTTCCGGTAGCCCTCTTAGCCTAGCGTGAAATTCCACATCGTACTTTAGGTTCCGCCATCTTTGAACTTTTAAGTATTCTAAAGGAACTTTATTCCAATCAGAAATTGGATCAAACTATCCAGATTTCTTATTCGTACCTACTGGATTTAAATTGAAGGCTGGAAAGTGCGCCAAAATTGCGTTACAGAACGCCGTCAGTAATTCTGACAAGTATAAAACATACTTCGTTTGCAAGTTCAAAGAAAGGAAATTTAACCCCGGAGAAGAAGTTTTGCTTCTTCTCCTCACGGACAACAACAAATTGTTGAGCCAGTGGAAGGGCCCTTTCCCCATAGTCAAGAAGCGTGGCCCCGTCGATTGCCTTATTGAAACCTTCTCGGGAAGAAGGTTCTGCTATATTAATATGCTCAAGCGGTACCACCGGGGCGTGAGCATCAATCAACCACATAGTTGCAATCGACGAAAAAATCCCCTATAGAATTTCATTACCCCCTGGACACCTTTTGCGTAATCTAAGTCGCCTGCGTGGAGCAAACAAGGAATACCGGTTGCAAGTCTTGCCCGACTTTAATAATTCCCAGCCTGCGGAAATTAAGATATACGACCAGTTACCATCTCATCAAAAGGACCAACTTCAAGCGCTCCTGAGTCGTTTTGATGACGTCATCACCGAGATCTCCGGTTGTGCTATCCCTTTTGAGCACAATATACACTTAACCACCCTGGATCCCATCCGTTCTAAACCCTACTATCTTCCTATACACCTCGGGAAGGCATTTAATAATGAAGTGGATAAACTTCTCAGGTTGCAGATGATAGAACCTTCGGATTCGAGCTACTGTTCCCCAGTTCTCATTTTAAAGAAGGCCTATTGTTTTATCGAATGTGCATCGATTATAAAGCTAAATTCGTTTACTGTATTCGATGCCGAACCAATTCCCACCATAGATCAGAACCTCCACCTTTTTGCGAAGGCCAAGTTCATCTCCGAGCTGGATTTATGCAAAGACTATTATCAGATCCCCTTGAGGGACAAAGTGAAGAAATGCACTGCTTTCCCCACCGAGAAGGGCCTTATGCAGTTCCGGAGGCTCCTTTTTGATCTAGTAACGCTTGCAGCAAATATAACCGGATGATGATGTTGATTTTAGAAGGCTTAACCAACGTCACCTTCTATTTCGATAATGTTTCGGTGGCCACCGAAGATTGGGATCAACACTTAGCCACCCTTCAAGCCCTTCTGTTGCGACTCTGGAAACACAACTTGACAATTGGCCACGGCAAGTACCACTTTGCTTTTGGCACTATCAATTACCTCGGCTTGCATATCGTAAATAATCGATTATCCCCCAGCAAGTAAAGATCTGGGCCATTGTAAAAATGCCGTTGCCTACTAATAAAAAGCAGCTGTGATCCTTCATAGGCTCTAAATCGTTCTATCGTCGATCCTACCCAACTTTAGGGACTGTTTCCGCCCACCTATGCAAGTTATTAAAGAAGCAGTCCCCCGAACGCCTCGAGTGGACACCACTTTCAACTCACAGCTTCAGCAAACTCGAAGAGAAGTTGGCATCCGCCCCTATCCCCTGCCTCCCTAAATAGGACAAAATGTTTGGCATTCGCACTGACGTGAGTAATAACGGTATAGAATGTGTCCTCCTGCAATATGAAGATAACGACGAAAGCTTCCCCATCGCTTGCGCAAGCAGAAAATTACTCGCCCGTGAGAAAAATTACGCGGTAATTGAGAAAGAGGCCTCGCTATCATTTGGAAAATTTTTAAATTTAGAATGTATTTATTAGGCAAACAATTTGTAGTGGAAACGGACCACAAACCCCTAGCATGCCTACGCAAAGTCAAGAAAAATAACGGTCGCTTAATGCGTTGGAGTTTGTTTATCCAGGAATTTCAATTCGGCATTTTGTACTTAAAAGACAGCGATAACTGTATGGCTAATAGTTAAGTAGGAACCCGTTAGATCCTTCTCCAAACTAATTCCGAGCCATTTCCTATTTTTAATGCATGTATTAATTTTGCTCAGGATATAAATTTGTATATTTAACAATATAATAAGAAAACGCATATCCTTATGATATATATATATATATATATATATATATATATATATATATATATATATATATATATATATATATATATATATATATATATATATTATTATATATATATATACATATATATATAAATATATATATATATATATATATATATATATATATATATATATATATATATATATATATATATATATATATATATATATATATATATATATATATATATATATATATATATTGTGCGTTTGTTTTCTTTATTATATGTGTACAATGAATTCCTTTTTTATCTGCCGTCCTCCCTGCCCCGTCAGTATCCTCTGTCCGCCTCCGTCGATACCCGCTATTTTCGTCCCGTTGGACTCTGCACAATTCTCGCAGAATCCCTCAAGCTCCCGGTATTCTCTTTAATTCCCGTGAGTCTACCTGGACCAGCTCCTCACCGCGCTCAATCTCGATTCGTGTTACTCGAAAGCAATATTTAAGTTTACCCCCATAATAGTCATTATCCAGAGACTATTGTTTGAACTTTGCGCCAAGTGACCCTCCTCACCCCGTTTCCCCTTATTTGCGGAGACTCCTGTAAATCTAGTATGTGTATAGCTCATTCTAAAACTCCTTTTAACCTTTGTAAAATAATATTGATTTAGATATCAGTAAAGTTATTTTGGTACCCATTTTTCTGTTATCCCGTAACTCCAAGATAGTCGACCATTGGCCAACCTACTTTTAGTAAATTTGCACTCTGCTTATATTGTAAACTTCCCACGCACTCGTAAAGCAGAAAGGGTGAACTTGACCCTATTCTACGACATCTATATTAAACTGGTGTAAGGTGTGTAGGGTTAATCATATATATATATATATATATATATATATATATATATATATATATATATATATATATATATATATATATATATATATATATATATATATACAAGTCATGACTTCACCGCTACTTTGTTACTTGAGGAGCATTCAGTTTGATTCGCTCGCTACCAGCCCTTTGGGCTGTTGCTTTCGGCCTATTTGATCTTTCAACTCAATTGTGATTATCTCTACCTCCCCTCACCTCCATGTTCCCCCACCATCTCATATCCCTCTTCCTCTACCCCTATCAGATCACCTACCCTATTCCTTCTCCTCTTTCCTCCTCTTTATCTTCCCGAATACCTTTGCCCCTCCCCCTACCCTACATTTCCCCATTCTCAACAGGAGCGGATGGTGATCGAGGAGCTGATTTATATAATAAAATTAAATATTATTAAAAAATCACGTTCCTAAAATCTACAATTTGCCCTCCTCACCCTCGCTCCTTCCCTCTCTCCCCTCGCCTCTCCCCTCTATCACCCTCTCACACTATTTCCCTCCTCGCCCACTCATATCTCTCCCTCCTCCCCCTTCTCTCCTTTCCCTAAACTCCAACCATAGGGGAGAAGAGTGTGAGGGGTAGAGGAGATAGTTAGATAGAGATGGAGGGAGAGATATAGGTGAAAAGTGTCGGGAGAGGGGGACGGGAATGGGGAGAGGATGCAAGGGAAAAAAGAGGAGGGAAGTGGGGGAGAGAAGAGTGCGGGGAGGGGAGAGAGTTTGGAGAAGAGGGTGGGAGAAGGGGAGAGAAAAGGGGATAGATAGGGGGAGAGAAAGAGGAAGGGAGGGAGATAGAGAGTGGAGATAGGGGAGGGGTAGAGAGTTAGGGGAGAGGGAGATTTGAGAGGAGTGAGAGACTTAAAGTGGGAGAGTTGGGGCAAGGGGAGGAGGGGGAGATGGAAAAGGAGGGGGGTAGAAGGAGGTGAGGTAAAAAATGCACTCGAAATTCATACCAGGTTACTTGTCAACTTTTAAAAATATATATATTATGACGACGAAGCTCATCGACTGAGACACCATCGTCAACCCCCCAAAAGATTGATTCAAGAAGCCTTTTGAACAACGAAGTGTAGTTTTTTTTTATCCATTGATTATATCACGTGTCATGTGATTTCAGTTATTTACAAAATAAGCTCGTGCCCCACTCCTACTAGAACACACTTGTCTTGTCTTTCACTGGATAAAAAAACCTACACTTCATTATTCAAAAAGCTTCTTGAATTAACCTTTTTGGGGGTTGTGGATGGTAGCTCAGTTAATGAGCGTCGTGGTCATAATAGCGATGAGCACTCGAGGACACAGGTTCGAATCCAACTCCTTTATTCTCTTTTCCTATAATGTTTAAAATTAGTTTTAACCATTTTCTCCGTCTCTATATCTCAACTTTTATTTTTTAAGCTTTCAATGGCCCCTTCCTTAGTGTTGTGATACCAATTTTCATTTCTTTATGACTATTAGTGCATATATATATATATATATATATATGGTGTGTGTGTGTGTGTGTACGTTTTAAAGCTTATGATTTATTTTGACCTTACCAATTTTATTTGGGAGTGTTAAAACTGGTGGATGCAGTTTTTGCTATCTGTCTGGAGATTAAAAATCATATAAGGGAGTTTTATTTGTTCGTATTTAAAAACTAATTCAAATTTTGACTGTGAGTTTTCGGTTTTCTTTACGCATCTTCAGACGGAATTCTTCGCTATTGTTGAGGAGGCATTTATGGAAGCTTTCCAATTCTTGTTACCTCCTTTAGGGTCGTGGTAGTTGTTTGGTGGTCTTGAGCGGCGAAGAATGAAGTGCATGTTAAAATGTATTGTAATTCTCTGTGCATTTGTAGATGGGAATAAAGAATGTGTGGTATAGATAGAACGAAATAAAAGTGATGACAATAGAGGGTCGTGTAGGAGCTTTGTAAAGGGATGTAAGGCGCCTGGTAATCAAGCTTATCACTTTCATAGTTTTGTTGTTTTTTTTATATCTTTGATTAGTATTCCGGTTTTATATGTCGTTCAAGCCTTTTTTCTTAAGATTTGAATGTTTTTCGTAACTGTTATGAGCATTTGTTTTTGTTTTATGGTATATTTGCTTTATTAATGTATTCGGTGGCGGATGTCGTTTTGTGTTTTCTTTCTTCTTTCTTTCTACTTTCCTCTTGGCTCAAAATCGGTGTTTTCTGAGTCGTAGTCAGTATTTTTTTGCCATAATTGGGTAATTTTTCTAGTTCCTTGATAGTTACATTAGTCTGTGATAATTTATTATCCTTCCTTTCTTTTCCGTTTTTTTTACACATTTCATCATGCGTAGAACGGCACTTCTTCTCCGTTAGCCAAAACTCTACCGGAACTTAAAAATCTCGGATGGCTTTAGATTCTTCCTTTCTCGTTAATCATTTCGATAATTACCTCATCCATTTTGTGATTTAACATACCGGTACTACGTATTCCTAGTTGGTTCTTTAATTACAATGTTAATGGGACTTATCTCCGTCTCTCTGTGCAGCTCCTATTGGTGTTTTCTTCATCGCCTGCGTGTATCCGTAATTATAGGTACACGCATTTATTCTGCACGACTTGTAGTCTCATCATTTGTGTCCTCGAGGCACAAGAGATGGAGGAAGTGGAGTAGTGCTTCCTAGATCTTCTCCTTATTGCTCTCTCGGAGGTTTCTGAACATGGAGAGAGTGCTGACTACCCCCGAGGAGTTCGATTCGATCAAAGACTTGGTTCCTGTACCCTGATTAGGTATTCTTCATCCCAAGTACATTGCACTCCTTGAAGGCATCAGGGAAGTATCCAGTATTTAAAGAGGCCTTAAAAATTCTTCTCATTCCTTCGTTTGTAAAGCTGATTCCTCCTCGGCTATCTCGGCGCCTCCGTCGGGTTGTCTATCCACCTGAAAGTGCTGGTGTGTCCTATGGATTTGAGTGTTCAACTCCTATAGGATTTCTTTCTATTACTCTATAGCATATTCTTCATTTTTCTTTTCAGTCTTTTCAGTTGACTCTGTCCATTTATAGTTCTTTCTAACTACGGCTGGGACATGTATAAAGTTCCTATTGATCGTGAGTAGGATCCCTATTTAATCATTAAATGTTACCTGTATTGGTTCAATGTAGTAGTTAAACGGCAGCTGATGATTGACCAGACAGATGTATGTTTTTTTGGCCCCCCTTCCTCTAACATAGAAGGGGAATTTGGGGCTATTTTACTCGAGGATATTCCTCTCTAGCAAAGTATAGAGGTTCCTTCCGATTCCAATGAAAATTTTATCGCCGGAATCCTGATATATAGCATTCAAGTCCTCCATTATGATTGTGGGGGTCTTTATTCCTAATAGTCCAGTGAGAGACTATAAGAGTAAAAGGTCACTCCTTGGCAGCAGGTGTCAGGTGGCTATGACTATCTTTCCAATCTTGAGGTCGACCTCTATCGCGCGATAAGATTCTTCGAGGTTTCTGACGCGTGTATTTTATCCTTTTTTTATAATCGCAATAGCGGAACAGACATATTGCAAATAATTAGAAATAATCCCAATTTTTTATTCGACTTGATATACACAATGCGGAATTGATATTCCATGAGCAACACACTCCAACGCATTAGTGGTCAATTTTGAATCTTGAAATTACGAAAGTACGGAAATGGCTCATGGTCACTCTCAATTACGGATTCGGTTCCTATAAGGTACATTATACAATGTTGAATTGACTATACTATAGCTAAAGCCTCGAGTTCAATGATGGCGTAAGTCTTCTCGCGGACAGACAGCTTCCTGCTCCCATACGCAACGGGATATCCACTTTCATTGTTTTCATACTGCATGAGGGCACAACCTATACCATCACGAGAGGCATCAGTACGAATCCCAAACTTTTTCGGATTCGGGCGTCTCAAAATAGAAGCAGAGATCAGCTTCTCCTACAGCTGGTTAAACTATACACCGCGGCGGGAGTACAATTGACAGGATCTGGTCCCGTTTTCTTTAAGGGGTGACGCTATAGTGGAGAAATTGGGAACGAAGCGCCTGTAATATGAAGCAGAACCCAGAAATCACCGCAGACACTTCTTCGTCCAGGGAAGCGGTATTTCAGCTATGGCTTTAACTTTGTCTTCTTCGAGAACAATCTGGTTCTTTCCGATCTTAAAACCAAGATATTTAATCGTATCATATGCAAAATGACACTTCGACGGGCCTTCCGTGAGTCCGTGTGCGCGCAAACGGATTAACAAAGCGCGAAGGGACTGTACGTTCTGGTCCCATGTACAGGTGGCAACGTACACGTTGTCAAAATAAAAGGTTATACTGAGTAGGCCGTCTACAATTCGACGCATCATTCGATTGTAGTTTCCACACGCAGTTACGAAATCAAAGGGAAGACGGGTAAACTGTATCAAGCCTTATCTGTAGCAAAAGCTGTAAAGCGCTTAGAAGATTCAGAGAGCAAAATCTGATAGTAGGCATTACAAAAATCAATTTCGGAGATGAATTTTACATCTTCGAAAAGATGTAGGTTTTGATCAATTAAAGGTATAGGGTCGGCGTCGAACTTGGTGACTGAATTTAATTTGCGAAAATCAACGTACTTCCTAAATGATTGATCGGACTTTCTGACCATGACACAATTGGGGCACAAAAGTCAGATGATGAAGGCTCGATGATCCGCAACCTGAGCAAATGTTCTACTTCGGCGTTAAACGCGGGGCATAAATGAACGGGAATAGGATAAGGCTTAGCTCTTACTGGTTTTTGCGTTTTTAAAACAATCGCATGAATCAGTTAGGTTGAACAACTTGGGGTTTCGGAGACTACGTCCCAGAATTCACTTAGTAGGATCGTCAATTGCGCCCTCTCAATAGGTCGGAGAAGGGGGTTAAAATCGAGCTCGGGGGCTGAGTCCGATTAGTGGGAAGGCAGGGACAGCAAGGTGTATTCATCGTTTGCCTCCATGCAGACCATTTGAACGAGGCAAACGGTCCGACCGGGTAAATTGCCTCTAAGACGAGTTCTTCGTCTAAAGTGACCACATTATTAACGCACACGCGTGTGTGGTACTTTTTAACTGGTTGACGTGATACACTTTATTACCTGAGGGGGTCTGAATTAAGTAGTCGACAAGGAAACAGGGTTCTACCACTGTAAAAGGTGCTTTCCACTAAGATAGGAGCTTATTAGACTGAGATGGCAACAGAAGTAGTACTTCATTGCCTGCTTCGAATTTCCGTGCTTTGGATTTGATGTCAAAATACGTTCTGTATTTTTCCAAATTCACCTCAGAATTCTTGAAGGTGAGGTCTACACAGTTTTCTAGGCGAATACGCAAATCCAACACATAAGCGTAAGAGGACTTAATCTCCTGATCAAGCTTGGGGTTTGACCATAATTCTTTTAGGATGCTCATCGGTCTGCGAAAGTTTCGTCCATACAATTACTCGAACAATTTCTTCTATTACCTCCCATAGGGGTTACAAAGAAGGGCAATTATTTTTAGCTTCAGCAAACTGATTATTGCCGGATAACTCGAAGTCCGGGGTTGACGAAGACTTTAAAAGTAACGGGGTAGCGGTATCTTTCGCATCTTGGGCACGGGTGATCACTGGTTGCCCGATGGTTTTTGCGGAGGGCTGCGCGCTCTGTCTGATAAGAACAGAGCAAAACTTTTTTGGGCATCGACTACATCCGCCCATCCTTTGAAATACTGACACTGTACGTAGCACTTTATCACAGGGAACTTAGTTACACGACCTAAAATGTTGTCAACGATCGCAAATCTCTCAGCTGGAGATTTACTGGGGGCAACAGCTTGTCCGAGACTACTATAGACGTGCAACCCATATCTCTTACAAGGGTTAACAATCGGCACAAACTTATCGTGCCGTTCTTAAACTTGAGCCCACCAGGAAAGCTCTTATTGAATAGGAAATTTACCTGTTGTTCCGAGGGAGAGGGAGAGGGAGCAGGTTGCGACTACGATGATGAGTTAGAAGAGTTATGGGAAATAGAAGCGGTTACCTGGTGGACCCGTTGATTAGTGGTGGCCCTTAGCTACGAATTCTGAGCGCCGTTATAACTAATGTGACCAGGGGTGCAACACGTAAAGTATACGATGGGTTTACGTGGGTCGTGAGATGGCGCAGAAGGAAATGTTGGAGGCTTTATGTCTTTTTGTTCAGGCTGAGAATGGGCTAGGGTTTATGGGGTGCTTGAATCTTCACGAAGCTACCATTATTATTAATATGGAACTTATTATGCCTAAAATTTTGTTTGGTGGGCGGGGAGGTGACAGTTCTGATCTCCTTGGGATACAGGTCGTGGCTGGAAGCGTAAAATTCGGCTTGCTCTACACACTCATTAAATGAAGAAGCTCTTCTATAAGTTACGAAGGCCTTCAATTCTCGGGGAAGGGTAGCCATGAGTTGATTACTTAAGTCGATTAATGAGTCATAGTCGTTAGTCACTTGTGAGGAGTCCAGCCAAAATTGTAAATTGCGGCGAAGGGTGAACCAAAATTGCTTAAACGTTTGTCCTGGCTGTATCCTAGCTGATCGGAATCTAACCTGATAGAACTCCGGATTCATATTAATAGCAGAGAGGAGCTCTGCTTTTAGGGTTGAATAATCCATGGTTGCATCCAAGGGGAGAGAAATTAAGATTTCATGCCAATGAGTGTTTAAGAGGGGGAGTAGACATGCAACTCGATCTGATACTAAATCAAAATTGTTGACTTCGAGAATATTTTTAAAGTGGGTCAGATAAAAATATAAATCTTTTCCGTCTTTATACGTGGGGAGTTTTAACGAGGGTGTTTGTGACTGACGGTTACGTGATCGTACAGAAGTCATTTCGACATTATCACTCTTAATTCTCTCTCGTGCTGTCCTATTTGTTCTCTCTCTTCTGCTTTTCTCAGTGCTTTTTCTTTCCTTTCTTGTGCTTCTCTCTGTGCTTGTTATTTCCTTTCTGCTCGTTCGTTTCGTTCATCCTCTTAAACGTAAGCGATTAAATCCATTCTTGATAGTCATAGGATCTGTCCCTGATTATGAAAACGATCGAACGAAGACATCCTGAATATGAATCGTTCGTCGTTCAGCACACGAGAAAGCTTACCAAAACAACTGACGCTCTTCCTAACAAATCTAATCTACTTGTAATTAACAATTAACCCCCCAAAAAACTTACTAAAGGTTCCAATTAATTATGCACACGAGAAAAAGAAAATAACTACAGCAAATTCAAACTTGGGGGCTATTCTTGCCGTTTAATTAGTGGTATCTTGACCCACGTAAATACGCTCAACTAAAAAAAATATAATTGCCCATTAAAAAAAATTTCACTATTATTTTTGCTTGAATATTCTTGACATTTGTAACTGTATAGAGTGCAAATAATGAACTTAAAGAAAATATAAAAAGATCAGGTAGTGTGGAATCTCTTACAAACCCAATGCCCTAACGCCAGTTTTATATATATATATATATATATATATATGATCAGATAAGGTGGAATCTTTTACAAACCCAAAGTCTTGACACCAGTTATACATATATATATATATATATATATATATATATATATATATATATATATATATATATATATATGTATATATATATATATATATATCGTGGTATGACCAAGTGTACGCTGGTATATGCACACTGGCCTACTGTCTGACCGAAATTAAGGCTCCACATGGGGATGGCTCTAAGAGGGCCATAAATACACAGTTGCTAGTATAAGGAATATTCAAACACGGCTAAAAATATATTCTTCTAATTGGACAAAACAATACATACACATATAGGGAAAGTTAAATGGCAATGCAATTAAATATTGATGGTTCACGGCTAAGATGATTGACACTATCAATTAAGTTTGAACCGAGAAATAATTATTAAGAAATGATTTTACAATTAGGCAAGTTCTAGAGTAAAGGGAATCCTTGAGGTTCGACGCAGTAAAGGTGGGAGGAGCGTGACGATGCGGGAGTTAAATCCCGTTTACCTTGATAAGCGGCGAGTAAGACCAGGAAGGTGAGTTTAGACCTTGAACTTGCGGGCGTCTCACGAGACGCTCAATCTAACTTCAGGAAATTGAAGATGGGCCTCTTATTCTTAAGGGGCAAATGGAGGATGCTTCGGGGATGGCTTTTCCGATCCTTAAAATCCGAACACGTGGTGAGAAAGGTTAAAGCGCGCCTAAAACTATCTCCACGAACAACACTAAGTGAAGACTAGCTCTTCCTTGGCTCTTCGAAAATCACTCGATTCTTCTCTGGTCGAGAATGTAGTTGATTCTCTCTCCACTACCGAAGACGTTAACGGCTAACGTATCGGACAATGGCTTCAGACACAATCTGCCTGTGAACTTCGAAGTATCGAATATATACTCCAAAATTATCTAGACCGGGAAAGAGATTCATCACAAACAGACTTTCTTAATTGCTCTGGGTCGTGATAAGGGTCCATAGTGGGAAGTCGCGATACCCCCTTAATGGTCTTTTAATTGTATATAGGGCAGATAAATGCAGCGCTGTGAACGGGACGTGTGTGACAATGGAGTTTCGCTCTCGTGCGAATTGCTTGGGCCAGACGGTCTACGGCGAACTAGGGAAGTCAGAGGGTAGTGGTTACCGGAGAAGGTGGGAAGAGGAAAATGAATTACTTTACTCTCTCCTTCTTCTTCCACAGAGGGCATGCTATTTACGTCTGGGCAAGTCGTGTGGGAAAGTAGAGGAACACCCATCCACACACAAATTAGATTTGTATTGCGATGGCTCAGAACTCGTTTTGTACAAAATCAGTTATGTAATAATTTACCCTCGTATATCTCTGAAAGGATTTCCATCCACATGTTTGAAAAAAGAATTGATAAACGTTACTTTAGCATAAAAATTCTTAGAAAGTTGTATTGCGTATAACTAATGCATATTTTTTAATCATTATTCATTTCCTTTCTTGCACTGAAGTCGACTAGCATTTGAGTCTTTTCCGATTTGGAAATCTGGAAAAGTCAATATGAGTATTAACGCTCATTGACAATCATTACTATGCAGATTTCTCTTATTATTTCTAACTAATAGATATGAAATAAATATGTGCGTGTGTATGTAGGTATGTTAAGGAAATTTCATTAATCTACCAATGGCTTGACAGCTGACATTTGATATCACGTTGTTAGTTCTGTCTCGCACAAATAACAACACCTAAATGTGAAAGAATGACTATAATTGAGATTCTGAAGTGTGTATTGTCAGAGCTGAGCCGAACGCCAATAAAATCATCTCTGATGTTTTGAAGTCGAAATTTTGCAAATATCAATTCTCAAAATTTGTTTTGTAGCTGATTGGCTGGTTAATAGGGGAGGGGTATAAAGAGGGTGAGAGAAAAAAGCAATTTGGGATACAGTGGAAGTAAACAATGTGAAACTAGCAAGAGAGAAGGTTAAAGGCAGTACAAAAACAAGTAAAAAGAAAGAGATAAAAGAATAAAGATATTCAATAGTGTGGAAATGAGAAGAATTGTGGCGTGTCTGATGGATATTCAGAATAAAGATGAAATGGAATATCTTTATTCAATTTACATAGATAAAAGTTCTCAATACGTTTCTTTTCCTGGAGGAGTTAAAGAAGTGAACCAAATGAAACAAGGAGAAATAGAGTGGTAGAAATGGAGCAAATACATATGTATAAAAAAGAGCAGAAAGAGGATGTTTATTTCGATTCCGACACAAAAGTGTTTCGCATGCTTTGCAAGAGTGGATGCGGAAACATAGATCGATAGATTGATAGATAGACAGTCGCACATTGTATTTCGCAAAAGTTATATACAAACAGATATACCAAGATCGTTTATACCTTATTATAAGCTAAGACAATATTTTAAATCTGTAGTTAGTGAAGGGTAACCTCCTTCGCCTCGCCTGAACAAAAGAATCCGGCCAAGAATAGCATTTATTGTTATCAAAAAGGCAAACTACTTCATTAAAATTCCGTGCCAATAATTTTGAATCCCAATTAGATAATAAGAGACTTTGATTTTAATTTACTTTTTAATAACAAGTAATAGTTCATTAGGGCAAACTATTTATCATTATGACCA
The DNA here is from genome assembly GCA_963969495.1 of Ceratothoa steindachneri. Taxonomy (NCBI): domain Eukaryota; kingdom Metazoa; phylum Arthropoda; class Malacostraca; order Isopoda; family Cymothoidae; genus Ceratothoa; species Ceratothoa steindachneri. The sequence goes on from OZ018329.1 coordinate 41,605,788, forward strand.
TGCATTATATTTATATATAATTTCCTTCCTTAATTTACTTTTTAATAACAAGTAATAGTTTATTAGGGCAAACTATTTATCATTATGACCATGCGTTATATTTATATATAATTTCCTTCAATGTCATAATTAACAGTAGAGTCTGATGTCTTTTTTCGAAATTCAAACTAATTGATAGTAATTTTAATGTGATTATTTAATTAAAATATGATACAGTATTCGAATGGTATAAGTAAATTAAATTAAATCATCTCCGGTCAGTAGTTGAAAGAGGAATTCAGGACAACTAGTTCTCATTTTTTGGTCTTTTATAATTTTGGTAATTTTTAGATTTTATAGTTTTGGTCGTGTTGTTTTTAGAGCAAAAAACGCTTTCTGCATTATTTTGTAATAATAAAATATAATTAACGTTAACGCTTTAGCGTTTACTTTCGGTAGATTTTTAATGAATGAACGGATTAACAATTAACTGTGTTTAAATCCCTAAATTATGAAGGCAAAGCTTAATAATATATTCTTATTGGTGACTGCTTTCCCTTCTCAAAAATTCATTTCAGAGCATTATGAAACAAGTAGAGAGTTATGTGAAACTTCTGGGGAAACTTTTAGGATCAATCCACAAACGGACACAAACAACGATAGAAAGAGGTTTCTAAAAGTTAAATAAAAAAGTTTCGATTATATTCCCAAATTTGCGCATAAGAAAGTAACATTGAGGGAGGAAGACCTCCCTGCTCATATAATCCTAAAGTTATTAAAAAAGTTAAAGAGATTTAAAGGTTTCATTAGATTCCACGCAAACACCATATCTAAAGAGGCATCGTCGTTAATATTCATATTACACTTCTCCAAAGATAACACAGGGCAAGAATGGCATTATCATCAACAAAAGCAGGGGTATATATTTTATTAGTAGTGCCCAAGCGACAGCCATGACATAAAGTCCTCTCTGCTTCCATTATATATATATATATATATATATATATATATATATATATATATATATAATAGAAGAGGAGAGTTTATTTCACTCTGTCTTAATTTTATTGCTAACTTTTCAGAATCACACAATTTCCAACGACCAAATGAAACACACTAACCTATAAATTAAAATATTCTTAATAATACTAAAGACTGCAATGGCGGCTCGTAGCTACAATTAGTGGGGTTGCTGCACCAGAATTCTTTTAGCATTGTTTTGATATTGACTAAAATGAAATAAACGTATAAAAGAAAATTTAGAGATAAACTTGCTAAAATCGCAAACAGATCAAAATTAAGCATTTTTTACTTACCAATAGACTAAATTGTTACAAGTCAAGCTTGATCCATTCATTTCAAAACGAAATCCATTCTTCTTTTCTTAATTTGCGCCAGAAGATTAATTATTTTCTCCTTGATCTCTGGATGACTACTGTGCAACTTTTCTTTCATTGGAAGCACTGCAAGTGCATTTAGTCTTTCGGACTTCATAGTGCTCCTTAGAAAAGTTTTAATTCTTTCAATGTTGAATAGTAGCGTTCTGCCTCTGATGTATTCATGTGAATTATCAAGGGATTTTTATTAGTTTCCTAATTTCACTAAGAGCCTCATCTAGATTATTTTCTAAGATAAATTTTATCAGCTCAATTAATTAACTAATCAATTAATTAATAAGAGAAATGAAAAAAATATGAATTAAATTCTACACTTTATCACATTCAAGAATATAAACCCGTTTTTAGCAAAACACAAGCAGAGTTAAAATAAAAAAAAACTACCTTTTACCAGCACACAGCGGTAGGCACTGCGTGAGACACAGAGCTCTCTCTCCCTAGCGGGCAGCTTTCTATCTCGGACATGTGAGCTTACACACAACAGCGAAAGACCGCCTCGCTGGAACCGTGAACCGCGCCACTCTAAACAAGGATTTTGTATTTTTTTCATAAACTAGGGGATGGCTACTAACATTAAGCTTAAGGATTATATAAAGAAAGAATTAAAGAAAAAAGGAATCATTATATTGAATGTTATCGAAAATATCGAGTGGAAATAGGGGGTCCTGCAGTTCCGTAGTGCCTATACACGAGCCACCACTGCAGTAAAGAGTGTTTAATTAAGAGCGGTGAATTTGAATCGGGGGACACTTTTGTGTTTTAAAATTCATGTTTGCTATCTTTTCCTTCCAATTAATATTTCATTCTTTGTTTTTCATAATACATGTGTGCGGCGCGTAATTGAGCAGTTTACAACTGAGCAGCACGTTCTAATCGTGTAAACATTTTACCAAAACTGAGAAAGTGCGACGCAAACAGTTCAAAAACTTCGTACCATTTTGGGAAGAAATGAAGCACCCAACCAGGCTATGGTTCGCAGACTAATGACGAGGTTTAAAACAATCCAATCAGTTGCAACGTCCAATTTGCCCGGGCGAAATCGTTCTTGTCGAACATAATAACAAATTGTTGTTGTGAGAAAACAGTGTCACTCTGAGTTCAGGAAAATATATTGGCCAACGTTCGCAGCAGTTGGACATCCTGACCACTTCATTACATCAAACTCTGCATAAAGATCTCCATATGCATCCGTACAAAATTCAACTTACGCAGCAGCTTCAGCCACCTGACCACGGGAGACGGAAGCTATTTGCTGATTGGGTTGTGGAGAGACTTGCAGCCGACGAAAATTTTGCAAAGAAAATCATCTTTAGTGACGAGGCTCACTTCCACTTGAGTGTATTTGTCAATAAACAGAACTGCCGGATTTATAGAAATGAAAATCCTGAAATAATGCAAGAGCGTGAAATGCATCAACTGAAAGCAACTGTGTGGTATGGTTTTGGGGCAGGTGGAGTGCTTAGACCGTTCTTCTTTGAAGATGATGAGAGGAATGAAGTTCCCATTAATGAAGAACGTTCCAGAGATATGATATTCAGTCATTTATGGCCGAACTTGGAAGATACCGATTTTGATAACCTCTAGTTTCAGCAGGATGGAGCAACCTGCCACATTTCGCTCCAAACAGTTGCCTTACTCCACGAAAATCTTTCGCAACGAGTGATATCCTTGCATGGTTATCAGAATTGACCACCAAGGTCCTGCAATCCAATGTGATTTGTTCTTATGGGATTATGTGCAATCAAAGGTATAAGCCAACAAACCACGAACAATTCCTGAACTCAGGAATTGTGATTAGAGGCATTGGAGCACAAATCTGTGAGAGAGTTATCGGAAATTTTGAAGAGCGCATAAATGTATGCAGACTCAATGCAGTTGAACATATGGCTGACATTGTGTTACCTACCTAAACGGAACACATAATTTATTAGAAATATGTAGAATATAACCATGTTTATAAATATTCGTTTTAGTTATTTACCTTTCAAGTTCGGCGACCTTTAGGAACACCCTTTAATTAGGTATGGGGGAACTTTGCTTGTAATAAACTTCTCAATCAGTAACCAGTGATTATGCGTCAATTGCCTTACTTAGAGCCTAAAACAGGTATATAGCTTAGAACCACTCATCTTATAGCGAGAGTCAACCTCTTTCAAAGCTATAATGGTTGTAGAAGATAAATATTGTATAAAAAAACATGTGGCTTGTGATTCTAATGTGATTATTTAATCCCAGAAAAATACAGCATTCGAATAATTGAAGAAAATTTGAAGAAGTCATTATTGGTTGGAAATTGGAATAGCAATTCAGGTTAGCTAAATTGTTCTTCGCAACTGGCCTAATTTCCCCTTTCGTTATCTCACTGAGAAATGCGAGTTTAGTGACATGGACGCAAATATTCTGTTAATGGAACCATAGAAGATACCAGAGCCATATTTCAAATGATACCAATGGACATTTTAGAGAATTACCTGCATTTGTATCCTCTATCTGATTAATTGTGTTAATGATTGTAAAGTCTTAGGTTCTTCCACTTTTCTATCAAATGAATTAGGTTTATTTGCAGTTAATGCCGTTAAATACCTATTTGAATTTATTTATAATAGTTTTGGCAGTTCGATCATGACTTCCCTGTTAATTTTCGATGTGGAAGAAATATTTTTATTCTAACCATGTTGACGTACCAATCTCCAGAAGTTCTTTTTATCTTTGTTTGTAAATTTCTGTAAAAGTTTACTATTTCTCATTTCATCCTCATTTGATCTACTTAGATCAAGTTTAATCTTAAATTTGTCCTTACTTTCCCTTATTTTCTCATACACGAAACCAAACCTCGGTTTTCCAGCCTCTCTACAGAATAGGAAATACGCTCTGGCTGTAGATAGAGTGAAGATCTCTACCACGATCATTCCATCAAGGAAGGATTTTAGGCCATATTTTCCCTACTAAACTGGGATTTAACTAAGACTAATTGAGATTAAGGGATTTAGTCAATAGCAATATGTGATTTTTGTATTACATTTTAGTGATATACAAAGAAATAATTGGTTTTCTAAGTTCAACAGAATGGAGTCAAGATTAATAGAGTACCTTTGCTTATGATCTTCAGAGAGACATTTCGCAAGTTCACAAATGGATCTTATTCAATGCTGTTTAGCAGAACATTGTTATCATTTGTTACAGTCTTGAAGTTTTATCATGGCTAAAGGACTACAGTAAAACTCTTTAGAAGATATAAGTGAGGAGTAAATTTAACAAGGTCAACGGACCTAAGATGCGTGCTCTCAATTATTTTGACTTATGACCTTATGCCTTTATGACCTTATGATCTTACGACCTCATGACTTTAAGACCTTATGACCTTAAGACCTTATGACCTTACGACCTTCGAAACTTTCAAAGGGGGGAATCGAGCCATAGTTAGTTTTCTTTTAAGAATTCCAGAACTAACCTTGGGAAGAACTTATCAATTATATAATTCGAAAGAAAATGTAAAACAACATATTGGTTTCAAATTTCGTTAGAATCTGTGAAATAGTTTCGATGTTATTACCAAAGATCTCATTAAAAAGTAAAACGGTTACCATCCGACGGAGCGATCGACGGACTAACATGGTATCTTATATGTAGAGTCATGTGCACGCGACTAAAACTGTAAGCCTCATTCAACAGCTCAGTGTAATCTCTCTTGCTACAGTTATGAGTCTTATAGTAAAAAAATATCATTTTCATACGTTAAAAGAAGAGCATGAAGATTATTTTGAGTACCTTTGTTTATCATCTTCAGGGAAGTTCCGCTCGTTCACAAACAAATCAGAGTCCATTTTGTTTTCCTTAATACCATCAGCATTTATTCGAGATCTATAAAGTACAGGGAAGAATATAGAAATATGGTATCAAACTGACGGAGAAATCATCAATAACCCCATGCTGGAAGACGTTAAGATGGTAAAATCCGTCGGTGGATTTGTGCGAAGAGCTCAGGTATGTGAATGTGTCCTTCGGTAAGATGACATCGGCAATGTGTAGTGAAGATTCATCCACAAATTTCTCAAGTTCTCTCCAGAGTCTTTCTTTGCTTAGATTCCTTCATTCGAGGAGAACAAAGACATTATATTGTTTCTTGCTTAAAGGTGTCTGTCGGCACGACGATGATCTCTCTCATCTCTCTTGTCATGGTCCTGCAGGTAGCTAAGCAGACCTGATCTTGTCAGAAAGCCCATTCCACATTCGTAGCAGTTATGGTCCTCATCTGGGATGATTAGGTGCCGCTGGTGTCTTGCAGCTCGGGCTTGGTCCTTTCTCTACGGTATCTATTCCTGGCCCTGATGCCGAGCGTGGACTCTTGAGGTCAGCCAATGATGCTCAGCCTTTTATGAGAGGTCATAAATTTAGTTGACAGACGCCCTGTCATTCCTGGCGAAACCAAAATGGCTTTCATTATACGACCAAGGCGTCAAGTAAAGGCCAGAAATCCTCAATCTTTGTTATTCTCTCACACTGTCACATTTTTTTCTTTTTGGGCTTTCCTCACACAAAAAGATAGGGAGACTTATTAGAAATATGTCGCAGGAACCATAATATATGGATAACAAAATAGATAAGGGTAAGTTAAAAGCTCTGAACTGGAAACGAGCTTGCCATTTCAGGAAAAATGGGAGAAGAAGAACGAAAGAAATGCTAAAATGGACACCATTATAATAAAGAGACCCAGAAGACGACCTCGCTGGTGGGAAGAAAAAATTCGCCCAATGACATAAACAAACTGGCAGACTCGAAAACTGGGCTTTAAATTGTGGAAACTTGTTAAAGAGGCCGGAGGTTGCTTTTTTTTTGTTACCTTCAAAAAAGACTCCGGTTGTTTGTCTCATCTATTCATTCACATCAAATTACTTTCAGCCTTGTACTATATGGATTTATAGTCTACAATACACGGTTTCTGCATCTTTCTTTCTGCCTTCAAAGTGTTTTTTGGAAGAACAGATTAAAAATGGCGAAAGCTCCGTCGTCGCGGTTGTTACCACCCGCAAACCTTGCACATATATAGTGGAAATGGGGACATTTTTGTTGGAATCTTAATTATCGAAAGCAAGAAAATGAAGACAAGAAGCGATGATGCCTAAATTTATATATTTCGAATATGTTTTACACACTTCTGACAAAGTATAGCAAAAGTGTTTTTTGGAAGAACAGATTAAAAATGGCGAAAGCTCCGTCGTCGCGGTTGTTACCACCCGCAAACCTTGCACATATATAAGTGGAAATGGAGACATTTTTGCTGTAATCTTAATTATTGAAAGCAGGATAATGAAGACAAGAAACGATCGCAATCTGATATTTCCCAAACGTTTCGGAAGTCAAAATAGAACTATCTTTACTGGTTAAAACAGAACGGAAAATTCGAATTAAAAATAGCGAATTCACTAAAAAATAAAAAAAATATAAATATAACCGTAAAAGCGATGTAGAGACAGCCAGAATCTTAAAAAAGTCTAAATTTCATATTTTCAAATAAACAGTAAAATATAATTATAAATACATGTAGAATATTGAAAACTGTGGTACGAAATATTATGAAGTCCACAATAAAACTTATTTAAAATTTAGAAAAGGTTAAAATAAAAAAAGGTTTTCATAAAAGACACTAACCAAAGGAATATAAAGAAATGTAGAAAATAGGCATTAAGAAGTAGAAAATATAAATAAACACAATTAAAACACGAGAACCGACCTGTAGCGTTAGAGTTACGAGATTAACTCTGAAAACTAGTGACTATTTTAGTTCGTCATTGTATGGCAAGAAGCTCGATGCCCTTCGTAATGCTAACGAATAGAGGAAAAGTCTGAATAAAGAGACGAGGGAAAATTCTGTAAGACAGATCCATGTGCTTAGAGATGTTAAGTTTAAGTTGTAGGACTGGTTGTTCTACTTAACGGCTAATACAAGTCATTCACTTAAATAAATACACAGTGGAGAATTTCAATGTATTATGCAAGGCCTCCTTAATAGGGGAAACGTGAGTAGAGGGGAACTATTAGAGTTGATTAGACTAAATCTGCATTGCAGATAAATGTTGTGTAGAGCTGAAAAATATCTTGATTAAGTTTAAAAGTGATGTGATATATAAAAGGATGTTTAATGTTTAAATTTGGGTGCTGAAAGAATAGGATGTTTGTGAAAAAATATGTTGTTTAATAATTTATTATTATTATTACCACACGTATCGCAAGAGTAAAAATTATGGAAAAAGAAATGTTTTAAATATTTCATTTGTAAATCACAGGAAGCCCTATTTATGACACATTTAATAGCTGCTAACTTTGAAGGAGATAATGTCTTACTGTAATAATTGGTGCCTATTAATGTATTAGTGGCTTTCATGTAACCTCAGGTTAGAAATGTGCCATTATTCTTGGTAACACATATCAAAAAATGAAATATTATTGTTATATTCACCCTCCCTGGAAGATTTAATGTTATTATGCTTAAATATAGATATTTCGAACATGTTTTACACACTTCTTCTGACAAAGTATAGCAAAACAGTCGTCATTGAAGCGCTTAAGTAATGAAGGTCTAAACTCCAACGGGCGATCATCCAGCCAACGCTTTTCATGGAAGCAAAGGAAACAATTAGCGAATATTGGGCCAAGGAAGCCCATTGCCGTTTCCTCGTGCTGGCTAGAGATTACACCTTCGAAAAGAAACACTATCTTGAACTGCTAGCTTCCTAAAGTTTTAAAAAGTGAGTTTTGTGACGATCAAAAGCATCCATAAAGGATTCAGGTAGAATATTGCACATAATGTTTCATGTTTCATCGTCAGAAATATTAGTGAATAAAGACATTGCATCATAGGTGGTTATATAAAAATCCTTTAAGTTATCCTGGAGATAGAATCAACAAAACCAAAGGGATCACGTAAAGTAGAATCGTCGTCAGTGAAGGGCTCAATAAGTATAGAGAATGAACAGGATTATAACTTGGTATATTGAGTGCAGAAAGTATAGATTTGATAATATTGGAATCGTGATATAACAAAAAACTACAGCCAGAACACAACAATTAGAAATCCGCCATAAAGCTTCTTGCCATACAATGACTAAGTAAAACATTTACAACCAACATGACCTTTCTTTGTTCTTTCTATTCCCCATTTCTCTAGTTATTCTTTTAACCCCAACGTTACAGGTTAGTTTTCGTGGTATAAATATATTGATTTTTATTGTATACTTCTGAATGTATTTTTTAGCAGTTTCTTATTTTCTGCATTTCTCTTTATGGCTTTAGTTAGTCTCATTTTAAAACTTATGTGTAATTTCAACATTTAAAAATCTTAATTAACTTTTATTGTGATAAAATTTAATACTGGTCACAAGGAGTAAAAACACTTCTAAGCATACTTATCCCAATGAATTTTTTGAGCTTTCTTTAAATCTGATATCCATTTTGTGTGCAAATGCAGATTTATGTCCTAAATATAATTCAATATTTTAATAACTTAATAATATATAGATCATTGGATCCTATTTATTGTATTTGAACCTCGCAACGAGCAGTGTTTTTTTCGCTGTAATCTCGACTTCCGTGATTATTAGCATATCTTTCGTTGGGTTGTGTTTTTTCCCAGTTGAATTTATATGAAGACACCGGTAAGGAGCTGGTCTATGTTCTTCTTTTACCAAGAGATAGTAGAATGAAATGTTTCCCCTTCGTTTTTCTTTATTTTAAATAAAATAAAACAAATCAGAAGAAAAAGGGAAGAAGATTAGATTTTCCTGTCTCCTAATCATGAAACTCCATCTTGGCGGTCATTGTATCCTCTGAAATCAAAGTAAATACGAACGCATCAGTAAAGAGACAAGGAATCCTTTAAAGTAATGCTCTGTTGAGACCTACCATTTTAGTTTTAAGTTTTAAGGAAGAAAGTACCCCATAAATTTGAATTACATTTCAGATAAGATTAAGCGGAGAATTTTCGCTTGTAGCAAAGATTATTTGTTATTACCAGTAAACTTTTCATAAATCTTAATATAATAAACGAATAAATTGGGATATTAATTATTTGGCTCTGCGAACGAGTTGGGAGCATAGTTGATGTAAGGTGAAAGTTACTTTTTTGAAACAAGGTGTGGCTCCTTGAAATGGGAGCGGCTAACATTTGTGTTTAAATTAAACCGCGAAGAGTTTTGACTTTTAATTTCGAGCTACGTATTTTGTCATAGATTAAATATGGAATACACTGTCACATTTTCAAGTGGCATCGCCTCATATTAAATTATATATCCTATTGCGAATTAAATTTTAATATGGAGATTCTATCTTAATCAATATTAAAGAAAATATGATTGATTTAATTAGCATTTAGAGGCGGGGTTATATTATTTTTCGAGTCAAGAATTGGAACGAATGACGCCTACAACCGGTTTTGTATTCGAACCTAATTCCTTGATTTGCGAATTATGAATATTACGAGTTAGTTACAAAATGTGGGAGAAAAAAAACACCAATAAAGGGGGGTATGGTGAGCGAAACTCTCAATTCAGAAAGAATAATTTTAGGTTTCAAACTTAAAGGCAGGTGCTAGATGTCGTTAGGAGCTCCAATGTTTTTTCTGTCTTTAGGAAGGTGACTGTGTATTTTATAATGTCTCTATTTCCTTGCTGTTGGTCTAGTGGAGCAGCAGTACCACCTCCTTGGAGTTATGACTATTTTTTATCTAAAAATGAACTCAATAGATTTTATTTAAGCCTCAACACTGTATTACATTATGGCTTTGCTTCTATCTAAGTCCATTCGAAGCAGAGCAATAAATGCAATCATTAAAAAAAATCACTTGACTTGAGTAACTGGGTAGTAGAAGTTTTCATTTTATAGGATGAAAATTATTATCATCAAAATAGGAAGAGAAAAGTACATCCCTAGGTGTGATATGTCTCGGAAACCCCTGCACTGCGAGAGAATCAAAAAATTGTATGAGTCCTAACGTATGAAACAAAAGATGAACGGAATATTTTTTTCGTCGGAATTTTTTTTTCCTAATTGCGAAAAAATCCGTGCTAGGTGTGAGGATCTAACTTAATTAAGCGAAATGAGGCAGCGAGCACCACTTTGATCTCAGTTAAAGCAACGCCGTAGACCCCTTGGCTATAGCGTGAGAAAAAACTCCTCACATATATATATATATATATATATATATATATATATATATATATATATATATATATTCGTGAAACAACCTCACAAGAAGATTAGGCTATTAGGAATAGAGCAGATCAGAACCCGTTAAAAAATGCTGTTGGCTTACCTGAAAAGTTACATTTGCATCAAGCTGGAATCTAGAGTCCCAGCTATAAAAAAGACTAACAAAGAACCTCTGTGTTCATAGACTGACGTTTGCTCGCCTGCAAGTCGGAATGGTTTTGGATATTTAGTCTAGACGAGTGTTTCCCAACCTGTTCGAAGTGATTATCCCAAAATGCAATTTCGCAATTATCATTTACCGCATTGAACAGATACTCGCTAATATCTGATGTTTTCTTCTTTTTTGACAGTCACATGATGAACAACAGAGGTAATATAGCCTGTTATTGGCTGTATAGTCTATATATTTAAGGATCCATCAAAAATGCAAACTTTTTATTTTTATTTATATCAAAATCAGCCATGATAAATGAAAAATATTCAATACAAAAATAATAATATATATTAATCAATGATCACTTTATGCTTGGGCTGGTTCTTCAGTATGCATTGCCTGTGAAATTTCTTCTATTTTGTGCTTGGTCACAGTAAGGGGTACACGGGGATCAGATGACACGTTGAGTCTGTTACATTTCTTGGTCTTCATTCCAAGGACAGTAGAGAAAGCGTGTTCTCAGAGATAAGTGGTAGAAAATCCTATGAGAATTTGTTTTGCTCGAGAGATTAGTGTTGAAATATCTCGAAGGTGTCTAGACCAGTCTTGGCCTCAAACATTAGTTTCAATGCATTATTTGTCCTGAGTGATATAAATTCTTCATTTGCTAGACAGTCCCCATCATGAATGATATCTTCGCTCAAATCAAAAGGATTTCTTACCTATTCACTATTGTTACTATTCAAATCTGAAAAGTATTTCTGCAAGCTTTCCAAGAGGCCGGTCAGGTGATCACTAATGTCTGTCTCCATGTGGTTGAGGATATCTTTAGGTTTCAGCTTATCAAGGAAGGCATCCAATATAGGAAATTATGCGAAAATTCCCTTTCCATAGTTGCAATTTCATCCAAAAGGAATCAATGTTTTGCCGAAGTTTTAAATTGCCTGTATTCACCTCTCCAAAGATATCAGCTAGGTAGCACAAACGGCTGACCCATAATTCATCCTCCAACAGGTCCGCGAAGGATGATCATTTCTCTTGCAGAAATATATAGAAATAATTCACGGAGCTCAGCAACAAGACCAAAATATTTCCCACATGAATGCCAGTGAACTTCAGTATGGTACACTATATTTTCATAATGAGCTCCCATTTCTTCACACAGCTCTTTGTATATGCGACTATTCAAACCTTTTCATTTGACGAAATTTACAATGTTAATCACGTCATCTAAAAAAAACCTTGATGGAGTCGGGCAGGCCGCGTGAAGCCAAGGCATAAAGATGAATGACACGGTGCACAACATCGATATTTTGGTTCTTTTCCTTCAACAAGCTATGGAATCCTTTGCCCTGGTCCATCCAGCTCGGATTTTTTACGAAGTAAGAAATAAATATTTCCGAAGAAAAATAATTCCGTTTTCTCATTCCTGCGGTCAAGTTGGATTTATTTCATCATTCTCTCTCTTCTCGCGCTCATAATATATATATATATATATATATATATATATATATATATATATATAAACACTGTGCTACTCAATAACGAGTAAATAAATATACAAGAAAACCACTGTTAATTGAGCATAAAGTTTATTATATTATTATTATTATTATTAAAACGGTTATTAAAACGGGACTAATTTCGATATGTAATTTACCATATCATCTTTAGCCGTTAACTGAGAAAAAATCGACAAAGAAAACTGAAATATTGGAATATACAATAACAGGCAACTGAAATTCAGGTGATTAACAATATCCTTTAAAATGATGTTTGCTACATAGGGACTAACTACATTTATGCTGCCTTTCTGACAGATTGAGATTTGGAATTTCTTTGAGTGGAATGAAAGAAATTGAAATTTGGAATTTCTTTGATTAATTCGGATTCAATAATTTTTCTTTTAAAAATCGTTACAATGGTAAATTATTTGGGCACTAGAGAAATCTATTATATGATTGGCTTTTTTTTACATGGTTAAAATACTGGGAAGCATTGCTTGCTCTTGCGGTCAGCTACCTAAAACTAACAAGCGATAACCAACGAGGCCATCGTCAGCAGAAGTTGGCGATGAGAGGAGCTCAAAGTAAAGTTTAAAGAAGTGAAAATATGAGAATCTAAGTTTGAGTGTTTGATTAGTCGAAAGAGGAGACTATTCAGCGCTCGGAGCCACGTTGAAGATGTTTACACTTTGTTTAACACTAATTAAGACGAAGTAAATGATGAGTCTTCCTCTAAGGTATAAAAGTAAAATGAACCTTGAATAAGTTCCAAAAAAGGCAATAGTTTTTCTTGTCACACATGATTTCAATTACATCAAAGAAACAGGTTTGTTTGTGGCTAAAGCAGCACTAATCTTGCCAGTCAAAGAAATTTTCCAGAATTAGACGAACCTTAGTCTGATCTGCTATTTGCATATTGCAATCCAGGAAGTTTCTCTGCTTGAGCCTAGACGTCGAAACTTCGGCAGTGGAGTTCGTGTTACCAAGATCATTGATCGAGTCGTTATGGTCTCTCTGATTCGAGTGATATTTTTTTTCTTCTTAAAAAGCAGCTCTGAAACCCCTCTATAAGGATACCCCCTTCCCCTCCTTCTTTGCAATGCTTAGCACGTTGCTGGAAGCCAGGTGGTTAGCCAGACACCACGCGGCCGAGAGTCACATGACGAAGCAAGCCCAGATGCGCCCCCCATCGTACGATCCAAGTAGAGTGCGAAGAACATCCCCTACGCGGTCGTAAATTCCAGCAGTTTGCTACGCGGAGATAGAGAGAGGGGGTAAATGAACTATTTATCGCCAACAGTTTGGCGCCTCAGCTGCCCTCTAGGAATTCTCCAAAATGGGGGTTATTCTCCATCTCCTGCATGGGGAAACTCTCCATACTTAAACCCCTTAGCTATCTTGGAACAATAGTGATAAGAACAAGGCTCACTCGCAAGAAGACATCCCTTGTCCCAAGGCAGTATATTTTTGTGTACCCAACCGAAGGCTGGACAGTCTCTCCCCGTTAAGGCATCCACGGTCAAACGGAAGCATTTGCCCCAGCTGTCTTCTGAAGTAGCTGGGCCAAATTACTCCTTCGAGTCCTCGAAGCACCCAGCCCTGTCAAAGTTACCCTGACGTAGTCATGCCTCTCCCGAGAATCACTAAGGACCCCAGTTCCCCCCTCGAGCTCCAGCTAAGTTCTTAACTTACGTCTTCACAGACCTGGAAGTAAGGTGCCGACCATACCCTTCCTTCCCACTCTTCTCCTGGCGAAGATCCCTCCTTCCAAGACGCCAACAAGATCGTCTCGCCGAGCCCCTACTTTCCCTCAAACCTCCTTGAAGTCGCTGTCGCCCTCCGATCCGTAAGCCCTCTTTTTCCCCCTTTAATCTTGTCAGCCCATTTGGATATGAGCAGGTAGCTCGAAACTAATTAATGGAAATTAAACTTTCCCACCGGTAACGATAAATCATTATCCAACCTTTAATTTTCCTCTATATCATTTTAATCATTTTTAATTTGTAAATAAAATTTATATTTTTTTATGTTTAACTTTAATTAACATGACCGTCACTCTCGACCTCAAATCTCGCCAACCTCGGACTCGACCTGAGTAGTTAAGCGTATTGACCCCGCGCCTCAACCTGACCTTTCTAATCCGCGCACCAACGTAGCGTTCAGTCATTGGACAGTTCGCATTAATAGCCTGAGCTCTCACCTTTCATACTAATAATAGATATATTATATAGTCGGCTATACCACGACAACTACAATCTACATCTTCACCCTCCTAATTGCCCTCTGACTTATTGTTCACGTGTGGTGTCGACAACTCTCTTTCCCGGAGAGTGGACTTTCTTATCATTCAAATATAATTTATGAATCGTCTCTTTATCAACTCTTGCTGAGTTCTGTGGTGTGAACCCTTCCCAAAAATATTTATTTTTATTATAATCACTGTGCATTGTTTTAATTTCCTTTATTAAAAAATGCACAAATCATCGCTCCCTTATTTTACACTCACATACAAATACTCAGACAAATGCATTTGCATTTCACTCTGCCTCACACCTGTTTAGACCTGTTCCGTAGTAGTTCTCCATATGCTTTGGAACTTTAGCTGTCTCACCCTCTATCTAAGTGACTGAAGTTAACGTTGTGGTTAATCTAACTTACCATAACCAATAACGGTGTAACTTAACCTGGCCTAACTTAAGATTACCTATGACATTTCATTAAATATGAAGAGGCAGTCTTCGTAAATACAGCTGTTCTACATGCTATCAAAAAGAACAAATAAGATCCAGGAGACCTCAACGAGAGTATCCTCCATTGTTCCCAGATTAAATGAAGGGCCAAGAATCGTCTATATACAAGATAATCAAACAGAAATATGTCTGAAAACTGTACCATAGATTATATTATTGGCGATTTTTTTTAAAAATAGTCAAAGGGGTGTGCAGGATACTGGGTGATTAGATGATATGCTCGCACAATATATATGAATCCGTATAATTCAACTCTCTCTTTCTTCTATGTTCCTCTTTCCATTTCTCCCTCTCTCTCTCTAGTTTTCTCCGTCTCTATTACTTCTCTCCCTGGCTCCTACTCCTTCTCCAGCCCACCCCTACGCATCACTTCTTCTCCCTCCCTCTCTGCCTCTTCCTGTCCCAAACCATCCTCGTTCTTCTCTTTCTCTCTCTCTCTCGCAGTCATTAAATATGGCGCGAGAAAGAATTGTTCCGGCTTCCTGAATAGAAATGACTTTACGAACTTTGTTTAAAAAAACTCCAGAGCAAAAATGCTCTCAGTTGTTTTTAAAATACATTTAATGAGATTTATAATTTTTCCCAGATTCCTTTCGTTTAATTTCATCCATTGAGCCACCTAAATTAAAAGTAATTACAAGTTGTCCAAATAACTATGTTTTGTTCGATGTTAAATAAGATATGGCAAATAAAACGTTTGAATATATATATATATATATATATATATATATATATATATATATATATATATATATATATATATATATATATATAATGAAAATTAATGCAATATCGCAAGAAAAGATGAGAAATTAAACCACATTCTCCGAAGACAATTTCATTCAGAACAGTTTCGGTGTATCTCACACCGTTTTTCAACTGACACTGGGCAGAAAATATAAGCATAACACAAGATCCCCTCTTTTTTCCCCCAATTCCCTACTTGTGGCTAATCTGGGGGGAGGGGGTAGGCCTAAACATATTGAAGGGCTGACATTTAACTATTTTGTTTATATGCTTTCTTATTGCAGGATTAAAAGAAAATTGACCCTCAGATAGATTTAAATATATATATATATATATATATATATATATATATATATATATATATATATATATATATATATATATATATATATATATATATATATACGTTTGAATTTGGGCAGTATATTTGCATTATAGCATGTTTTATTAAAAGCGACCGCAAGTTTCGAGTTAATAATTCTTTTTTCAATCTTCTCGATTTGTCTTATATTCGCCTTTTCTTCATTGTTTGACCTCTGGATAAGCGTACGGAAGTTCACCGGGGACTGATGCTTGTTATTTTGCCAAAGGTAGAAGTAAATTAATGCAATTTAGCACTTTCTTTAATTTAACTGACGCGTTTCGATACATCGAGTATCATCTTCAGAGTTACAATGGGGAATTATTACAAAGTATTCAGTTTATATATGTTACAAAATGTGTTAACAAAATTACGAAAAAAGCTAAACACGTATAGGCAGGTTGGATCCAACCTGCCTCTAGTGTATAGCTTCGTTTATTGAACCGGACTACTCGTAGTTTCCATATGTAGTTTCCCATATCATCTTCAGCCGTTAACTAAGAGAAATTGACAACGAAAACTGAAATACTGGAATATATAATAACAGGCAACTGACATTAATTTGGAGGCGTTTTTTTACAATATCTTTTAAAATGAGGTTTAAGACATAGGCACTACATTTATGCTGCCTTTCTGTCAAATTAAAATTTGGAATTTCTTTGATTAATTCGGATTCGATAATTTTTCTTTTAAAAATCGTTACAATGGTAAATTATTTGGGCACTATGGAAATCTATTATATGATTGGCGTGTTTTTACATGGTTAAAAATACCAGAAGCATTGCTTACTCTACAAATATCTCCCCTATGTTTGTATATGCGTTTATTTAATGACCTTCAGGTCACTCACACATAGAAAAAGGGTCAGTTTGGGGCTTTTTACGGGAGTAAATAGATGTTTCCATCCCTATTTTGTCATTTTGGCTTAGTGGAAGGATTTTCTGATAGTTGAAGGATATTTGAAAGTGGTCAAGTTGGGATATACAATGGAGTTAAATCCTTTAAGCAAGGATGAATATGATAGATATAAGCAATTCTTTTTACATGTAACATTCTTTTATTGAGGACGTTAGAATATTATCATAGCTTTAGATAGGCTTTCATCTATACAATAGAGTGGATATTTTAACTGAATTAAAATGCATGTTATGAAGGTGATTTCATTTTGTAAAAAACAGGGGTCACAAATTCGAAAGGCTCTAAAATACATAGATATTACGATTGCTTTTATTATTTTAACATTGCGACATGAAAAAAAGTGAACATAAAAATTAGAATTAGTAGGTTTACGATATACAGTAAAAGTTGTTTTATCATTAATTCTTAAGACTTTTACATGGAGAAAAAGTAAGCAATTGTCCTTTTCCCATCCAACTTTAAATTTTATAGTGGGATGGAGGTTGTTAAGCTTGTTAAAAAAATTATCAAAAAGGTCCATATGGCTTAATGGCCCTGTGTAAATCACATCGTTTACATACAAATACCAGACACAATTTTTGTTGGGTTTAATAGTCGTGAGTAGAGAAGTTTCAAAATGTTCCATGGACAGGTTACAAAGAATGGGGGATAACGGGTTGTTAATACTATGGCCATATTTTTGTCCAAAAAATCCCATGTCGTTATTGAATACATTATCCGTAAAACACAATTTAACTAGTTTGATAATTCTTTTTGTGGGTAATGGGATATTTAAATTGGGGTTATCTAATAGGTTCAAGTTTTAGTGCACGTATTAGATAACCCCAAATTAACACATTAATACAAGCCCAACTCAATGATTTTACAAGAGATAACTACTATCAAAGAGCTAACAAAGATCTAGCAAATCTTTTAGAGCGGGATTCCAAAATATCGTTACCAACCCATTAATTGATTCTAAGAAAATTCTGCTCCCGCCATTGCATTAAAAGGAGGGTTTGATGAAAAATCCCGTGAAAGTAAAGAGGTTTACTGATATAAATGGTGCAAAATTGAATGCAAGTATTTTTAATAGTCTCTAAATTAGAAGTTCAATGGAAGAGCCAGAGTTTAAGAAGACTATAGATGAAATAAAAAAAGAAAGCTTTGATTGATTTTAAATTATATTTAATAACTGTCACGGAAAGCAAAGATGTCTCGAGTATAAACCCATCGTCAGTAGTCTTTGGGAAAGATTCAAGAAACTGAGAGCTCGTTTGTACAGGGATTTGTATTTTTTAAGCTCTCACTTGGATAATTTGTAGAAAAATTGTGTGTGGGGGGGAGGATTAGAATAAGAATCAAGAAAAAATGTTCCATAAGGATATGTGGATGTTGGAATAAAGATATCAAGGTCGCTGGGATATTAATCTGATAGTCGATTAATGTTGGCATTTGAAAAGGGATGAAACTGGAGCTGCACATAAGAGGAAACTACTTAAGTCTTATTATAATTTTAATTAAAAGTCTAATGTATGATTTATTTAATTATAAATAGTTAAAGTTTATTTTCTTGTGATTTACTCAATTGTAGTTAAGTTTTGTAGCTTCTGGTCGAGTTGTAGCTCCTTATATCTAGCTAGTAACTCATGGTGTACACGAAAATGGAGTAAGGAGGGCAGAATGATGGCTATCACTCATATCGTCTTTATAAGGAAAGATTGACCTGATAGATGAAAACTATTATCATTTTTCTATTTAACGAGGTCAATTTATCTAAAAACATTTCAAAATCCTCGGACAAGAGAAATATTATTTTCAAAGGAAGGCCAGTAGAGAGAGAGAGAGAGAGAGAGAGAGAGAGAGAAAGAGAGAGAGAGAGAGAAAGAGAGAGAGAAGTAATAAATGATCCTTCAATTCTAACGAAATGAGGGCCACTAGTTCAGTTTAGCTGGAGCTTCTGGTGTGCGCTGCCCAAAATACAAAAACACAACGCGAATATGAACACTTTATTACCACGATTTATTATAATTTGCTCCTGCTATCTAACCGTCCCTCAATAGAAGAGATGCTGGATTACGAGATGGCGCACGTCAGCGAAGCAAAACTAAAACAACCCCAGTGCTTAAGCGAGAGAGTTAAAAAGTAAACTATCTTTGAGACATTTCAACTTTGTTAAAATAAGTAGATTTAATCCACTCATTAAAGAGAAAAAGAAATGCTTGTAGCTTTAATTCTACTATTGAACACATGTGTACGTGTCTCTGTATGTGTTTCCGTTCTGTTTCTAGCAAGAAACAAAGAGCTTTGATGCAACCAAAAATTAAGTCTTGAGGATTTATGCAAATTTCACTAGCTATGAGTAAGTCGTCCAGATTGTGCCTAAAACAAACACATTTACTCAGCATAAATAAACAGAAAGAAAATGAATGGTAAAAATAACGCATAAAAGATAAGCAGGACAACTAAAATCGAAAATATTGGGGAATACCGGGTATTGCCAAACTTCTGTTACACTCGTCATGACGCTCTCAACAATGGACGCAATGATAGTTTTGATGCAGATGCATAGACACGTTTTTAGTTTTTGAACATATAAATATGTGTTTAAATTGTAGTCTTAATCAATGTTACCGCTATCGGCGGTACAAGTTGCGAACGAATTCCTTCCTCATGCTTGTCCTCACTTTCCAATGGAGGACTTAATCTCATCGAGGTTGCTATGGCGGACCTTGCAAGCCTTGCCTCGACAAGCGTTCACACGTTCTAGTCGAAATGATTGAGATCAGTTCACTGCAGCGACCAAAAGTCGGTAGACCCCACTACTCTTGCACGGTCTTGGCCGTGTGGGCCTGGGCACCGTCCTGCATTTTGCATTTTTTAATCTTTCCCACACATGGCAGGACTTTCGTGGCCAAGATATCCCTGTAATTGGCCTCGGTGAGCCTGTAACCGGCCTCGAACCACACTGGCGTCATCGTATCGCCATTCTAAGCCACGACGCCAAGCATCATCACGGAGGCCATATACTTCGTCGTGAATACAGAGCGGATCTCGGAGTCGACCTAGCTATAGTTTGCCAAGCGATTGTTCTTTTGTTGATGACCGGATCTACCTTGACCGTCTTTTCATCAGAATAAATAAGAATTCGATTGCCATGACGCTTCATGTAGTTGAAAAGTCAACGGCAGCGCTACCGACGTTTTTCTCGCATACAGTCCATGAGCCCACGCAAGTCAAACTCTTGCCACCCTTCTATTGACGCTCATTGACACCTTGGTCATTGAAATGTCCTTTTTTTGCAAGGGACTTGATTTTGAGCTTCGTAGCACTTTCGAGTGCCTTTCTCTCTGAGTCTGAATGAATATTTAGATAAGTAGTATTTGATTGTCTGGTCGATAAGTTTTAAGAACCTAAAAATTTGGTTGTCTGGTCCATTACTTTTAAGAACATAGAAAATAAGGAATAAACAGATCAGTCGGTCATTCAGAGATATTAGTAGAAACCGTACCTACACCGTATCCTCCAAGTGACTGGTGCCCAGATATTTATAAAAAAACATAGAACTAGCTTTTAATTTATCAGTAGAAAATTTCTAGAAAACTTCCAACCTCTTTGACGGTTCTGGTTGTGGTCAGCAACTAGGGCCACGTTATGTCTATGTTGACGTTTACATTGAGGTTCTGAAGACTCTATTCAAGCCTCGATGGACCGAATAGCTTTGGAAGGCCTTACGTGTTCCAATAGGATTCAGCTCCCACACACAAGACCAGGGAGACACGCGAGCTTGTTCATCAATGTCCAGCACCATTGGTCTCCAGATATGTGGCCTGTCCAGCTCCTTCGACTGCAACCTCTCTAGATTATTTCGTGTAGGGTGTTGTTAAGCAAGATGTCAGCAATGTTGCACACAACACTTTAGGATCTCTGCCGCTGTCATTGTGGAGGTAATGTCATCCATTGACAATGAATCCCTAACCAGGGCATAAAACAAGTTCAGGTCTCGCCTAGACAAGGTAGTGAAGGCAGATATTTTCCAATTATAATAATTTCGATCGTATAAACATATATATCATCCCTTTTGTCTTTAAAATCCTGAGAATATATTTCTTGTTTGTTAAACAACATATCTTCCTTTCCCCGTGTACTATTTGCACCGATTTACCTGAAGCCCGCTGAAGTATATCGGTATTATTGGTACTAAAGTTCTCACCTAAAGTTGATCCAAAGCAGATAATATATGGTATCCAGCCTCTTTTCTCGGTCCAAATAAATGGGGATAATTTTTATCTTTAATCTCATATCTCTGCTCTTCCTCTTTAAAACATGGACACTAAATTGGTACAGTCTAAAGAACTCTAGATCAGTTGAAGTAAACCTCAACATAGGGAGTGAGTCTTCTGGAAGTCAACCATTTCCATTGCGAGATAGGTGATCTTGAAGCTGATACATTAAGCCATTTGAGTGCTCCAGGTATGTTCCAACAGTACAACACCGTCAATATCCTCAAAAATTAAACATAAATTTAAACTTAAACGCAGATCTGGGAAAATTGTGAAATTCGGTTAAAAAAGTAAGAAGTTGTTTGTAAATCAATCACATTCACTCCATTTCTTCCTAAGGTGTAAGTAAATATGTAAAGCACAAGATTGGTTTATTCTGTTTCAATGAAATAGATTAGTAAAATATGACAGTCGTTAAATAAGGGAATAGAAAAACGCATCAGGTGAAGTTATAGTGGCCAAAGATGAATAATTACAAAAGGTCAGAATTAAAGGATTGAATTGAAAACATAAAATAAAATTAATTCTTCTTTTTCTGTTGGACGTTTATGAAATGCAAAAAATGCAAATAGTTTGAAGAATTTCTGATTATTAATTCCTTCTCTCTTTCATTTTTAGTAAAGTAGTGTTAATTATTTTTATTTCATTAAATTGTTTAATTTATCATTTATCCAAAAATTAAACGTTGCCTATGTTTATATTTTTCCTTTCATTGATTTTAAATTTGGCTCGCCTTTTATAACATGAAGCTGGTAAGTTACCAGAAGGGTCATAATTAACGTCGATTTTGGTGTGGTTTTCGAAAGTTGTCGTCAAGTTTGGATTTAGAATTCTTCGTTACAGATTCTCAATGCAGCTCGGAGATAAAATAGTTACCAAAACAAGATAAAAGGTGACAATGCACATGTCAAATCACCACATACGAGTTTTTCCAATCTTCCCGATAATATCTACCTACTCGAGCAGAAAAACTCTTGCAGATCTTGAAATGGTGAAATTAAAACTCTGCTACCAATTTGCAGACATTATTATTCTAAATCCACTATATATAATGAATGTCTATGGCCGCTATTCAGTATATTTTGTGAACGTCTATGACCGCCTTCCACTATATTTCGTTTATTCTATGATCGACCCCACTCCCTTTTGATGAACGCCTAGGAACCCTACCTAACTAGTCTATTCATTGAACGTCTGTTTCTCTCCTTTGTCCCATTACTTCGCCTCTCATGACCTCTCTCTGCCAATTTTTTTAATGTTTATGACCTCAATGTTTCTAATTTCATGAACGTCTATTAACACTATCTACTATAAAAATAAAAGTCTCTTTTTCTCAAACATTCTTTCTAGAACACGAATTAGAACACAATCTTGGCTATTTATGGACTCTCAAATAGTTTATTATCAAATCTTGGCTATTAATAAACTCGCAATTGGCTTATATGTCCTGTACAGGATAAATTTAGAGTCCAAACCTGGCTACCAATTACATCCAGGTAATGTATGAGTTCAATTCTCGCTATTTAAGGGCAAACAATTTGTTCCTGAGTTCAATTCTGGGTATTTATGAACTATCACATGAAGTATGAATCAAGGTATAGCTATTTTAGGACTCTCAAATGATTTTTTTAATTCATATTTTAGCTATTTATGGACTCTCAGTTGACTAATGAGTACAATCTTGGATTTTTGTGGAATCAGTGGATAAAGAGTCCAATTATGGGTGTTGGTGTAATCTTAGTTGGCTTATAATGGCAAAACTGGCTATTTCTTTACTTTTAGGTCAGTCAATAACGAGTCCAATTATGTGAATTTATAGACTCAGTTGGGTTATAAATCCTATCTTAGCTATTTGTGGAAACTCAGGTGGCTTGTAACTTTAATCCCGGCTTTTTGTGAGCTTAAGAATTGCTAATGAGTCCAATCCTGGATTTTCGGACATGCTGAGAAGAAAGTTACAGATGATAGATTGGACTTTGTTCATTGCTGCTTTTCCATCGGGTCTTTTTTGCTTTTTTGCACTCGCTTTTTCATGGAATTATCAAATACTACAGCAAGTAAATAATATTTAGTTAGATACAGTTTGCTACTGCATTCTTTAGCAATTATATTTTCATCTTGTTATTATTATTTCTATGTTCATTCCATTCTTTCTCTTCAACTGTTGTCTATACCATAATCCTAACCTGTATCGGTTAGATTGAATGAAGTTCCGTGCATTCTACGGCTCTAGTGCTCCAAGTAATCTACTCCTACGTTGAGGCAGTCTGTGTACTTTTCATAATGTTCAGCACCACCTTATGAGTAACTACAACTGCCAGCATGTTGTATCTTTTAAAATTCTAATTTAAGGCTTTTCTAATTAGCTAAGTCAGGTGTAGCGTTCAAATATAATTAATCTACTGGTCAACAGCTAAAATGGTTTATATATGAGATTATGCTCACACAACTAATTTCATATTGCTGAATTTGAATCTGATATTTGTTTTGTTCTATCAGAATAGGTTTTATGCAAAAATAAGTAGGTACATATATTCAATATTCCGTCACTTGTGTCGTGCAACAGATATTTAACTCAAAGCAGACCAGTTTGTCTCTTATGTGACTGTGCTCTCATGACTAATTTCTAATTGTTGAGTATGATTTAGATGTTTTATTCTACTATCAGATTTACTTTCTTAAAACAATCAGAAAAATAGTAAATATGATGACATTAATTCTCAAGCAAGATAACGATATCAAACACGTCACAGATAAGATCATAAAAAATTGTACCAGAAAGCATAAGTTCAATCCTTTATGATTGACAAAATAGGAAATTCTAAAAGTGCTTATGAACTTAGCACTTTCTTTGTACAGCTCGTTCTCTTCTCGTCGCAGTGTCCAACAATAATCACCCATCATGTTAGGACTGAATTGTCCATGATATCTGCTCTCCATTATGGCAAAGTCTTGATGAAATCTTTCACCGTGTTCATCACTAATGTCTCCAAGGTTATCTGGGAAAAATTAATATTAGAGTGGAAAAATGCAATTTCAATGGCATCCTTGCTCCCAATGCATGATAATTCTGCAGCATGGTTGTAATGATTTCTTTGTAGTTGTCAGCACAATAGTTTCCAAGAAAAAGTTTTGACACATTGACAAATGATTCTCATGAGTTTTTCTCCAGTGGGTTCAAGGCCTTGTTAAATTCGCTATGGTGAACTATGTCGTAGGGTTAGCTGGGCCTTCCTGACCTTGACTACCCTTGTTTGACCTGGGGGAAGGGAGGCGACAAACAAATATGGGACTGTCTCCATTTTGAAGTACGTGGGGATCAACGACGAGTGCCAATTATAATATTGGCCGACTTGGATAGTATTCCAACAGACTTCGGGTGGTTATAGGATATACACAATTGCAAAAAACTTTAATACTATACAAACAACAAATGAGATTAACAAGAATGATACACTTTAACTATTACGTTAATCGTCCGGCAAATGGAAAATTGAAATGAATTTACAAATAATGATATTATCTGAGCCGTACGAGGTACAATAATTACCCGAGAGGGATATGGAGGAGATACGAGTGAGCCTTGCGGTCAGAGCGTCACGCCTCTTCAACGATGAAAAAAAATAGAAAATATAATGGCTTACAATTTTCTGTATGAAACCTCAAGTATTCACTCGAAGAAGTATTTTTTTCGGAGAACAGAGCTAAATGCGTTATTCTTGACTTCCGTCGTTCCGAATAATGGTTTCTGCATACGAGCCCGAAGGGAGCCAGGTTCCGTTCAAGAAATTGCACGTATTCCTTGGATGGCCTCTCAAGATGCTGCCGAGTACTGTGAGAGTACTGTGTGAGCACTGCGTGAATCTTGCTTGCGTGATATCGGCATGGATACAGCTCGCGTCCCGAATGCTCTGAGAATATGCCTCCATTATTCCCGGGTTGGAGAATATATACGACTACGCCGGAAGCTCTTATATTTGCCGATGGAAGCGATCTTGACTCTGTCTCAAAGACAAGGCAGTGCTGGTTTTAGTGTCATATCGCTCAATGGTGACCAGGCTCCAGTTTGACTTCGACATCGTTCCGGAAATTTACCAAAAGCCTCCGATGGAATGTTCTTCGTCTATGAGATACTTCTTTTCTATTTATCTGCGCGTCTCGCTTTCTCTCTCTTTTTTTTCTCTCTCTCTCTCCCTATCTTTCTGACAAATTACTATGCGAATCTGTGGTCCATTCTATTTACCTGCTTTCAACTTGGCTTCGGAAACCACACTACCTAGTTCATATCCTTTATTATTGACAAAATATGAAGTTCTAAAAGTGCATCTGAACTTGGCCCTTTCTTTGTACAGCTCGTTTTCTTCCTCTAAAACCAGCACCAGATTTATCCATACCTTTGATGAAATCTTTAGCTAAACTAAGCTGTAGATGCAGTGGAGACCAAAAATATCTTTTCTGGATCTACAAGGGGATTGTGAACACAGTTGAACTTTCGAGTGCATCTCTTGGTCTTGTCGGCCATTCCTTTCTCACATAGTGCTCTTCATCAGCTCTGCTCTCCCACAAACACAAAAAGCACATGTGCTTTGTGTAACTGTTCTGAAGGCCCAGTAGTAAACAGATGACTTTGAGATCTCCACATAACCTTCACTGGTGTTTCTCGTACTCTATAGCGGCTAACAAAATCTTTATTGTTTCATAGCTCTCAGCATTTTTTCTGCATGTGCTTTTGGGACAGATGGAAACCGGTTTCCATTGTGTAAATGAACAGCTTTCAGAGAGTCTCTTCCAGAGTCTATAAACAGACTCCACTCATCTGACTTGTATGGTTCAGACTTGCAGAATTGTTGCATGAGAGATACTGCGCCCTCACAGTAACAAAGGTTGTTTGCCATCTTGAAAAATACAGACAGCATTCTATGTCGATAACGAGCTGTAGTGATACGTACTCCAGCTTCCGGCGGGTTACGCTGCTTTAGTCTTGATCTCGCAGAACTTTGGCCTTTTCTTCGGACAAGTCTAGGTCCCTGATGAGATCATGAAACGCTTCCTGAGTAAAGAGTTTAAGCCTGGTATATTCAAAGACATCCTGGTCGTAGTCTTCATTTGAAGTAGAATTACAATCGGAATCATTTATCAATTCTTGTTTAGTCGGTGGATTTGAGACTGAAAGTTTAGCGCTGTGCAGAACTGGTCGTATTGCAGAAGCAATATTGAGGTACTTCACTTTGACTCGTGTTTTAGTGGTTATTTCCTTGATTTTTGTGAGACACAAGTAGCAGTCACTGCTGTAATCTTTGGGTTCATGCCATAACATTGATACAGAAAACGGCATTCCTGAGCTTCGCTTACCACACATCCACTCGTTCTGGTGGTTGACACAAGATTTACAAGCTCTAGGAGGTGCTCATTTCTTGTCTTGGTCACCTAAAGGACATTTGAAGTAACTTTTGTAGTTCAGTCTAATAGCTTTTGTGATTGGTTTCTTGAGGCTACCAGGAGTGAAGGAGCCACATATGTAACAAAAACAATCAGCATCGTTGACGCACTAGCCACGTTCCATGTTTTGTTAGGTTCAGAGTAATTAGAAATTAGGCAGGTGTAGATATGCACTATTATGAACCAGCAATCTGAAACAAACAAAAAAGCACAAATTAGGAAAAGATTATTGCATTATTGGAACCAACGAACATATAAATTATTGTATGAATAACATGGTGCACCAAATATATAGATATACTGGTTCTGAAAAACTGAGCCCGGTGCAGCTATACGAATGCCATCATTGAATTCAGTACATACAATTTCCCTAGAAACAGACTCTTTTGATTTAGAAAAATAAGGATTTTCTTTTTTTTTACCAGTGTTGGTGTTTTTGAAGAAGATTGACTTACGTTTTAAAATATTCGGCAAAACATTCAAAATAGCCATAAGGGCGTTTATGAGCGCTGTTATTTAAATGATCATAGAATTCAAGAATTTTAACTTGCCCCCAAATTTTTATTTTAATGAAATGAAATAAAATTAAATAAAACGAAATGAAATGAAAAGGAAACATCGACCGATCCCCAACCCAACCTCCACCTTGGCACTCCTTGGAGTGGTCATTGCAGGTAAGGGAGGGGACAGAGAGCTCGGTAGAGTAAGTTCAAGCTAACTGAAAGCAGAAAACTAACCTAACTTAACTTACCATATTTGAATAAAAAAATAATGTAAAGAAATCTGGTAGATTGGCTTCAGCTAGGTGAGGAATGGCCAAATGACTTCCTACATCTGCCTTTAAACAAAACCACTTGTGGACATGAGGGAACGTTAGCCTCCTTCTTTTCCTTGTAAAACAAAGATTTTTTCTGACCAACACTAAGACCGTTTATTTGTTCAGGATCATTGTAATTGAGAGTATCTGCAATGTTATGGAAGTTTGATGTGGAGGGGTAAGGGGGGACGCATCGATGCGATCGAAATAACTGCCAAACATTTATCTTTGGATCTTAAAATAGTTATACTACTTCTTTGTTTTTCTTGTTGTTTTTCTACACGGTTTCCTACAGCGTGCAGCTCTGCTCTATATATTCATGCTATGCAGTTATTTGCGGAGTGTGGTTTAATTAATGGATGCCGAAGGACCAGCTTTGACGTCTTGAAGCAATTCTATCCTTGAAACGAAGAGAGTTTTAGCCACAAGCCGTGTAACACTTCAGCATTTCTGATCCGTAAGTATCGTTTGTTGGCCGCAGCCCTGGCGAGAATTTCCTCTAGACCGGTATTTTTGACATTGTAGACAGGCCCTTATGACCGTCGGCGTATATATATATATATATATATATATATATATATATATATATATATATATATACTTGCTAATTTCGCCACATCTATCACAGGATGGCCTTTGGCATCTCCAAATGCAATCATTCATTTTTGCCACTCAGTAACAATCGGCTTTGACCCTCATTTTACTCCTATGGTGTGAAATCTATGAATTGAGTCATACACTTCCCAGGTAATGACCTCGAGATTCTCCTCATTCAATGCTAACAACCAACAGGCTCCTGATTTTTTGTCCCGTGAGCTTTTATGCAGCAATGGCTAAAAGGTTTGAGATGAATATATATATTTTCAATTCGTTTTTTTTTAAATTTACGTGATGGGAATAATTATTCCAATAATAAATTATTCCAGGATTGTTAAAAAGTCAGTAATTCAAAAATCGTCCACTGGTCCTGTTCCTGGAAAAGGCGAGTTTCAGTCCTTTGCTATTCAATCAAAGGGGTAAAATAATGAAAAATATGAGTTAAATGAATGAATTTGTGTAATTATAATCTAGTTCTTAATATTTATTTTGCAAAAATGAGTGTTTGAATATTTCTCCATTCCAGAATTGGTTAATTCCAAAGAAAAGCGTGCAAACATTGCTGCTCTGCATCAAATTGGCCTGAAATGCAAATAAATACTCGTAGTTACTAAGCGTATTGGGACTTAGCAAATTCGAATATGTTCTGCGTTATCCTCAATAATAGTCTGTACGGACTGTTTTTTCTTTGAAGGAAATGTGACTGGTTATGATCACCTGCAATTGAATGATTCAGAATTGCCATTAATGAGATTATTGCAAACGAACAGGAGTTCTCCCTTTTTCAACAAGAGCTGACTCCAACTCAATGGAAGTTCACTGTGCAGACCTATTTGAAAGAGAATTTTTTCAGGTAGATGGATCGGGCGTGCTGGAGTTGAAGACAATGTGCTCTTGAAATGGTTTCTAAGTCACGTGATCTGACGCCTTGAGATTTTTTCTCTAAACTATGTGAAGGGACTGGTGTATGTCCCTCTTCCTGCAAACCTAGAGGAACTCATGCAGAGATAACTGCCGCACAGAAGTCTGTCATTAAGGACATACTGCCGTGTTTTTTGAATGAATTGGACAAACCACTTGACAACCCATATATATATATATATATATATGCCTGTTTGTGTGAGTGTGTGTTAATAAAACCACTTCATAAGAGCATAATATTTAATACGAGACTAGTTTCGTTATAAAGTTTACCATAACATTTCTGGTCATATACTGAGAGGAGACATACAACTGCACATAAATATTCAAAACGGAATGTCACTAATGATTCTTAGGTCATTAATAATATTATTAAAAATTTTATTTCTGAAAAAAAGGCTACATCGCTATTTCGCCTCCAAAAGGTTAAAGTTGGAACGGGGAATTTCAATGTAGCTCCTCTGTCCAAAATCTAATTCTTAATGATATTATTAATGACATTCCGTTTGTGATATTTATGTGTCTCCCCTTAGTATACGACCGGAGATAACACGGTAAACTTTATAAGGAAACTAGTCTCGCTAATACATATTATATTCCTATAAAGTGGTTTCTTTCTATATTTAATCACCTCACGATTGAGTTCAATTAGATAGGGAAAAAAATGAGTCATAGGAAAAAAAATGAGTCACCCTAGACGGAAGCGTACGTAATAGCTTGTAATTCCTCCACGAACCTGAATAACAGCTGCTATTCATCGTGAAAATGAGTAAATAAGTTTATAAATGTAGGAAACATGAAAGTAGAGCCATTCTTTCATCGTAGAAATTTGTAATTCAGCCAGGATTCGTGGATGGCTTCCCTTGCGTTTTACTAGTTGTTTGAGGTGGTCCCATAAATTTCCGGTGGGAACACGTCCTTCATATTTAAACTAAATTATGGTTAGGCAATATACTTAAATAAACGATAGATGAGCAAAATTCGTAATTTAAGATCCACTATATAGATTAATTCGAGTATATATATGGCCGCATCTCTGAGCTTTGCCAAAGAAATAAAATTCCCATCCACCGAATTGATCTAAATAATAGAATCGGTTAGGGGGAAATTTGGCCGCTATTTTCTCTTAAACCTGAGTAAATCGACCGCTTTTAAAGTAAGCTCCCAAATATCAAATTTATGCCAAGTTGAGGGCTGAAATTTAAAAAAATCGGAATGTTGCCATATATGATTTGAAAGGGAATTTAATACCATATTATATATGGTATTAAATTCCCTTTCAAATCATATATGGCAACATTCCGATTTCACAATGGAGAATGGCAAGCCCTGTTGTATTTCAGCCACGCCTTTAAAGGCATGGAACTTAACTATTCGCCCTTTACCAAGGAATTGTTGTTAATATTCTTTGCAATAAAACACTTCAGATACATGGTCGAAGGTCCCTAATTACATGTGCATAGAAAGTGAAAAGCAATCTTGGCATCATTTCGCTCACATAAAACTAGTCATTTATTTCCAGAGAGAAACCCATGTCCTTTTATCTGAACGACATTACAGTCATGGACAAAAGTTTTTAGACTAACAGATATTTTTAGTTTTTTATTCATCTTAAAAATTTATGTGATCAAAATAATTCTTCTATTATTTAAATTATTTTAAATTCATTAAAAAGTCACCATTTAAAAAAAAAAAATGCATTCCTTGGTTGAATTCAAAATCGCCCTCTGGCCTTGTTCGTGTAGGCGTTGAGTTTGAGTTATTGAAGCATTGCTATTCGATCGATAAGGTAAGATGATAACAAATGTGGTTAAATAAATGGTGTTGTTTAGGTATAATCTATTTTGAAATATATTTGGTAAAAATAAATGTTTGAATCTTTTACACTTCCAGAAATTATTGTTTTCAAAGAAAAGCGGGCAACCTTTGTTGCTCTTCAACAAAGTGCTCTAAAATGCATGGCGATAGTTACAAATGGTACTGAATCAAGGAACACCATTTTTAAGATCTTTACTGACTTTAAACGCTTGGTTACAGTCCTGTAAAATAGTCTTCTGAATGACAAAGAGCTTCATATAAACGCCAAGATCATCCTCTGGTGAGGTTCTAGCATATGAATCGGGTTGCCTCCAGTGAAAGATTTCTCATTATTGAATAAATCATATGTGAACTCCAGCGCGAACAGTGAGGGGGATACTTTTCGACAAAGGTCTAAGGCGATAAGGGCTGCAAAGAAGCCTCATCTCACCAAGAACTTTACGGATAGCCACCACTTTTGTAGTAAATATAAAGAATTGACTGTTGAAGAGTAAAGCAAAGGTGATATAGTCTAAAGAATCTCCCTACAGCTTGAAGGAGCTTCTGGTTCATCCGTTGTTAGCAGGAGAAAGGGGGAGCGCTTTCACGAGTCTTGTCTCGTGCCATTGGTGAATTATCTGGACAATCTCCATGTCTGAGGCTGCTTCTCATCTAAGGAAATCAGAGCATTAACAATGTCGTAGTATTCTTTCTGATAAGAACCCTACTTACCTGACACCACTTTTATTTAGTGTCGTAGAATGCCCCTCCTTTTAGTTCTAGTCTCTAAGAGTGCTAAGAGCTGTCTAATATACTTTGATATCGGAATATCTTAAAGAATAGAGCCGTTACCAAACACGTCAGGATATAAAAGAAACGCCCACTAATTCACAAAATAAACTTATATTTTATCTTTAACCATTGAATACACAACCTTTATACTTTAACTACAGCAATACTCTAAATATTATTATAAACAAGAATTAATTAAATTAGTTTCCCCACAAAAATTGGTTAACGTTTTCTCTAGACAAAACAATAATATAAGAATTAGGCTTACGGACTCATGTGGAGTTTAAAGGCCTCAGAAATGTTTACTCTTGACGCGTGTAGATGGGCGGACTTCCACGTTCGTCTTGGCGAGGGTAGCAGCTGGGGGGTCCACACGTTCTTCCGGGGGGGAAGGGTTCTTCAAGGACGAGAACCAATACGGTGCTCTATGCAACACCCAGGCAGTCGTGGTCTCTCTGGCGAGAGTGAGTCGAACTTGGTTCTTAATTCAAGTTAACTTGGAGTGCGGTGTGATCACCGAGTAACGAGCTCGAGGAGGAGCTTTTCTCCTTCGTTACTAATTTCCTTATGGACGAGGACTGAACTCGGGGAGGGTCTTCTTCACGGTCGAGGATAACGGAGGGGGGTTTCTCTGGCGAGAATAAGTTACTTAAAGTTTGGTGTGGCCACCGAATAACGGGCTCGAGGGGGAGCCTTTTCCTTCTTCTTCTTAATTCCTCAAGGACGAGGAATACCCCTGGTGTTTACGGTGCACCAGGATATGAGGAGTCTCTCTGGCGAGAGTAAGTCGAACTTACCAAAGTTCACTTATCGTTTGGTTTGATAACCAGGGACTTAGCTCAAGGATGAGCTTTTTCTTAGCCCCTTAAGGTAGGTAGCCCTGCCTCTCTTGCAGGGTACTTCTTGGTCTGGCGACCCAAGTAAACTACCTCTCCAGTCTCGGTAGCTCGGTTGTGGATTCGAGGACTTTGTCACCTAGAGACTGACGTATACTACCTCTTCTTCTTTTCTTAATTCCTCAAGGACGAGGAATACCCCTGGTGTTTACGGTGCACCAGGATATGAGGAGTCTCTCTGGCGAGAGTAAGTCGAACTTACCCAAAGTTCACTTATCGTTTGGTTTGATAACCAGGGACTTAGCTCAAGGATGAGCTTTTTCTTAGCCCCTTAAGGTAGGTAGCCCTGCCTCTCTTGCAGGGTACTTCTTGGTCTGGCGAGCCAAGTACACTACCTCTCTAGTCTCGGTAGCTCGGTTGTGGATCCGAGGACTTCGTCACCTAAAGACTGACGTATACTACCCCGATTTTCCTCAGAGTTCCTCTTTTATACCTCGCACCCCCACTGGGGGAGTGGTAAGGGGGAGAAGGGCTTGAGGACGGCCCCAGGAGAGCTCTTTTTCCAAACGGAGTCAAACATCGGCTCCTCGTTAGCCATCGAGATTGGGAGAAACCCGTCTCCAATTTCTTGTTCGACGTGAAACTGGATCTCACTCTCCTGGGGGAGATCTTACCTTTTTGACCTTTAGGGTCTTACATGGCACCGAGTTGTGCCACACTGTGGTTAAACACTGACCCGCCGATGCCTTCGACGGATGTCGTTGCGGTAACCGCCTTAAGACTGCCTCACGAGTGAACGGGGGGAGGGGGAAGTGACCATTCCCTTACAAACAATATCTACCGATAAAGAACAGCAAGTTTATTATATCCCTGTAAATTTGTGATTGAATATACATTGGCGAAAGTGGTAGATTACCCATCATCTAAATTGTGTTTACATTATTAGTGAAGGTCCTACACTTCATTTAATACAAAAATAATTTATAATTCCTAAAAGTATATGCATAGACCTCTAATTGAATCACCACTCAACGAAATTCCCAACTTCAATTCATCCGGTGGTGAGTTCAACACTGTAAATTGATAAGCACAACGCTCATCCGACCTCAGATCAAAACTTCTTCTCGCACAACGCCTCTGATTAAATTCTGAGTTGTAAATTAGTGTCTTCTTATGTTAAGTATCATTTTGTACTCATTAGTTTGGCTGCGACTGAAGATGACGGATGTCTCCATCGAAACCTTGTTTTACAATAAATTGGTCCCAAATACCGTGGTTTCTTTCCTGCATATATATATATATATATATATATATATATATATATATATATATATATATATATATATATATAATCACTAACTATAATTTAAGAAGAGTATTTGAATAATAATTTCATCTTAGTTTGGTTATGACTTATGGTTTTTTATCAAAGATATTCCTAGTA
This sequence comes from Ceratothoa steindachneri, assembly GCA_963969495.1. Classification (NCBI taxonomy): domain Eukaryota; kingdom Metazoa; phylum Arthropoda; class Malacostraca; order Isopoda; family Cymothoidae; genus Ceratothoa; species Ceratothoa steindachneri. The sequence goes on from OZ018329.1 coordinate 41,639,708, forward strand.
ATTCTTTTATAATATTAAAAAACAAAATGGTGAAGTTCAGAGATAAATATAAGTATTGAAATTTTGTGTATTTTTCAAAACCCAAAGAATTACAACTAGTGAAGTTCAGAAAATTTATTTTTATATATCCTCTATAACTATATTTTAGCAACGTGATATTTTGAAAGGGTGGAAATTTAGCTTAGAGTTCCATTTTAAAATTATTTAAAATTATTATAATTGGCGAAGTTCAGAAAATTCATTAAAATTTACTCATGGCTGCTTTTTTTTAGAGTTTAAATTTTAATCTTAGTAGTGAAGCCATTGCCTGCTATATATATATATATATATATATATATATATATATATATATATATATATATATATATATATATATATATATATATATATACGAGAGGCGGTCAATAAGTTTTGCAATTCGGATATAAGCAAACGAGATATGAGGAAAAGTGTTTTATTATTTTTCAATATAACTACCCTCTAACTTCAATGCACTTGCGCCAATTGTCCCTGAGTCTTCGAATTCCCGACAACCAGAAATCTCCCGACTGCTGTTCAATCCACTCCTGGATGGCAAGCTGGACATCTTCATCGTCCCCAAACCGGCGTCCACGCAGTGCAGCGTTGAGCTGGCAGAATAAAAGGTAGTCGCTAGGGGCCAGATCTGGACTGTAGGGGGGGATGGTTGAGCTCCTCGAATCTGCACTCGAGCAGGGTAGCTTGTGCAACTCTGGCCTTGTGGACTTTGACGTCGTTGAAGTCGATCATGGGACGTGAGGTTTCGAGGGACCCAACGGGCAGTGATCTTGGTCATGGCCAAATTGTCGTGGATTATGTTGATAACACTTCGATGTAATATTCCAAGGTCTCACTGGATTTCTTTTACCTTTACCCATCGATTTTCGAGATCATCTTCTGCACACAAGCCACATTGTACTCGTTGGTCACGTTTGAAGGGCGTGCTGGACGGGAGACATCTTCAAGGGACTCATGACCATGGCTTAATTCCCTATTCCAGTGAGCATTGGTTGCATAGAAAGGGGCGGTGTCGGTGTACACTTCAACCATGCGTTCATGGATCTCTTTTGCATTCTTGCCTTCCTTGGTCAAAAGTTTGACCACTGCGCGGTGCTCAACCTTTTCATTGTTGAAAATTTTTGACTGATGATCTGCGATCAGCTACTGCTTCTTAAATAGACGAGGCAGGAGCGTGCGGCTGCAAGTCCTGACTTCTCATAACTTTTCCTAACACCACCACAAACAGCCATCCCCCTTCCTCTGTTTTACCCTACCGATTCGCAAAACTTATTGACCGCCCCTCGTATATATATATATATATATATATATATATATATATATATATATATATATATATATATACTATATTAATCAAGTCCACAGCTGTCCCAGCGTTATTAATTTTAACTTGTATTTTCTTAATAGTTTTTTAACGAGGTCTTCGAAGCGAGAAAAAACATTTGCGAATGACATACCTTATTCCTAGAGATCTTTCGCCCGTGTTAGTTCATCTTCAGGGAATGAACAGAAATGGAATTATTCCTTGGACATTGGACAAATTAAGACAGAAAAATATAGATTAGTAGGAGAAAAGTGAGAGGGTATAGTGGTGAAAGGGTTTAGAATATGATAGTAAAGATAAATTTAGTATGAGTGAAAAGATTTTGAAAATGATAATAAAGATAAGTTTAGTATGAGTTTGAAAGATTTTTGTTCCCTGGTAGAAAGGTATCTCCAACGAAAATAGGTATAGCGTATAGAGTATCATAGTAGGTTAGTTGTTAAGTACCTGGTCATAGGGTATCACTGATATTATATAAATGTATACCTAGGGGTTTTTTTATGTCAAAGTTGGTTGGCATTCAAGCCTTTGTAGTGGTTGGGTGTGAGCCCGCCACTACAGTAAGTCAAATTTAGGGTTTTTTGTCACAATTCGGGTTGTTATTTTTGGGTTCGTTATGTCAATATGGGTTGGTGTCATGTTTCAGTAAGATTTTTTTCACTTTACGCTCGCACTGTAGCATTGTCGTGGTATGACATTACATTATATCAATACCATATTATATCTATGAGGGAGGGATGAATAACTTGAAAGCGAACCGACAAAAGGGACGGAAAACCATGAGTTTAGACGGGCTGAGTAGCGAGAGTGCAACGAGGTCAGGTAAATTATGGACAATGGTGAAGCTCAAGGTTATTTAAAGAGGCATGTATAAAAATATAATTTTATTTACACAAAAATAATGAGAGAATTGATGGGTAAAATTACCTCAGAGAACTAACGGGCAAAATCACATCAGTAAATGAAATGGGGAATGGTAGTTATAAAAGAGACTATGAAGTTAGAACTTAAGGTATTACAGGAGGAGACTATTCAAATGTAGGGGGAATTAACTCAATTGGTTTACTGAGGGGGGGAGAGGGGTTGGCTTACGGATGTCTTCTGCACGTGAGGTGTGGCCGTCTGGAACTTCTGGGCAGGAGGTTGGAGTGATGACGGTTCTCCAAAAACAAGGGGGAAGGGGGTAACTTCCGGTCCAGGAGAGAGTATTTCGGCTACCCGAAATGAGGAGGGCTTCGACAGGAGTTGATGGGAGAAGTCGGGAAAATCACTCGGGAGCGATCTTTCAGTGGAATTAACCCCTAGCTGGGGCTAATTCCAAATACACAAAATAGTCCAGCTGTCACTTTGCTTTGTTGCTAGCACTTCACTTGGAACCATGGGGAATCTTCTGGGGTCTGGGCGAGACTTCTCAACTCTGTGTCTCCTCATGGGAGTCGAACTCTATTTATATTTGAGGGTCTCCCCGAGGGGGGTTAGCGGAAAAAAAGCTCTACTCTCGAATGGCCTCGAATCTTCTTGTAGAGGCTATTCTAGTCCGCGTAAAGGTGAATCGTCGGGGACGCGGTTCGAGGCTACCGCTTGTGGAAAGGAAGGGGGGAGGGGGGTGGAGGCTTACCAATTTAGGCCAAACCGGGCCGTCTGGGGCACATAGAAGTTCCGTCTGCTCAAGAGATTCCACGTGAGGTTCCCTCACAAGCATAGTTGTATTTGGTAGGTTCTGCGCGTTTTATTCTCTCACAAAATTTAGCCCCTAAAGCGGAACCTGGTGGGATTCTCCCCTTGCCGGATCTTTTCATTCGATACTCGGTGTCCGAGAGAACAATGTAAGTGTCTGTTGAAAATTTGATGATCCTCAGAAAAGAGCCTGTTTAACTAGATCTTCTGGAATGTCGGCCGTGTAGTCCCATTTGTACTGTCCGGCCCTTAGGCCATCAACAATATCATCTGGACCCGCCTCCTCCAGAAACTGTTACCCTTCGGCAGTATATACCCTGAGGTTAATCATCCTCGAGTAGTACATGTACTTGTGTTCCAGAGTTTTCGAAGACGAGGACCTACTCGGTCGACGTGACTGCGAGGCGTATGCTCCGCTTTCTTGGGCCTTACAGTCTGGGCTTCCTCCCGCTTAACTCGTGAAACTGTTTCCTTGTTCTCTGTTATATATGTGTCCGTGTGTTTGTTTGGAGCATTCTGCTGGGCAGCCATAGCCAAGACTCGAAGATCCCGTTCAAGGGCATTCCTCAAACCCTAGGCTTTTGGTCGCTCTTTTTGTTCTGCGGTTGTAGATTTACTCTAAGGACTTCATTTGACGTAGTGTTTTCAGGAAACCACATTTCCTCCATGCCGTTTTTTTTTACGAGCATGGTATTCAACTCCTTTGCGAAGGTGCCAGGCGGGGTTAGGTAGGCAATGCGTGCATAGTAAATGCAACACATTATTTTGGTTGATTTTTCGTTCTCGATTTGCAGTATAATAGGCTTTGTATCCACACTACTTTCTTCGACCACTGCCTTCGCAATCTTCGCGTAGGTGGCGTTAACTTTCCTCTTTTTTTTACCCTTTTCTTTCGCTGCTTTGATTTGTTTCCTTTGATGGGACACACCATAGCCATAGTCTTATGTGGACCACAACAATTAAAGCATTTCTGGATTGGATTGTAGCAATCACGCCAGGAATGGCCTTGTTGAGCGCATACAGAGTAGATTACAATGTCAGAGTTAGGGCAAGTGGCAGCGTTGTGTTCGTTGTAACTGTAGCACCGGAAGCACATTTAAAAGTCAACGAATTCCTCCCGTTCAATCTGCTTGGGGCAGAAACGGACATTATAAAGGAGGAGGCCAGTTTCTTTTGCTTTGATCGTCATAGTTGTTTCCGTGAAGACTACTTTAAAAATGTGAGTGTAGCTTTTGAATTTTACCACTTCGGCTACTTTCGCCCACGAGTGATTCCGAAGAATCTCCTTTGTTATTTCGTATGTAGAGTGTTCTCCAACCCAAGGGTCTAGACGGCGGCAGATAATGCTCCTATGTGAGCGTATTCGTGGTGGTGTTTGTGGCTTTACGTTGATTTTGAGTAGGGCCTCCATGGCACGCTGGAAAGTGAGGAGATCCGTGTCCACTTCCTTTGTACAGAAGGCGAAATATCCAATGGGGATGTCGATGAGACGTACGAAAGCAATATTTAGCTCAGCGTAAATCTTTTCGAAAACCTTTCACCTGTCCGTTTTAGCCTGTCAGTTAAGGTTCCTAAGGCTATGCGCCTGGTCTCCTTCATCACTCCTTTATATCATCCAAGGGTGTAATTAGAAAGGAAATTGGGAGGACAGAGTTTCTGGACGTGTGTATTTGTGTTTGAGGGTGTGTGTTTAGGGCTCAGTTATAAGAAAGGAAAAATTATGTGGGGAAGGTGAAATAAACTGCCCAATGAACAATACCATCCGTGTTTTATTCGGGTTGACACCATCTTCAGATATTAGGATAATGTCGGGGTCCGCCCTTCAGAATATGTTGCCATATTTATTCGCTTTCCCCAACCATCCATTCGTGTTTAGTGTTAAAAATTTTAAGGTGTTGTTTATGTTCTCCATGTTTTGTGTCTACTTCTAAAGTGTTCTGCTTATTCCTTGTACTTCCATACCTTTCCGTTCTTCGTCTTCTTGTATTCCATGGCCGGGATCGTAAATAAGGAGGTGATGTCGAGTTTCACTTTACCTGAGTAGAGTGCTGCCGCAACTTCAGCAGTTTCGTCTTCCGATTCTGTTATTGTACATTTGAGTGTTTGGTTCTTAATGCCTTTGGTAATGTCCGCGAGGGATATTTATTCAGGGAAAGGGGTCTTGTCAGAAGCATAAACCTTCAGACGTAGTTCCCTACCGTCGTACCTGTGCTTGTTTTTTCTTACTTTTTGTTCTTTCAGTGTTATTCTCTCTCGTGGGTTTGCTCAGGGTACTGTCGCTGTCCAAGCCTGTGTCAGTTGTAGTTTGACGTTCCCTTCTATGGGGTTCGTTTGTGGCAGCTCTCCTCGCTTTTTCCCCTCGTTTTTCTCACTACAATTCTGGAGTCAGGTCTACTGGTGGGTTCTTGTGTTTCTTTACCTTCATCCTTGTGGTGTGAGTCCGTTATTTCATTAGGGTTGAAAGACGTGGCTGCAACTACCTCTTCATTCACCTTTGGGAAGAATTGTAATTGTAGCACATCTCTTGAGGGAGGGTTCTCTGGGAACCACATCTCACTCAGATTGTTCTTCTTGAGCATCAGGTGGAGCTCACTTGAGAACGTGCCTGGTTCGTGAGATTTCTTACGTGCGCATAAAGAATGCAGGTAAGAATTTTCGTTGACTCCTCGTTCTCAAGTTTCATGTAGCTTTTTGTCGGGGTTTGTGTGGGGTGGGACATTTTTGTTGCTTATGCATACGAAGTTGTCTTCCTCCCCTGTTCTTCCTCTTTTTTTGCAGCTTGTTTCCTTTTGGTTATATTTCTTTTAATGGGACAAGCCATGGCTAGTGCTCTGTGGCCCTACCCGCAGTTGATATACTTCTCTGTCGTCATGCAGTTTTTCCACCCGTGACCCCTTTCTCTGCACCTGGAGCATGTCTCCTCTGCTTCTTGGCAATCTTTTTTGGAGTGTTGCTCCATTTGTAGCAGCGGGAAGACATCTGCACTGGCATTAATTCTTCACGCTCGATCTGGTCCCCACTAATCTTTGCGTGGAAGAGTAACAGACCCTTCTATTTGGCCTTCTGGGCCATCTAATGTCTCCTTGAAGATCACCTTGAGTACATAAGTGTATTCTTGGTTCTCCTTTCGGTTTCTGAACTTATTTATTTCATAAACTTTTTCTCAGCTCTGATTGGCTTCTATCTCTTCTGCTTTTCCTCCTTCGTGCGATCACCTATCCAGGGATCGACTAGACGGCAAATCACGCTACGGTGGGGCTGGATTTGGAGTGATACTGCGGGCTGGGGGTTTATCTCCTGCAGTGCGAGAAGGCCATCTTCCTTGCTGATCGTCTCGAAAGACGGCTGAATCACATAATAACAAATGTCGTGAAAACCGATTGTTTAGCTGTCCCCTCGACAGAATAAAAAGTATTACCACCTCCAAGGTGAGAAGCAAATATATTAAACCAAATGCACCAAATGGAAGCCCTCATCAACCAGATAAATACTTATAGTAACACTGCACATCATTATAGAGAGCTAAGAGATACAAGAATAGAAATCAAGCAACTCATCATTGAGAGATTGGGAGAAAAGTGGAATAACATCATAGCTAAAGTTGATGCAGAAAGGAACTCCAAGAAATTTTTTGAGGCAATTGAAAAAACTGAGAGGCACCACCATAAAAATAGAATAACAATCAAAGTTAACGGTAATGAAATCTCAGAGGATGGAGAAATTGAACGCTACTTCAAGGAGTATTGGAGAAACAGTTTGAGAATAAATGAGCAAGAAAACAGGAACTTCGATGAAACACATGAGGATACCGTTCTCGAAAGGATCAGGGAACTACCACAATATATATGATTGGCAGACGACATAACAGTTCGTCACCAGCAATTTTCGCAACCCCAGAGATATAGCAAATAGGACAAGAGGAGAAATTGAGAACATCAATAGATACGAGAGAGAGAACAAAATAAAAACAAACATCAACAAGTTTAGAATGATCCCGATGGGACGACATAAAATTGCAGATGTTCGAATACAAGGCGAACTCTACCCATACTCCAGTAATGGCAGAGTACTTGGCCTCAAATTAACATCATCCGGGTATGTTGAGCACTTTATAGAAAAAAGTAATGCGGCCAAGAGGACGCTAGAATCACTGTTTAGTTTCGAAATGCTATCACCGAGAAACAAAAGGAAACTTTATATGTTACTAGTGAGACCATTACCTCTGTATCCCGCTATTCCCATTTATGTCTCTGGCGAGACAATGAAGAGGAAACCTCAAGCGGTACAAAATAAGGCTACAAGATTTATGACTAACGTTACACTTCAAGACCCGATCCCATCGACTATACTTCATAAAATTGTAGACATCGAACCAATAAATATGACTGCACAAACACGCAAAAGATATTTAGCAAAGGATTGACCAATACCTACCAAAAGAAGTGAGCCGATAAATATAACTCGAAGATGAATAATTACCGAATCTACGCTTCAAACAAACCTTTAAAAGTAGCCAGCTGCAGACGCGGCAGGCAATTTACCTGATTTATAGATAACAATGATGATAATGAAGAAAAATAAAGAAAATAATACATAAAAACAATCCTAAAAAGATCCGTAATGGACAATTAATTAATAAGTATAACGTTAAAAATAATTATAGTAAAAGGATCCGAAGTGGACAAAAAATAAATAAATAAATAAATAAGTAAAAAATCAATAAATAAATAAAAATTATGAAATGACAAGCTCGTTGAATTCACTAAAGAGATAATTTTCATCAAATAAAAAGACTTGAAAGTTTGACTCAGTTTATGAGAATCAATGTAGTAACATAATGAAGAAAAAAGGCAAAAAGACTGAGGTTATCAGACAACCTGGTACAAACTCTCTCACTCTATAAACACATTTTTCCCTCTTTACTTCTACTTAATAGAAAATTTCTCTTCTTAGATCGTTGTTGATCGTTGAATAATTCCGGGACGGCTCAGTTCATCTGACAACTCACAGCGATCTACTCACTGCTAAGTTATATCAATCTTTTGACTTGCAATAACTTTGCAGAAGAGAGCATTTTCTATATACGTTTAAGTATATACTAAATAGAAGAAGAAGAAATATATGCACGAATCGGACTGATTGGACCTCTTGTTTCTGATTCGCGGGGAATCACCCTAAAGCGGTGATCTCCTTAAATTTTTCCTATCCCATACTATACCTTTTTATATCTGAAACTCTTCTACTTTATTTCCATCTAGCACAATATAACCTGACCACCAGCAAGGTCTCAGAACCAGTCATTAGTAGGGTGTAGTGAACTCCCGAAGTAGACCCCGTTAGGGGGCCAGAGAAGAAGCCCAATTATCAGTGACGAGCCCGAATCTGACTGCAGGACTGCTCATAGGGCTAGGCTTAATTAGGTAGGGTAGTCAGTGAGTGTGCGCTCCAGAGCGGGCAGGCGAGATAGTATTAGGAACAGATAGGTGGATTTTCCCACTAATGGAGTGAGGTAAATAATCTACTACATTTTTTTTCAGACAACCCCCCTTCGGTGGGGATAAGGAAAAATTGAACATGGACCCACAGGACTTCACTAAAAGGCTACCACTTTGGCTAATCCAGAACGGGATAAAACAGAAACCTCAGGAGCATTTTCAAGGATTTACAAATCGTCCTGATCAAATGCATAGAGGCAGCTAATGGATTTGTTGTCATCTGTGCGGAAAACAACGATGTCAAACTGCTACTTTCATCGGCAAGAACCATCACTCTAAGGAAAATCGACTTAGAGGCTAAAATACCACCCCAGATTATTGCCAACCGAAGTATCGTATGCTGTAAGGTAGAATCATGGGTGAAGGAACACTCCCCAGATGAAAAATAACATGAAATAATGGAACAACAACTCTGGATTGAGATCACGAGATAATCAAATTTAAGGAATAGTGTGCGAGTCAACCGAGATTGCAACAAAGGCACTACAGAAGGGAATTCTCTCATACAGTATGAGAATACCAGCTTCTAACATTCAAAGGGAACAGTATCACAATATACCTATCTGTTTTAGATGCTACAAAATGGAAGACCACACCACCGCAAACTGTCCACGAAAGGAAGGAGAAATATGTTCAGAATGTAGTGGCCCACATTCTTGGAGGAGCTGCACAAACTCCACGAAAAAGTGTGTTAATTGCGGAAATAAATAATAAAGAGAAAAGAAACTGAAACACAACAGGAAAAGAAGGAACAAGAAAGGCCTCATATGCGGTGGCAGCAGCAACGAAAAACAATGGAACAACCACTCAAATGATGCTTGACAGAACTCTGAACGTAAAAATACTGACATACATTTTACACTCACACGTCTTAAGCATTGCCCAACCAGGAACATATACCACTACGTTGAACTCCATGCTCAAGGAAAATAGGCTGAGGCCAATGATTCATCGGCCATATATAACCTAAAAATTTTACAAGATACAAAAAAGAAACTTTTGGAAGAAACAAAGAAAGAAAAGCGAATCTGAACAAGAGGAGGACACAGAAAGCGAGGAAACAGAATCTGAGAGCAGCACCGACGAGAACAATAAGAAAAACGTAAAAAGAAACACACGCAAAAACAAAAAAAGAAAATCGACTAGGGACACCTCACCATGCGACCAAAGACCGGAAATACCAACCGCGAAATGTGAAACGGATAAGAGTCAGACCTCAGCAAGGACAAAGATGAAAGGCAGAAATACCAGGAAAAGATACAAATAAATTTACGTAATACATTTACACTCCCCCAAAGACGAATTAATTAAGAACATAAAAACAAGATGGATAATAGAAAATTAAGAATTCTACAGATAAATACGAATGGCTGGGGAGAGATAAAGAAAACACATACGGTACTATTTTTAGAGAAATAGATTCCGATATCATTCTAATGTTGATCACGGGATTAACCTTGAGACTCACAAAGGAAAAATATGGAACTACGACTTAATAGCAACTAATCACACAAATGAATCACACGACGGAGCAGCAATAGCAATGAAGAAAGGAATAGGGTACAAAACAAAACAAGGACTAACCGAATTTTACCTCGCAATTGAGGTCAAAATGGAAATAACTAATATAATAATCGTTATGGGATACCAACCACCGCGACGACCGGGACTCCCAATAAATAACTTTGTGAGAATATTTAACCATATAATTGCAACTTTGTTTTTTGGGAGACCTGAACACAAGATGCGCATACATAGGATATAGGAACAGAAACCAAATAGAAAAAGATCTACAAACTCTAATAGACAGACGGATAATAATAAAACTAGGACCTGAGTACCCAACGCTAATTAAAGACAAAACAGCGACAACTCCACACATTTGCCTAGAAAACAATAACATTTCTTTTAACTACCACATATAATCTTTAGATTTTATCTGCAGCGACCACACAGCAACACTTTTCACTGTGAATCAGCAGCCAATACCAATATCCCCTTAAAAATGGTAGGCCTCGTATAGAGCCGACTGGAAAAAAATACAAACAAGAATAGAATGACTACGCAACAAACAGACTAAATGAAGCTACTAAATAAATCGACGACGAGCTGGAAAAAATAAGGACGCGAATACAAACAGCTGGCGAGAATGCAATACCCAGAAACACATACAAAACAGTTAAATACTTTATATGGACAGACGAAATGAAAACTAAGAATAAAGAAATATAAGCGATAAACGAGGACATAATAATAAACAGAACGTCAAGGAAAAAATACTGCAATCTGAGAACGAAGAAGAGAGGACTACTAAGCGCAATAATGGACAAACAAAGAGAATACTGGGACATAGCCGTTCAAAATATTGACAACGAGCTATTGCCCCGAGAATTTGGGAGAAAGATAAAAAAATGGGAGATACTAAAGGTAAAGAAAAAATAAAGATTAAGAACAGAAACGGGAAATTAATCGAATATGAAGGCGAGATTGAAAAATTGCTCATGGCACACTGGAAAGGAGTGTTCAATATCGGCGAAGAAGAAAATTAAAACTACGATATATAGAAGCACCGGATAATATACTCAAAAGGATAAGGAACGTGTTTAACGTCTGTATAAACACGGGATACTTCCCTGATGAGTTAAATATAACCAAAATGATATTCATACCGAAGCCAGGAAAACCACCTTCAGAGTTCGAAAACTTCCGACCTATATCGCATCTCGACTTCATCGGGAAGGTGTTTTAAAAAATCCTGAACACAAGATTAAATGAATATCTCACAGAAAACAATCTCTGGAACAATAAAAAATTCGGCTTCAGAAATAACAAGAATACGGAGATGGACCTCAGCGTGATTACAGAAAAAATAAGCAGAGTGAAAGGAGAGAAATGCAGTATGGAAAATGTATGCCGGGACGTATCTAAAGCATTCGATAAAGGCTGGCAAAGAGGCAGACAACATAAAATTCTAAAACTGGAAATGAACAACTATTTGGAAAGAATTTTATGCGAATACGTCATGAAAAGATATGCATAAATAGACACGGAAAATTACCAAGGTGAAAGATTCAAGCTTAATGCTGGTCTCGCTCATGGAGGGTGTTTTAGTCCTTTGTTATACTCAGTGTTACCTCGGACATTCCCCCACCCAGGAGAGAGGCCTGTGTGAACATACAATACGCAGAAGATTTCATTCAATTAATTTCCTGTGTTTATCTGAACCCTCAGATGTAGGCCAGAGTAACGGCAACAGAAATAGAAAATCTAAACGAGTATGAACGCAAATGGAATATTAAAACGAATAAGAATAAATTTAAAATTATACCTATGTATCGCAGAAAACTATCCGACGTTTACCTAGATGGAGAGCGATACAGGTATAATGGTGAAGGCAAGATTTTAGGCCTAACTATTACCAAAAATGGTCACAAGAAACACGTGATTGAAAGAATAAACAAAGCACGAAGCGTGCTAACTTTACGTTATAGATTAAGAAATCTAAACATGAAAAATAAGAAAAAGATCTACCAGGCCATGATGCAGCCTACCTTGATATATCCAACAATTGCCATGTATACAATTTCAAGAAGCAATCTAATAAGAATGCAACGTATACAGAATAAGGCAGTATACATAATTACGAACACGCGACGATTAAAGAGGAAAAAACAAAGAGACTTAGAAATAGAAGGGGAAATAAAACCATTAAACAAAATAATTGAAAGAAGAGCCAAAGAAATCATAAAAAAAGACACGAAGAGATAGTAGAGGAACTAAATAATCAAATAGCACAAAAGGGCAGGATAAAGACAACCTATGTTGTTTCCTATTACTAAAATCAAAGCAGACCAAAGGGAAGAGGAGGAGAATTACGTGTAAACCAAATAGGAAACCCGATTGTGACAAAAATTTCCCGAATACTGACAAACTCACCGGATTTGGACTTGATATCCACAAGGAATGACAAAACTAACCAAACCGTGCAAATGAATGAAAAAGGTAAAACAACATGAATAAAGAGGAGAATTAAACAAATAAATAACCAAGGGCCATGAGCCCACACAACAGATACAGATACTAGAATTATGCTACAAAAATCACAGGAACTCAAGTTATTAACATAGCAGGAAAACAAATAACGCTAACAACGGTTTGAACGCCATCTCATACACACATAAACTAATAAAAAACCATTCTCATAAATAAACAAACAGACACACTTTCACTCTAACTTATTTCGAACTTAACTCTAAAATTTGTTTATAATACAGAGATTAGCGTGACCTCCACGCAACTTGCACCTCTTGCAAACCTCCAACTTCCTTCCACTTCAATCATCTTCCTCCTTTACACCTATCCAAAGATGGGCCAAACACTAACACCAGGTACAGGTACAGCAAATAGTAACAATTAAAAGCGAGGGAAACATAAAAACACCGTGGTCAGGGTCCTACGTTAAGCAAGTCCACAGGTCAACTTGGTCAACTTTCAAGCCTTTGACTTTATTTCAGTCTGTCCTATTCTTGCTTCTTTCTTCTTCCCCTCCCTCTCTCCCCCTCTTCGGAGTTCTTTTCCCTCGATGCCTTCAGGCCCAAAGGGAAGAGGGCGAGGAGGAAACTCGGGGTAACTGGGTCTCAGCCCCACTGACTTGGTCCCTCCTCCAGGAAAGACTGGTCGGGGAGTGGGGGAGAAGCACAGGGATCTAAAACTTATTCTCCCACTTTCCCTTTCATTTCATTCATTTCAATAATTCCAGTCTAGAAGGTAGTTGAAGCCCTCCTCCTTGGGATGGTCCGATTTAGCCAAGAAGCCTTCGCCGCAATCACAACCACTAAATTCAATAAGAGAAGATCCGGAAAAACTAGATCCCCCACCACCTAGCCCCTCCACCCTAAAGAAGCACGACAAAAGGAACAACTAAACGATAGACTTAACAATTCTAAAGTGAACGCTGACGGATGGGACAACAAACAAACGACATACGGCAACATAATTAGCCAATGCGACCCTGGCATAGTACTAATATCTGAACATGGAGTTAGTACCGCGCAAAAAGAAATAAAGATCTTCAGCTACAATGTCATCTCCAAAAATCACAGCTCAGAACGATTCGATGGCGCTGCCATCGCAGTCAAAAGAGAAATTCAGTTCAAAACACTCCCATCTTTAGAGGAATCCTATCTGGCCATCGAGATCCAAACCACCATGTAGCTCCTGGTGGTATCCACAGGGTAACAACCTCCGGGATGAGACTATACCCGATGCACAATTTTCTCCAACTTTGTGCACACGGGAGAACAGTCTTGTTTCGTGGAGATCTCAACGCCAGATGCCAGGAATCCGGATACACCGGACGTCTAAACAAGAAAGAGAAGAACTTGAAGAACCTTATTAACAGGGGTATTGTTGCCTGCATTAAACCTGACTTCCTCATATATAGCACCAAAACCTGACCAACTCACAATTTCCCTACAATTACTATATCCAACCCGGCCCACTATTTCCAAGCGACCACGTCACCATCATGATTAAAATGTCCTCAAGCCCAATACAGAGACCCCTCAGGGAGAGAAAATGCTTCTCCCGAGCGAACTGGGAAGAGTATCGTACCCCCTTTAAAAATCCTGAACAAATTACAGCCAGAGAAATCGGCCATGACAATAGGTACGAAAAAAGATGGAAAATCATCACTAACACCCAGAAATTTAAGGTGATACCACCCTTTCGTAGGAAACGGGCCCATATCGAAACAGACGACGCCCGCATTCCATACAACACTGGTGGGACAGTACTAAGACTAAAGATAGGTGAAAATGTATACGAAAGCAACGTTACAATACCATCACAAACCAAGAACAACCCAAACAAAAAGCAGAAAAAGAGTACGCAAAAGAACATGAATGAATATAAGACCAAAAACAATGAGAAGAACACCAATCTCACATAAACGCCTGCGATTCCCTATCACCACAGATTTTCTACCCTTCAATCTCCCTTTCACCAGGGAAATGTATCCCTATCTATTCATCTTCTACTATTATATATATATATATATATATATATATATATATATATATATATATATATATATATATATATATATATATATATATATGCATATACAGGGTGGAGCAGAGAGGACGGACGTTTTTCAAAAATTCACAAAATTAACTAACAAGGTAGTCGACCATTTAACAAATTAAATAACTACCTACTAGTATGTAGTATCTAATCAAAGACTCATTAGACAAAATTGAAATATTAAAATCAAATAATGTGCCACTGGTGTTGTCAGCGCCCCTGGGGCTGAGTAATAGACATTTCAAAAACGTCCGTCCTCTCTACCCCACCCTTATCAGGGCAATTGTAATCTCATATGTGTGTATATACTTTCCTTTCACAACTTATCATATCCAATGTCCAATGGATAATTCCATTTCTTTTCATTCCCTTAAGATGATTTAACACGGTCGAAAAATGTTTAGGAATAAAGAATGTCATTCGCAAATGTTTAATCTCGCCTCGAAGACCCCGTTAAAAAATATTAAGAAAATACAAGTTAAAATTAATAACGATGCCACAGCTGTGGACTTCAATAGTACATTCATCTTTTCATTTTCCTGTGGGTTAATTTTCATATATATATATATATATATATATATATATATATATATATATATATATATATATATATATATATATATATATATATATATATATATGACTTCGCCTTTACTATGCTTATTTTTGTTTCATTCGTTTTCTCACAGAGGAGGGACTGCTCTTCCTACATTGGCACTCTATAAGTGACGCTATGGCTGACAGTCGCTCGGTAACACTGAATGGCACTCTTGATTCGAAGCTCCAGTTGTGACATCTTTGAAAATGCTTCATGACACTTCCTGATCATTAAACGCATATCCCTTTCTGTGGATCTGTCCCAGGGTGCCAGCCCGACGGATGACATTCAAAAGAATAAAGTGCAGTAAAAGGGCTGGAAGAGACAGCATCGGTGAGACGCGTCTCTAGGTGTAATGAGTTTAGCTTTCTCCTATGCAATGAAGGTCTCTATAATTATAGTGTCAGTTAAATCTAAAGCGAAAATTAAAATTTAATAATTATTAACTTTTTATCTAAAAAATAAATTTATAAAACAGTAGAAAACACACCAATGAATGTTCATTTTCCAAATTTAATTTTACAAATCTTGTCTTTTGAATGACTCCATCGGATCTGGAATCAGTTCAAAATGAGTCTCGGAATTCACTTCCCTTTTCTTTTTTGTCTTAAGTTATAGTATAAACAATTACCCTTTGAAAATACCTTTTCTTTCTAAAATTGTACTTATTTGTTTATTACATTAAAAATTTTACAAAATATTAAATCTTCTTCGGGATCACATATTTAATGGACAAAATATATAAGCTATTTCGTACAGAAGCATTTCATCAGAGGAAGTTTTTAAATATTTAATCATCTCATATATAATGCGGCATTTTTAGTAGCGCTCGAGTCTAGTCGCGGGCGCCTCTACATCTCACTATGTCGGTCAGTCGGTCGGTCCCCGTTTTGCTTTCTTTTGTTTTTGTAATAACATTGTAAATATTTAGCCGATTCTAACGAAATTTGAAACTTTTCTGTTGTTTTAGATTATATTTCGAATCGTATAATTGCCAGAATCCTCCCAAGGTTAGCTCGGAGATTATTTTATTTTGGCAGTAACATCATAACAATTCGGCCGATTTTAGCTAAATTTGAATCCCTTCATGTTGTTTTACACTTTTCTTTCCAATGATATAATTGCCAAAGTCCTCTCAAAAATTATTTTGTTTCTGCAATAATAACATCATAACTATTCGGCCGATTCTAACGAAATTTGAAACCCTTATGTTGTTTTACATTCTCTTTCGAATGCTAGAATTACCAAGGTCCTTCCAAGGTTAGTCCAGGCATCATTGGAAGTTTTTACTGTCGTAATATCATAAATTAGTATAGGTGAGAGCAAGCGACTTTTTGGTCCGCAGACCTTGTCTACGTTTATCATTTTTTTATGGATAGAAATTGAAATATTTTATTTATATTCAAATAAGGATATATTAATTAAATATGTAATATAAACTACACGTTTCTACTAGTAGCTTCTATATTTCCTACTAACATTCAATGCCATGTGCGTAAAAATCGTTTGCTTTTGATTTAAAATGTTCTTAAATTTGTGTCTGCTTCTTCTGCTCTTTGCATCTTCATTCTCTTTAGTTGATTAGCTAAGCTCTTAACCCTCTATGACCCATTGGCGTTCCTCAGCGACATTAGATTTCATAGAGCTTAATTACTTTATTCACAATGTTTCGTTCGATAGCTGCGTGAGATTAGATAGTAAATATGTAGCTAAGAAACTTTATCCGAACAATAATTTGTGAAATATTTCATTCAAGCGCTTTTATACCAGTTGCCCAACAGCGGTTATTTCTAAAAAATAACTTGGTTCATAGAGGGTTTTAAAAACCTGGTAATTTGATGGTGCTAATTTGGTTGAGTACGGGGGATAACTCACTCGTTCCCTATTCCTATCTTAATCATTTGTATGGTATATCTTGCCATATGTAGCCATACTTTGAAGTGATGAAAGATTATTCTCCTTCTATTGATTATCGCTGAAATTGTTCTCCACGTGCTGCATACAAAAGCCCCAACTAAGCACATTTGACCTCTTTGTTCATACTCTAATTTGTGTTAAGAAATTAAAAGTGTATTATGCCATTCATATCCCTTGGATGAGGCCTCTGTCTCGGTTGTGCTATTGTTTTTACCCCAAACTAATCCATTGTCTAAAAGGTTTAATATTATTCCACATAACACAATTTTAGTCCACGGTCACAATTCTAGTCAAAAAGATTGACTTTTTAGCCGAGAAAAAAGAGATGAACAAGTGTTGATTTTTTTATGCAAGTCTACCTCTGATAGGTCTTGAGTAGTCCATTGCTCCGATCGTGAAACTTTGCCTATCTCCTTCAATGACGCTGTACAATAAATATATTTAGTTGAATGGAATTTCTCAGCCAATTTTTCAACAGTTACAACTGCTTTTGTTTCACTTAATTTTAAAAGATCTTGATCAAGTTCCAATGGTACTCTTGAACGGGGTTCATCTTTGAGAGCAACGTTTATCCGATCTATTAAACGTATATTACATATGAGGTGACCTAATAAGTTAGTAAAGGTGTTCAGGTGGAACATTGCTGATAAGCTAAATACGGAATTTTGGGTTGTAGAAATGCCGCGTAATTCCCCCAATATCTCACATAATGAAAGCTATCGCTGCGCCGTGCTCGGGAGGGACGGGATTGGGGGGGGGGGGGGTATCTCCATGTATGGGGATCTGTGGCTCTGTCTTTCACACAGTTTCACTTTCTCTACGGATTTCACTTTTCGAACCTTTAGCTGGAGATACTCTCGTCATAATCCACTGAATTAGCGATTGCCCATATACTCGTATGGTTGTAAATACTTATACACAGATTTATTTAGATGAATTTAGGTTGTCTTCTTTACTTGGTTGAATTTTCGAGTGCCCATATTTTCTTGGTTGCTTTTACGAAATCTACTTATTATTAATGGTCTTTAATTAGATTAAGGCTTCGTTAGGTTAGGCTGGTTTAGTTAATTTCATGCTAGTTGAGCTAAAGTTTTATATTTAACTCTAGCACCTATATACTTAACCTTTAATTGATCCTTTTGGGCAAACTAATAATTTAGAAAAGCAAAAACCAACGGGCGTTAGTCAAAACGCTTTAAAAACAGAGCAAATGAAGTGGCTAATTTAGCGTAGGTGAAAATGTGTGAAAGGTCTGTGGTGCAATTAGACCCCAAAGAAGAATAATGGGGCTCGAGCGACCCCGAGGGTAGTCAACCTCCCCAACCGAGACCCGTTTCCCGATGAAGCCAGCTGCCCTTCCAACCGTCCCTTCTGAGGACGCTGATGATTTTGGTTACGTTTTTATTTTTATTTTCTCTTCCGGCGCCCACCATTCAGGGCACAGTGGCTTAAAAGAGATTCTATTGTAAGAGGTCCGAAGTTAATTGAGTGTGAGTTAGGGGTTGGGAGCATTTATCACTTGGTTCCCTAGTAACCCGTTGAAATTGGATGGTTAAGGTGGATAAAAATGTCACATACGTAAGACGTAAGATACAATATTTTAACACTTAGATAAGACATCGCACTATAAAATAAGAGGAAATTTAAACTTGCGATGTACCATATGTGGTAAAATTCAGCCACTGTGCCTTAGAGGGCTATTGTGCTTTTATTTTGGTCTGAAATTCTTTATTTTCCAAATGATGTTAAGTCAAATTGGGTGTGGCTAGTCGTCATCTGGACTTTCGATTCGGGTCAACTTCTCGGTGGTTGCCACACTCTAGATACCAGTGGTTCAAATTCCACTCTAATAGGTAAGCCTTCCCCTTACCTAAGAAATCAAAGCATCTTAATGAGTACAGTACAGCCTGGTGGTAAAACTCCTACCTTTAATTTATTTATATATATATATATATATATATATATATATATATATATATATATATATATATATATATATATATGTATATTAGTGATGGACCGACTGTCTACTTTCAGTATTCACGAATGCCAATGCCAATGCGAATATTACATATTTCAAGTAATATGCCATATTGTGTATATTATCACTGGAATATTTGAATGTATTGTAAGAGTTTAGCCCTAAAAAATTGAATTGTCTAAAGTCCATTCAATTTTCTGTTTCCAGGATGCGGGACGAGGCCACACTATTACACGCATCCCACCAATCTCTTTCCCGTACCTCTGTCCGTTAAAATAGGATAACTCCATAAATTTACAGAAGGTGAAAGCATGATCAATGGGTGAACTTTACTATTGGAAGTTTATACTTCAAAAACACTAATTTTTCAGCTCTCTCAGCAGCTAGTCTGCTACGTTTTTCATCATAGACCAGATCGGTACCACTGAATAGACGTTCGCTGGCAACAATTGACAGCGGGCAAGCACTGGAAAACCTTGCTCACTGAGAAGGATCAGGAAATATGTCGGCATGCATCCTCCACCATGAAAGAGGATCTTCGTCAGTCGCAATGAGTTTCTCTTTGAGGTACGGATCAATGACTTTTAATGCCTGCTGAAAGAGCTGCTTATCTTCATCATCATGACTTGAAGACAATTACATTCATGAAATCGGTGACAGTGGCGCTTGTAGATGGTTTTGAAGCATTGTGTTGTGTACTTTGTTTTGCTTGAACTGATTCCGACCTGCTTTTATGAATTTCTTCACATTTTTTGGCGACGCCGACTTTAAACTCTGTCCGTGACAAAGTGAGAAATCAAAGCTGGTGGTAATTTCTGTCAATATGGTCTCTCTCATCACTTTAATTCCTTGATTTTCTTCGACTTAGGATGCTAATACTCTCTACAGAATGGTTACGAGAGGAATGACGTCTGCTATTGATGACAAGTTCTTGCTCATTTTCTTGGTCATATCTTCAAAGGGTTGGAGTACAGTGATGCAGTTGGTTAAAATAGCATTGCATTGAGGTGTTAAAGACTTGATTTTAGCATTAGAGCTGGCGTACAAGCTGAGAAATTCATTAAGATCTTTTATCCTTATCATCATTTACAGAGTGCTGTTCCAGCGAGTGGGAATATCATGTATTACAGAAAGCTGTGGAACATTTATTCTATGCCATGGTTGAATGATTAAAATGTGTCATAAGTCAGCTATATTTTGAGATAAGTTCAATTTCTGACTTTTGAGATGTCAAACCATATTTAATGGTAAGGTGCATTTGATGACTGGTACAGTTTGTATTATTCACGCCAGAAAGAAAAAGCTTTCTTGATATTGCACTAGTATCTCTAATGTCACAGTGAACATACTCTGGAGAGAGGTTCCATTTCTCCAACATTTATTAAATACTTCACTGAGATACTCACCTGTGTGACGTTCGGTGAGTGGTTCAGCGCACAACACGAAACTTGCCGTTTAAAGTCCTTGCCTACAGCATGACTCTTCACAAATAACAAAGAATCTTCCGATTCAGTATCGGACCATTCGTCGGTGGTGAAAGTTTTCTTGGTTTGATTGTTTGATAGAGCTGATTGAATCTGGAACTTTAGTTTTCACGCAGCCATACATTTTTTCACAAATGATATCCTCTAATATTTCCTTTGACGTAGTAGATATAATGAGACCGCTTCTTTCATTAGCCGTAAAAAACCAAGATCCTCCATGCTTTGTGTTTTTGCATTGTTAGCGTCCCATAACTTTTTCTTTTCTATGCGCGTTTCTAGAGTAGCCTGCTTCATTCATAAAGCTGGTGTTGGAGATCATTTCCTCTTTTTACTCAACTTTTTTTCTTCCTTACCGTCTTTAATTCTTCCAGGTGTTTGCTGATCAGATGGTTTCTCAACTCAGATGTCGTTTTTCCTTTCGAGAATAATTAGAATTGCAAAGTTTACACTTTGTAATGTCACTAGAGATAATCCTAAACCATAATGGACGTGGACGTTATATATATATATATATATATATATATATATATATATATATATATATATAGAGAGAGAGAGAGAGAGAGAGAGAGAGAGAGAGAGAGAAAGAAAGCGAGAGAGAGAGAGAGAGAAAGAGAGAGAGAGACAGACAGACAGAGATAGATAGAGAGAGAGAGGGAGAGAGAGAAGAATATTTTTGTAGCGAGAGGAGAAGTTGCTTGATTGTGGCGGGGGTCATCAGTTCTCTATTAGAACAAATATTTCTTCTCTGCTTCTCAATCCAAGTTCGGGATTCGAGTTCGTTTATGAGCATGTTCACCAAATAGATTTTTATTTGGATTAATAAACAAGTTGATAGAAATACTTTACGTTTAACTTGATGTTCATTAGGTTGAAATGACTGAAATGGGTTAGTTAAATCCCTTTTCGAGTGGAAGGTGTAATTGTGAATGCGGATGGAAAGACTTCTGAATCCTATCCACCAAAGGATTGCTTTCCACGGTGGATGGAGTACAATGTGAAAACGAATGGAAGAGACTTGTGCTTCCTGAAGTGATGTAACTGACTATGTAGCAATGTGATATGATGTCCGATTGTTTGATTAATATGTATAGAGAAATTGGGCGTGACCAATAGGGTTTCTGCGGAGGAGCTTTGTCTGAAGTCGATGTTCATTGATGTGTTCGAAGGAAAGAGAGAGATAGATAGGGAGAAGGAGAGATAGGGATAGAAATAGAGATCAAAAGAGAAAGATAGAAGGATAGAAAGAGCAAAGAGAGAGATAATGAAAGAAAGAGAGAGTAAAAGAAGGAGTAACAAAGAAAGAAAGTACCCTAGAATACCTTACGGTCCATTCAATGAGGATACCTTTGGACTAGCAGTCGAGCGGGCCCATCTCTGCTCAAATGCTTTACGTCCTTAAACAGCTACTTTTCAAGAACCTGTCTTGTCTTGACTTGACCTGGTCAACAGATTCACTGTTGACAAATTCCACTGGAAGTGCGATCCAACTACCGCAGATACTGTACGTGAAAATTTTCCGCACGGATCGCGGTTGTAATGCTTCAGTTCAAGTTTAAGGCCGTGATTTCTTGTTCTGCACTCAGCAAATGTGAAAATATTCCTGTAATCAACATTGTCGAACCCTCGAAGTATTTTGAAAACTTCGATGAGCTGACCACGCAGTCTACGGGTTTCCAACGAGAACAGATCTAATTCCGTTAATTTATCTTCATAACTTTTATGTCTGATAACTTTTATGTCCAATCTCGCGATGTCCTTACGAAATGAAGGACTCCAAAATTGTACGACAGATTACCATTAATTGTGATGGATTAAGGAGACGACTACTCAGGTCCAGACGGGGTGGTTCGGGTGGCGTTAACACGAGTTCTCAGGGAAAGGAGGGATAAGACGATGGGTTTGGGGCTGCTAACTGCAGTTCCGGTTAGTTCACTCCTAACTGGATGTGACACTCACAAATAGTAATTTCCAGTAACTATTTGGATGTTCCTTTTTTTTCTCAAGTTACGTTGAGCTACAGAGCGTATTCTTCTAGTCACAGACTTTGCGAAGCGGGATTTACCTCAGGAACACTTTGAGACAGCGACCAAGTTGTCTCGGCGGCGCGTTGGCAGTCGATACGTTACGGGAATGACTCTCGTTCAATGTGAGGATTACGCGAGTAGGTTTGGAACATTGCTGTAGAGGGATGAACAGCGATGTTATTTATACCACGGATTGTAGGAAATCAAGAGAGAGATTCCATTCACGACAATTCGCTTATCGCAGCGCCTTCTGGACAATCTCCATGGTATCATAAAGAAGGCCAATAGAATTTAGGCTTCGCTGTGAGATAGGCCTTCTTTCGTTAGACTTCCTGTCGCCAGTTGGGAGAAGGGTGGGATGGGGGAGAGAGAGGAGACGAAGGTCGACTCAAACGACAAATTTCTTTCGTTCCCACGATTGTCTGGCGGCATGCGAGTATGTACGTTCCATACCCTTACTCGACTACTTATTTCGAGGAACATTATTCCACCATGAAATAAGGAATAATGTGAAAATTAACTTCACCGGAGGAATTTGTAATTATCTTCCTCGACTCGAACAATTGAGTCGGTAATTTTATCAAAACCGTTAGGAATTTACCTTAGTATCTAATGGCTACAAAATACTCCTGCTACGTCAGTTTCTCTAATTTACATATACAAAACAAAGCAAAACACATACAGAGTACAGGCAAGAAATACTTATTTGTCTGTAGGAAAGGCTGTTAGTTTCCTCGCTGATGCCTTTAGGGGGATCGGATAATAGGCCTTACATAGGTCTATCTCAGTGATGTAGGCGACTCCTTCGAAGAGATGTAAATTTTGGTCAATTAGGGGGAGAGGCTCGGCGTCGAACACGGTGACGGTGTTAAACTCCCAAAAATCGACGCACATCCTAAAGGACTGGTCTGGCTTGCAGACCATGACTATTGGGAAACAGTAGTCGGACGAAGATGGCTCGCTAGTCCCTAATTACAAAAGATTGTCGACTTCCTCATTGAAAGCGTCTCTTAGGTGCACCGGTACGGGATAGGGCTTACATCGCACAGGTTCGAGCGTAGTGAGGGCGATATCATGTTCGAACTGAGTCGAGCATCCTGGTGACTCGGAAATGACGTCACTAAATTCTTCCAAAAGCGCCATCATTTGGTTCCTTTGGGCAGGGGTGAGGTCGGAGTTTACATCCAACTCAGAAAAAGGTTCTTTTATGGGGGGGCAGCTTGGACAGGAGGACGGGGAGGGGACAATCTTCGCTTGACTCTACGCAAATCGAATTGACAATATTTAGGGGGTTGTTTGGGTGGACGGCGTCAATTACCCTTTCTTCGTCGAAGGCGACTATATTGTTTATACAGGCCCGTCTATGATACTTTTTTAGCATGTTTATGTGATATAACTTATCACCTGCGAGTGTCTGTATAACGTAATCGACCGATCCGTGGGTTTTCTGAACGGGGTAGGGGCCTTTCCATTAGGAGAGAAGTTTATGGGAGTCCGAGGGGAGTAAGAGTAGAACTTCATCTCCGGGCTTCAGTTATCTGTGTTTGGCGTTTAGATCAAAGTATGTCCGATACTTTTCCATGTTAATTTCGGAATTTCTGACTGCTATGTCAGAACACCTTTTTAATCTTTCCCTTAGTTCGAGGACAAAGGAATAAGTGTTCCTTAATTCTAGACACTAACGGGGATTTGTCCATAACTTCTTCAAAATACTGAGGGGCCCCCGCATATTTCTCTCGTACAGGAGCTCAAATGGGAAATTCCGATGGTCCTATGGAAAATTTCGCGGCATGCGAATAACGCAACTGGCAAATATCGGTGCCATTCTTGGGGTTGTTCCATGCAAAGCTTCTTGAGGACGCTTTTCAAGGTTGCATTGAACTTTTCGCACATACCGTTTGCGCTCAGATGGAAGGGGGTGGTATAAATAGGTTTGATTTGGAGCAAGGTGTTCACGTGTTCCATGAGATGAGAGGTAAACTGGCGGCCTCTATCTAAAAAGATTTATTTGGGCAATCCTACTCTAGAAAAAATGGAAATAAGGGCTTCAGAGCAAGAGATACTATGGATCCTTTTTAGAGCGACAGCGTCTGGAAATCGGGTAGCGCAGTCTATCAATGTTAGTACATGCGTATGACCTTCGGCGGGAGGAAGGTAAATTAGTCCGATGAGGTCGATGGCGACTCTCGAGAAGGGCTCCAAAATGACTGGGGTTCTTTGCAGGGGAGCTGGGGCTATTCTACCTTTTGCAGTGGTTTTCTGGCACAAATCGCACGTTTTGCAGAATTCTGCAATATCTTTGGCTGCACCGGGCCAAAAAAGTATTTAAATACTCGCTGAGAAGTCTTGTTATGACCGAAATGATCGGCCATGGGACTTTTATGTGCTACTCGCAGGATTTGATCTACAGGTGTGCGCGGAATACACATGACCTTGGAAGGTGGGTCAGACTCATCCCGCGAGGTGCGAAACAGAAGGAAGTCGTTAATGATGTACCTTATGGGACGGTTCCCTCGAACGATCACCTCTTCGTTCTTTCGGGCCTTTTCCCAAAGGGATTAAGATAAAGGGCAGCTCTGCTAAGCTCTGAGGAATTGTGCAATACTCTTTGGGACCTCTAAAGGAGCCTCTGGGGTGAAAAGGCGTGTTGGGGAAGAGGCCTCACGGCTAGCTTGCGCTAGAGTGACGGCAGATTGAGTCACTTCACTCGGGGAGAGTAGTGCGCTCTGGCCAATGAGTACCGAGCAAAATTTGATGGGGGCAGCCACTACGTTGGCCCAACCAGTGAAATATTTACACTGTACATGGCAGCGGATTACCGGGAATCTATTTTCTCGACCCAAGAAGTCGTGTACAATTGCGTACTTCTTATGTTGGGGGTCGACAGGGATGAGCGATTTCTCTGACACCACAATGCATGTGCACCCTGTGTCTCTGACGAGGGTGGACACTTTACAGCCATTGATCGAGCTGGTTTCAAAATTTAGTCTTCCGGAGGAACTCTTGTTGAACAGGAAGTTCACTTGAAATTCCTGTGGGGATGGAGACGAGGGGGATGACGTAAGCGCGGCCGGCTGTTCCGGGGAAAGGGTAGCGGTTACTTGGTGAACTTGGTGGCTCTGGGTGGGACGTAGGCTGGAATTCTGTACACATTGAGACTTATAATGGCCGGGAGAACCGCAGGAGTAGCATATAACCTGCTTATTCTGGTGCTGGTTATTGTAGGGGGTATTGAATACTGGGGGTTTTCTGTCTTCGTGGGCTACAAAAGCCTTATTCTTTGGCTTGAACGGGGTTGTGGTCTTTATCAATGGAGGGGGTTTTCTCTGTTGGGACTTCCATTGACTAAATTTATTCTTCGGGGACGGGGGACTATTCTTCCGGGTATCCTGGTGGTATAGGCGATGATTTGTCACATGGAGATCAGCTTCCTCGAGGCATTCTTGAAAGGTAGACGCTCGGTGGTCTTGCACGAATGCTCGGATCTCCTGAGGGAGGGTGGAAAATAGCTGGTCTTTTAACATAAAGTCAATCAGGGCCTCATACTCCGATTCGACTTTGGAGGATTCTAACCAGAACTGGCGGTTTCGCTTCAGGATATATCCTAAATGTCGGTAAGTTTGACCGGACCGGAATTTTGCCGATCTAAACTTAGCGCGATAGAACTGAGGGTTCAAGTTGAAGGCAGATAGCAATTTGGCCTTCAAGGTGCTATAGTCTATTGTAGCTTCATGTGGTAACGAGATGAAAATTTCTCTTAAGCGCCGACTGAGCAATGGGAGCAATCTACTGACTCCTTCGGATTCTAGGGCCCATCCGTTTACCTCGAAGATCTTTTCAAAATGTGTTAATTATGAGCACAAATCTTCTTCGTCTTAATATTGGGAAAGTTTCATAGCGGAGGCCTGGGGTTGATGATCACGGTATCCAACAGAACTGACTTCAACTTGGTCTCTGCTTAATTTCCTTTCATGTTTTCGAATCCTTTCTCTTTCTTCAAATTCTTCTTTTCTTACTTCCCTTTCTAACACTTTTTTTCTTCTCCTTTCTTCCAATTCTAACGCTGTTTTTCTTACTTCCATTCCACTTGCTCTTTCCTCTCGCTGTTCGCTTTGGACGAATTCCTTTAGTTCCTGTCCTGTGAGACCAAGAGCTTGTCCTTGCTTGACGAAAACTTCGAACGATTGTGAAGCCATTGCTGCTCTCGCTGACGCAACTGGTGACTCACAAAAGAACTTACGCACCTGGTAAGAGAATTGGAAGCTGCAATTGTTCCTAACCGATACAATCTAATAACTAATCCCCCAAAATAACGAATATTTTCCTAGCATTGTTTTTGCTATCTAGAAAGGGTTATTAATGGTTATTATTTATATTCCTTCGGGGAATAGACTCTAATTATTAAAATTTACGTTAGTTTATTGGAGCTTCCTTGGACGTTGGCAAGTTTTAGGCTATATGAGTTCGCTTCCTCAAAAACTTAAACCCTTAAAGCTGACACCACTTTTATATATGTCGTAGAATTGCTCATAGTCTGGTCCAATAATTATTCTAGTCCTGGATCTGGACACACCGCTTTTGTTTAAGTCGATGGTATTGACCCTATGACTCAATTTACGATCATATATATGTATATATATATATATGTATGTATATATATATATATATATATATATATATATATATATATATATATATATATATATATATATGATGAAAATTAATTCAATATCGGAAGAAAAGATGAGGAATTAAACCACATTCTCCGAAGACAATTTAATTCAGAACAGTTTCGGTGTATCTCACACCCTTTTTCAACTGACACTAGGCAGAAAATATAAGATAAATGCATATAAGCATAACACAAGATCCCCTCTTTTTCCCCCAATCCCCTACTTGTAGCTAATCTGGGGCGGGGGGTAGGCTTAACATATTGAAGGGCTGGAATTTTACTATTTTGTTTATTTGCGATCTTATTACAGGATTAAAAGAAAATTGACCCTCAGATAGATTCAAATTAGGAACTGACGATATCAAGCTCGATTCTACGATTCTACTCTTAACATAGTTAGCCGATTTAAATAACATTTTACTTCCATTGAAATCGATCTATGATTCTTGTCTCTAACATGGCAAAATATTCCACTACTTTCGCTGCCTACTCTAATATCTCTTTTGTGTTCGTACAATCTCTTGTCTAGATTTTTTCCCGTTTTCCCTATATAAACTTCATGGCAATCGTTGCATGGTACTGCATATACTCCTATGTTATAATGTTTTTTGGGTTTCCTGGCCAACATCAATTGGTTTAAGGAATTATTATATTTAAAGGCTAGATTATTACCCGCTTTTCTAAATATGTCCTTTAAACTATTTAATTTATTATTAAATGGCAATGTTATACATTTGTTGAAGTCGTTAGTGCGGGAAGGCTTATTACCATACAATGTTTTCCTAGCTGCAAAATGGGCAGACGATATGAACCAATCGGGGTAATACAGATAAGAAAAAATGGTCCTGATAATGACAATTTCTTCATCTAAATAGGAAGGATGACATATTTTGTATGCTCTAAGTAAAAGGTTAGAAATTACCGATTTTTTAACAGTATTATCGTGAAACGAAAAATAATGTATATAGGCATTCGAGTGGGTTGGTTTCCTATACACGTCAAGTTTTAATTCATGGTGATCTTTATTAATGAGGATATCTAAAAAGGGTAATCTATTATCATATTCCCATTCATATTTAAATTTGATGGAGACATGCAGATTATTCAAATTATTAAGAAAGGTATCAAAATCATGGCCATTAGGCCATACAGAAAATACATCGTCAATATACCTTAACGATTCTCCCACTTATAAGCTCTCCAAATGGCTCGCCAAGCATTTATCTCCAGCAGTAGGAAGAATCTCATCTGCACACATTATGAACACTCAAGATTTCGTTGACCGCTTCAACCACCTGCAATTACCGGATGGAAAACTTGTGAGCTTTGATGTAAACTCTTTGTTTACCAAAGTTCCGGTTGACCAAACCATGGGCTTTCTGCGGGAAATCATGTCTAGACTTAATTTGTATCTTCCCATTTCTACGAGTAAATTTATCGATTTAGTTGAATTATGTCTCTCTGACAATGTGTATCGAGTAAATAATGAGTTTTATAGACAAATATTTGGCCTTAGCATGGGAAATAGTTTATCTCCGATATTGACATGTCTCTTCATGGAATATTTTGAGACTGAACTCCTTCCCACAATTTCTCCCCCTAACTTTATATGGTTAAGGTATATTGACGATATTTTCTGTATGGCCTAATGGCCATGATTTTGATACCTTTCTTAATAATTTGAATAATCTGCATGTCTCCATCAAATTTAAATATGAATGGAAATATGATAATAGATTACCCTTTTTAGATGTCCTCATTAATAAAGATCACCATGAAGTAAAACTTGACGTGTATAGGAAACCAACCCACTCGAATGCCTATATACATTATTTTTCGTTTCACGATAATACTGTTAAAAAATCGGTAATTTCTAACCTTTTACTTAGAGCATACAAAATATGTCATCCTTCCTATTTAGATGAAGAAATTGTCATTATCAGGACCATTTTTTCTTATCTGTATTACTCCGATTGGTTCATATCGTCTGCCCATTTTGCAGCTAGGAAAACATTGTATGGTAATAAGCCTTCCCGCACTAACGACTTCAACAAATGTATGATATTGCCATTTAATAATAAATTAAATAGTTTAAAGGACATATTTGGAAAAGTGGGTATCAATTTAGCCTTTAAATATAATAATTCCTTAAACCAATTGATGATGGCCAGGAAACCCAAAGAACATCATAACATAGGAGTATATGCAGTACCATGCAACGATTGCCATGAAGTTTATATGGGGAAAACGGGGAGAAATCTAGACAAGAGATTGTACGAACACAAAAGAGATATTAGAGTGAGCAGTGAAAGTAGTGGAATATTTTGCCATGTTAGAGACAAGAATCATAGATCGATTTCAATGGAAGTAAAATGTTCTTTAAATCAGCTAACTATGTTAAGAGAAGAATCGTAGAATCGAGCTTGATATCGTCAGTTCCTAATTTAAATCTATCTGAGGTTCAATTTTCTTTTAATCCAGTAATAAGATCGCAAATAAACAAAATAGTAAAATTCCAGCCCTTCAATATGTTAAGACTACCCCCCGTCCAGATTAGCCACAAGTAGGGGATTGGGGGAAAAAAGAGGGGATCTTGTGTTATGCTTATATGCATTTATCTTATATTTTCTGCCCAGTGTCAGTTGAAAAAGGGTGTGAGATACACCGAAACTGTTCTGAATTAAATTGTCTTCAGAGAATGTGGTTTAATTCCTTATATATATATATATATATATATATATATATATATATATATATATATATATATATATATATGTAGGCTTTAATTCCTACTGAACGTGCGAAAGCTGGTTAGAGGCGGGTTGTGCCGTATCCAGGATTCTCACTATAAAAGTCCCACTTGGGAGAGGTTTGTGATTGTTGAATTTTAAGAGTGCATAATACTGGTTGAATAAATTAGCCGAAGGGATTCTTAATTAAAGTCTTGCCAAGGGTACGTAAAAAAGGAGGAGCCACAAATAAACGCACGTACAAAAAATAAACTTTACTTTACACAAATATAATAATTAGCAATAGTTAAACGGGAAAATTAAGGATTAAATATTAAACACTGACGTTAAGCGTCTAGATTTATAATGACTTAATGGGAGTATCAATCACTGTTAACTAAATAGGTAATTTAAGAATAGAGGGACACTGGGTTTAGAGATTGCCATTAATTGATGGATTGGAGAGACGACTACTCAGGTCCAGACGGGGTGGTTCGAAAGGCGTTAACACGATTTCTCGGGGAGAGGGGGGATAAGACGACGGGTTTGGGGCTGCTAACTGCAGTTCCGGTTAGTTCACTCCTAACTGGATGTGACAGTAACAAATAGTAACTTCCAGTAACTATTTGGATGTTCTTTTTCTGTCTCAAGTTACGTTGAGCAACAGAGCGTATTCTTCTAGTCACAGACTCTGCGGGGCGGGAATTACCTTGAGGAACCCTTTGAGACAGCGACCAAGTTGACTCGGCGGTGCGTTGGAGGCGATACGTTACGGCAACGACTCTCGTTCAACGTGAGGATTACGCGAGTAGGTTTGGAACATTGCTGTAGAGGGATGAACGGCGATGTTATTTATACCGCGGATTGTAGGAAATTGAGAGAGAGATTCCATTCACGACAATTCGCTTATCGCAACGCCTTCTGGACAATCTCCATGGTATCATAAAAAGGCAAATAGAATTTAGGCTTCTCTGTGAGATAGACCTTCTTTCGTCTGACTTCCTGTTGCCAGTTGGGGGAAGGGTGTGGGGGGGGGGAGAGGTGACGAAGGTCAACTCAAACGACAAATTTCTTTCGTTCCCACGATTGTCTGGTGGCATGCGAGTATGTACGTTCCATACCCTCACAGTGAGAGCACGCGACTTTTGGTCAGCAGGCCTTGTTCATCTCGGATACATTTTCACACCATATTTCCGGGATATTTATTGCTAATCTTCCTTTCTTCTTTCAGCTGGTCACTCCCTCCCCCTTAATAACTGATCCCATCAGGTTGTTCATAAACTAAATACATCTCACTAATAATTATTTTCAATCTTCCTTAAATTATATGTATATACCTCCGTCGGTAAGAACTTTCGCAAATCTAATAGGCGCATAAGATAATCACTTGAGGGAAGAAAAAATACCAATATTTAGCCATTGAGAATCCCTTGGCAGACAATAATTGGCTTAGTTTTGTCCAATTTTGACTGAATTTTGTGACATTTGCGGAATTTTATGACGTTTACAGGAACTTTCGGATTTTTTAAATTTTACTTCTCCTTGGAATTTATTGGATTATCTTCTTGATCCTGTGAATTTTAATTCTTATTTTGAAGGCTTTTTTATTACAGGATGTAATGCTGTTCAGATTTATTTTAGATCTTTTTGGAAGGTTTTAGATGGACTCTTTCAAGCTAAAAGCCTTTTGGTGTATATTTTCCCCCTATTTTTAATTCTTTTCTTTGGGATTTTCGTGAAACCTTTTAAAAAATTGTGTGGGGGTTGGGGGGACTTCATCTTAATGTAGTTTCAATAATTTTTTGAGGAACAAATATGTAGTTATTTTCCTGACTTTTTTGAAAAACTATTTTGAATAATTTTTACAGTCATCTTCGAGAATCTATTTTGAAGTTCTTGTGAACCTTTGTGGTGCAGAACCTTTTAAAAGGTTTCCTCCTGTAGTTTTTCTGGAAACTTTTTTGACATATTTTACGGACTTTTTTGAGAAAATATTTCAAGTACGTTTCACGTACTTTTCGATAAGCCCTTTTGAAGGCATTTGGGGACTTTTCGAGGAACTTTTGTAAAGATTTTTGTGCAATTTTATAGTGCATTTTTAATTATCATTCGTCTATTGTGGGTTGTTAACCAGGGGTCGGATGAGTGTGTTAATTATCACGTCTCTTTTTTATCCCTTATCAATTTTTTTAAAATTTCCCCTCTCTTCGTATCTCCCTTCATCGGATTATACTGCCTTAATTTCCTTAGCCCAAATTGATGCGCCCCTTTTTCTCTGATTGTTTGTCACTCAAATGGGGATTGTTTGCTTTATGCCCTCAACTTCTATCATTTATTTCTTTCGTTGCTTCTTCCATTAACTCTCCCTCTCTTTCTTTATATATTTCCTTTTTTCCCTTTGTCGCTCATTCTGTGTTTGGTTATGTGTGTGCGAAGAATGTATCGAGGGTTTCCAAGCCATCTCCTCCTCTCTATAGAGTTCCACGGATGACACATTGAAAAATATATATGAAAGCGTTTGGCATTTCATATTTCTTTTTCCTGCAGGGAATATTCCTCATTCTCGTGAGTTCTTGTAACTCTTTGTGTGTGTATATATGTAGTTTTTTGTTTTCATACTACATTTTCATTTTCATATTTACACAAAATAAGTGAATTAGGTTTGTTTTGGCACTCCCTACATTCCGGGCCCTGAAAGGAAGTGTCATGTATGCCTCCAGGAAACAGTGCCACACCTTGAGGGACTCCTGATAATAGTTATTCGGGTCTCCGTACGGGGTTGAGGACCCTGAGGAAGATTGCTATGTCCAGGAGTTTAATGCCTTCTTTGCCCTCGGGTGTAACAAGAATGAAGATGGGTGCGTGTGTGAAAGAGATGAAGGGCAAAGGTTGTGCAGCAGTAAACTTTATACACTCTAATATTCATGTGGGAGGGACAGAGAGTCAGCTGTACAGATTTGAAGATCTTTATGGGGGAAATATTTGATTCCTTCACCCCACCTAAAATGAGTTTGTGCCTTTAGTGATTTACACTCCCGTACTTACATTCATACACCTTCACCGGTGAAGTGTTTAGATGTGTAATGCAGTAGTTTATAACTTTTCTCTAAGTCATCCTCTCTTAGCACAAAATATCAAGTGCTGGACAAGTTTTTGAATCCCAATAGATTGAAATCATTTTTCGCTACATAAATCTTACATAGAGCATTTCCTCTCCTACATGACCCACAAGAAATCGTTCATGCGAACAACAGAAAAATTCCCCCTAAAACCGCACAAACCATTTTCACTCCTGAGATTTTGTTAACTACAATCCGCAATTCATGAACAACAAATTATCCTATTGAATGTAAAGTATATGCCTCCTTGGCTTTGAAGTCCCATGGCAGCTAATTCAACATTTGGGTAAGTTTTTAAATCGTGCCTCTTCGACCTATTGTACATTAACCTTGCTAATCCTTGTTAAATTCTTCATCCTTCACGATGCTCACTCATATTTCCATTCTGTAAGTTTGGAATTTTCACTCCCTATCTCCATTTGTCTCCTTTCACAACTACACATACAAAATAGACTTGATTTTGCCACGTCGTCTTTTTCAATTCACGCTTTCTCCATAACATGCCATCTATCTCCATTTCTGATGACTTTCTTATCCAATTCCATTTCTCTCGTCACCTTTCGCCAAAACTTTGCTTAGCTTCTTTTCTCTTCACTCACCATCGTCCACTCTTCTCTATTGACCAGTTACTGATGACTCTGGCTCTTTAACACAATCTTTTCCACATTAAACCCCACCGTTGGCCATGAGACTTCAGCAAGTGACTCTTGCTGATGTGACCGATAACTCCTCTTGATTTGATGTACAAGAACAAGGTAAGCAACTAAAGATAAGTAACCTCGTTTTCTGATTCTCACGTGATTTGTAATACCACCTTTAAATTGCTGTCTCCCCTAGGGTGCTAATGCAGCCCGACTGAAAGCATTCCTCTAGTTAAGAGTAGAATAATATAGTCTCAGGAAATTATATTAGTGTGAAGAAGGAACAAGAAATAAAACTATTAATTTTGGAAGTAATTAAAACTTCTATCGTGGAATCGAAGAATACAAAGTTAGCATCAACAGCTCAAACACTCATTTAACCAAATATTTCCGTGGCTTGGAAGATCACATTTAAAATCTCGATCAGTGGAATAAAACTTCGATAAAGATCTTTATTTCCTTCAGTTACCTTTGCATTCTCGAAGGTTTAAAATTTATTTTAGGTTGAGTCACTCTAATTTTGACTTAAAGCCAAATTTCGGACTTTCGATTTCGTTTACAAAGCTAGATTTAGGAATCCGAATAGAGTCTCAAATTTACGAATCCGAATACCGAAATAAGAATAAATTTATGACCGAACTCAGAAGATGAATTAAATCTCGCAAATCCAAGAAAAGATAATACAATACTAGTCCGGGGTTAGCGAGTCGGATTGCAGATAGCAATTGTATCCATAGATTACGAAGAACGATTTTAACTATAGATTCGAGATAACAACTCTGTACCCAATCATGATACTGAATCTAATCTTATATGCAAGATAGCAAATTCAATCACAACTCTTGGACAATGAGTTAAACCAAAGGCAAGCGATAACAAATCCGATAGTAGACCCGCGATAATGAATTAGATCTCAAACCCCGACAACCAAGCTAACCGCAAGCATTGGTCACCTGAATCTGGCCGAAGATCACAAATTACACATTTGCAACATGTACTCGAGTGTAAAGTCTTTGAGATTACTTATATGTCACATACGTATAAATAATTATATTTATTTAGTAATGCAATGTAATGGAGGATTTTGATCCGCCTATATGAAGCTACATAATCTACATGAAATTGTATAAAAAATGGGATCGCTATCAATCCATTCTTTTGAAGGTGTTATATGTAAAGTACATATAACTCTATACTTTTCTCCACTGAAAAATGACCACATGCCATTTACATCCTCTCTCTCTATATTTGACTGCGTTTCCATGTTGTGCTCCCATTTCTGTCTGCCTGTCTATATATCTGTTCCTATTTTCTCCGCTCCCTAAAGAATGGAGATTGGCATTTCATAGTGAAATCACATATTTTTCCAACGCATTTGAGGCTAAAAGGTTTTCTATAAAATTGGGGAGCGACTATTCAAAAGCGCCATGCATACTTTGATTTATCTTCAAAGCAATTTTATTCTATTTACTTGACTATTTAGTAGTTATTTCCAAAAACTCGCTAAAACGTTTGAAAGATTTGGGGCGATCCAATGAAATCTGAGTAAACAAGAAAATTGTGCCATCAAATTTAATACAACCAGAAGAAAGACTGAGAACAATACAAACAAACCAAAAGAAAAAAAATAGAGTAATATAAAAATAAGTATCCTAACAAAGAAAAAATATAAAATATAATAACTGAAAAATAACCCTGATATTAAATACTAAAACGAAAGGTTGATTTGTGTAGAAGTGAACATGTTTTGCTTGAGTGTTCATGTCTATGTTACGAGTATTTGTTCACAAACGTGCGTGAGTTTAAGTACAGAATTATATCTGTGTAAAAATAAAGGAATGTTTGAATGATATTCTAGAGCTCAAATTGAGGATTTGAGGTAGATAATTATCAGCGACTACATTTTTTTCTGTTTGATGTGGGAAGTATGTGATGAATGCAAAGTGTAGCTATGGAATTTCTGCCCTAACCCAGCTGGAGCATCTTAGGCTATTTATCATCCACATATTTCATTCCTTCTATCTTCATGACTTTCTTCTTAAATTTATATCAAAACCTTTTGCAAAAAACGCCTGCGTTAGTTTTTGTGTTAATTTTTATTCAAGCTCCGACTCATCGGCTACATTCGGCCAACGCCAAGCAATTGGCCGCTTGTCGGCGAAAATATTCAAGTCATTCTGATTATGTTTTACAGAATATTTTTTCTCTAATAATTTTGAATATAAGGCAAACTCTTTTTTCCATACTTAAGTCTTTGTTAAATAAATGCATTTCTCTATTTAAGATATAAAGGCCTTTTAACATGAACCACTGAAAATCAATTACACCCTAAAGTTCCAAAATTAACTAAATTTTTGAAATATTAAACATTTTTCTTTTTTGTGGCCTCAAAAGTGCTCAAAGTTATCTTGGTTTAATATTCTTTCACTCGTCTAGTTTTAAATCTGTTTAATATTTCAATTTGATTGTTTGGAGTTCCATTCCTTTATAGTGCCCAATAGCGTTAGTTTCTTTAGTTAAAACGCCCATTTTTCAACTAAAACTCCATTTACTTTTACCGTTTTAATGAATATATATATATATATATATATATATATATAATTTCATATACAATCTTAACAAGAATAAGGTTATTATTGATATTATAGCTCTTGAAAATGAATCGAAACATGTTAGTCAACAAAATATAATTACTTATATAAAACGTTAATTTTCGGAGAGATCCTGCGTTCTCGCAGAGACACGACGTTGCTAGTAGAGACCCAGCGTTGCTAGTAGAGAACTGGCGTTACTTCCAGAGACTCAGCATTCCTAGGAGAGACCTGGCGTAGCTTGCCGAACCCCAGCATTGCTAGCAGAGTCTCGACGTTGCTATCAGAAATCGAGCATTGCTAGCAAAGACCCTGCGTTGCTCGTAGATTTTCCAGCGTTGTTTAGGTCTAATGCGACTCTTTTTTATCTACTTTAAAGAGTTCTATTAATAGGTTGGATTGTTTAAATGCGTTGTTTTTAGGAGTGAGAGTTGTTTGATATAGGAGGAAGTTTTGGTCAGATTACTCGATTTGTTGATTTAAATCGATTTTTATGAGTAAAAATAGAAGCTTTATTCTTTAGAGGTGATTACTTCTGTTTAAATACAGTTTTCAAAAGTGAAGTATACAGTTACATACCTTTTTATGTCAGACATTGAATAGCATTGAAAAATTATTGTTGACGCGCCCACTGGAGAGAGTTGCAAGAATTGAACAAAATTAATTTATTTCAGAATATAAACAAAAGAATGATGAAATACATTCATATTATTTGTCAGCTTTTAAATCAATTTGCTCATCCAATTAAGAACTCTGAATCAAAAAATATGGAATGTACTTTTAAATCATGTACTTGATCAAGTTAATAAATCTGAATATAAAACTAATGATATTAATTTAAGAATATTCAAGAATGGATGAACGAGAGAGATGAAAGTATTTTATACCAGGAAGAAGTGGGTGGGTGTTTAGGGAGAATGGGGCATAAGAGCAAAGAGTGTGTTTGATGGGAAATGACGGTAGTAGATAAACACTAGTTAGATATGTTATGAAAGTTAGGTCAATTTAGTTTGTTTTAGTTTTAATGGTTATGAATAGTTCGTTGCGTTACATAGGTTAAATCAGGTTGTTTAGGTTTGTTTAGGTCTGTTGGCTTAATTTGAGGAATTATGTGTTAGTTGTTCTGTTATGATTCCTAGGTTAAATGGTTTGGGTTTGTTGGCTTGTTATGATGTTTAAAGGGGTTTTATGTATATTTAATATAACCTATCTTAACCTAACCTAAACTGCAATACAAATTCAGTCGAAAAAAGATGCATGAGACTAATGCATTATTTATATCTCCAAGGAGTCTCGTTTTAGCGCCTCATGCATAGATGTCATTTCGGTAATTTTGAATCAGAGTGGAGCACACGTTTTAGGCTACTAAAGCCTGAAATATTGCTTTGTATCGTTATAATAATGGTCTAGAAGTAATAGTTTGATGTTGGAAAGGGTCAATAATACGTTATAAAGTCACAAATAGGCATTATTTCAATCCGATGCTGAAACACAATAATTCTTGTACGACGCCAGCTTAAAATGCTAATACTCGCACACACTCGCTTGATTTGCTTGAGAGGCTGACTAAGTTTCTCTCAGTCCCACGTTGCGGTATATTTTCTGAACATCCCACAACGATTTTTCGCCCATAAAATTGTTGCTTTGACTTTTATAGGATTACCATCAAGTTTTCTTCATATTTGTGTAAGTACAGCTACCACAAAATGTATGAAATTTGCGGGGAACAACGATCATGAATACAAATTGCTAACCTAACCTTACCTAACCGAAGCTTACCACACCTAACTTGAGCTTACCTAACCGTTTTATTATGAGTTATGTGAGCGATTTATGATCATCGTTGACTCTGCAAATCACGTATTTTGGCCGAAAACTGTCTAATCGTCGTGGTAGTTGTGCTTAGATAATTATGAAGCAAATCCAATGGTAAGCCTCAAAATGTCATAAAAATACATTTTATGGCCAAAAATTGCAGTGGGGAGGTTCTAAAACTTTTTGGGAGGTATTTCTTCGACATCGTTCTGAACTAAAAATGTTAAATAATATCAACATTAAAAACAATCGCTGGTTCGTCACTTAAGCCATCAGGTGGCAATTCTAGATGCGCACATAACTTAGTGAGACTCTCAAACAAATTGTAAAACACACATGCGAGCATTAGCCCGACTCAAAAAAGTTAAAGATGGTGTCATAATTAAAATAAACATAACATAATTTCACGGATGCCAAAAACGACAAGGACCTATCAAAGGTCATCCGTATCTGTCAAAACCAGCCCACAAAATGCATGCGCAGGATTGTCAGATCATGCATCTACAATATACAATTTAAACAATCCATAGGATTGTGTCAGATCATGCATATACAATATACAATTTGAACCATACACAGGAATGTGTCAAATACAAAAAGTATCATCATGAAGACTCGTCAAAATACAAATCATCCATAATATACAATAATAAAAAACTGCATCCACAGGAATGAATCCAGAATATCCTCCCTCCCCCCCAAAAAAGAAGCTAACCCTACCTCATCATATAATTATCTAATCTGCATTTGAAAACATTCAAATTTGGACTGTTTACTGTCTCAGGTGGCAAACTATTCCAGTAATCTAGCACTCTGTTTGTGAAAAAATATTTTCTAACATCCAACCTGCAACTCTGTTTTTTAATTTTTACGTGGTGACACCTAGTCCTATTTTTACCTTCCAACTCAAATAACTTGCTAAAATCCAACTTATCCATCCCCTAAAAAAAATTAAAAAGCTTAATCATATCTCCCCTCACACGCCTTCTTTCATATTCAAGATGCTTCAGGAAATGCATTATTTTTGTTGCCCTTCCTTGTACTGAATCTAGAAGGTTAATATTATGTCTAAAATGTGTTGACCATACTTGTATACAACACTCTAAATGTGGCCTGACATACGAGTTGTAGAGTTTAGAGGTAACCTTCTTACTCTTGTACCTAACATTCCTCTTATTGTATCCAAGCACCCTATTTGCCCTATTTTTTGACTCAATGCACTGCTGCGAAAACCTCAGTGACCTATCTACCACTCCGCCTAAGACATTCTTATCCTCAACTGAATTTTGCCATGCCCATCCATCTCATAGCTAAATTCCCTATTATTCTTTCCTATGTTAATAACTTTGCATTTTTTTAAGGTTAAAATTCCTCTACTACTTCTGAGCCCAAGCTAATAACTTATTTAATTCACTTTGCACTTTAAAGCTACCTTCAACTTTTTTGACTAAAGCTGCCAATTTAGTGAATTCGGCAAAAATTTACACTTTGCTATTTACAGCCTCCCAAAGGTCATTTATATTAACTATGAATAATAAAGAGCCTAGAACTGATCATTAAGGTACGCCACTGATAACAGCCCTCCACTGCGACCTCACCTCATTCAGTAGAACTCTCTGTTTCCTGTCTTTCAGCTATCTAATTCAAACTTTCCCACATATCCCATGCATTATTAATTTGTGTGCTATTCTCCTATATGGAACATTATCAGAAGCTTTACTAAAATCTAAGTAAATTACATCAACATTCTCTCCCTTCTTCTAAACCGATGCTGAACATCATTTATTAACCTACTACTCTCTAGAAGGCCAGAAATCCCCTTCTTAACGATCTTCTCAAGAATTTTACAAACTATAGAAGTTAAGCTTAACGTTCTAAAGTTATTCGGGTCCTCTTTACTTCCCTTTTTTAAAAATTGGCAATACATTCGCTAATTTGTAATCATTAGGTATTTCTCTAAACTCTAGTAAAATAGTATATATCTTCTCAAGAGATATTACAATACTATCTATACCTTCTTCTAGTAACCTAGAATGAATGATGTCTGGGTCAGATGACTAACTAGTATTTAACTCTAATATAAGCCCTTTACCTATTTTCCTGTTCTCATTAATGGAATTTAACACTACTTCAATTGACCTAGAATTATCACCAATTAATTTATCTGGATTTTGATCTGTAAATAACGAAGAAAAATGATCATTAAGAACCTCTTCTATTTCCTCATCGGATTCTTTCAAAATCCCTTCATATCTAATAGGCCCAATTTTATCCCTGTTAGATTTTTTATTTATTATATAATAGCTAAAGATTTTTTTTTATCTTTATTATTACTTTGATCTAAATTAATTTCTTCCGCCCTTTTGCTGTTCTTAATAATTTTATTTAGCTCATTTCTGGTCGACCTATAATCATTTAAATTGTCAAAGGTACTTTCTCTCTGTAATCTTTAGTATGCCCTTTTCTTCTGAGAAACTTTCCTAGCTATCTCCTGATTCCACCACATTGACGTCCTATATTTCTTCCTAATAGACTTCATTGGAATACACTGCTCTTGGACTATGTTTAATATACACTTAATAGTGTCCCACATCTCCTCAGTATTTTTTTTTCCACTGAATTCTATATCCCACCTAATTTGACTTAGCAAGCTGTCTAATTTATCGTAATCGGCGCTAGAAAAATTTGAAGCTTTGTGGAGTTTGTTGATGTTCTACTTTTCACTATTCCTAAGTTAAAACGAACCATCTGATGATCCCTATTTCCCAAACCTTCCCTGACAGTCAGTTCCTGAACCAAGCCATCATCATTTGAAAGAACCAGATCTAATATATTGGCACTCCTTGCTGGATTATTAACAAATTGAGTCAAACAATTATCCTCAAATCATTCTATAAACGTACAACTTGCTATATCTATTCCAATCATATTTTCCCAGTCCACAGAATTTAAATTAAAGTCACCAATCATAACTGTATCTACTTCACATCCTTTCCTTATTTCCCTGATGATTAGCTCATCAATACAATCAGTCTTTTAGGGTGGTCTGTAAAAGTCTCTCAAGTGAATTATGCTATTTTTTACTGACCCTAATATCTATCGAGGGTGACTCAACTTCTCCTTGCTTTATAGAATTATTTAGATTTGAAGAAATGCTATTTCTGATTTAAATAATCAACCCACTACCAGTTCTATCTCTCTTTTAACTAACATCATAACCCTGTAGTTCAAATTCACTGACGTTGTCATTAAATTTATTTTCATTAACCCATGATTCTATTACACATATTATATCTTTATCAATAATATAACTAAATAATTCATCTTTCTTATTTCCAAGACTACGAGCATTGGTATAAAAACAACTCAGCCCTCCTATCCCTGAAGCACCTCCTTAAACCTGTATATCTTCCACTCTATCTTCTCTGCATCTCTTTCCTTTCCCTGCCTCACGCTGTACTCTTGTATTTCCTTGACCACTATCAGTAGTTTCGCACCTACAAAGACCTAACCACACTATCTAACTCTTGCCACAACACATAAACCTCAGCCCAGCTAAAATGGAGTCCATCCAATGCATATAATGCCTTATTACCAAAAGAGCCATTCCATACAAATACTAATCCCCCTACTACGCATCATGCCTTTCACAGACTCATTCCGTCCAATTTTACAAGACAACAATTTTCTCCCTACACCCTTCACTCTACTTTCACTCACCTTTTCAACTAACCTTTTGTACCTCTCTCGTAACTTACATGAACCCACCTTCTTTACATCATTTACTCCCACACGCGTAATCACAGCTGTATCCCACTCACAACCAGACTCCAGATTATCATTCCTGCCAGGCACATCATATACACCAGTACCCGGCAAACAAACTCTCACTTCCTTCCTTTTGCTCGCACTCAACTTCCTATCTAAATATCTTATCTGAAAGTCACCAATCACAAGCATTACTCTCCCTCCTGTTCCCATTCAAACTACCACTTATTCCACTTTCTGCCACAACCACATCAACAAATCACTTTAAACTTCTTATTTTCTCGGGTCATCGAATCTGTTAGTAAACCTAACAGGTTTCATGTCCCTCTTACTCACACACCAAACCTGTCATAACCTATCCATTCTATCCATATTCACCCACCATTTATCTTCACTAACATCAGTCACTTCTTTCTCTCCAGTCCCTAGTCTAGGCCTATCTTCCACCCTCCTGGCCCCAGCCACATTCTTCCGGCCTACACTTGCACCTCTTCACCATTCATGTACCACTTCACTTAGTCTCTTGCATTCATCACGCAACTGACTCACCTCCTCTACCAAAGCCACATTTGTACGAGTCACATTACACAAGGGACATTCTGATACATTTGCTCTTCTTTCAACACTAAAAATACCACAAACTACACACATACTACTTACATCGAAAGCAACAGCCATACTGATAAAACTTTTCAGAAGCCTTTAATTAAGCAATAAAGAAAAGTGTATACAAAAAGGGGGAGAAAATTAGGCCTCTCGGAAACGTAAACAAACGGGAGTTTTTTCACGATTTAATTTAAAATATAATAGAATATTCCTTGAGTATTTTGTCTAACACTGAATGTTAACTCTCTTCCCGAACTTAAATATATTACACCGAAAACCCCCACAAAAGACCGTAACTGAATAGAGAGCTCACTGAGAACACGTCCAATCGCTACTGCCCAGCTGTCCATATAAGACAATTATTGTGAAGAATTAGTGTAGAAGAATGATTGTGTTTCAGCATCGATTTGAAATATTTGTGACTTTAGAACGTATTATTGACCCTTTCCACCATTGAAATTTTACCCGAGTAGACTATTATAACGATAGGATACAAAGCAATATTTCAGGCTTTTGTAGCCTAAAATGTGTGCGCCACTCTTATTCAAAATGACCATCTTTTCTGTCAATCTACAGCATAGATTATATAGAAAAGATAAATTGCGCCTATTTCGGAAGAAAATAACACGAAATTAGAAAGAAATGGATTTCTTGGGTCATAACCTTATATTCTGGGGCCAATCAAAATGAAACAGGCGCCATTAAATCCACTGGAATATGATGAATGAATTTATACATCCCTCATTGACCCAATTTATATGACTATAGATGACTGACACAAACACATTCCTTGAATTTTATGTATAAAGATATAAAATGACTTCAGATATATTAACTTTTGTAAAATTATAGATTATCAATTTAAGAGTAAATAATACGAGTTTTATTTAATATCTCACATTAGTATTACAAAAAGATGTAATCAAGAAATGTCTCCTCAAAATTTCAGTTCTCTTTATTCCATCAAAAATTCATAAATTCTTAAACTCATTAGCATAAAATTAGGAACAAAGGCCTTCAAAAGACATTTCTATGGTATTATTTTAACTTTCTTTAACGCTGTTCCAGCGTTGCAATTTTTTTAGCAGTCTTTTGAAGCTCACCTTCACAATACCGTCGTTGAGCTTCCATTACTGATTTAACTCGAATTCATTTGAAGTTCTTTAATTTCGCGATCCATCCCT
The DNA here is from genome assembly GCA_963969495.1 of Ceratothoa steindachneri. Lineage (NCBI taxonomy): Eukaryota > Metazoa > Arthropoda > Malacostraca > Isopoda > Cymothoidae > Ceratothoa > Ceratothoa steindachneri. The sequence goes on from OZ018329.1 coordinate 41,683,456, forward strand.
TCTCTTTTGGATGTTAGATCTCGAACCCAATATAGTAAAATTCACATAAATATTAACATGGCAAACCGCTGACAAGCTCTGGAGCAGGGTTTCTCAAACTATGGGTCGCCATTTCAAATGGGGTCGCGAGACCCTTCTTGAAAACTCCATTTAAAAATACTTTAATATAATTTCATAAATAAATCTTACCAAAGAATATATATATATATATATATATATATATATATATATATATATATATATATATATATATACCACCTTCCAGGGGTATAAGGGTTGTGCGACCCCACCACCACGGAAAGGGAGCCAGGCAGAAGGATGTGTGATTTACACCCGGCATGATGTCTCCGTTATTTTTGGCTTTCGATACCTCCTTTCAGGCAGTAGCTGTGCAGCTACACCTTGATAGGAGGTATACTGTTATTTCCGCGTACATTCCACCGTCAGCCAACTTCGACACGGGGGACCTCCACCGCGTCATAGCACGGTTGCCGAGGCCCTTTCTCTTACTCGCAGATCTAAATGGTAGACACCCCCTCTGGGAAAACTACTCTATTAATCCCCGGGGTCAGATCTTTGGCGACCTCCTGATTGACGAGCTTGAGATGGGTGTCCTAAATGTGGATGAGTTTACGCATCACTGCCCGAGAACCGCTTCATTTTCCAGTCTCGATTTCCTGTGATCTCCGGATGCACAGCCTGAT